>OY856413.1:91445800-92068300 GCA_963693085.1 Alisma plantago-aquatica | reverse complement strand
ATATGTATATATATATGTATGTATACATATATATATACATATATGTACACATATATATGTATATATATACATATATATACATATATATGTATATATATATATATATATATATATATATATATGTGTGTGTGTGTGTGTTTGTGTGTGTGTATGTATATATATATATATATATATATATATATATATATATATATATATATATATATATGTATGTATGTATCGGAATCAGGTAAATATATTCTGACATCCTCCTAAAATTATAGGAGGTCAAGAGTACATGTAGGTCTAATGTCATACATCTAGAACAGAGCTACAACTCACTCTCCTAGCTAATGTGTAATCTACGTCTAACACATTTATATATTTTTACAACAATACTCGTGGCCTCTGTAGCAGCTCCTTGATGTCTTCTAGCATTCCTCCCTTCCCATATATGATAGCATAGACCAGCAAACAGAAGATTCTTCCTTCCATCGTCGCAGAACCTGGCCAGCATCCTTTTTGGGTCCCCAGATAGCTGAGTTTGAAATCTGAATTCCTTGCATAAAATCTCACATATCTCTTTTGTAAACTTACATTCACCCACAAGGTGGCTATGGGATTCCTCCATCTCCTGTCATAGCAAACATAAAGTAGAAACCTCATAGTTCCATCTCTTTATCCTAATGAGAGTTGTAAGAACAGTGTGCAGAATTTTATATACATACATACTCTATTTCGGCACATACCTCCCCGTCCAGATATGTTCTCCATACAAATTCTTTATACCTTTTGAACGAGTCACCTCCCAAGTGCAAATCTTCTTATCTCTGAGCCTCCATCCACCATTGTCGTTTGCAACAAACAAGTGTTTGACATGTTGCCAAGTCTCCGTCATGACATTGATGGTGCGTGAGTATCCTTCCCTTGTCTTCAGAGTGAAATCCAGCCCTCTTGGGTATCTTTCTCTCATCTACTTTCCCCATGTAAAAGTTCCTTCTTGGAAGATGATGATTCTCCGCATGGTCCCCCATTTAGCAATGTCTCTATCTCTAGGAGTTTTCAAGTTCGGCCCACCTTCATCTCTTGGGAGCGCCAGTCTAGCATATTTCATAGGATGATGTTCACTTTCCCATAGAAAATTCGTCATCTTCATTTCTATTCTATCCAAGACAGAACCTAGGATCTCACATTGTTGCACCCAAAAAATAAGAAGTCCTTCTATGGAAACCTTTACCAGAATCATTTGCCCCGCCATGGATGTCTTTTGCATCGGCCATTTGTTGATCGTTTCCTCCATCTTATCAATGCATTCAATAAAACTTTGATGTGCAGATTACCACCAACTAAAGGAAATCTTCCTCTCTCCACGCCCATAGTTTGTACTAGTTTGTCCTCCATCTGGTAGCAGTTCTTAGACAAGAAGATATGTGTTCTATTTGCATTTACATACAGCCTCGTTTGCTTTTCAAACTCAACAAGTAGATTTTTTAGATTTTCCAGAGAGTGTTGTTTAGTTTCTACAAATACTAGAACATCATCTGCAAAAATCAAGTGTGTCATTACCTTCATCCCATGAACTATATAAGGCTTGATTTCCTTCCTTTCCTCAGCTTTGTGGTATCTTCTGTGTAAAATACTCCATGACGATCACAGAGAGAAGAGGTGATAGGGGATCCCCTTGGTGCAGCCTATTACCCCCTCTGAATATACCTACAGATGTGCTATTAACCAGGATAGAGTAGGTTGTGGTCCCAACACATTGTTTCATCCAGCCAATCCGTTGTTCATTAAATCCCATCTGTTGTATAATCCACCATAGTTTCTCCCATATGGCGTTGTCATAGGCTTTGGACACATCTAGTTTCAAGCAGGCTTTCTGTCACGGAACTGTTCTTACCCCAATCCCAATCTCACTACATAGACAGTAGAAAAAGGATTGAAGTGCTCGTCCATGAGTGGACCAATAGGATCAATCACACTGGCATATACAATAAGAAATAAATAACTTGAAAACTGGATATTTAAAGAACAACTAACCCAATATGGAGATATAGTCGATTTATCTTTGTCATCAGAGTGTATGAGTGCGGAAGAAATCTTATTCAGTATTGTCTAAAATTAAGAAAATCAAGACACAATCATGAAATTGCACGGTACGCTATCAAAATCAAGCAAAACGATTTATAACAACATAGTATACTTGGCAGGACTTATATTCAAAAGAATAACAAGCAATTTGCAATCTAACATTTATTCAACAAGTTTTTCAAGCAATTCAACTTTTATTACGAGTTCCCATTATGTTGTAATTCAGGAAGCATGCTTATATATTTTGTGTGACTCTGTTACCCCAACGCGATGGGGAAGGTCACTAGGCTCCTTCTCACCATAGGAACATAGGAGGCCAATGTACAAGTCTCACCTCCAAATGAGGGGGTTGCTGCACTCAACATCAACATTATCAATATCATCATCATTATCAATATACAGGCAGTCATAATGGGTATGCAATTTATGTTTTCATGTTTTTCTATACTATATTTTGAAAAACCTGGAAACATAAATTGCATGCCCATTATGACTGCCCGTATATTGATAATGATGATGATATTGATAATGTTGATGTTGAGTGCAACAACCCCCTCATTTGGAGGTGGGACTTGTACATTGGCCTCCTATGTTCCTATGGTGAGAAGGAGCCTAGTGACCTTCCCCATCGCGTTGGGGTAATAGAGTCACACAAAATATATAAGCATGCTTCTCGAATTACAGCATAATGGGAACTCATAATAAAAGTTGAATTGCTTGAAAAACTTGTTGAATAAATGTTAGATTGCAAATTGCTTGTTATTCTTTTGAATATAAGTCCTGCCAAGTATACTATGTTGTTATAAATCATTTTGCTTGATTTTGATAGTGTATCGTGCAATTGCATGATTGTGTCTTGATTTTCTTAATTTTAGGCAATACTGAATAAGATCGCTTCCACACTCATACACTCTGAAAACAAAGATAAATCGGCTATATCTCCATATTGGGTTAGTTGTTCTTTAAATATCTAGTTTTCGAGTTATTTATTTCTTATTGTATATGCCAGTGTAATTGATCCTATTGGGCCACTCAGGAATGGGCGCTTCAATCCTTTTTCTACTGTCTAGGCAGTGGGATTGGGATTGGGGTAAGAACAGTTCTGTGACAGTTGGTATCAGAGCTTACACACTCTCATATACTTTAAGTAAATAATTTCTCAAGTCTCTTACACCCAAGAAACCCTAAAATTCATAATGGTGAAAATTGAGGTGTCTAGGCTCAGGGTCCTGGCATAATTTCTCCTATCTGTCTTCACGGTGGCTGAGATCCCCCGCTCTACCTGGCCTTAATTGATCTAGAACTGGACCTAAAGGTTCTCTTGTGAAACCTTAGAGAGTCTTCTAGCATCTCATCTCTTCTTTAAGGACTATCCTAAGCCACCCATGTAGATGAAGATTAGGTAGTCTTCTCATCCCTCATGTGGTCCTTTTTTCTGACCTTTTACCACATGATGTCTCGATTATGGGTAGCTTATGCATGGGAAAAGTGAATATCACTAAATATTGAAAGTTGATACCATGATCTGACCTGAATTTGAAAACTCAATTTTGATCAATTAATTTTGAAACCAAATACTCATGTATGATCCCTAATATCATGAACACTCAAATTAGCTAAAACTTGATTGTATGATTCCTACGTTGAGGTAAATCTTGATTTGGTGAAATAAGGATGACTTATACTTTACACCTCGTTGTTGATAAGGTCCCTATTGGATTAAGCCATGTTGCCCTATTGTTGATTAAACCTCAAACATAGTTAAGAAATCGCGTATCCTATTTTTATACACATCTTGACCATGCTATCAAATGACTAAGTCTAAGACTCACAAAATCATGATATAAGACTATGATGCAAAAAGTAATTTTCATATTGACTATTAATGCCTTTTTGCAATCTCGATTTTGATATGATGATTATGGGCCTAAATTTTACACTACTATGTTCTAATTTTCAAATTGCAACTTCAAATCCTCGATTTTCAAATTTTATCGCTACCTTCATCATGAAAGGAAAGGAATGTAAATCTTGACATTATTTCCCTATTATGATCTTGAATTTTGATCTCATGACCTTATGGAATACGATTTAATCATGGATACTCTCCCTATTTGAATAAGCTCAAATTGATAATGACTAATGTAAATAATGTGCTATATTAGGGTAGTAGTTGACTCATGACTCCCCTAACCTAGGTCACATCCCTATTACGACTACCTCTAAGTTTTCATCCTGTTGATTATTTAGAGTTTGGAATGGTATTCCCTTCCACCCTATTTTGACTGGTTGACCTAAGCCTAATAGGTTAAACCCATGGTTGATACTCGATCTTTAATTTTGATTTGATAATGATCGTGATATATGACAATATTGACTGTAGCTTGTGGTTGACTTCCTATATAGACCTAGGTGTAGATCATTCATCAACCTTGGATATAATTATAATGAAATCTTGATATGTTTCTCGAATATTGCTTGAATATTGTTGCTCGAAATTGATTATAGATGAATGATCTCCCCTAAGGTCTAAATAGGAATCTAAACCCTAGCTTCCAAATTTTGGACCTATCACTTTTGATGTCCAAAAATCTCGACTCTTGATACTGATATATAATAATGTGACTCACGATTATCAATATTAATAATGATACAAATCCTATGTTCACATTATTTGGACCTTGAGATCACCCTAGATATATGACTTATGACTTGAAAATCCCAAATCTTGAATTTTTATTAAAATGATAACTATATTGACTCTCTCGATTTATGACTTAGGGTTTAGCTCTCATTAGGACTAGGGTGGGACCTTCCCATTGATTTTGAGCTCAAAATAATGATATTGAAAGTATGATGTTGTCTCAAAATGTTGGAATGTGAAATCTCAAATCATGGATGTATAACCCCACCTAGGCCAACGTAAAAGCTAAGACCCTGAGATTTTGGGATTGAAAGTTACCTTGTATACTTGATTCAAAGACTCTATTTGTTTGACCTAAAATATGATCTCTCCAAATTGTGACCAATATGATGCTTTCCATATTTGTGACTCATACGATGACTTTGAATAGTATATGCATTGACCTTGATACTCAATTGCTCGATGATGAAACAATGCTAGAACCAAGTTGGTTATGAAATGGAACATGGAATCCTAATTATGATGATTGTATTATTTGAACTTTGATGACATGATTTTGATTATATAATTGAGAAGGTTCTAGGATATGATCTGAAATTAGAAAAGTCCCAGTTTTGAGGTTGTTTTGAATTTTGGGGACAAAATTCCTTTTAAAGAGGGAAGGATGTGACAAAGTGAAATTTAGCATTATTATGAATTAATTACTCTTTCACCCTCCTTATGCTCCACTCATGGTCCCAAATTATCTTTCTTTTTTCATAATTATTATTGACACTCAAATTCAAAATATGATGATCAAGGTGAATTTTATACACTTTGAAACCCCACATATTTGATTTATTTATTACTTTGTCCAATAAAGTAAATTGACCCATCAAACTTCATAATTTGTTTCTCAAACTTTTTCTAGATATTATCCACATTTTTTTGAAGCTATGTTCCAAATTTTAGCTCATTTGGAGATTCCTACAGCTGTCTAAAATTTTTTGGAGATAATGCATAGAAAATGCCTTTTTATTGCCCTTTTTATGGCTTTTCCACATCACTGATCCATTGCAAAAGGGGGGGCAAACCCCAACCTCATATCTGAGACCCATGGATCAGGGCCTCGATCCAACAGTCGGGGGTCTGTCTTCTACCTCTCGTTCATTGTCGGATGAGACAAGTCGGCCTTAATGGCCAATCTCCTGCTCTCGACTCCGTTTCGAAAATCTAAGCGAGCCAAAATGCTTCACTCGTGATTTCGTACTCAACCAACCCTAGTTTGACCAATTCTCTTGCTCTGTTGCACCACCAACAAGACTCCCTAATATCACCTCCCACTCTGGCGGCCATGGCCTCCACCCCAAGCTTGGTTAGCCCTAAAATCTACCCCCTAGACACTATAAAAGGACCCCCCAAGGTCCGCAGCAAACACATCTTGCTCAGAACCACGCCCTTGCTCACGCACTCAGCCCCTAATGTCTCAATTTACCCCATCTTCCTTCTTCTCATAGTGTGGCACCGCCACCATGCCATTTTGGGATTTTCTTCTCCTCACCCCTGCTCATCAATCTGCCACCACCACTACCTCTGTGGGGTCACGACGGACCTGGGCGACACCTTCGGTGCCTCCGCCTGCTCCTCCTCTTGCCTTTTCCTAAACGCCAGAGAAGCTGCTCCGTCGCATTTCCTAACTATCACAGGAGCCTGCGCAAGAGAAGGAAATGGGCACGGGAGAAAGAAGCCCAGACAGTCTGAACCAGTCGGTCCATCTAACCAATGTTGAACCAGAAAATTTGAGAAACGAACCAGCCAAATCAACATTGAACCAAAATTTTGAGCAAGTGAGCCACCTTGCTCACATGGTTCAATACGGGTCATTCCTTTAACGTCGAACGGTCCTCATTTTTTCCACATTTAAGGTATTTCTACTTCTTTCTTCTCAAAATTCAAATAAATAGATGAATCCCATAAAAATCATATCTCTTGATTCCTAGATCCAAATAATTCGAATAAATAGTCAATTTTGATCATAAAAACCCAAAGAATTTATTAAAAATACTTTTGGAACCTAATTAGTTATGGATCACACTAATATCCCAATATTTGAACCCTTTCTTATTTAGTTTATCAAATGATTCAATGATGATGTCTAATTTTTGGAAACCCTAGATTTGACTCTAATGAACTTTTTGAAATCAAACATGGATAAATATTAGTTAAATGTTATCTTGTGAATCATATATTCTTGAAAATGAATCATTAGTGATGTAGATCTATTTACCTGATTTAATCTTGATTATAATGAATATGAGTAATCTTGATCTTGATCCTAATCTTGCAAACCCTTGATATATTTTGACCCAGCAATCTAATCTTGAATACAAATGATGTTACTTATCATGATGAGGATCTAGAAATGTGATTATGAAAAAAGAAAGATAATTTGGGACCATGAGTGGAGAATAAGGAGGGTGAAAGAGTAATTAATTCATAATAATGCTAAATTTCACTTTGTCACACTTTCCTACTTCCTCTCATGACATTATAGTCCAACAAGAATTCCCCCGCCAGAAAAGCACAGTCACTAATGCTTCTACATGTCACAAAGGCCCCTTAGTTTGCAGAAATAAGATAGGAAAGGACCATCTTCAATCTAGCAGCCAATATTTTTGCAATACTTTTATATTGTACCAAACAGCATGCTATAGGTCTAAAATCAGTAAGAGAGGAGGTGACTTTCTTTTTCAGAATAAGAATAAGGAAAGAATGATTGACCTATCTCACCATATTTCCCCCTTTCAGGAACCAGCTCACATAAGCTACCAGGTCATCTTTGATAATATCCCAAGTCTTCTTATAATAGAAAGCGTTGAAACCATCTGACCCGGGTGATTTGTTGTTGCCTATGCTCCAAACCACTTCCTTGACCTCTTACTCATTAGTTCTTCTTGTGAAAATATTGTTGTGTGTTCTTGTAAGTTTGAACTTCCATTTCACTTCCCCTCCTTCTACATCGTTGGAAAAGTTTTTGTTATATAGTGATGTATAGAAGTTTATGGCCTACTCTTCTAAGTCCTCTTGTTTGTTGACCACCCTCCCCTTGGCATCAGTCAATTCAGAAATAATGTTACTTGCCTCTCTTCTTTTCACTGCAGTATGGTAGAGTTCGGTGTTTCGGTCCCCATCATCCATCTTTTTCTCCTTGCTTCTTTGTCAATAGAATTTCTCCTCTACCTTTTTCAGTTCCTCAAGAACTTTTTCAGGTCCCTATCTTTCTCAATCAAAATAGGATTTAGCGGATCAACCAATAATCTTTCTTTGACTTCTTTGCATTCACTTTTTTTCTCCTTTATCAAGTTTGGAATGTTCACCTCCTTGTCCCACTTCTTGAGTGCAATCTTGGTGTTCGCCATCTTTTTAGCAAAGACATACATAGGATCACATGTCACCTGAGTGTTCCAGCTATTCTTTATGACTTCATCAAATCCTTTCCAATCAGCCCAATAATTTAGAAATCTGAAAGGCTTACTCTTCTATTTCTTTTTAGTGATCTGAACTGAGATTAGTGAATGGTTGCTTAACTCAGAACCTCCTGCCTTCACTTGTACATTAGGGAGTATTTTCAGCCACTCATCATTCACCAAATCTCTATCAAGTTTACTTGCTATTCTGTGTTCCGGTCCCCTTTCATTATTCCATGTGAACAATTCACCTCCCACCATAGGCAATTCATATAGACATGCTTTATCAATATCCTGATTAAAAGTATCAACCTATGTGGTCAGTGCAAGCCTTTCCCCTTTTTTATTAGCATGTAGACAAACCGTATTGAAATCCTCTATCACCAGCCATGGTAATTTAACCTACTTTGATAAGAAAACCAGGTCTCTCCATAGGTCCAGTCTGGCTCTGCCATCACTATGACCGTAAACAGCAGTCATCCATATTTGTAATCCTCCATTATTCATGCATTCAACCGTAACATGTTGGTCTGATATTTGTATCGTTGACTCCTGTCAAGCATTAAGTTTCCACGCCACACAAACTCTAGCAACCTCAACATAGTCCACATTAGACACATGGTTCCAGCCCTGTAGAAATAGGTATTTAATACTATTGCTATTTTGTACCTTTATTTTTTGTCTCTACCAAAGTAACTAAAGAGTGTCCACTGGTAGCAATCCACTCATGGATTTCCTTCTTTTTATTCATGTCGCACCCACCCTTAATATTCCAAAGAAGCATGGACATATCAAGGGTTTTTAGTTGACCTGGTTTGCCTGCTCGGATCCTTCTTGTTGTCTTTTTTTTCACCCCTTTTTCCTTCACAGCCTCTCCCTCTTCTTTGTCTGAATCTGTAAGTACTTCAAAGTTGTTTGCAGTGTCAAGGATGGTACCTACGCCCATCTTCACTGGAATTCCTATCGTCCTTGAACCCTTTGTCTTTGTAGTTGAGATAAAAGTATCTTCATCTACCTTTTTTCCCGGTGACATGCTTCCTTCTTCTCTCGAGACATGTGGTTCATTCACTATTGTTTTAGTTGGCATCATCTCCGGTGTCTTTTCCTTGTTGTTGGTTTCAGTTTGCTTTGTTTGGGATTTCTTTCTCCACACCTTTACTGGTTCCTCCTTAGACATCTCCTTCATGATATGTTTCTCTTCATTGCACACTCCCTCACCATGACCAAAGGCATGGCACTGCCTGCATCGTGGAGGTACATGATCATAGGCCACCTTGACTGGTATGGGCTCGTGTCCTTTTACATTGAGCCAGACCTTCTCCGGTTCCTTCTTGTCTGCTTAGAGTTCAACTATTATCCTCGCCTCATCACTTTCCAGAGATCTGTCATCCACATGGAGTAGTCGTCCAACACCGGAGGCCACCATTGCAGTCGTCTTCCTTGTCCACGATCTTCCAATAGACCGCAGCATAATCCATGTCGGGATCTTGTTGAATAGGTCATTCTTTAGTTCGTCTCCATACTTATACTCCATGGTAACAACTAGTTGTCCATCAAACCATCTAGGTCCTAGACCAAGGGTTGCCTCCTTATCAGTCGCCGTCGAGAATCGGATCAAGAAGATGTCGTGTTCGTGAGACAATAGTTCAAAGGAACCCTTCGGCTTCTAGGTTCTATTGATCCATGCTAGTAGATGGGGGTAGTATGGCCTTTTGCCCAGAACATACATCAGAAGTATGTGTTCCCAGATGTTTTTTATTCGATTAAATTCATCTTCCTCCAGTTCGACATGAACCTCACCCTCTACCTCTCGCGGTTTCGGAAACTTGAGATCCTCTTTGTTGCTCGATGAGGGTTGCTTCAAGATTCGTGTCCAATCCATCCCTCCCTTACTGGAATTCATCTTCTCGGTCGTCACGGGTTCATTCGCCCGCCTAGGGTTTCTGCCTTCTTCTCCACCGGAGCTCGTCGCGTGGCTTGAAACTCCTATGATGGTGTGTTCACCCCCCACCGCAATAGCGGAATCACTCCTTGGAACAGGCCCAGTAATAGTAGGGCTTCCTTGTGCGCTCACTGTTACAGCAGTCCCTTTCTCGAACTTGGTCGTCGAGGCAGCAGCGGACTCCTTCCTTGATTCACACATGGTGTGCGTGTACGTGAGGGTTAGGGTTTTGGTGGCTTGGTGGTTGTCATAGAGTGGACGACGGGAGAGGGGGTCTCTTCTGCTGTGGTCCTTGCTCCAGGGGAGTCGCCCGGTCGATCGCCAGAGCATGGCCTAGAGGGAAGACAGGGTTGTTGTATTATATATATGTATGTAGGTATGTATGTATGTATGTATGTATGTATCAGAATTAGATAAATATATTCTGACTACCTCCTAAAATTATAGGAGGTCAAGAGTACATGTAGGCCCAATGTCATACATCTAGAATAGAAATACAACTCACTCTTCTATCTAATGTGTAATTTACATCTAACACATTTACGTATTTTTACAGCAATCCCCGTAGCATCTGTAGCAGCTCTTGGTGTCTTCTGGCATTCCTTTCTTCCCATATATGATAGCATAGACCAGAAAACATAAGTTTCTTCCTATCATCATCCCCGCACCTGGATAGCATTCTTTTTGTATCACTAGATAGCTGAATTTGTAATCTGAATTCCTTGCATAAAGTATCCCATATCTCTTTTGTAAACTTGCACTCTCCCACAAGGTGGTTGTGGGATTCCTCCCTCTCCTAGCATAGAAAGCATAAAGTAGAAACATTATAGTTCCAGCTCTTTATCCTATCCAGAGTTGCAAGAACAGTGTGTAGAATTTTATATACACATATACTCCATTTTAGCACATACCTTCTCGTCCAGATCTGTTCCTTGTATGGGTCCTTTATACCTCTTGAGAGAGTTACCTCCCAGATGCACATCTTCTGGTTCCTGAGTCTCCATCCACCTATGGCATTTGCAGCCACAAACAAATGCTTGACTTGTTGTTAAGTCTCCGTCATGATATTGATGGTGTGTGAGTATCCCTCCCTTGTCTTCGGCGTGAAATCCAGCCCTCTTGGATATCTTTTTCTCATCCACTTTCCCCATGTAGAAGTGCCTTCTTGGAAGGTGATGTTTCTTTGCATAGTCCCCCACTTAGCAATGTCCCTAGGAGTTTTCAAATTCAGCCTTCCTTCATCCCTTGGAAGTGCCAATCTAGCATATTTCATAGGATGATGTTCACTTCCCCATAAAAAGTTTGACATCTTCATTTATATTCTATCCAGGACATAAACGGGGATCTCACCTTGTTGTACCCAGAAGATAAGAAGTCCTTCTATAGTAGCATTTTCCAGAATCATACGTCCCGCCATGGATGTCTTTTGCATCGGTCATCTATTAATAATTTCTTCCACCTTATCAATGCATTCAGCAAAATATTTGACGTGCAGATTACCTTCGGCTAAAGGGAATCCCAAATATTTTGTTGGAAAACTTCCTCTCTCCACACCCATAGCCTGTACAAGCATGTCCTCCATCTGATAGAAGTTCTTAGATGAGAAGATATGTGTTTTATTTGCATTTACGTACAACCATGTTTGCTTTTCGAACTCTCCCAGATGGTTTTTAAGATTTTCCAGATAATGTTGTTTAACTTCAATAAAAACCAGAACATCATCTACAAATATCAAATGTGTCATTACCTTCATCCCATGAACTGTATAAGGCTTGATTTCCTTATGTTCTTCAGCTTGTTGCATCTTCCTTGTAAAGTACTCCATGACAATCACAAAAAGTAGAGATGATACAGGATCACCTTGGTGCAGCCCATTACCCCCTCTAAATAGACCTGCAGATGTACCGTTAACCAGGATAGAATAGCTTGTGGTCCCAACACATTTTTTCATCTAGCCAATCTATTGTTCATTAAATCTCATCTGCTGCATGATCCACCATAGTTTCTCCCATCTGACGTTGTCATAAGCTTTTGAAACATCTAGTCTTAAGCAGGTTTTCCTACTCCCTCTCATGACATTATAATCCAATAGAAATTCCCCCGCCAGAAGAGCACAATCACTAATGCTTCTTTCTATCACAAAGGCCCCTTGGTATGCAGAAATAAGATAGGGGAGAACCATCTACAATCTAGCAGCCAATATTTTTACAATAATTTTATATTGTACCGAGCAGCATGCAATTGGTTTAAAATAAGCAAGAGAGGAGGTGAATTTCTTTTTCAAAATAAGAACAAGGAAAGAATGATTGACCTATCTCACCATATTTTCCCCTTCTAGGAACCATCTCACGTAAGCAACCAAGTTGTCTTTGATAATATCCCAAGTCTTCTTGTAAAAGAAAGCATTGAAACCGTCTGACATGGGTGATTTATTGCTGCCTATGTTCCACACCGCTTCCTTGACCTCTTGCTCATTGGTTCTTCTCATGAGGATATTGTTATGTGTACTTAAAAGTCTGAACGTCCATTCCACTTCCTCCTCTTCTTCTATGTCACTGGTGAAGGTCTTGTTGTATAGTGACGTATTGAAATTTATGGCTTGTTCTTCTAAGTCCTCTTGTTTGTTGACCACCCTCCCTTTAATATCAATCAATTTAAAAATAATATTACCTATCTCTATCCTTCTCACTACAGTATGGTAGAGTTTGGTACTCCGGTCCCCATCTTCCATCCACTTCTCCTTACTTCTTTGCCAGTAGAATTTTTCCTATGCCTTTTTTAGCTCCTCAGGTATCTTTTTTAGGTCCCTATCTTTCTCAATCAACATAGGATTTAAAGGATCATCCAGAAGACTTTCTCTAACTTCTTTGCATTCATTTTTTGTCTCCTTTATCAGATTTGGAATCTTCACCTCCACCTTCGCCCACTTTTTAAGTGCAATCTTGGTGTTCGCCAGCTTTTTAGCAAAGATATACATTGAATTACCTATCACCTGAGTTCCCCAATTGTTCTTTATGACTTCATAAAATCCTCTCCAATCAGCCCAGTAATTTAGGAATCTGAAAGGCCTCCTTTTTGTATCATTTCTGTGATTTGAACTGAGATTGGTGCATGGTCACTTACTTCAGAACCTCCTGCCTTCACCTGAACATTAAGAAGTATTTTTAGCCACTCATCATTCACTAGAGCTCTATCAAGTTTGCTTGCCATCCTGTGTTCCGGTCCCCATTCATTATTCCACATGAACAAATCCCCACCCACCATGGGCAGTTCATAAAGACATGCTTTATCAATAGCTTGATTAAAAGCATCCACCTCTGTAGTCAAAGTAAGTCTTTTCCCTCTTTTTTCAGCCTGTAGTCGAACCGTATTAAAATCACTTATTACCAACCACGGTAATTTTACCTGCTTAGATAGGGAAATCAAGTCTCTCCATAAATCCAGTCTGGATCTACCATCATTATGACCATATGCAGCTGTCATCCATATCTATAGTCCTCCTTTATTCCTGCAATCAACCGTGACATGTTGATCTAACATCTGTATCACTAACATTTGCCAGGCATTAGGCTTCCATGCCACACAGACTCTAGCAACTCCACCACACTCCACATTAGACATGTGGTTCCATCCCTGTGGAAATAGGTATTTAATATTATTGCTATTTTGTACCTTTATTTTCATTTCTACCAAGGCAACTAATGAGTGACCATTAGCAGCAATCCACTAACGGATTTCCTTCTTCTTATTCTTGTCACACCCATCCTTAATATTCCAAAGGAGCATGGACATATCAAGGATTTTTTGTAGACCTACTTTGCCTTCTCGGCTCCTTCTTGATGTCCTTCTTCTTTGCCCCTTTTACCTTCACTACATCTCCCTCTTCTTTGTCTGAGTCTGTAAGTGCCTCAAAGATGTTTGTAGTGTCAAGGATTGACCCTACACCTTGTGATTTTGGAATACATGTGCTCCTTGGCCCACTCTTCCATGACGTTGGAGTAAACTCACCTTCATCATTTTGCAATTCCTTCCCCGAGCTTGCCTCCTTCTCAGCCTCTGTTGCCTCAATAATAGTCTGCTCATCAACCTGCGGATTCTTGGGTGCCTTATCAGCCTATTATCTAGAGCTCTCATTGCTGCTCTTTGGCACAGCCCTTGACTTCCAATCCTTCTTCATCTTCGGGTCCTCTGTAGCTACAGCTACCTCAGCCACTTCCTTGTTGTCCTCGCACTCTCTATCTTTGTGACCAAATGCCCGGCACCTCGAGCACTTGGCTGGGAGATAGTCGAAAACGATCGGAATAGGGATGGGTTCCCGACCCTTCACATTCAGCCAGATGACCTCCGATGTCTCCACCTCAGCAGTCAACTCGACAAGAACTCTTACTTCCTCTACCTCCAGTAATTTCTCGTCAATGTAGAGCACCCGCAGTGATCGTACATGTTGAACATTTCATCCATGATCGTCCAAAGGATTTTAGTGAAACTCGGGCGGGGATGGTGGAGAAAACTTCCTTCTTCAGTTCGTCGCCATGGTTGTAGTCCTTCGCTACCACCAACTGGGAGTCAAACCACCTTGGGCTGAGGTCCAAGACAACCTTCTTATCCGCTGAATTGCTGAATCCCACGAGGAAGACACCATTGTCCCTTGTGAGTAGATCAAAACTACCCTTTGGCCTCCATGTTCTCGTGATCTAAGCCTTGAAGTGGGGGTAGAACGGTCATTTTCTAACCATGTATGTCATGATTGTGAACTCCCAGATATTACACATCTGTTCGAACTCCCTGGTTCCCAGCTCAACTAGAATCTCGCCTCCTTCACATCTCGACTCTGGGAATTCTTCTTTGCCTTCATTCGGTGTTGGTTGCTTGAGGACCTGTGACTACTTGTGCCTCCTTACCACAAGGGGCATCCTGTCCGCTCCAAGTGCAGTCCGCCTAGGGTTTGACTCTCTGTCCTTGATCACAGCGGCTGTCGAAGCAGTGTCCACTACACTTGTGTTGTCACAGGAATTGACCCCTTCACTTGCGTTGACGATGGAGCTATCCACTTCAGTTGAAGACCGCTTAGGGTTAGGGCCTCCATCCTTGGCCGTAGCAACTGCAGAGGTAGCAGTGTCGGTACATGCTTTGCCTTGAGCCATCGGGCTAGGCACTAGAGTATCATAGTGGGTAAGGATTGGGGTGGAGGTAACGGTGGTGGGGTGGATGATGAGAGAGGGGATCCCCCCGTCATGGTCTCTGTTCCACGACCTATCACACGGAGAGTCGCCAGAGCACGTTCCCGAGAGGGAAACGGTATGTATGTATGTATGTATGTATGTATGTATGTATGTATGTATGTATGTATGTATGTATGTATGTATGTATGTATGTATGTATGTATGTATGTATGTATGTATGTATGTATGTATGTATGTATGTATGTATGTATGTATGTATGTATGTATGTATGTATGTATGTATGTATGTATGTATGTATGTATGTATGTATGTATGTATGTATGTATGTATGTATGTATGTATGTATGTATGTATGTATGTATGTATGTATGTATGTATGTATGTATGTATGTATGTATGTATGTATGTATGTATGTATGTATGTATGTATGTATGTATGTATGTATGTATGTATGTATGTATGTATGTATGTATGTATGTATGTATGTATGTATGTATGTATGTATGTATGTATGTATGTATGTATGTATGTATGTATGTATGTATGTATGTATGTATGTATGTATGTATGTATGTATGTATGTATGTATGTATGTATGTATGTATGTATGTATGTATGTATGTATGTATGTATGTATGTATGTATGTATGTATGTATGTATGTATGTATGTATGTATGTATGTATGTATGTATGTATGTATGTATGTATGTATGTATGTATGTATGTATGTATGTATGTATGTATGTATGTATGTATGTATGTATGTATGTATGTATGTATGTATGTATGTATGTATGTATGTATGTATGTATGTATGTATGTATGTATGTATGTATGTATGTATGTATGTATGTATGTATGTATGTATGTATGTATGTATGTATGTATGTATGTATGTATGTATGTATGTATGTATGTATGTATGTATGTATGTATGTATGTATGTATGTATGTATGTATGTATGTATGTATGTATGTATGTATGTATGTATGTATGTATGTATGTATGTATGTATGTATGTATGTATGTATGTATGTATGTATGTATGTATGTATGTATGTATGTATGTATGTATGTATGTATGTATGTATGTATGTATGTATGTATGTATGTATGTATGTATGTATGTATGTATGTATGTATGTATGTATGTATGTATGTATGTATGTATGTATGTATGTATGTATGTATGTATGTATGTATGTATGTATGTATGTATGTATGTATGTATGTATGTATGTATGTATGTATGTATGTATGTATGTATGTATGTATGTATGTATGTATGTATGTATGTATGTATGTATGTATGTATGTATGTATGTATGTATGTATGTATGTATGTATGTATGTATGTATGTATGTATGTATGTATGTATGTATGTATGTATGTATGTATGTATGTATGTATGTATGTATGTATGTATGTATGTATGTATGTATGTATGTATGTATGTATGTATGTATGTATGTATGTATGTATGTATGTATGTATGTATGTATGTATGTATGTATGTATGTATGTATGTATGTATGTATGTATGTATGTATGTATGTATGTATGTATGTATGTATGTATGTATGTATGTATGTATGTATGTATGTATGTATGTATGTATGTATGTATGTATGTATGTATGTATGTATGTATGTATGTATGTATGTATGTATGTATGTATGTATGTATGTATGTATGTATGTATGTATGTATGTATGTATGTATGTATGTATGTATGTATGTATGTATGTATGTATGTATGTATGTATGTATGTATGTATGTATGTATGTATGTATGTATGTATGTATGTATGTATGTATGTATGTATGTATGTATGTATGTATGTATGTATGTATGTATGTATGTATGTATGTATGTATGTATGTATGTATGTATGTATGTATGTATGTATGTATGTATGTATGTATGTATGTATGTATGTATGTATGTATGTATGTATGTATGTATGTATGTATGTATGTATGTATGTATGTATGTATGTATGTATGTATGTATGTATGTATGTATGTATGTATGTATGTATGTATGTATGTATGTATGTATGTATGTATGTATGTATGTATGTATGTATGTATGTATGTATGTATGTATGTATGTATGTATGTATGTATGTATGTATGTATGTATGTATGTATGTATGTATGTATGTATGTATGTATGTATGTATGTATGTATGTATGTATGTATGTATGTATGTATGTATGTATGTATGTATGTATGTATGTATGTATGTATGTATGTATGTATGTATGTATGTATGTATGTATGTATGTATGTATGTATGTATGTATGTATGTATGTATGTATGTATGTATGTATGTATGTATGTATGTATGTATGTATGTATGTATGTATGTATGTATGTATGTATGTATGTATGTATGTATGTATGTATGTATGTATGTATGTATGTATGTATGTATGTATGTATGTATGTATGTATGTATGTATGTATGTATGTATGTATGTATGTATGTATGTATGTATGTATGTATGTATGTATGTATGTATGTATGTATGTATGTATGTATGTATGTATGTATGTATGTATGTATGTATGTATGTATGTATGTATGTATGTATGTATGTATGTATGTATGTATGTATGTATGTATGTATGTATGTATGTATGTATGTATGTATGTATGTATGTATGTATGTATGTATGTATGTATGTATGTATGTATGTATGTATGTATGTATGTATGTATGTATGTATGTATGTATGTATGTATGTATGTATGTATGTATGTATGTATGTATGTATGTATGTATGTATGTATGTATGTATGTATGTATGTATGTATGTATGTATGTATGTATGTATGTATGTATGTATGTATGTATGTATGTATGTATGTATGTATGTATGTATGTATGTATGTATGTATGTATGTATGTATGTATGTATGTATGTATGTATGTATGTATGTATGTATGTATGTATGTATGTATGTATGTATGTATGTATGTATGTATGTATGTATGTATGTATGTATGTATGTATGTATCTATATATATGTATGTATTTATATGTATATATAAATACATATATACATATATATACATACATACGCTGACAAGGAGTGGCTCAAGTGGTCAAGCATGGTGTCCCCTAACAAAGAGACTTAGGTTCAAATCCAGCTACCGCCTTGGTTTACCACCCTCCCAGACATTTGGCCTCCGTCAAGGGCATGGGAGAGGGGATAGAATGCCTCTTTTAATCCAATACATACATACACACACATATATACACTTATATGTACCTTGGACAGAGTCAAGAGCTGGAACTATGATATATCTACTTCATGCTTACTTTGTGGGGAGGAGGAAAATCACAGCCATCTAGCAGGTGAATGTAAGTTCACAAAGGAGATATGGGAGCATATATGTAGCAATTTCAGTCTACAAATCCAACTCTATGCGGAACCGCGAAGGATGCTAGCAAGATGTGGAACAAATGCAAAGGAAAATCTACTATTAGCAGGCCTTTACTACCATGTTTGGGTAGAGAGGAACACGAGGAAGCACCATGAAAAGTCCACTAATGCCATTAGTATTTATGTAAAAAATTGTAAATGCATTAGACATAGATTACGTATTGAATAGATGTGTGAGTTGTAATGATGGTCTGGGTGTATGGCGTTGGGCCTACATGTACTCTTGACCTCCTAATATTTTTTAGGGGGATTTTCAGAATATATTTACCATATTCTGATATACACTTATATGTATACATATATCCTACATACATATATAGACATATTATATATATGTATATATATGTGTGTATATGTGTGTACACACACACACAATATATATATATATATATATATATATATATATATATATATATATATATATATATATATATATATATATGTGTGTGTGTGTGTGTGTGTGTGTGTGTAAACATGCACGCGCGCACACACACACACACACACACACATACACACACACACACACACACACACACACATATATATATATATATATATGTGTGTGTGTGTGTGTGTGTGTGACACACACACACACACACATAATATATATATATATATATATATATATATATATATACAGAGAGAGAGAGTCAGGCTAGAATACACTTGAGTGTATTCGAGCAGAATACACTTGAGTGTATTCGAGCAGAATACACTCAAGTAGTTTTTCATGATGCAATTTTTTTTCAAAAATCTAATCCATTGATCTTCTTAAATATCTTGTGAATAGCTCATATACAAAATTTGAGCACATTTGGACATTTATAGGTCATGTTATAAAGACTGCAAAAATTATGCATTTCAAATTAATTTTGCATGTCGATTTTGTTGCCATTGGTTGAGTGACTTACACTCATCTAAATGGGCTCAAAATTTGTATGTAGCCTAGTTATAGTATGACAATGAAGATCAATGGTTTACATTTTGTAAAAAAATAGTCTTGAAATGCAAACACACTTGAGTGTATTCATGCGATCTGTACACTCGGGTGTATTCTAGCCTTGACTCTCTCTCTCTCTCTCTCTCTCTCTCTCTCTCTCTATATATATATATATATATATATATATATATATATATATATAGTGCTTTATGATAAAGATTGAAACTAAGTTCCTAATAAATAGTTCTACTAACAATAGCACTGCAGTAGATATCCACCTTAGCAAGTCCATTGATGGAACATGCACCCTTGAGTTTAGCCTCCTCCTTAACAACTAAATTTCTAAATTGTGTTTCCATTGCTCAATTACATGACATAGGAGGTTTCATGTAGAGTATTATCAACAATATGTGATGAAATATCAACATCCATAAGAACATCACACTTATATCATAAGTCCATTCACTAAGATTATATATTTTTGGAACCCAAAATTCCCTCCCATCATTATCAACACATAGCATAATTTATATCGTATTGATGACATCATAAATCAATAACTTAATTAAACTTGAAAAGTCACTTGTCAGTTGACTTGGAGGCATAACTCATTATATTGACATGGTTATTCATAATCTCTCACATTTGCATTGCAAGTAGTACTTCATAACATGAATTGATAATTTCATAACAGCCTTATCTGACATTATGGCTTCCAATCCCAACTCGCCATCCTAAACATGCTTAGAGAAACCCAATATGAGATTAACCCACATTGTAGCCCTGAATCCCGACTTTCCACTAGCATGCATAGCCTTCATCGTGGACATACTTGCATAAAAATGAGAACATTATACATATATTCAACAGTATATCCCAAATGTCATTCACATTTCAATATGATGAAATATGATCATATCATCATCATAAGTTTAGCATGATACCTTATAGCATGCATATATATAAATTTCAACATTGAATGATTATATCATCATCACTATTAATTAGATTTTTAAATCACAATCTCCAGTTTTAACATCTCTCTAAATTTATCCATAGGATATGATTACTTGCATTCCTTGTAGAATAGAAATTTCAATTTGTTCATATCCTTTATTTTCTCCTTGGCCCGATGCATCTATAATTATTCAAGGAGAATTCCTTGGATTTGATTATTTATTTCATCAAATTATTATCATTCCTACATTTAATTGCAACTTATCTATATTTTTAATCTCTTTTGACCCTCCTTTTAAAACTTTCGTTTTGTACTTCATTATATAACTTACTTTACTTATTTATATTCATTATCTAAATTACCTTGGGTAGCCAAAATTAATTTTTTTACTTTCTTTCTTATTGAAATCACATAATACCATATAGTTTACATAAAATATCTAAATATGAATTAATTAATTAATTAAAATCTTTAGAAACCCATTTATTAGTCACAAAAAGGAAATTAGACCACACATTACATCAAAATAGGATGAACATGACACAATGAGAATTGCTATGGTAAATTTAAAAATGCGTGTTAGACTTTCGACCTTTCCTTGGATTTCATGTTCATAGCATAATATACATATTTAATAATGGATTAACAAGATTCTAAGATCAGTACTCATAAATCAAACAAATAGAAATAAAATTAAGATCTAAGACTAGACTAAGGATAGATATATGTAAATAGGCATACACATTTTTTTCTATAAAAGATCTTACTACATTCTATTTCATATGTAGGACCTCCTATAGAGTATGGGATTTAAAACAAAATAGAGGTTATTTCATAAAATCCTCAAAGAGATGACCTTGTTTTAGGGTAGAATATGTAAATATAAAGCTAGTTTGAGTTGTTAGGATTTTTAGTTAATTCTGACTATTTTTTACTATAATTTTACCACTTAAGTCTTATTTTTATCTGGCAAAATATAATAAAATATATGATGAAATTACTAATTGCTAGTATGTTTATATGAATTATGGCATGGTTATCTTTCCAATGGTAATTCATGCCAAATTCATATTAGTGGGACTCTACTTATAAAACTTTATTCAATTACCTTTTAATGCAATCTGAACATACATTGGATTTTGATTTGATGGTGTGTATGTCTTTTATTCCCAGTTAAGTAGATTGCATCATCACTTACATTTTTTTGTAGTGGACCAAGACTTTGTGAGATATTACTCGAATCCCTAGGAATTGCATGGTGTGTTGATGGGACACTTATGTTCATATCACTATCTCATTCCTTGATGGAATTGTGACATGCCCCAAGGCAATAGATACCATTTCCCATCAATTCTCCCTTAGTTGTACTTCATGGCCCTTCTTCTCCTCTGACCCACTCTCTCACTCCTTATGAGGTACTCACTTGGGATGCTTTTCCAAATTGATTCATAGCCTTTTGTATAGACGTGGGCCCTAGCAGCTCCTTTGGTTTCTCCCTCCTATGGTAACTTTCATGCTCAAACCTTTATGAGGTCAAGATAAATATGATGGTCCATAGTCATTGGATTGTTCACTGTCATTGAATTTTCCAATCTTATTGAACTTACAATTCAAATCAACTATGGACCTAGTTTTTCATATAATTATTTCAATCCCTAGTCATCAATCAATTACATTATCTCTCTCGAGTGTAAGTAGGCTTATAAATCCCAAAGCACTCTTTACATCTCATATTTGTTCATATTAAAGGAAAACTAGTTCAAATTTAAACTGAATTGTTTATTGAATTTTCTAAGAACAAATATTAAAACCCTCTAGAATTACAACTCAATGCAGATACCCAGAAATCAGTCTTGATTTACATCTCTACTGAATTTGATGCAAATATAATAGACAGGAGAAGTAATTTGTCAAAATCTCTTTAACTAAAGGATCACAAACCTAAAACACAATTAATCGTATGTTGATGGTTAGCAACAGCCTAGTTTTTTTGTAGCATTTCATGAACTAATTGTGTATATTCTATGTATATGTGTTGTATAAATGTGTGTCACAGTATACTTATTATGAGCTAATAACTCAATTACAATACAATACATGTCTATAAGGGTTGCAATTGTGTAGATTTTGTGTATTGTAGTGTGATACTTGGTGTGTTGTCGATATATACTTTGTGTAGTATTCTTTATATAAATATTTTCTATGAAACCAAGAGCTTTTCCAGCTAGCATTACAATAGTAAACTAATACAACCTGCAATAGACATTTTATATGTATTGTTATTTGGTTAAATTTTGGTGTATTGTTGTGCATCATTTTGTGTATTGTCCATGTATGCATTGTATAATGTTCTTGTATAAAATGAATAATGCAGTTTGTGTCTATATTAGATTGTAAAAGTGGCTTGTAACATGTGTTGAATATCACTTTCCTTTCCTAAAAGTCAATACTATCCCTAGTCACTCGAAATTGGTTTCTCTCACCAAATCACCTTTCGTTTCTTTTGTGTTTAAACATTAACCAAAATCATCATAATTTCTCATCTAAATTAATTCATGAAGTGTATTAACATTTAAACCATAAGTTTCTAACATATATAATTTAGGATTTTTATAACAAGTTCACCTCAATTGAACATCTCTTACCCTCCGATTACAAGATTTTTTCCTAAATCTATTTTTTCTTCTATGATTCATTTAATTGTGCAATTCCCTTTAGCTTGTATTTGGGGTGTTACAAAGAACATCAAGGCATGCATATAATATCATTGGAATCGAACAAGCGCAAAATGATGCAGGTTTTACATGTCAACTACCATATTACTGGTTAAGCACCAATGACCCTTTGAAATAGGGACTCATGTATTTTGGAACATCTTTTACCTCTATATGATGCTTCATATTTCTAGTGTGACCAATTTCAAAGAAAAAAAAATTAGACATGGTACTCCCAAAAAGTACATGCCATCACATGAGACTCTTTAGTGTTGTATAGTAGAATATTGGGTGTGTAGTGTTGCAAGACACTAAAAATCAAATAAAAACAACATAGGCTCTAGAGTCTCACTCATGTTTACCAACATAACACCTTCTCCTAAGGAAAACTTTCTATAGACCACCATACTATTGATGGTCAAATACAAGGGATTCTCACAATAGGTTCTATCCCAAGTTGGACATGAACAAAGTGATTTAGACAAAATGAATAACACTATCCAAATGGAACAAGATATCTTGTCCCTAACTTGATGTCTCCAAGAAGGTTGGGAATTGTGTATTGGATTAAATCAATGTTGATCTAGAAAATAGGGAATGCTAATCTCTAGTGAATTTTTTTTGTAAAATGGGGACTTAAAAGTTAGAACTTGAAAATATTTATTAGTTAGTTTTCAAGTTTCATTTTACTTGTATAGAAGTGTGTTTAATGTAAAAAATTGCAACTCAGAATGCCCATTTTTTAAAGACCTTTCATTCTATCACAATATATTCAAAACCATAGAACCATTTATTTTATTTTACTACATCAAAAAAAGAGGAATATAAAATTATTGCTCCCATGAGTACTAGGACAAATTAATGGATAAAAACTAGCCCATTCACCATGTAATGGTAGAACAATAATTTATGGCGCTTAAATTACTCTTATCAAATCACCATATTGATCCAATATGTATGAGAATAGGGGAACACATCATGCTTCTTTTTTTACCCCTTTTATCATTCACTCTATCTGACATTCATGAAGGACTTGGTATCTAAGACAAGATTGAGAGTTGTTTGACATCTTCTAATGGTACAAGCCTCCTCTTGAAACATGATTATAGCTCCAAGAGGACGTGATTGTGTCCATGACCTATCCATGGGTTCAACTTAGCCTTTGACTCTTATTTTGTAGCTAATCAGGTGTTCACGTGCCATTTCTTTGTGCCATTGAGTTGAAGTAGAGAGTTGAACTATTAGGTATCAACCTTTACTAAATGTGTAAGTGAATCTCTTCCATCAACCTCAATTCCCGTAAAGGGTCGAGTTGAGAGGACATTCAAAATTGATAGGGATAGAGGGTATGATATTTGCACGATAGTCAATGACTGGGAGCAACTCCATAGACCGGCAATGCTTCTAACTATCTTTCTAGTTAATTTGTAGCAATATCTCTTGACATTTTTTCTAGAAAGCTTATATTTTGTTCCATCTATTTTTATTTCAAGTAAGCTTAATTTTGATATCGACAACATGAAATGATACAAGTGAAAAGACACGTTACAATAACTAGACAACCCAGTTTGCTAGCTGCATATCGCATTTCATGCTACAATACCTTAAGAAGAAAAAAAGTAACATCCTTGAAATACGACAACTTATAGTTAGGGAGTCGGAATAACTAGAATATTTAAATGGTTGCATTGTAATAGTTAAAACTAAGGTGCACCGAACCACACCAAAACTCTAAATTTAAATCTTGGCATAGCTAAACTAAATTCTAACTACTGAGCCCAATAATATGCACACACAAAAAAAAACTTAAGAAATACACACATCACAAACTTATGCATGGAATGCTCACGAATCAAATGCACCTTTCAAATAGAATAGAAAACATCTTCTAAGACGAAAAAAAAATTAAAATATATAAACGACTGAACGAATGCGGAAGTAAAACACAAAACGACTAGTGAAAGATATTGCTGTCATAGAAGCAAAATACATATATCACGGCAACTTAACTGAAAAGCGAAAGGTAACCAAAAATATGATAGCGCAGTTGGCCATGCATGCAACAGAATTTGGGGGGAGCGACAAGGAGTGCGACCACATGACCTATATGTTCCGTTAGAAGGCACAATAATTGTTGAATTGCTGACGGTAACTAAATAACCAGGCGTCAGGTGTCTTATTCCAGCCAATATGTAACTGCTGACCGCCTAAAGCACTAGTCACTTAGATGAATGATAGTGTAAGGATCAATGACCTCTGATTTTATTAGATAATACAAAGATCTCGCCAACATCGCTCAACAAAAAAGCTAACCAGCATATGTACAATAAATGAACCCACCACCATATATACGTGACAGTGATAACCATAATGTAACAACCCTACCTACACTCTCTGGACTATACATAATCTTGCCTACAAAGCTACTAGAAAATACCTCAAAACATGCAGATAGATCCTGCTCACCACGGATGATGTAAAAAGCCAGGAAATGTCATCGCAGTAAAAGGGAGTCTGTCCTAACAACATATTTTCAGGTAACCATCTTCCGTACCCACAAGGAACAGACGTGAAAAAGGGAGGATGGCTATGGTTGATAGGACTGACAAGTTCTTGGTACCACGATCAACGGTGTAGATAGAGCGAGGTGACAGCTGCTGCCTTTGCTGTGTGTCCTGCTATAAACAGAATCATATTCTCATTTGAGGATATTGGGGCGATGCAAATAGTGGACCAGTTTCACAAATTAGATAACCATACCTCGGGGAATCTGGCGAGGGACGATAGTCCAATTTTCGTTCTGGATATGGAGATCACATCTTTACCCCATATATCAAAACTCGGGATGCCGTCAGAGTGGCCTTTAAACACATTTGATTGAGACGATAAGTTCCTGCAATAAAATGAAATAGGCATCGAATCAGATGAATTTTCTGGACAAGGGAAGTTATTTCACCCTAAAAACGTGCTCACACAAATAGTAGAAACAAACGTGAAAGAATACCAATTCATATAGCATTGCCACTGCAGTATACAAAGCAGGTGGACAGTTGTCTGATCTAAATTGTTGAATAGAAGTTTTTGTAGCTCAAGTTACATAGTAGTCGATACCATCTGCCAACAGTATAGTGTATGTAGCCATTGTCACAGCCGAACTGTTAGGTTCAATACTTTGAACCGAAAGGAGTACAAGAATTATAATGGACATGTAATACAAAAACCCTCTTAGTTCAGGCTAAGAAGTCTGAACATGGATACACTAGTATCCTAAATCTTCTATTTAAAATTACATTTAATTCGTGTATGCGGAGAAAAAAGGACCCTATCCGTAGGTGTAGGAAATTTCCCACACCAAATTTTTAATTCACTACTAATACAAATCCAGCTATCACGCCAACCTTATAGTAAAAGCATTACATTTACAAAGATTGTGTTTCCAAATTAAAACCCATGTTATCTAAACCATGTTTCTCGAATCCATAGTTTGATTACATAGAATGATTCATAATGATGGTACTTACAAATGGAAATAAGAAAAGAGGCACATTTTACATAACATGGTTACTTTTTTGAAAATCCAGACCATTTATCGTGTTAAACATGACAGATAATATATCAAATGTGAGGCTCATCTGGATACTTCGAAGCCATTCCTCTAATGACTACAAAAGTGCATCATTTTTTAGGCCATTGAGTGCGTGACCTATAGGTACCAAAAATGGGCTCAAATTTGGAATATGGGTTATACACATGATCTTCAGTAGTTCAATGTTTCAATTTGCAAAATGATGGTTGTATAAAAAAGTGGCTTATTAGGGCATCATTGATACACGACTGAATCCTAACCTTTCCCCCTCTCTTGATCAATATATATATATATATATATATATATCCTAACCTTTCCCCCTCTCTTGATCAATATATATATATATATATATATATATATATATATATATATATATACATAGAGAGAGAGAGAGAGAGAGGTAGCGATCTAGTGAGAAACATGCTACGATGAGAGCATGAGAGGCATTTGAATAACAACAATTTACAGTTTGTTTTCAAGATCCAGCCATATGGATTCAAAGAGCATCAATCTATCTACCTTCACACAAAATTTTATTGCAATTGGACATTTTTTACCTAGGAAGCACGGACACTTCAAAACAGGTGCCGTACCCGTGTCCGACACGTATTGGACACCCGTACTCCGTGGACACGCCTAAATACGTATTGGACACTTCTCCAGCCGTGTCCAACATTTTTTGTTTGTTTTTTATAGGAGGACACGGCTTGGACACGGCCAGGCCCATTTACAGCCCAAAACAAGGTTGCCTTTCCACTAATCCTAGTCACATAACTAGGCAGCTAAACATGTCTAATAGATCAAATCCATCTCAGTTCGCAAGAGGGTGGCAGCTGTATTCTTGCTGTTCTTATCACATATCTAAGTCTAGAGCAGCAACAACTGTCTTCCTATTCTTATTTTTATATAATCTCTCTACTCATTCATCTATTCTTGGGATTGGGGCCTTCCTCTAGTTCTGGAAAACTAATTAACTGAGGGAAACTGTCAACCTTTATCCATTGTTTCCTTGTGCTAGCAATGTTTCTATGTTAATCACTTTCTTGAATATCCAGTTGTGTATTTATATAAATTGCTGCTGTGTATCTAAATAAATTCCTTATGAACAGTATCAAAATTTATATGACATCTACATTTACTGACTAGTGAGTACCGACTTAAAGACTCTTATGTATGTCTAATGGTCAATATTCCGAAATTCAGCAGCATGGTACATCATTGGACTGAATCCGTGAAGTCTATTCTTAGACTAGGCTACAGGAATTGCAAAAAATGCTTACTCTTTATTAAAATTTCCTCAATCTTTTTGTCTTTTGATTCTTTTAGACTTCAAAATACACAACTTCAGTTCTTGGGGTTTCTTTACATCATTTCATGAGTCCCATCATACACATTAAAATCTTGAAATTGAATTCCACCTTGTCATGTTTCAATCTCTCTTATTTGATCTACCGGTCTCTCCTCTTCTTTTTAATTTTTATCTCTCGTCATGTTTTGGTATTACAAATGGAATATGAATAGAAGTCAAAAAAATTTTAACTTGTATTTGACATAAAACTGAAAAAGCTTCTTTAATGATATTCTACTTCAATGTTTCAATGTTGTGGTTATACAATCGCCAATTGGTTTTATTTTTGAGATTTATCTTAAATGAAGTTATATTGTCTAATTATCTATTTTTTGTTTCTTGTGTGTGTGTGTGTGTGTGTATAGTTTATTTATTTTTTGAATGCCGTGTCCGTGTCCACAGCCATGTCTGTGTCCGTGTCCGTGTCCGCTTCTGTGCTTCTTTGTTTTTTACTAGTTTATACATTCAATATACAATTTTTACATCCAACTGCCAGCCTGAAACTCAATATGGAGCGTTGAAAAGTAATATATTGTTGTGCATTCTATACAAGTCCGATGAAGATGAAATTTTATAGGAAGGTAAATATTACGGTATACTTTTAATCCATATGGTTGGATTACAAAAAATTGATCAGCACTAAGAGTTATTCAAATGCCTCTCACGCTCTCACCAAGATATGTTTCTCACAGGATCGTTGTCCTATATATATGAAAATCCAGACCATTGATCGTGTTAAACATGACAAGGATAGCCTAGATATAAAATGTGAGGCTCATTTGGATACTTTGACCTCTAAAGTCATTCCTCCAATGACTACAAAAGTACATCATTGTGTAGGCCATTGAATGCATGACTTATAGGTACAGAAATGGGCTCAAATTTGGCATATAGGTTATTTACCTGATATTTCAGTAGTTCAATGTTGGATATGCAAAAAGATAGTTGCATTAAAAACGGCTTATTAGGGCATCGTTATATATAGAGTAAATCCTAACCTCACCCTCCCCCCTATGATCAGCACTTTTGAATAAACGCACGCACATAGGCACACATATATACATATGCCGACAAGGAGTGGCTCAAGTGGTCAAGCACGGTGTCCCCCTAACAAAGGGACCCGAGTTCGAATCCCAGCTGCTTATCACCCTCCCGGGCGTTCGGCCTCAGCCACAGGCGTGCGAGAGGGGGAGAGAATGTCTCTCTTAATCCCATACATATATATATATGTATGTATGAATATATATATATACACACACAATGATTTCTCACAGTGTAGCATTTCTTTTGTTCATTCTTTCACATTGTAATCAATGCATATATATATATATTATATATATATATATGAGATTGTTTTTAGTACCCGTGCGAGTACAGTTGTAATGGCTACCAGTTCCAAAGACACGATGGCAAACATTGTAAATAAGTCAGATAACATTATATCCCCGTCTTCGTTCCCCCTTTCCAACACCCCGTCTTTTCATTCTGTCGCGGAGACTTCCTCGTCCTCTCACTAATCCATAGCGTGTCTGGGAAATTCTTCATCGTCGGGGCCAACTGCGAGATGTGCCCCGCTTTGCTGTAGAGGACCTCGTTCCCGGCGGAGATTATGGAGGCAGGGTAGTAGCGGGCACATTGGCGTCGACCCATGCGGATGCTACTGACTGGTCTGTGACGAGTGACAGGATGTCACCATTGGAGGCACCAATGACGATGGAGATGTTGGTGTGTATGAGGGATTCGATGATGGCCAGATAGACACCGTGGAGGTGGAGCTTGGAGATGGATATGGATTGATGGAGTTTTACAGTTGTCGTAGTATCGCGGGGTGGAGTCTCCGAAGAGCACGCGCGTACCGGAGGAGCCCCGGTGCGGAGACCATGGTTACCGTCCACCTCTCGGCTATATCCTTTCGGATCTCGGCCTCGAGCCCGACCACCTCCTCCTTGCACACATCAGTGTCGATGAGCCCGAGCTTATCGAGCAGAGGCTCCATCATAGTGCGGTATGGAATGACCTCTTTCTCCATATCTGCTCTGCTCCTCAAACGTGCCACTGCCATCTCAGCGAGGAGCTCCGATCTACAATCTCTGCAGCCACTTGCAGACCAACAAGAAGAGAGAGACAGAGAGAGATCTCAACCCTCTTGCTACTCGATATCTTCCCCTCTTTCTTCTCTATTTTCTCTCTATGGTAAGTGTATAGAATACCAGACCCCGGAGAGCAGAGAGCAGCAGTAGGGTGGGAAAGGAGGAGACGAAGGTGGGTGGGCGGTCGAGGCTTATTGACTGCTCCATTTGGAGAAGGTAGGGGAAAAAGGCCACATCTTACATACGTGCGCCGTGGTTCCTTTTGTCCTCATCTCAAAGCAGAAACAACTGCGATCTCAGGGAAAAAAATACTTGAAGGGCAGGAGCCATCTGCCACAACACCTTGTTTGGTTTCTCCGCCCGCACCTTGATATGGTAATGCATCACCTACTGCTGGTGGCGGCGGGACCTCCGTAGCCAGCACCACCGCCATGGGCGACCGTCGGCAGCCACATCTACTTCCGTCATGGTCCTGGAGGCTAAGCAAGAGCAGGAATGACAGGGGCAGCACAGCGAGCGAGCTGTCAGTGTGCTTCTAGAAAGTGAGTCAATCCCAGTCGTCTGGATGGTTGCAGCTTTGCCTATGCATTTGTGATGCTAGTATAAAAAGTAACACATGATTATAAAAAGTAAGTATTTGATATAAAAAGTAACTATTTAGTATTAAAAGTAACTATTTGGTACAAAAAAGTAACATATGATCATAAAAAATAATCAATTTCTAATGTGACATAAATTTATTTTATGTCTTTGAAAATCACACAGACCGTCAACACAAAAAGTAAAATATGGCTATAAAAAGTGACTATGTGGTATATCTATTTGGTATAAAAAGTAACACGTGAATATGAAAAGTAACTAGCTTCTTATGCGGAAGATAGTAATATTAATTCTTTATTAGTAACACAAATTGCGGTTTGTGGCTTTCTTTGTGCTTGCACAAGCGAGGACTGCTCCCGCTGTGTGGCAGTAAGCTTGTCAGGACCCTATCGTCAAATAACGAGTTGTCGATCAGAGTGATGTACTGCGTCAGCGTGCCACAGTCGAGGTGTCAACTTCGGTCTTCTTGTAATACTATGTCACAAAAAGTAACTATATGGCAGGAAAAGTACCTATTCATCACGAAAAGTGACATCAGGAGACAAAAAGTAATTGTATGGTAAGAAAAGTAACTTTCGGATACAAAAAGTAACATTAGGAGAAATATGTGCTATCTGCTACAAGTAACAAAATCAGGACTATTGTGGCACGTGTTGGTTCGGAGGTCGTCGCTCATCTCAAAGGCTCTAAACAACCTCAGCAAGGCATTTTCTATAGAACCTGGATCCGACCCCATCATTCCAATTAATCTCAATATTATTTCAAGAACCTACAAGTGCCTACCATGCCATCGACATCCACCTAGGCACACAATGTATGTCCACCCTGGCCTTACTTCCTCCTTCCTGACTCTTCATGCTCCTTCAATGCCCATTCACTATCATTATAACCTTGACAACAGTCGTCCACGACCACACAGACATCTTCATGCCACATACATTGTGGAAGGCACGACTTAATTCAACATCATTTTTCTCATCTTTTTGGACCTACTCACTGCAAACACGAATATTATCTCATGAACAATAGTTATAGTTTGCATAGAATACTATTATTGAGATATAATCGTAGGTTACATGCTTTGTGTTAGGAAGAAAAGAAGAAGCGTGAATCAGGAGAGACAGTGATGATGTACAGATCCTGGAAAACCAAAAAAATACATAAACTATACATTATTAAACACACTAATAAAACGTAATTATATACTATGAAAAGTAATTGTGCATTATAAAAAGTAACTATGCGTTATAAAAAGTAACTATGCGTTATAAAAAGTAAGTTTTTATTCAAGAAAGTAACGATAGGTATAAAAAGTAACTATTTTAAGTGTCGATGTTCTCTGTGTCCTATCTTCTCTGATCACCAGTGAACCAGAGCCTTCCCTAGCACGAGTACATAACTACGAGTCAACGCACCATTTACACTTCGCGGTCGATGTGAACCAGAGCCTTGCTTGGCTCCGGACCGCCAACGCCGCCCTTGTCGAACTCCTATTTCAGATTCGACAGGTTGGGCTTGATCTACAGTCTGCCTCCGGGTTACACACTCAACGCGCCGAAAGCACCTTCATGTCGCCGCGGAGGAGCACGTTTGCCGCCTTGATCCTGTACCGGCCGAGCCGTTGAACGACCACTTGTTCCCACCTCTCGTGTAGGTACAGACACAGTAACTGCTCGCGGCGGCCATATCAATGCACTGCCGCTGCGAAAGTGGCGGCGATTGCAGCCGCCGTTGAACAACATCTTGTCGAGGAGTCGGATGAGGTTCCGGTGATGGGAGGCGTCGGTCCCTGTTAGCGACAAACTCGTGGGTTCCTTGCCTTGAGTCGTGGTTGGTCGTAAGTGGCGTTGTAGAGATGTTTGTAGGAGAACGGATGTGTGGGCTCCAGGACTTCCGGGACGGCAGGGACAGAGGAGAGACAAGGACCCGGTGGAGAATATCGTGGAAAATCACACATCTTATCTCTCCTTCCTTGCACCGATCTGCAACCACCTGAAGCCCACATAGCTAGTGGTGGTCTGCAATCACCGCGCGCGGGGACATCCACAAGCACGAATCGTAGGGCGGCGAGGACTAACTCCTTTCCCCGGTGTGCTTTCCATATCCGCGGAGGTTGCGTCGACGCTGCAATTACGAGAGAGAGAGAGTGGAGGGACGGAGGATACGTAAATTTTTGGATACTATTTACAAGTATGCCACCGTGTTTCTATTGACGGGTAGCCAGGGTTTGTTACCCGCGCGGGCAATGAATAAACAGCATATATATATATATATATATATATATATATATATATATATATATATATATATATAGAGAGAGAGAGAGAGAGAGAGAGAGAGGTAAGGAAGTGTGTATCGGCTGGTACATCTAACTTACGTGTACCTGCCATTGAAACAACACATTTGGAGTATTTTAGTACAATTCAACCATATGGATATATTCAACACTATATAGATTAGATGTCAATAAAAAATCATAACCATATCTCATATAGATTGTGAGATATAGTAAATATATCATCTAATGGTTTCTGCAATTTCTACAACTTACCGTTGATTAGAAAATACACATATACTTTCATTGGATGATCTATGAATATCGTATTATGATGATTTTTTATACACGTCTTATCTAAAGGGTATACATCACATCTATAAGGTTGGACTGTTCATTACAATTTTACAATCATCATAAATGGAGATGGGTACATGTAAACTATATGTACTCAGGTACACAATTCTTATAGCAATACACACACACACACACACACACAATGATTTCTCACAGTGTAGCCTTTCTTTCGTTCATTCTTTCACATTGTAATCGAAGCTCCAAATCGGCATACAATCCCTAGATAAGTATCAGAATCCCTGGCCTAGTTTTTGGGTCAATGACATAGGCACTGGGATCTATAAGACAGACTAGTTCCTGGGACAGGCACTAGTTCCTGGGACAGGCACCAGGGTGTATAAGGATAAAGATAGATCCTGGACCCAAGAAAAGAATCAAGGCACTATGTTAAGTCATGTGCTTTGCCACCCATGACACCTAATATGGAAAATATTTTCTTACCTCCCCACTTTTAAATGAAAAAATAAATACCAAAACGTACAACTTATCAGATATAAACATTACAGTCTTGATATGGAAACAATATAGAGTGCGGCAGAAAAAACCTTCTGAGGTCCCAAACACGCAGAGTTTTGTCAAGAGAGCTTGAAACAAGCAAATGACCTTCTGGGGCAGCCAACTGAACAAAAACAGAAGTTGGTCAGCAACAGAAATTTGGATCCAGGAGCAGGATGTGCCATTCCACAAAAATCACCAACTACCTTGGTTATATAGCTATCATGAGCTCTCCAAAAACCGATGACTTCTCCACTCCTTCTGTCAAACAATCTGCAGTAGCCAGAACTGAGTCCAGTTGCGACTAGAGATGAATAACCAGAAGGCCTTCCATCTTGACTTTTCTGGGAGTAACAGCAGCAGATGGAAGAGATGAGAGAAGAAAAAGAAAATTCAGCGGAATCACTCTTCCATAAATGGAGCTTCCTGTCGTGAGCGATGTCTATAAATCTGCTTGCACACAACAGAAATAGACTTGTGAAAACTGGCTAAATACAACAGACAAAAATAAGAACCATGACTATATAGCTTGAACTGTAGGGTAGAATATCATAAAAGATTGCATAATTATCTTTCATTGCGCAATTCAATCCAGGATCCAGAATGGAAACAATTAATAACTTTTTTTAGGATGGAAACCATTGACAATTTTTTTAGCTAATAAACATTTTTGGAAGGCATTGCCAACCGAAAGTACAGATTATCTGCACAAATCAGTATACCTATGCCCATATATACATTTTCATTGTTAAGTAGAAACCAAAATACTTTTAAGGGAGGAGGGGGTGAAACGGAAAATATTAGAAACCAATAAGATGTCAGTAAAATCACATCCATCCCTCATCAAACCAATCAGACATGAATTCAGCTATAAGTTATTGTTTTAAAAATCTACTTTTCTCATCATAAAAGGAGAAACCGGTAAAGTTATTGTGCAGGCAGTAATCTATTGATGATTTTGGGAACCATACATTGCAGACGTTACAAAAAGGCGATTTGCCTAAGCTAAATGATTAACTCGTTGGAATGTTAGGGTTAGTGTATGGTGTTTTCCGCTCTCCTGCACCTTCACATTTCTGTTTTACAATCCTATTAAATTAGCCAAACTCGTCTACTAATTCCTCTTATAGGTACAAGAAACAAAATATACTAATTCCTCTTACATGTACAAGAAGAAGAAAAATTTATGAATACCTCTTATATGTACAGGAAAAAATATATATACCTGTGTTTTTTCTTCCCTTTTTAAGGACATTGAGACCACAATTTCACTACAACATACGAATATGTGAAATAGCTTAGTATGACAGGGCAGATATGGCCCAATGGATCAGTACAAGGGCCGCCAATGAAGTCACCTGGTTTTGATCCGCGGTGTACCCATCGACGATTTACCTCCCCACCACTCATCGTGGGGTTTGGGTGGTCTAAGGGGCAGCATGGGGGCCACCCCCTTCTGTCAGTCCTTTTTTAAAGTAGCATAGTACGAGAAGTCAAAAAGTAACCCATAGCCCACGAATTCCTTATGAAATTGACCCATTCTCTTCTGTTGAGCTTTCCCCAATTAGAATTAGTAAGAAACCATAGAATTAGACAGCTGAATGCATGAATAGGCCTCCTAATCCAGCAGTGCACTAGCCAGGGTGTCCCAGAATTGAGGCCGGCCTCCAATCACAGATAGCCCTGGACAGGGCTACTTTTTCTTGGTCCCGTTGTGAGCAACACAAATTCCTAGAGAGATCGGGAGAAAAGAGGTACTCAAATATGTGTCTTCTATTCCCTTAATTCCTGGTCAAGAAACTGCAGACAAAGGAAACTACCAAGGTTCGTTGAGAACCCTGATCGACCATCAACAAGAAGCATCAAGGCTACAAGTGCTGACTTCATCTTTTGAAGTAAAGTGAAATCCGAAGCATATATAATCAAAAATAATTTACGCATCCATGTTCCTTAAAGTACCCTTCCATTAAGTCCCAATATGCTCGATACTATTAAGGATATAAATATAAAACAATAAAACCCTTTTTATAAACACCTCTGGAAATAAATGTGCGTAAAGGCACCACTTTACGCATTTGTAGACGTCCTTCCAACAAGCCATGAATTGAAATAACATGTCATTATATCCTTTAAACAATTTCTATTTAGTGCAATCTTAATCTACCATGAAGTCAGACTTTACCTGAAACATGCTCTAATCATCACAAGACCTCAGCTTATTTGGAAATAAATAAGTTATTTTCTGAGTTTGTTGTTCGGTGGACTCCGGTCTGGGATCCAAGCTGCGGTTCTCCTTGCATGTTTGTGTATTTTGATTGGGTGCAATAATCAAAAGGGGAACCCTCACCCCCCACCACCACCCAATGATAGGACCATAGGGGCTTAAGATGCATGATGTGCTAGGAATAAGCAAATTATGCAGCCTAGAATGAATTAATCTGTAATTGAGATTCATCTAATCCTAGCTAGCATGGAGTTAACTACGAATATGGAAACTATGGCTTCCCATTTGAGAAATTGATTAGGATACTTGCGAGCAGACTTCCTTGTTGCAACCATGGCTTTGGTAGCCTACATATAGGCACCATGGGCAGCCAATTCAGGTATTCATCAGGGATCACTGCTCTCTTAGGTGGAGAAGGTCAATAGTTCCATCCCTTGGAGTTGAGGCAAGTGGAGAAATGGTTGGCAGCAGCATCTACCGGGACAGTGGAAAAATGTGCTAGTTGTGCTCTTGGCTGGAGAAAGCATCGAAGGCTAAGCACCAACGAATATAATCCAGTCGAAATATGCAGGATTCCAACCAAAATACCGACATGGCACAATCCGGTACCAGTATAGGCATATATACAAATAGACTCGCATTTTTTTGTTTTTTTTGACCGGCATACCACCAATAATATTTTCTTGGTGATCTCGATGTAAAAATTCCCACTTGTAGGTGGTAACTTATTAGCATAGTAGTGGTATACAATGTCATATTTGTGCATGTTACTCTATAGTTACTATAAGAGGAGAAAAGGAGGAACATGAGGATTCAACCATCAAAGCTCCAATCAACTAAAACAAGCATGTTAATTTTCTACCATTCGCTCTCATGCCAACCACCCCTAAAATATCATGTCTAAGTGATAAAAAACCCTAAACCATAGAGCTATATCTAGGTACGCATAACTAAGGATAGCTAGTTATAGATTTTCAACTGTCTCTTTACATTGTAAACATAACATCTACCTAAACTCTGCATTGTATAATAGTATTATAACATTTTTGCAATCGTTTCTAATAGTAAACTAATTAGTAGAGGAGAATGCACGTCACTAGAAATTGTTTCAACCTAATGGAAGAAAGTGCACTAATAAGTAATAGAAATACAAACCAACAAATTTCCTCTGATGTAAATATACATTTCGGAACTATCGATCAATGACGTTACTGAAAGTAAAAATAGAACCAAGTTTTAACCTTTTTAATATGTTGGTGTATGCATAGAATGTATTGGTTTTCACATATATATATATAGAGAGAGAGAGAGAGAGTCAGGCTAGAATACACTCGAGTGTACATATCGCATGAATACACTCAAGTGTGTTTGCATATCAACACTATTTTTTGCAAAATGTAAACCATTGATCTTCACCGTCATACTATAACTAGGATATATACAAATTTTGAGCCCATTTGGATGAGTGTAAGTCACTCATCCAAGGGCAACAAAATCGACGCGTGAAACTAATTTGAAATGCATAATTTTTGCGGTCTTTATAACATGACCTATAAATGTCCAAATGTGTTCAAATTTTGCGTATGAGCTATTCACAACATGTTTAAGAAGATCAACGGATTATATTTTTGAAAAAAATATTGCATCATGAAAAACTACTTGAGTGTATTCTGCTCCGAATACACTCGACTGAATTCTAGCCTCTCTCTCTCTCTCTATATATATACACACACACACACACACACACACACACACACACACACACACACATATATATATATATATATATATATATATATATATATATATATACACACATATATATATACACATATATATAGAGTCAGGCTAGAATACACTCGAGTGTATCCGGAGCGGAATACACTCGAGTGTATCCGGAGCGGAATACACTCAAGTAGTTTTTCATGATGCAATATTTTTTTTGAAAATCTAATCCGTTGATTTTCTTAAACATCCCGTGAACAACTCATACGCAAAATTTGAGCACATTTGGATATGTATTGCTCATGTTATGAAGACCGTGAAAATTATGCATTTCAAATTAGTTTCGCGCGTCGATTTTGTTGCCTTTGGATGAGTGACTTACACTCATGCAAATGGGCTCAAAATTTGTATGTAACCTAGTTATAGTATGACGGTGAAGATCAACGGTTTACATTTTGCAAAAAATAGTCTTGATATGCAAACACACGAGTGTATTCGTGCGATCCGTACACTCGAGTGTATTCTAGCCAGACTCCATATATATATATATATATATATATATATATATATATATATATATATATATATATATATATATATATATATATATATATATATATATATATATATATATATATATATATATATATATACATATATATACATATATATATACATACATATATACCTATATACATATATATATATATATATGTGTGTGTGTGTGTGTGTGTGTGTGTGTATATATATTACATCATAGTACCTTGCTGAAGTTATAGACATTTGATTGCAGTACTTATTTTTAAATTTAAAAATCCTTTCAGATCTTTTAAAAAAAAGGTTAGAATCTTATACTTCTATAATGATTGGTCACTAATCTAGTACCACATACTCTACTTTTTCTAATTTATATATTTAATTATGTATTTATAATTTTATATATGTTGTAACTATTTGCGAACTTTACATATCTAATAAAAGTTATATATGCAGTTTGAAGTCGTTCACAAACTTGCCCATACATTAAGCACCCCCCATGATCAGCATATAACATATTGCATACGTAAGTGTACGTGTACTTGTTAAGACAGGAAGATGCCACAGCATCTACAGGGGAGGGGTGCTCACCTAGACGTCATATGTTTTTTTCAAGACTATTCCCCACCTATATACTGTACATCTTATATATTTCATTAAAATTCACCCTATTAATACATATATTTAAAGGTATATGTTGGATCAATGGGCTCTAGAAGGGGGGGTTGAATAGAGCTTCACAAACTTCACAAAAGTGATTAGACCACCAAATTATATTAAGTGCAGAACACAATTCAAAACAGCAATTTGATGTCCTAAACTAGCATACAAAGCAAGGATAAGAGACAAGGAAATCATGCACTTGGACAGGTGGTTTAGAGTGGTTCCATGTCCTAAACTTAGGAGCAATGTCAGTCCACTACCTAGAGTTGGTTAGGCTCTAGGATTTGTAACTTGGTTCTCTTATATATATCTCACACAATAAGATTACAAGCTACAACTACCAACCATCCAAGGACTTATATATCAAGCCAAGATCTTCTACCTCACCAAGGACTTACCCACCAAGCAAGTAGTCTTCAGCCTTCTTCAAAGGACTTACCTACTCTTGCTCTAGTCTTCGGCCTTGCAGGAATTACCCATCTTGCTTGAGCTTTGCCTTGCACCTCTCCTTCACTTGGAGAGCTTTAGCACCTTCCTCCTTCACTCGGAGGCCTGGAGCAGCTAGCCTTCTTCTCCTTCACTTGGGGAAGAACAGCAACCTTCTTCTCTTTCACTCGGAGAAGAAACTTCAATCAATCTTCATAGAGAATGGAGATGGGAGAAGTGGAAAGGAGAGCTTTACAAGATTACAAATGATAGCTCTCATACATGGGATCCTAACTCACTCATACTCACGAATTTGCTTTGAAGGTAGAGAGAGAAAGGGGCTCAAAGGATTAGAAACCACTCAACTAAGGCAAGGACCAAGCATATGTGAATGAGCAACCTTGGAATGAAGTCCAAGAGGTCCTATTTATAGTTGAGGGTGTCCCTTTGAGGTTGGGTGAGTTAAGTGGCACAAACTAGCCGTTTTACAACTTGCAACGGATCTATTTTGAGTCCCACCAACTTCTCCAACGGTTGGAATTGCTTTTTCTGCATTCCAGTACAGTTCGATCGGCCGAGTTTCATTAAAGGCAACTCGGCCGACACACTAGACGACAAGTCTGAGAGGCAGACTGTCGGCCGAGTTTCCATGGGGAAACTCGACCGATCAGTCGACCTTCAGTCTTGACTGACCAGTGGATCGGCCGAGTTTCCTATCATTGAAACTCGACCGAACAGGGATCGGCTGAGTTGGAAACTCGGCCGACAGCCCAGAAAATTCCACAATACATGGATCGGCCGAGTTTGTAATTCGGCCGACAAAATCCCTGTTAAGGGTATTTTGGAATTTTCATAAACTGTACAAACGATGGATTTTTGAGTCCCAATCATTTTATCCATCTTAGATACAATGCAAAACATGATTATGAGTGATTACATAAAATGTTCTAAGCCTCTAAGGGCTATATTACAAAGCGGTTAAAAGTCACATGTTTTGCATGTGCCGGAAGAGAAGCTATGGAGATAAAAGAGATTCTTTTCTTGTATCTAATATCTGCAATGATCTCAAATAGATTTGTTAGATACATATGAATGGAATGGTTAAGTCATTATCAAAATATGGGCAATGTGCAACACCTAGGTCAACATTCTCCCCCTTTTTGACAATGACAAACCATTCCTCAACATATTGAAAAGAATGTGAAAATTATACCTTTTCTTTAGGGAATTGCAAGGGGATGCAAATATGATCAATTTGTAATGCTCCCCCTCAATTCATGCTTACTCGTTCCTGCATGGTTAGTTAACACACAAGCAGACATAGCATATATAGATACTATATGATTCTAAACAAGTCTAGATGCATTTCAGTTTATAGACAAGAAAAGAACCATACAAGCAATAAAAACAATATGATTGAGGTCTTTCTCCCCCTTTGTCATCTCAAAAAGGCAGGGGGGTGTAGAAGAGCATAAAAGCAAGGTCTTCTCCAAACACTCAATCAACCAAAACATAGAGAAACAGATAAAATATCAAGATAAAGCATGAAATCAGAAACCTGTCATTCATCAAAATATGGAACACACTATAAGATAAACCATACAAAGTGTTTCCAAAAGAAAACATAAGACAAACACTACACGAACGAATGGAGTAGCAATAGTACAACTCAGATGATGTGCCTAAAGTAAATAATACAATCATAGTCCAAAGAGATATATCATGGTCATCCGAGACTAATCTAGACACATCTACTCTAAGCTATACTAATCTATGTCAACATCATCAACGGCAGCCTCCATGTCCTCATCGGGCTGGTAGTCCTCATCGCCATCATCGGAAGGAGGAGCAGCAGCTGGTGTAGCCTCGTCTTCAGCATCGGCATCGTCATCGTCATCGTCTTCGGCATCCGTCGCAGTAGCCTCATCAGCGTCAGTGTCAGCATCATCCTGATCAGCCATATCCTCGTCGGGAGGACCAAAAGCACGTCCAGGCCACCGCGCACTCTGCTCAGCCCAAGTCATGCCAAGAGCATGTAGCTCATAAGCAACCTCAATGGGGGGAGCAGAAGAAGAGTACTGAGCCAGAAGCTCAGACAAACGGCCACCTGGAAGCGCCAGAACCGGTGAAGAGTGAGTATATCCACCTGCAGAGTGATCAGCGGAAGCAGAGGGTGGTGGAGGTGGGTAGAACTGACTATACGCATAAGAAGCGTAGTCGCCACCGGGGTAGGGCTCGTAGGTGGGGTAGGGCTGCGGGCAAGATAAAGACATGGATGACATGATGTGGCACAGATCCTGATGGTGATGTTGCTGGACCTGCATGTTGTAGGCTTGCTGATGCATGAGGTACCCCATGAGGGCCTCATTGGAGACATGGAAGTCAGCATAAGCCGGCTGCGGAGGAGGTCGAAAAGATGGCTCAGGAGGAGGTGGTGCAGCTGTGGAGGGTGGAGGTGGTGGAGCATCAGATGATGGTGGAGGTGGAGGTGGAGCAGAAGAAGATGATGCACCAGAGGTAGGGACACTCTTCTGAAGAGTGGTCTCACTGATATAAACTCCTTTCCGATCAGGACGGTAGAGAAAGTCGGTGAAAAGAGATTTACCAGTAGCAGATTGGAAAAGACCACAAATTAGGGCAGGATAAGAAAGATGGGTGCCCTTTGTGTTCTTTCCGGAGTCAAAACAGGTCATGTGGTGAAGGATATACCGGGCCCATTTGACTCCATGGTTGTTCAAAAGCAGATACAGCATCATAGCTGTGTTCTCAGCGATGTCCGTTTGGTTTTTCTTGGGGTGGACATTACAGCTGAGAACGAACGCCAAAACACGGCGAGAGGAGGACAGGGCGGACGATGGCAAAGTGCCCTTCTTTCTATAGGGAAAATCGGGGAGCTTGAGAAACTTATGAATGTCAGTCAAGTCAACCTCGAGTGCCTTATAGATGTCCTCGGGGTGCAGAAGATCAAAATAATTTGGGTAATCGGAAATCCACGACGCCGAGCCAACATCTCCGTTGAGATAAAGATTGAAGGATCGTTCGGTGATATGGAAAGGTTGGCCAGCGATCATAGACGTCAAAACGATTGAGGTGTCCGAAGGGGGAACCAAAGAGTCGTAATTCCACCGCAAGTTAGCGTAGAATTGACGGACGGCTTTGGTGCTATACTTGAGATTATGAAAACGGGCATCCTCAATACAAAAGGCTTCAAGATGATGTGTGCGAAGGATTTTACAAGCGTCGAAAAGGTCGGCATGGTAGGTATGCGGCTGATAAAGAGCTCGAAAAGGAAAGGGAGAGCGAGGAAGGAGCTCTTTGTAGCGAGCAACCGCAGCATTGTCGACAAAAGATAGATTATCAAACGAGATATACCTCGGCGCTAGAGGAACCGCAGGGGAAGGGAGAGGAACAGCACGTTTTCGGCGTTGGGACCTCATGGGAGAGGAGAACGAGGCAACGGAGCCGATCCACGCGGAGAGAGAGAACAGGCGGCACCTCAAGAGCAGCAAGGGCACACGAACGAACCGATTTGGGGGCAAAAACGGCCGGAGAGAGAGAAGAGAGCACCAGGGGAGGAAGGGTCGAGCTGGGCGGCTAGGGTTCGGTCGAGTTTGCTCTAGTTGAGAGGGAGCAAGTCGGCCGATTCCTATATATATTAAACCCGTCTGCCGTCGATCGGCCGAGTTCCAGGGAGAGGAAACTCGGCCGACAGAACACACAGGTGCCCTGTCCCGACCGATCGGCCGAGTTTCCAACTCGGCCGACAGAATCCCTGATGTGGGAAAAACCTAGATTCTAGCCCTAGCCTCAAACGACCTAAAGCAATTTTTCTGATTGGACTAGGTTGTATATTAAGCATATTTAGGCACATTCCCATCATCATAGGGTACTATTTGTCGATTAAAACCCGATTTGCGAGAAAAGCCCGAAGAAGAGATAGAAACAAGATAAAATTTTATCAAAAACAAGCATTTTTAGCAATCAAAGCATTTATAAGCAAGAGCAACACACATAAGATGTAACCAACTAATTAGAGAGCAATTCAACATCATCAAGAGAGGTTATAAGCAATTTTGATCTAATAAAATTAAATTGTTCTCTAGCAAGCGGTTTAGTGAAAATGTCCGCCAACTGATTTTCCGTATCCACATGTGTGATATAAATATCCTTTTTGACAATGTGATCACGGAGAAAATGATGGCGAACTTCTATGTGTTTAGCTCTACTATGCAATATTGGATTATAAGAAAGATTTATTGCACTAGTATTATCACAGTAAATAGGAGAAGCATCAAAATGAATGTTAAAGTCTTGGAGCATTTGCTTCATCCATAGGACCTGAGCACAACAACTTCCGGCTGCAATGTATTCAGCTTCGGTAGTTGATAATGCCACTGTGCTCTGTTTCTTGGAGAACCAAGACACCAAGCATGGTCCCAAGAGGAAGCAAGTGCCACTTGTGCACTTTCTATCAATCAAGCAACCTGCGTAGTCAGCATCACTATATGCTACAAGAGTAAAGTCCCTTGACTTAGGGTACCATAGTCCAAAATTTGGAGTTTTGGCTAAGTACCTCAAAATCCTCTTGACAGCAATAAGATGTGATTTCCTAGGGCTTGATTGAAAGCGAGCACACAAGCCAACACTAAACATTATATCAGGTCTAGAGGCAGTTAAGTAAAGTAAACTTCCGATCATACCTCTATAGAGCTTCTCATCTACCTTCTCACCTTCTTCATCCTTGTCAAGTTTGGCAGTGTTTGACATGGGTGTATCCATTGGCTTCATGTTCTCCATCCCAAAGCGTTTAAGAAGTTCAAGTGTATATTTGCCTTGGTTGATGAAGTTACCCTCCTTGGTCTGTTTGATTTGGAAGCCGAGGAAGAAGGTCAGCTCACCCATCATACTCATCTCGAATTCACTCTGCATAAGAGAACCAAACTCTTTGCAAAGATCAAGGTCAGTTCCGCCAAATATAATATCATCCACATATATTTGAATTATGAGAAAATGGGTAGAAGTGTGTTTTAGAAACAAAGTACAATCAACTTTTCCCATGATATACCCGTTATCTAACAAAAAGTTCTTTAGTTTCTCATACCAAGCTCGAGGTGCTTGTTTGAGTCCGTAGAGAGCTTTTTGCAAGAAATACACATGATTGGGTAACTTATCATTTTCAAAGCCTGGAGGTTGAGCAACATATACTTCCTCCTCGATTGTACCATTCAAAAACGCACTTTTAACATCCATTTGATAAAGCAAGAAATTTTTATGACTAGCAAAGGCAAGTAGCATACGAATAGATTCTAATCTAGCAACAGGAGCATAGGTTTCATCAAAATCAATACCTTCTTGTTGATTATAACCTTGAGCTACTAACCTTGCTTTGTTCCTTACCACTTTTCCTTGCTCATCAAGCTTGTTGCGGTAGACCCATTTGGTACCAATGATCTTTCTATCATTTGGTCTTGGCACTAAGGTCCACACACGGTTCTTCTCGAACTGCTCAAGCTCTTCTTGCATGGCAAAGATCCACTCATCATCACCAAGGGCCTCCTTGATGTTCTTTGGCTCCAGTTGAGAGATGAAGGCACTATCTGCTTGTTCTTTGTTGTGTGCAGCCCGTGTCCTCACTCTTTCAAACGGATTGCCAATGATCAACTCCTTGGGGTGATTCTTTGCAAAGCGGGGAGTGGGATCCTTCCTTTCTTCTTCTTTTTCTTCTTCTTCAACCTGCTTGCCTTTGTCTTTGATGTTGAGCTCTTTTAAGATAGGAATGATTTCATCTGCAACATCATCATCACCCAAATGCTTGCCAATACCAAGGTTAGTTTCAATAAATTTAAAATTTATGGATTCTTCTATTTTAGATAGTTCAATGTTAAACACTCTAAAAGCCCTGCTAGTAGTGCTATAGCCTAGGAAGAAAGCCTTGTAGGATTTCGGATCAAACTTGTCGAGAGAGTCCTTGGTGTTCAAAACAAAACATGGACATCCAAACACATGAAAGAAATCAATCGACGGCTTCCTACCACGCCATAGTTCATAGGGGGTTTTCTTAAAAGTCGGATGAGTGAAAACTCGGTTTTGCACAAAACATGAGGTGCTAACGGCTTCAGCCCAAAACTTCTTAGGAGTGTCATACTCAAGAAGCATGGTCCTAGCCATTTCCTGTAGCGATCTATTCTTCCTCTCAACAACTCCATTTTGTTGGGGTGTGCGAGGAGAAGAGAAATTGTGCGAATAACCCGATATTTCACAAAAACGTTCAAAAAGATCATTTTCAAACTCTCCCCCATGATCACTACGGATGGAAACAACATGACAAGAAGCTTCGTTTTCGACTCGTTTGCAAAAGCTCGAGAAAACGACAAGGGTGTCGCTTTTGGAAACAAGAAAGAAAGTCCAAGTATATCTAGAAAAATCATCGACGATAACAAGACAATACTTGGAGCCGCGAAGCGTTTGTGTTCTCATAGGTCCGAAGAGATCAATATGAAGAAGCTCTAGAACTTTCTTGGTACTCATGACCCCTTTGGACTTGAAAGAGGATTTGGTTTGTTTCCCTTGGGTACAAGGTTGACATTCCTCATCCTTTTCAAAATCCAATTTGGGAAGTCCTCGAACCAAGTCCTTTTTGTCTAGTTTCTTCATTTGATGCAAGTTCACATGACCCAAACGTCGATGCCAAAGCGAAAGATCGTTTTTATCCACGACTAAGCATCTATTTAGTATGGGCTTTAAAGCATCAAGAACTATCACATATAGATTACCATTTCTAGTTCCCTTATATATGACATTATAGGACAGGGAATCTAGAAGCAAGCATTCTAAGGAAGTAAAGAGCACAAGATAACCATTATCACATAATTGGCTAACACTAATCAAGTTGTGATGTAGGCCATCAACAAGCAAAACATTTTTAATGCACAAATCATTACCTACATCACCCTCACCTATAACCTTACCCTTTTTGTTGTCCCCAAAGGTTACCGATCCTCCTTTCTTCTTCACAAATTTGTTGAAATGGCTGATTTCTCCAGTCATGTGCTTAGAGCAGCCACTATCAACAATCCATTTCTTTGTGACCTGCAAGAAAAGAGGATGTCGGAACCCAACTCAAACTTTGGGGTCCGGGGTTAGCTTGGGGACCCATTTCATATTTGGGTTGGTCCCCTTAGGCTTGTAAGGACAATAGGTAGAATAATGATCATCACATTTGCAATGCATACATACCATGGGATTTTTAGAGCCGGAAGACTCTCCATTGAAAATTGGAGTTTCCACACTCTTTTTCTTACCCTTTTTCTTCTTCTTACCTTTTGGAGTAGTCGCATTGTATCCTAGACCACTAGTACCAACTTGTTTGGTAGAGTGCTCTAGAACATCATTTAGAGACTTCTTACCCGAAAGAAACCTTTGCAAAGTAGATCTTAATTTAGCATTATCATCACTAAGATTTGTAATGGTAGTAGATAAACTAGCAAGATCTTCTCTAGCATGCAACAGGTCGGCCTCAAGACAGAGGGCTTTAGTAAGAAGAGAGTCTTTTTCAAGAGTTAAGTTAGCAACTTCATTTCTAGGCAAGATAGGTCTAGAAGATAAATCATTTGTTTGTGCAAGAAGTTTAGCATTTTCAGATTTAAGAACAACAATTTCTCTTTGATAAGCATACACTTCATTTCTTCTAGCATCATCAATAAGCTTAAGTTCAACATTTTCAGTTTTTAGAACATCTAGCTCATCTAGGCAATTTTGGTTCTCTATCTTAAGATTTTCAATAGTTTTAAGATAAGTACCATTCTCAACCTCTACTCCATTGTATTGAAGTTCAAGGTCTAGAAATTGCCCTTGTAAAGAATCTATGCTATCAAGATGTAATTTCTCATTTTGATCTAGAATGTCAATCTTGGCATAGAGATCATCAACTATCTTTCCTAATCTTTTTCTTTTAGCTTTACATTTAGCAAAAGATGATTGACAATCATTAAGCATTTCAATGAGGGTTTCCTTAGATAAATCAAGTAAACTTTCATCACTTACCTTGCTTACCTCACTTACCTCAATTACTTCTTCACTAGTAGAAGCCATGAGTGCAAGGTGACATTCACCATCCTCGGAGCTTGAGGAACTTGAAGTAGAGGACTCCTCCCATGCCGCATGAGCTGCATCTTTGGGTCTTCTCTCCTTCTTGTTCTTCTTCTTGTACTTGGCTTCTCTTTTGTATTTGTCATCCTTCTTGTGGCTGCTCTTATGATAGCCCTTCTTGGCTTTTGGGCAGTCATTCTTGTAGTGGCCCTTTTGACCACACTCGTAGCATCTAGGAGTGGAGGATGATGGCTTGCCCTTGAAGTGTCTTCCTTTTGAATAGTTGGCTTCATGATCATTTGCACCTTCATCTTCGCTTGAGGAAGGGCAGGGAGACTTCATGGCAAGTTGTTGTTGCCGCATCATTTCTTCAACTTGAGCTTTGAAGGTTGTGTCCTTCATCTTCTTGGACTCCTTCTCTTCTCTTTTCTCCTCTTCCTCTTGCTTGTCGAGCCTTGGTTCATGTGCTTGGAGATTACCAACCAGCTCCTCGGTTGACAACTCGCTCAGCTTGTAGACTTCTTCAATTGAAGTGACCTTTGGCTCCCATCTCTTTGGAAGAGATCTCAAGATCTTTGCATTGATGGTACCTCTATCCATGACACTCCCAAGGGCTGCAAGACTGTTGAGGATGACGTTTAGCCTTGTGTACATGTCCGCAACTCTTTCATTCTTCCCCATCTTGAAATTCTCAAGTAGGCCACCAAGCATATAGATTTTGGCCTCCTTGACTTGCTCCGTCCCTTCATATGTGACACATAGCTTGTGCCAAATCTCATGAGCCGTGTCCCATGAAGAGATGCGGTTGAACTCCGATGGAGAGAGGGCGGCGTAGATGATGCTAATGGCTTTAGCATTGAGTTGAGCACGCTTCATCTCGTCTTCCGTCCACGTGGTGATGTCCCCCTTTGGCTCTTCATACTTGAGATGGACTATCTTCCACATCTCGTAGCTCACACCTTGGATGTAGAATTGCATCCTTTTCTTCCAATATAGGAAGTTTGTGCCGTCGAAGACCGGGGGTCTCATGGAGAAGCTTCCTTCAAGATTGAGTGACCCAAGAGCTGAATCGCCCATCTTCTCCTACTTGTTGAAGTAGCTTGGAGAAGACCTGCTCTGATACCACTTGTTGGATCAATGGGCTCTAGAAGGGGGGGTTGAATAGAGCTTCACAAACTTCACAAAAGTGATTAGACCACCAAATTATATTAAGTGCAGAACACAATTCAAAACAGCAATTTGATGTCCTAAACTAGCATACAAAGCAAGGATAAGAGACAAGGAAATCATGCACTTGGACAGGTGGTTTAGAGTGGTTCCATGTCCTAAACTTAGGAGCAATGTCAGTCCACTACCTAGAGTTGGTTAGGCTCTAGGATTTGTAACTTGGTTCTCTTATATATATCTCACACAATAAGATTACAAGCTACAACTACCAACCATCCAAGGACTTATATATCAAGCCAAGATCTTCTACCTCACCAAGGACTTACCCACCAAGCAAGTAGTCTTCAGCCTTCTTCAAAGGACTTACCTACTCTTGCTCTAGTCTTCGGCCTTGCAGGAATTACCCATCTTGCTTGAGCTTTGCCTTGCACCTCTCCTTCACTTGGAGAGCTTTAGCACCTTCCTCCTTCACTCGGAGGCCTGGAGCAGCTAGCCTTCTTCTCCTTCACTTGGGGAAGAACAGCAACCTTCTTCTCTTTCACTCGGAGAAGAAACTTCAATCAATCTTCATAGAGAATGGAGATGGGAGAAGTGGAAAGGAGAGCTTTACAAGATTACAAATGATAGCTCTCATACATGGGATCCTAACTCACTCATACTCACGAATTTGCTTTGAAGGTAGAGAGAGAAAGGGGCTCAAAGGATTAGAAACCACTCAACTAAGGCAAGGACCAAGCATATGTGAATGAGCAACCTTGGAATGAAGTCCAAGAGGTCCTATTTATAGTTGAGGGTGTCCCTTTGAGGTTGGGTGAGTTAAGTGGCACAAACTAGCCGTTTTACAACTTGCAACGGATCTATTTTGAGTCCCACCAACTTCTCCAACGGTTGGAATTGCTTTTTCTGCATTCCAGTACAGTTCGATCGGCCGAGTTTCATTAAAGGCAACTCGGCCGACACACTAGACGACAAGTCTGAGAGGCAGACTGTCGGCCGAGTTTCCATGGGGAAACTCGACCGATCAGTCGACCTTCAGTCTTGACTGACCAGTGGATCGGCCGAGTTTCCTATCATTGAAACTCGACCGAACAGGGATCGGCTGAGTTGGAAACTCGGCCGACAGCCCAGAAAATTCCACAATACATGGATCGGCCGAGTTTGTAATTCGGCCGACAAAATCCCTGTTAAGGGTATTTTGGAATTTTCATAAACTGTACAAACGATGGATTTTTGAGTCCCAATCATTTTATCCATCTTAGATACAATGCAAAACATGATTATGAGTGATTACATAAAATGTTCTAAGCCTCTAAGGGCTATATTACAAAGCGGTTAAAAGTCACATGTTTTGCATGTGCCGGAAGAGAAGCTATGGAGATAAAAGAGATTCTTTTCTTGTATCTAATATCTGCAATGATCTCAAATAGATTTGTTAGATACATATGAATGGAATGGTTAAGTCATTATCAAAATATGGGCAATGTGCAACACCTAGGTCAACAGTATATACATAAGTACATCAACAAATTTATGGTTATATACGCAAATATATGCATATATGTGATGGTTAATTTCCAAAAAGTATGCACTAAAAGATGTGAAAATTATAAGAATATTATATTTTGATGATCAATTATCAGTATCTTGAGCTCATGTAATAGCAAAAGGCTCTAAGATAGGTACTAAAGCATTATTTATTAGAATTACAGCCCTTGTAGAATTTACACAATCTTATAAATAGGCAGCCTATATTTGTATCTTTCAGATCAGTTTCACTCTTACGAGGCTTTATATTTACATGTATTTCACATCATATATGGTATCTTGGGTTCCAATAACATGCAAGAGTGGATCTACTACTACTATTATGATCTTTAGATTGCAATTATAAATACTACAAATTCCTCAACATAAAAATTGAATTCAAAACGTAGGCTAATGGAAATTTAAAAAAATGGATGCTATGTATAGCGATCATGATTATAATGGTATTTTAATACTAAGATGGTAACATTAGTAGCCTGAAAAACAGCATTTTAAAACCATTAGTAGACCTAGAGACCTATAAAAATGCATTAGGTGGCTTCATTTGTGACGCAGATTAAGGTGCACCTCCTTGGGGCGGCTTGATGACTAGGTGCCCTCCTAGGCAGGCCTTGGTATGAGAATATGTATGTCTATCAATTGTGATTGCAATTTTTCATTAGTTAATTCCTTCGTTCTGTTGTTGAATACCACATTTGAATCTCCAAGAAATAGTTTGTTTTTCTTCCCTCACACATGAACTCCCACTATATTTAATATACAACCATGTTGAGTGGAGAAAAGATCAAGTAGAAGATTTTGCAGTGTTTACAAAGTTTGAGTTGGGTGGTTGATCCCGTTTTTGTCTTCTTGTTCTTTGTTCTCAGGATTGAGGGGAATGTTTGAATTTAAAGACTTTTAACTACATATGGTATTAATCTAGGAAGCATGGACACTTCAAAACAGGTGTCGTACTCATCTCCTACACGTATTTGACACCCATACTCCATGGACACGCCTAAATACGTACAGGACACTTCTTCAGCCATGTCAACATTTTTTTTTTGTTTTTTATAGGTGGACACGGCCAAGCCCATTTACTGCCCACGAAAAAGACAAGCTTGCCTCTCCATTCTCCACTAATCCTAGTCACATAACTACGCAACAAAACAACATGTCTTCTGTAGATCAAATCTATCTTTATTCATGAGATTGGACAGCAGCAGTATTCTCGCTATTGTTATCGCATATCTAAGTTTAGGGCAGCAACAACTGTCTCCCTATTCTTATTTTTATTTATTCTCTCAGCTGATTCATCTATTCTTGGGCTTGGGGCCATCCTCTATTTCTGAAAAACTGATTAAATGAGGTAAACTATCCACCTTTATCCATTATTATCTTGTTCTATTAATGTTTCTATTTTATCACTTTCTTGAATATCTAGTTGTGCATTTATATTAGTTCCTGCTGTGAATCTAAATAAATTATTTATGAACAGTCTCGAATTAATGACATCTGCTAAGTACTGACTACTGACTTGGAGACTCTATGTATCTCTAATGGTCAATACTCCTAATTCAGCAGCTTAGTACATCATTGGAAGTGAATCCGTCCATTCTTAGACTAGGCTACTATAATTGCAAAAATTGATTACTGTTTATAAAAGTCTGCAATCATTTTGTTTTTTGATTCCTTTAGACTTCAAAGTACACACAACTTAAGTTCTTGGGGTATCTTTACATCATTTCATGTAAGTCCCGTCATACATCTTAAAATCTTGAAATTAAATTCCACCTTTTCATGTTTCAATTTCTCTTATTTAATCTGTTGGTCTCTCTTTCCTTTTTAATCTTTATCTCTCGTCATGTTTGGGGTATTATACATTTGGAGTATGAATAGAAGTCATTTTGTCTTTTTTGTAACTTGTATTTGACATAAAAATGAAAAAAAACCTCTTTTATGGATATTCCACTTCAATTTTCAATGTTGAGGTTATACAGTTGCCAAATGGTTTCATTTTTTGAGTTTTATCTTAAATGAAGTTAGATTGTCTAATTTTGTGTTTGTAATGAATATAAAAAAAATATTTTAATTTTGAAAAAATTGATGTGTCCATCGCCGTATCTGTGTCCTATATTTTCCAAAATTGTTGTGTCCCGTGTCTGTATCTGTGTCCGTGTTTGTGCTTCCTAGGTGTTAATTTTGAAAATAGATTATATAGTACTTGTTTGCCATATCTCCTTGTGGTTTTCATCTGCATGTGTTGGGGAAAGAATTTTCTGCATCAGATTTTGTTTCTTGGGTTTTGTGTATTGTGTTTCCTTAGGCAGATTTTCTAGTCACCAATTCCACTCATCCAGTTTTTACCTATAGTTCTCAATCTTGTACCATAAATGGGCGACATTCCAGACAAAGTCGCGCTTTTTTGCAATTTGTTGGTCAGTCCAATGTTCTACCCAAAATAAAGTGCTCGACAATTTTTCCCTAATTGTCATTATTTTGACATTTTTTTGCGTAATTTTCATGATTTTTATATAAAACGTTAAGGCTAAATCCGATGTTGAGCCTCTAAACAAGTTTAGTGGCCTTCTTACGACATGTCCTAACCCAACCCAAAATTACGGGATCCCTCTTTCCATCTTTGACACTATGATTGTAGAGGTTCTCTCTCATCTTGCAGCACAATACATGCATACATAACACACTTAAATATTGATATATATGTGCAAACACATACGTGGTATATATATCGGTGTCTATGTGCATACATATATATCATACATATATAGACACAAGTACTTATGTATACACACATATATATACATGCATCATCAACTTATTTTTGGGTTTTCCCTGAATAGTTGGCCAGACTTTGACCAAACTCAAAAAATTTCACCGAATTTTCTTGAATTACGAGTTTTTCAAAAAAGCCAAAAAATTGTTGAATCCCAAATTTGTCACTATGGTTGGTAGCATGACGATGGTGTTATTTAAGATGAGAGTCAAAGAAGTTACCTTTTATTCCAGAATGAAAACCCCACCCTTTTCCACAAAAAATGGAAGAAAATAGGGGAAACTACATTTATGGCATAGTTGTTGAGGCGCCTGCTAGGGCGTTGCCTAGTCCGCCGGGCGGGGTTGCTTGGCTGGACGCCAACTTCTTGGCCCAAATAGGCGACTGCCTGGGCAGGTGTTGACATGATTGGGCGCCCACTTTTTTGCTGGACAAACCCAATTAAGGGCCCAAATACCATGGCCCACCTCATATATTTTGAACGATAATGTACCATTTTTGGCATTTACATTTGTTGTTTATGGTTGGAAATTAGGGTATACAACTATAAAGTATGACTTTTGCGAGTTTAAATCTATAGAAATGAAAATATGGAATGATTTACATTTTCTTTATATTGTGTCATGTACTTTCTTATCATTTATATTGGGAATGTATATCTAAATATCTTATTATTTGTATGTTGCACCTTTTTTTTTCTTAAATTAGTAATTCAATCAGAGAATTTCATGGATTATTGAAGTTACAAGGTATATATTATAGTATGAGCTTTTTAATCTGAACTAGTGTTGCCTCCTGTGTAATTTTATCTCATCTAATTACATCCATTTCAACTTATTTCAGGGATTTGGAGTAATATTATACAGTTTCAGTCCTAATATTCATATATGCTTGTATATAACAAACATATATATAATTTTTTAATATAAAAAAGTCACTGCCTAGGCGACCGCTTGGACGACCTGGGCGCCTTGGGCGGCCTGGGCGCTCAGCCAAAGCAGGTGACCGCCTAGCCGCCTCAAAAACTATGATTTATGGAGTAATTGTCTTGAAAAATTATGTTAGGATCTTTTTACACTCGTTTTTCAAATATAAATAACAAAGAAACAAGTAATTATAGGCAATACACAAATAGAACGTGTGGCCAATAAGGTAAGTAAAACCAACTTGCTTAGACCACTATGTTGCCAAATTCTCAGGAATTACACATTGAAGCAGACTGAAGTACATGTAACTGCTTATGTAAAACATGAATTTAGATGACACAGACCTAAAATAGGAAAGTAGAAGATTAGTATCCTTTATAATCACCTTATTGAACCATTTCCAGTTCCAACTACAAGCATATCATCTGATTCCAGGTGATGCATGCATGTATACAAGCTTCCACTAAATGCACCAGATAGTATGCCATCTGAAAGTACACTGGGGCCAAGAAGATTGGCTTGCTCAGTACAAGCTTTAGATGCTTTTGCTGCAACGCTTGCATGATGTGATGAATTGTTTGATTGTTCTGCATATGCAGCTATTAGCTTACCAGTCTGGCTATTCCATACATGTATCGTACCATCACAAGATGCAATTCTTCCGGTAAGAGACAATATACATATATCGTTCACTACCTGCAACAATGTATCCAAGACACAAGGAAGAAACATGTAAGAAAACATCGGGACTAATGGGAGACAAGCTATGTCATTGCTTCCACCATGCAAAAGCATATCCAAGTGCACATAAAATCATCTAACTGGATACAAAGTGTTCCTAAAAATATTTTTGTGAAAAACAAAAATATCGTGAATGGATGATGAAACTATTTGATTAAATCAAAGTGCACACCATAAAGAAAATAGCCAATCAAAGTAATTATAAGTTGCATGTGTATGAGTGTGTCATCAGGGAAAAGTGTTTTCAGCTCTCAAACGTCTTCTAGAACCGGACTCAACAACCCCCAGCTTAGGCGATCTGATGCAGCTGAAAATGTCTTCTAACCCTTTCTACTGTCATTGCAACTAGCTGCTAGCTCTCACCAAAGTTTTTTGGGCTGGCCTGCTAGTTTGCCTTGGTCTTTGGTCTAACTTAGAGGGCTTCATCGTTGCAGATGTTATTCTTATCATGTTTGGTGCTACACTTTATGTCTGACATTTATATTGCATCGCTACTGCCATTTACATTGTGCTGCTGCTGTAGTGCTATTACTGCTATTAAGATGGCTGATAACCCGTGCACCATGGTCAATACAGTTGGCCTGGATGGAAAGAATTATCCAATATGGCATTGCCCTTTGGTGATCGGCTAGGAAGCATAGACACGGACACGGACACGGATTTAGACACGGACACGGACACGGGACACGTCAATTTCCAAAAATATAGGACACGGACACGGCACTGGACACGGCAAGTATATGTATATATATATTTGTATAACATATTATGACATATAATGTGTAATATGCTATGTGTATTAACACAAAATGATCTAAATAGATTATCCGCATGGGCAATCACCATGAAATCCAACAAGCAATCAACATATAACATTATATTTACAAGTCACAATATGAATTAGTTCACAACAAACATTACGATGCTTCATTATATGATATTGTTGTAATATGAATTGTAAAAATTAAGAGCAGTAGAATTTTGGGGACAATAGTTCCAATGGAAGTAATGATTAACATGTACTATCAAGAGGTGAATCCAATTGTTTTCCTCCTCATGGTTGATGTGGCAGTCCCCGGATGTTGCAACAGCTGGTGGAGATGATAAGAAGGGTGTCAACGACTTGCATGTAGCACTTGAAGCTTAATTAACTAATGGTAGTAGGGCGAGTAGTGGAGAACAAGAGGCAAAGATTTAGAGAAGGCTTGGGTTTTTTCATACGCCTAGGCTTAAGTGGGTCGGAGTGGTGTGTCCTGGAGGTGTCCATTGAGTGTCCAAGCCGTGTCCAACACTTTAATAAAAAAAAATTCAAAGTGGACACGCCAGAGGCGTGTCCGCCACGCGTCCAGGCGTGTCCAAAGTGTGTCCATGTTGGACACGTGTTGGACACGGACACGGCAGCCTCCGAGAAGTGTCCATGCTTCCTATCTGCATCACAGCACAAGGCCATCTTGCTCATCTTACTGGTCCTTCGCTTCCTCCTCCAACGGGAGCTGATGCTAAAACTTACAATGACTATGCAACATGGGTCGAAAATAATTCTCTTGTGATGATTTGGATTATCGGTAGTGTGAAGTCTCATATCAGCTCATCTCTTCTTCACCTTAAGTCTGCCAAAGGAATATACGACCAATTGGTCCGGGTGTGTACTCGTCACCAGAATCCTAAAAAGGTCTATGAGATATATCAGAAGCTTACAAAGCTGAAGCTTTCTCCAGGAACAGACATTGAGGATCACTATGCCTGCTTTAAGACATTGTGTGATGATCTGGGGTTATATCATCCTCTTACTTCTGATATTGCAGAGCTCAAGAAGCAACGTCAGGAACTCTAGATGGTACTTATTTCTCTCTAGTCTGCCTGACAGCCACTCTGGGTTAGCTGATCAGATCTTGGACTGTGATCCTTTTCCTGACGTCGACATATGCTCCTCAGTTTCTACTGTTGAATCTGCTTTACTGGCTGGGACTGGTTGTGGTTGCGGCCGTGACCGTGGTCGCTTGTCGTCTGGAGGTTCTGGCCGCGGACGTGGACAACCCTATACGTCACGTTAACTTTTGTCATTGAACCAATCACAGTGAAAACAAATGATGGGCCAAGCATGGTTCACCGACTTGGGACAATCAAGTCACATCTGATATTGGATCTTTATCCTCAGCCTCACCTACACCGACTATGGATGATATTGGACAATCAAGTCACATCTGATATTGGATCTTTATCCTCAACATGTCCGGAGATTTCGGAAAGTTACCTTGTGTCTTGGATACATTGTAGCAGGTAGCAACTCAGTCGTCTGCGTTTCTCTGATTCTGATCTGACAGATTATTTCTCTACTTTCAAGGGATTGTGGGGGGAGTTGGAAGCCTACCATCCCTTGTCTACTGATCTGGCTACTATGCAACGACAGCGACAGGAGTTGCAAGTAGTCCAGTTCCTCTGTGGCTTACCTGATTCCTATGCCGGGGTGGTGGATCAGATTCTTGCCAGTGATCCGCTGCCTACTCTTCAGACTACCTTTTAGAGACTACAGTGCTTGCCTGCATCGTCATCTGAGACTCCTACTGATACGGGGGATTCGACTGGTTTTGCTGCGATGTCTGGTCGTGGTCGTGGCCGTGGACGCGGTCGTTCATATGATGCTCGTCCTCCTCTTGGTACTGGCAGGGGGAGGAATTCTGCGGGTCGTGAAGCATCCTCTGGATCTACTACTGCTGTTGCTCGTCCTCAGACTGGCCAACGCTTCTGCAACTTTTGTGGTCGGTCTAATCATGTTGAAGACAAGTGCTGGGAAAAGTATGGTAAACCTGCATGGGCCAATGCGGCCAGTGACACTGATACTACTGCTACTTCAGAGACACCTACCCAGCCTGTTCTGTCTGATGACTCGGGTACTGCCACTGCGGATTACATTCGTGCTGAGGTGGAGCGCCTACTACGTGAGCGTACTGGCTCCTCTTCTACTGCCACTACAAGTGGAGCCCATGTTGCTACCTACTCGGGTTGTAATACTGCCTTCCTCAGTACTCCATCTTCTAGTGCTGGTAATACAAAATAGGTTATCGATTCGGGCGCATCGTCTCACATTTCTGGAAATCGAGCTTTATTTAGAAATTTATCTAGACCAGCTACTGCTTCTTCTGTCATGCTTGTTGATGGTTCTAAGTCTGCAGTTTCTGGGTTGGAGACATTGTATTTGTATCTAAGTTTCTTCTGAAGTCGGCTTTATATGTCCCTCGTTTTCCGTTGAATTTATTATCTATTAGCAAAATCTTACGCAGCCTGCAATGTAGCCTGACCTTTATACCTAGTTCGTGTGTTTTTCAGGACCTTCGCACGAGGACGAAGATTGGTGGGGGGCATGAAGGATTTGATGGCCTCTTTTATCCGGTTGATCTGCCAAGACTGGACAAGGTTGCATTGGCTTCTACTTTATCGGCATTATCTGCATCAGTCTCTGCATTACAATGGCACTACCGTCTTAGACACCCTTCTTCTGAAAAACTAAGACATGTCATTTCTAGTGTTGGCACTCATAAGTTTCAGTGTGAATCATGTCAGTTAGGGAAACAGACTAGGGTTGTTTACCCTAAACGTCCTCAGAGCATGGTTGTATAGGCGGCTAGGCGCCCAGGCGGAGGCCCAGGCGTTTCCAGGCGTTTATATATATATATATATATATATATATATATATATATATATATATATATATAGATAGATAGATAGATAGATAGATTAATTTAATAGATACATGTAAAATTCATGAAAAATAAAGTTAAATCAGTAGATGGTTAAATAATATCAAAATCAGTACATAAATAAACACAAATCAGTAGATAAATAAATAAAAATAGTAGCTAAATAAATACAAATAAGTAGATGAGTAAATACAACTAAGTGGATAAATAAATACAAATCAGTTTATCAATAAAGCAACATCAGTAGATGATTATATAATTTCAAAATCAGTACATAAATAAATTTAAATGAGTAGATAACTAAATAAAAAACAGTAGATGAATAAATTCAGTAGATGAATAAATACAAATAAGTAGATGAATAAATACAAATCAGTTGATAAACTAATATAAATCAGTAGATGAATAAATAATAATACAAATAGTATATGAATAAAAACATTAAATACAAATCAGTTGATAAACTAATATAAATCATTAGATGATTAAATAATTCCTAAATCAGCACATAAATAAATACAAATAGTAGATGAATAAAATACAATAAATACAAATCAGTTGATAAATAGAGTTAAATCAGTAGATGATTAAATGATATCAAAATTAGTACATAAATAAACCCAAATCAATAGATAACTAAATAAAAATAGTAATAAATAAAAACAAATAAGTAGATGAATAAATACATAAGTGGAAAAGTAAATACGAATCAGTTGATAAATAAAGTTACATCAGTAGATTCTTACATAATTTCATAAGCAGTATAAATAAATTCAAATGAGTAGATAGCTAAATAAAAAACAGTAGATGAATAAATATAAATAAGTAGATGAATAAATACAAATCAGTTGATTAACTAATATAAATCAGTGATGATTAATCAATTCTCAAATCAGTACATAAATAAATACAAATAGTAGATGAATAAATATAATATAATCAAATCAGTTGATAAATAAAGTTAAACAGTTGATAACTAAAGTTAAATCAGCAGATGATCAAATAGTATCAAAATCAATACATAAATAAACACAAATCAGTTGATAAATAAAGTTAAACAGTTGATAACTAAAGTTAAATCAGTAGATGATTAAATAGTATCAAAATCAATACATAAATAAACACAAATCAGTAGATAACTAAATAAAAATAGTAGATAGATAAATACAAAAAAGCATATGAGTAAATACAATTAAGTAGCGCCTGGGCGGGTCGCCTAGCCCGCCTGACCCGCCTAGCACGCCTGGCACAGCCTTTGATGTTGGGCGCCCAGATATGGAGACCCCATTGGCCGCCTGGGCGCCCGCCCGTACAACACAGCCTCAGAGTAGTAGCAAAAACTTTTTTGATCTTGTTCATGCTGATGTATGGGGTCCTTGTAATGTGCCTGATTTGTCTGGCTACAAATACTTTTTACTATTTATTGATGATTTCTCTCGGACCACTTGGTTGAGTCTGTTTAAAAGTAGGTCTGAAGTGCTGTCTACTATTAAATTCTTTTTTGCTGAGGTGAAAACACAATATGCTCTGCCTGTTAAAGTTTTTCGTACTGATAATGCACTTGAGTTTGTCCAAAAAGATGTTGCAATGTTTTGTTGTTCTGTTGGCACTTTACATCAAACTTCTTGTGCATATACACCACAGCAAAATGGAGTAGCTGAGAGGAAAAATAGACATTTGTTAGAAGTTGCTAGAACTAATATGATGCACTATCATGTACCCAGATTGTTCTGGCCTGAAGCAATATTGACTGCCTGTTTCTTAATTAATCGGATGCCTTCCTCTGTGATTGGAAATAAAGTACCTGTCCAAATTCTACAACCTGATGCACCCTTATTTACTGTACCTCCTCGGATTTTTAGCTGTACGTGTTTTGTGAGATTGCTTGGTCCTACTCATGATAAATTATCTCCCCGTGCTGAGAAATGTATTTTCTTAGGGTATTCTCGTACACAAAAAGGATATAGATGCTATAGTCCTACTGCAAAGAAATGGTTTATCAGCAGTGATGTTGTCTTCTTTGGGAATACCCCATACTACTCATCTAGCGGAGATAGTCTGGAGCCTGATATTATTGCTTCCCCTCTGCCTATTACTACTGAATGTGTCTGAGAATTATGATCAAATGCCACCTAAGAATACGACACCACCTCTTATTGTTTATCAGCGCAGGAACAGGCCTCCACCTGAACAAGTTTCCCCCACTCAACACCAATCTCCTCCTCAAGAAGGTTCTGCCACACCTGAGGTAATTTCTGACCTAGATATACCTATTGCTCTTAGAAAGGGAACTCGTTCCTGCACTTCTCATAACATTGCTAACCATGTATCTACTGCACATCTGAGTATTCATGCTAGCAATTTTGTCTCTGCTTTATCTGCTGTTACTATTCCGAAAAATATTCATGATGCCTTGCAAAGTACAGCCTGGACTTCTGCTATGCAAGAAGAGATGCGTGCTCTTACTGACAGAAAAACTTGGGAGTTGGTGGATCCACCTCCTCAATGTAAGCCTGTAGGTTGCAGATGGGTATATGTTGTTAAATATCAACCTGATGGTACTATAGAACGGATGAAGGCACGCTTGGTTGCAAAAGGGTATGCACAGACTTATGGTATTGATTACTTTGAAACTTTTTCTCCTGTTGCCCGCCTTAATTCAGTCAGAATTCTTCTTTCTATTGCTATTAATCTGGACTGGTCTCTGCTGCAATTAGATGTTAAGAATGCTTTCCTGTATGGTGATCTGCAAGAGGAAGTGTATATGGAGCAACCCCCTGGATTTGTTGCTCAGGGGGAGTCACACAAAGTCTACAGGTTGAAGAAGTCTATTTATGGGCTCAAACAGAGCCCTCGTGCCTGGTTCGATAAATTAAGCAAAATTCTGATTGCTTTTGGTTTTCTGAGATCTCAAGTGGATCATTTTGTTTTTACTAAGAAGACCTCTACTGGCATTGTAATTCTTATTGTCTATGTGGATGATATTGTTCTTTTTGGCAGTGACTCTATTGCTATTCAGGATACTAAAGCCCATCTCTGCAAGCACTTTGCTACTAAAGACTTGGGTAAACTGCGGTATTTTATGGGCATAAAGGTATCCAGAACCTCTAATGCACTAGTGTTGTCTCAGAGGAAATATGTTCTAGATCTTTTATAGGAAATTGGTATGCTTGGAGCTAGACCTACTGACACTCCTCTAGATCCCAATGTCAATTGGGATGATGATTCGTCTCCATCTTTTGCTAATAATAAAAAGTACAGGAGATTGATTGGTAAAATGATATACTTAACTGTGACTAGAGCTGACATATCTACTTCTGTGGGACTTCTTAGCAGGTACCTAGATAAACCCAGACAATGCCACTGGGATGCACTATGTCATATTCTGCGATATCTAAAAAAGTCTCCTGGCAAGGGACTTCACACGGGAAAAATGGGCACTGTTCTCTAGAAGGGTATTCTGATTCTGATTATGCAGGGAGTCGGATTGACAAGAAATCCACTTCTGGCTATTGTACCTATGTTGGAGGCAATCTAGTCACATGGAGATCCAAGAAACAAAATGTGGTTGCCAGATCTAGTGTTGAAGCTGAATATAGGGCTATGGCCCATACTGCTTGTTAGCTGCTTTGGGTACGCTCTCATCTTAAAGACTTCGGTGTTGAGTCTTCTTCTGCTATACCCATGCACTGTGATAATAAAGCTGCTATCTTTATTGCCAACAATCCTGTCTATCATGAGCGCACCAAGCATATCGAGGTCGACTGTCATTTTATTCGGGAATCTATTCTTACTGGCAAGATCTGCACACCTTTTACTCGATCTGAAGACCAGGTTGTTGATATCTTCACCAAACTGCTGCCTAAGAAGCATTTCAGCGCTTTGATGGACAAGTTGGACATGATTGACATCTATGCTCCAACTTGAGGGGGAGTGTTAATATATGTGTTGCTTTATTTATGTTATGTTATTTTCCATTATATCCGGACCTTTCTGTAATTGTTACTTTTCTATAAATAGAAGGGTGCACACATTGTGCAACCCTAAGCTCTCCAAGTCTCATTGTCTTTCACAAATACATTATATAAACTTAGGGTTTTGTTGATTGATTTTTCTTCTTCATCATTGGAAAATATGTGTTTTTTCTTCCATGATGTAATGACCCATTGGTACATTTGGGGCTATTAGGCTACAAAACTAGATAGCATGAAATTTATGATTATGATTCTATTTTTTAAAATAAATAGATGTATAAAATATAGAATTAATTAAAAAAATCCAAAAACGCATATGCCCCGCTTATTCTCCCGCATTTCGCTTATACTCTATGCGGTACCCTGACCGAACGCATACCGCATAACGCATTTCAGAACATTGCTCTGCCTCTGCTATGGCTTTATCTGAGCCTCCTCGCTCTCTGTGTGTCACCACGGTGAAACTTGATGGCGGCTCCAACTATCATTTGTGGTCGACGTCCTTTGTTCTGTATGTCAAAGCCCAAGGCCGGTATCACCATCTTACTGTTGAGCCTCCTGTTGTTCCTACTGCTGATGCGGATGACAAAACCAAACAAAGCTATGCACAATGGTCCAAGGACGACTCTGGAGTTATGTCATGGCTCCTCAACAGCACTGAACCAAGGATTAGCCAATCTCTACTATGCCTTCATGATGCTAAGGCCATGTGGGATCAACTCTCCCATGTCTACTCTCATCAGTAGAATCCCAAGCGAGTTTTTGAAATTTTCAAAAACTTGGCCAAGAAGGAGTTCTCCCCTGACACCTCTATTGACGACTTCTACAATCAATGCTCAGCTTTGTGGAATGAGTTCGAACTCTACCACCCCTTGACGGCGGACATCAAAGTAGCCCAGAAACAGCGCAACGAACTTCAGCTTGTTCAGTTTTTAGCTGCTCTTCCAGCATCCTTCTCTGGTGTGGTCGACCAGATTCTGTCTAGTGATCTGCTGCCTACCCTCAGAGATGTCCTAAAAAGAGTCCAACAACTACCATCCATGACTCCTGCTCCTACTATTGAGCATCCGGCTCTCATTGCTCGCCCTGTTGATTCTGGTCGTGGCCGTAGTCGTAGTCGTGGCTGTGGAGGTCGACCTCCTCCCTCGGGTGGTCGTGGCTCATCTACTCCTGGACGCGGTGCACCTCCCGGCCCTCGCTACTGCAACTAGTGTGGTCGGTACAATCATACTGAAGATCGTTGCTGGATTAAGCATGGCAAGCCCGCTTGGGCTAACCATGCTTCTACAGATTCTACTGCTGACACTACCTCTGACACACCTGCTGCTCCGGCAAACGCAGACTGGCTTTGTTCTCAATTTGAGAAGATGTTCCAGGAGTGTATCACACAGCTACCCTCCTCCTCTACAGCGGGACCCTCTGCTATGCTTGCATCTCCAACTACTGGTAACAAGAAATGGTGTATTGATTCGGGAGCATCTACTCATATGGCCGGTGACATTCGCCTATTTTCTGCTCTCAATAAAACTGCTACTATCCCGTCTGTTACTGTTGCAAATGGTTCCAAAACTACAGTTCATGGCACTGGCACAATTCCTCTTTCACCAAAGCTACAACTAAATTTTGTTTTATATATCCCACAGTTTCATGTTAATCTTTTATCTGTAAGTAAGATGATAAAACAACTCAAGTGCTCTATTAAATTTGATCCTTTTGGTTGTGTTTTGAAGGATCTCCGCACGAAGATGATGATTGGTTCGGGCCATGAAGGACCAGACGGGTTGTATTATCTGGATGGACCTCCTACTGCATCTGCTCTGCTATCTACTTCAGTAACTGGACTACAGTGGAATTTTAGACTGGGTCACCCATCAACTGCCAAATTAAAACATTTATTTCCTATTTTATCTGAGAACAGTTTTACTTGTGAAACTTGTGTATTGGGCAAACAAACTCATTCTGTTTTTCCTGCTAAGAAGGATATTGCTTCTAAAGAAATTTTTGACATTGTTCATGTTGATATTTGGGGTCCTTGTTCCGTATCGAGTCACTCGGGTGTGAAATATTTTATGACTTTCATTGATGACTACACTCGCACCACGTGGTTGTTTTTGCTTAAGGGTCGGGATACTGTGATGGAAACTATTCAAACTTTCTTTGCTGAAATTCACACCCAGTGTAACAGACCTATTAAAATTTTTCGTACGGATAATGCTCTTGAGTTCATGCAAAAATCTGTTACCTCCTTCTGTGCCGCTCGTGGGACCATACATCAGACCACTTGCCCTTACACTCCTCAACAAAATGGCGTCGCTGAAAGAAAAAACCGCCACTTACTCGAGGTTGCTCGCACTCTTCTCATACACTACAAAGTACCCCATCATTTCTGGCCTGAAGCTGTCTCTACGGCTTGCTATCTTATAAATCGCATACCTTCCTCTGTTTTGCAAAATCAGGTTCCTTACGCCATTTTGTTTCCTGATAAACCTTTATTCTCTCTTCCTCCTCGCATTTTTGGGAGTACTTGCTTTGTGAAAAATCTTCACCCTGGACTCACAAAATTTGATGCTCGTTCGATCAAGTTTGTTTTCCTGGGGTATTCCCGTACACAAAAAGGCTACCGCTGCTTTGATCCTATTCAAAAACAGTGGTTTGTTAGTGCGGATGTGACCTTCTTTGAGCACATGCCTTACTACTCTACTGATGGAGCAAAACTGTCTACTGATATTATGGCCACCACACCTTTACCGGCTATTGTTGAGGATTTACCTTCTCCTGATATGCCTACGGAACGCCCATTGCAAGTCTACCAACGCAGGTCAAAGAGAAATACTACTTCTGAGGCCTCGGTCGAACCAACTCCTTCGTCTGCGGTTGATCCACCACCCAGTGAGGTATTTTCTGACTTGGACCTTCCTATCAGTTTACGGAAAGGTGTTTGTTCATGTACTCAACATCCTATCAGTAATTTATGTTCCTCTGACAATCTATGTGGTAGTTTTGCATGCTTCACTTCTGTTTTGTCTGTTGTGACTATACCTAAATCAGCGGAAGAGGCCCTTCGCATTCCTTCCTGGAAACATGCTATGGAGCAAGAAATGCATGCGCTCTATGATCGTCAGACATGGGATCTAGTCAATTGTCCCTCTTCTTGCCCTACCGTGGGTTGTCGTTGGATATTTACTATTAAATATCAACCGGATGGCACTATTGAACGCCTGAAAGCCAGATTAGTTGCAAAAGGTTACACACAGACATATGGTGTTGACTACTTTGAGACTTTTTCTCCAGTTTCACGCTTAACTTCTGTTCGCATTATGATATCTATTGTTGTGAATAAAGGCTGGCCTCTGTTTCAACTCGATGTCAAAAATGTCTTTCTATATGGAGATCTCCAGGAGGAAGTCTACATGGAGCAACCTCCGGGATTTGTTGCTCAGGGGGAGTCTGCCTTCAAAATATGTAAACTCGGGAAGGCCATCTATGGTCTTAAACAGAGCCCGCGTGTGTGGTTTGATAAACTCAGTCAGATCTTAATTACCTTTGGCTTTCGGCGATCACAATCTGATCATTTTGTATTTATTCGTAAGTCAGCAACAGGACTTGTTATTCTTATTGTGTATGTTGATGATATTGTCTTATCTGGCAGTGATAATGCGGGTATACATGCAACCAAAAATTATTTAGCATAACACTTCATCACCAAGGACCTTGGCAAACTGCGATACTTCTTAGGCATTGAGGTTGCCAGATCATCTGTAGGAATCTGTCTTTTACAGAGAAAATATGTTCTTGATCTGTTGCAGGAAACAGGCATGCTGGGCTGCAAGCCAGCCAACACTCCTCTAGATCCTAATATGGATTGGGACTGACCTAGCAGCTGCTATAGGATTCATAAGCCGGTATCTTGATAAACCCTGACAGTGCCACTAGGATGCTATTTGTCACATCTTACGATATCTCAAAAGCTCGCCAGGGAAAGGTCTTCTGTATAAAAACATGGCCATTGCAATTTATCTGGATTTTCAGATTCTGACTATGCAGGATGTCGATCTGATCGGAAGTCTACTTCTGGATATTGTACTTTTGTGGGAGGAAATCTAGTCACCTGGCGAAGCAAAAAGCAGACTGTGGTTGCTAGATCCAGTGTCGAGGCAGAATACAGAGCCATGGCTCATTCTGCATGTGAGCTTCTGTGGGTCCGTGGCCTTCTACATGAGTTTGATATTGCTTATTCCAGCCCCATTCCTATGTTCTGTGACAACAAAGCCTCTATTTTTATTGCGAGCAACCCCACTTTTCATGAACGCACAAAGCATATTGAGGTTGATTGCCATTTTGTTCGGGAGAAAGTTCTATCTGGGCACATCTGCACTCCATATATCAGCACTGACAAGCAGCTTGCGGACATCTTCACTAAAATTTTGCCTAAAGCTCGGTTTCAGACTCTGATTGACAAGTTGGGCTTGTTTGACATCTACGCTCCAGCTTGAGGGGGAGTATAGATATGCTGTGTTGTTTACTTGTGTTGCTTTGTTATTCCTGTAATATTAGTCTCATATTGCTCACTTGTACTTATGTCTCTACTCTCAGTTGCTATATTAGAGACTACCCTGTAACATGTTTTACTCACTCAATAAACAATTCCTTTTCTATTTAGAGTTTGTACTATCCTGATGATGGCCTAAAGACCTCTGGTGCTTCAGCTCTTTTATCCTCTATTCCGACATCACATTGGCACTATCGGCTTGGGCCTCCATCCTTAGCTAAGATGAAAATTTTGTTTTCTGATATTTTTTATTCTTAGTTAAGTGTGACTTTTGCCAGTTTGGCCAGCAAATTCGGCACATTTTTCTATTAAAATATGAATATGTAGCACTGCAAGTTTTAATATAGTTCATTCTAATGTATGGGGCAATGCAAAATATCAAGTATATCTAGTTACAAATATATATATATATATATTCCTTCATTGAAGACTTCTCTCGTGTGAAGTGGATTTTCCTTCTCGAATATCGCTCACAAGTTTTATTCACTATTTGTTTACTTTTGCCGAGATCCGCATACAATTGTCAACCCCGATAAGATCCTACGCACAAAGAATGCCCTTGAAATTGTTTAAAAAGACTCAACAGCCTTTTGCCAAGAACACAGGACGATCCACCAGACTCTTGCCCATATATTCCACAGCAGAATGGTCTAGTCGAGTGGAAGAATGACCACCTCTAAGATGTTGCCCGAACTATCATGCTCCATGCTCATGTACCTAAGCATTTTTTGCCAAAAGCCCTCTCCAGTGCTTATTTTTTTATCAACTGTATGCCTTCATTAGTTCTCCACAAAAAATGCCATGCAAATCCTCCACCCTGCCAGTGACCTTTTTTCCTTACCACCTTGTATCTTTGGTTGCACCTACTTTGTTAAGATCCTCATCCCTAGCCACGATAAGTTCTCCCCCCATGCCACCAAGTGCATTTTCGTTGGCTACCCCTGGATAAAAAGGGCTAATGTTGTTATGATCCTATTTGGCACTAGTGGTGTGTCAGTGCGGATGTGATCTTCTTCGAGTCCACACCCTACTACTCAGATGTAGGCACTCTTCTCACTACAGATCTGGTTTCTTCTTCACCCTTAGTCTCCTTACCAACACCAGTTGATGAGTCACCAGCTCCTCCACCCATCAAAACCACTACAAATCTGCAAGCATCGATGTTGCCACTTAGACCAGGACCTCATCTTATGTCTTCATCTCATGGCAACAGTCCTTGCCCGGAAGAACCTCCCACTACTAGTCGTACCTTCTCTGATTGGATAAATCTATTGCGGAAACAAAGGGTAAGCATGTCTGCACTCAGTATGATATTGTCAAACATTGCACTCATGATCGCTTTACTCCCCTAAAGCATCATAGGTGGCACCAGGCAGTGGAAGATGAAATTGATGCTCTCACTGATCGCCACACATGAGATCTTGTTGATCCACATGTTGACTTTTGCCTGGTTGGGTGTCATTGTAGTTAAATATCACCTTGATGGCATTGTTGAGCGTCTCAACTCTCAAGACCAGATTAGTGGCTAAAGGATACACTCAAACTTATGGTGCACACTATTTTGAGGTACTCTCTCCTGTGGCCCGGCTGAACTCTGTCCACCTTCTGATCTTTGTTGTTATGGATTTAGACTTGCCTCTTCTCCAGTTTGATGTGGGAGACAAATTTTATGGAGCAACCACCTGGGTATGTTGCTTGGGGGCGGGGGGGTATGGCAAGGTTTGTACTGTAGAGTACGGAAAGCTATCTACAATCTCAAACAAAGTCCCCAAGCCAGGTTTGAGAAACAAAGTCACATCCTTGTATAGATCGGGTTTCGCCGGTCACATACAGATCACTGATTGTTTTCCAGAAACATTAATGTTGGCATAATAGTCCTTTTGGTATATGTATGATGACATCATACTATCTAGTAATGACTTTGTCCGTATCCTGGACACAAAACACTACTTATGCAAACAGTTTGCAACTAAAGATTTGGGAAGGCTCCGACATTTTCTTGGCAATGAAGTAGCTCATACATCGTCGGCTATTTGTCTAATCTCAAAGGAAGTATATCTTGGATCTAGTAAAGGATATTGGAATGATGGGCTCTAACCAGCAAATACACCACTACATGCTAATATTTTATGGGATGATGAGTCCTTGCCTATCTTTCTTTAAAATCAAAGATATAGGAGGAGGATTGGTAAGCTTGTATAGTTGACTGTTACACACTTTGATATCAGCTGTAGTTGGGCTTGTTAACAGGCATCTTGATAAACCACAACACTGCCATTGGAATGGTGTATGCCGCATACTCAGATATCTAAAAGGGTGTCCTGCAAAAGACATGTACTAAAGAAATATGGACATTGCAATGTTACTGGCTTCTCTAACTCAGATTATGTTGTCAATAAAACTGACAAGAAATCTACCTCAGGATTATGTACCTTTGTCGGGGGTAACTTGGTTACCTGGGAGCAAGGATGAAGATATCGACGATATCGTTGATATATCGGTCGATACACCGATATCGACGCAATCTGCCATCGGTTCACGCAAGTCTGTCGTTAGGCTCGCAAATATCGGTAAACCCACCGGTTTACCGGTAAAATCGGTCGATATCGGCGGTTTTCGAGGGCTTCAGTGCAAAATTTCCCACTTACGGGCGGTATCGGCGTTATGCCGCCCCGACATATCGAGATTTGCGAACTGGAGACTGTTGCTGCTGTTGGAGTGAAGAAGCAAGGAGATTTTGGGCAATTTCTTTCCTTGGAGCTCAAATCAGCCCTAATCAAGATATGTTTTCTTAATTTCTTTCATTCTTCATCATTTCCAACCCCTCCCCTCTCTATTTCCATCTATTTTCACCATATTGCTCTCCAAAAATCTCTAAATACACCCAAATCTTAGATCCACTCCAAAAAAGTTAAGATTATATGTTATTTGGGCAGATACCTCCATACCCATCTCAGAGAGTCAGACTTCTCAGTCCCAACATGGGTATCCTGGATATCAAGTTGAACCACCACCAAAATTACAATTAGAAGTTGGTTTGGGATATCATGAAGCATACTCCGTCTGTAGCCCTTATGGATGCTTTCGGGTGAACACCAAAGCATACTATAAAGATGGATGGCAAACATGGAGTGGTGGGCATACTACAGTTTTTCCTATTGTTGGTGTTCCATTACAACCTCCTTTTCCTCAACCTCAAACTCCCCGAGCATGGGCACCTCCTCCCGCTTCTTCTCAGCCTCCCAAGAATTCAGCAAACAAGGAAAAATGTCTCAAAGATTTAGAAGAACATTTTCCAAAGATTGGGATGATGCAATATGTCAATCCTGAAGTGTATGAGGAGCATGTTGTTTCATACAGCAAGTCATATAGAGCTTTGATGACATGGGAGCAATATGTGGAACAACAACATCCATATCAACAGTGTATGTATAGAGAACCAGCACGCCACTCAACAACACACAACTGATGTGAGTTAGTAATATACTATGTTGTTATATGTTTGTTGTAAATTGAATATTATTGCATAAGTGTGTTAACATGAGTTTATAGATTGTGCTAGTAAAATTTCAGATCTTAATTCTTGCATTTTGTCATCGATATCTTTCATCGAAATCTCCAAAAAAAGGACATATTCCTTAACTCACACATGATTGACCCCCCCCCCACATACCCAATATATAATTTTATTGCATAAAACGTTGCATCTAGGTGTTGAGACCACGCCTGTAAAATTTCATGATTTAATTCTATAGAGATATGTGTTTTCTTGAGCGTCATGTGCTTAGCATGTGCTCCACTTAGTCTTTTTCTTATGTTGTTTAGTCCCATATGGGTTGCATCTTAATCAGTCTCTTTTTCTGTTTGCTATATAAGAGACTACTATGTATATTGTTTTACTCATTCAATAAACAACAATTCTCCAATTTACATGGTATCAAGAGCAGGCCTCCATTTTCTCCCACCCTAATTTCCCACCCATGATCTAACCCCCCCCAGCCGCCGCCGCCCCCCCCCCCGCCGGCGGCAGTCTTCCCCTGCCCGCTCCACTTCTCCTCTTCTCTCCCCCCCCCTTCCCTCACCCTAACCCTACCTAGCCGCCGCCTCCCCCCCCCCCCAGCAGCCGCCCGCCGCCCACCCCACCCCCTGCCGCCGCTGCTTCCAGCAGCAACCATCACCAAGCCACCACCACCGCCGGCCTCCACCACCACCCCACGCCCTCTCCTCCTCTATCCCATCTACCCATCCATACCCTCTTCCACCATATTCTCCACCACAAACAATTTCTAAACTCCTACGTAAGGCCTGAACACTTTCTGTTTTTTTTTTACGTCTACGACCGAGCTTACGTCCGTTCTTGTTCGGGTGTCCGCTGGCCATCTAAGTTGAGAGTCTTCTTTGTTCGTTGGTATTTCTGTCTGCGCCTCATGGGGGAACGTTAAGTTTCTTCTCATGCAAGCGTAGGTTTCTATGCATATTCTGCCCGTTTTCGGGTTCTTCTGATCTGCTGCGTCAGATCCCTGCTGCCTCTGCCCGTTTCGGGTTCTTCTGCTCTGCTCATTAAGGGTCTCTACTGCTACCTCTACGGCGTTGAAGTCTACTGCTGCCATGGCCTACTCTGAGCCCCCCAGATCTCTGTGTGTCACTACAGTGAAACTCGACGGCGGCTCCAACTACCATCTCTGGTCAGCGTCGTTTGTTCTCTATGTCAAGGCACAGGGTCGATATCACCATCTTACGGCCAATCCTCCTGATGCACCTACGGCGGATTCTGATGACAAGACTACACAAAGCTACATCCAGTGGTCCAAGGATGATTCGGGCGTCATGTCTTGGATCCTCAACAGCTCTGAGCCCCGGATCAGTCAGTCTCTTCTCTGCCATCATGATGCCAAGGCGATGTGGGATCATTTGGCACATGTGTACTCACATCAGGAGAATCCAAAGCGGGTCTTCGAAATCTTCAAACAGCTCGCCAAGAAGGAGTTCTCTACTGACATGTCTATTGACGATTTCTATAATCAATGCTCCGCTTTGTGGAATGAATATGAACTGTATCACCCTCTGACTGCTGATATCAAGATTGCCCAGAAGCAAAGAAATGAGCTTCAACTTGTGCATTTTCTGGCTGCCCTTCCTGCCTCCTTCTCGGGGGTTGTTGATCAAATTCTGTCAAGCGATCCACTACCCACAGTTCGCGATGTCCTCAAAAGAGTTCAGAGACTGCCTTCTCTGACTCCTACACCTGCTCCTGAGCATCCTGCACTAGTTGTGCGCTCTACTGACTCTAGTCGTGGCCGTGGCCGTGGTCGCGGTCGCGGTGGACGACCTCCTCCTTCTAGCGGCCGAGGATCTTCTACACCAGGACGGGGTACTTCTCAAGGCCCACGTCACTGCAACTGGTGTGGTCGCGACAATCACACTGAGGACCGATGCTGGATCAAGCACGGTAAACCTGCTTGGGCTAACCAAACCGCTGATGATGTTGTCGTTGCTGACTCTCCTGCTGAAATATCACCTGCACCAACCAACACTGACTGGCTACGCTCAGAGTTTGAGAAAATGTTTCAAGAGCGCCTTGCACAGCTACCCTCTACATCAGGCTCATCTGCCATGCTCACCTCATCATCTTCTGGTAACAAATAGTAGTGCATCGACTCAGGTGCTTCCACTCATATGACTGGTGCTCTTCATTTATTTTCAAAACTTAGTACAACAACTCTGATATCCTCTGTCACTGTTGCAAATGGATCTAAAACTACTGTTCACGGCACCGGCACAGTTCCCCTTTCACAAAAATTTCATCTAAATTCAGTTTTATACATTCCAAAATTTCCTGTTAATTTGCTTTCAGTCAGCAAAATGATTAAACAACTGAACTGCTCTGTCAAATTTGATCCCTCTGGTTGTATTGTGAAGGATATCCGCACGAAGACGAGGATTGGTTCGGGCCGTAAAGGACCTGATGGGCTGTATTACCTGGATGGACCTCCTGCTCCTAAGGCGATGATCTCTACCTCTGTGACAGGTCTACAGTTGCATGTTCGGCTTGGACATCCATTTGCGGCAAAATTGAAGCATCTTTTTCCGCACTTATCAGGCGATAGTTTTTCCTGTGAAACCTGTGTTATGGGCAAACATTCTAGATCTGTTTTTCCTGCTAAAAAAGTTATTTCTTCTAAAGAAATTTTTGAATTAGTACATGCGGATATTTGGGGACCATGTTCTGTGCCCAATCATTCTGGTGTGAAATACTTTCTGACTTTCATTGATGACTATTCTCGTACCACTTGGCTGTTTCTGCTCAAAGGTCGAAATACTGTGTTAGATTGCATTCGCACTTTCTTTACTGAAATTAAAACACAATTTGGTCGATCTATTAAAACCCTTCGCACAAACAATGCTCTTGAATTTATGCAACAATCTGTTACTTCTTTTTGTATGTCCCAAGGAACTATCCACCAGACTACTTGCCCATACACCCCACAACAAAATGGCGTAGCGGAACGGAAAAACCGACACCTTCTTGAGGTTGCTCGCACCCTCCTCATTCATTATAAAGTACCTCATTGTTTTTGGCCTGATGTTGTTTCCACCGCATGCTACCTTATCAATCGCATGCCATCTTCTGTTTTGAAAAATCAAGTTCCGTACACCCTTTTATTTCCGGATAAACCTCTGTTCTCTGTGCCGCCTCGTATCTTTGGGTGTACATGTTTTGTGAAAAATCTTCGCCCCGGTCTCACCAAGTTAGATGCTCGATCTGTGAAATGTGTGTTTTTAGGGTACTCTCGCACTCAGAAAGGCTACCGCTGTTTTGATCCAGTTACAAAACATTGGTATGTTAGTGCGGATGTGATATTCTTTGAACATATGCCCTATTACTCTGCTACCGGGGAACACTTGACTGCTGATATTTTGGCTACCACTCCACTACCGTTGGTAGAAGATATGCCTCCTGCTACTATGCCTCAGGAACGACCTCTACAAGTATACAAGCGAAGACCGAAGCCCGTTACTGCCCCGGCCGAACCAACTCCTCCGTCTGCGGATGATCCACCACCGGCTGAGGTACTTTCTGACTTGGATATTCCTATTAGTTTACGGAAGGGTGTTCGTTCTTGTACTCAGCATCCTATTAGTTGCTTCTGCTCATCTGCCAATCTCAGTGATAGCTTTGCCTATTTTACATCTGCTTTATCTGCTGTAACTATTCCTAAAACCGCCGATGAGGCGCTTCGTCATCCTACCTGGAAACATGCTATAGAACAGGAAATGCAAGCTCTGAATGACCAACATACCTGGGATCTGGTTGACCGACCATCTTCCTGCCATTCTGTGGGTTGTCGCTGGATCTTCCCCATTAAATATCAGCCAGATGGTACCATTGAACGTCTGAAAGCTTGTCTCGTGGCAAAAGGATATACCCAGACCTACGGAGTTGATTATTTTGAAACTTTTTCTCCAGTAGCTCGTCTCAATTCTGTTCGCATTCTGATATTTGTTGCGGTAAATAAAGACTGGCCTCTTTTCCAACTTGATGTGAAAAACGCTTTTCTATATGGCGATCTACAGGAGGATGTCTACATGGAGCAACCCCCCGGATTTGTTGCTCAGGGGGAATCTGCTTCAAAAATCTGTAAACTTCGCAAGGCGATATATGGCTTAAAACAAAGCCCACGAGCATGGTTTGACAAACTCAGTAAAATCTTACTTTCTTTTGGCTTTCGACGGTCGCAGGCTGATCACTCTGTTTTTATACGAAAAACTACAACAGGGCTTGTTATTCTCATTGTGTACGTTGATGACATTATCTTATCTGGCAGCGATAATGCAGGGATTCAAGCAACCAAAAACTATCTAGCACAACATTTTATCACTAAAGATCTTGGTAAATTACGATATTTTCTGGGAATTGAGGTTGCTAGATCTTCTGCAGGATTGTGCCTATCACAGCGGAAATATGTTCTGGATTTGTTGCAAGAGACAGGCATGTTAGGCTGCAAGCCAGCCAACACACCCCTGGATCCCAATATGGATTGGGACAGTGAATCTTCTCCTCCATATGCTGACCGACACCAGTTCAGGAGACTAGTAGGCAAACTTATCTACCTGATTGTCACTAGAGCTGATTTAGCTGCTGCTGTTGGGTTTGTTAGTCGGTATCTTGATAAACCACGACAATGTCACTGGGATGCTATCTGTCACATTCTTCGATATCTTAAAAGTGCTCCTGGGAAAGGTCTATTATTCAAGAAACATGGACATTGTGATCTATTTGGTTTTCCTGACTCTGATTATGCAGGAAGTAGATCCGATAGAAAATCCACATCTGGATATTGTACTTTTGTGGGGGGAAATCTGGTTACATGGCGCAGTAAAAAGCAAACGGTTGTTGCACGATCTAGTGCTGAGGCAGAATATAGAGCGATGGCTCATACTACATGTGAGCTTCTATGGGTCCGCAGTCTTCTGAAGGAATTTGACATCTCTCCGTCTAGCCCCATCCCTATGTTCTGTGACAATAAGGCATCTATTTTTATTGCGAGCAACCCTACTTTTCATGAAAGAACCAAACATATTGAAGTCGATTGCCACTTTGTACGAGAAAAAGTTATGTCTGGCCAGATCCACACTCCATATATCAGCACGGAGAAACAACTTGCAGATATCTTCACCAAGGTGCTACCCAAGAATCGCTTTCAGACGCTGATTGACAAGTTGGGCCTCTTCGACATCTACGCTCCAACTTGAGGGGGAGTATAGAGATATGTGTTTTCTTAAGCGTCATGTGCTTAGCATGTGCTCCACTAAGTCTTTTTCTTATGTGGTTTAGTCCCATATGGGTTGCATCTTAATCAGTCTCTTTTTCTGTTTGCTATATAAGAGACTACTATGTACACTGTTTTACTCATTCAATAAACAACAATTCTCCAATTTACAAATTCGTTCATTTTGGCGTCGATATGGCCAGGATTGCATCTGTCGATATTTCCGTCGGTAAACCTGTAAATATCTATTTCCACGCCGTCGATAAGGCGTCGGTATCGGCATTTAATTCCTTGCCTGGGAGTAAGAAACAAATTTTTGTTGCTCGATCTAGTGTTGAGGCTAAAATACCGATCTATGGCTCGTATTGTCTGTGGGTGAAAACCCTGCTATTAGAATTGGGGATGTTTCCTCCTACTCCTATGCATGTGCATTGTGATAATCTTGCTACTATTTTCATTGCAAGCAACCTAGTCTTTCATGAAAGGACATAACACATACAGGTCAAGTGCCATTTTATCAGAGAAGCAATCTCAGAAGAAAAAAAACTATATGCACCCCCTTCACCAAGTCTGAAGAACAAATGGTTGACCTTTTCACAAAGCCACTAAGCAAGAAAATCTTTTTCATTTTAGTTAACAAGCTCGACATGATCAATATCTATGCTTAGCTTGGGGAGTGTCAAGTATGAAAATGGGCTTACGATTTTGTCCCACACTGTTGAACGATGTATATACATTACAGGTCGGGGTTATATATAGTCATGCCATGTATTCCCTAGTTGTATCATCCAACGAGAAACATACATCTTCTATCATCCATCATTCGGGTATGGGGATCGGTGGTTATTGGTGGGGAAGGCCGCATGGAGGTGGGTTAGTACATGACCTAGATGGACGAATTTATTACGGATATTCGATCACTGCATTGCATAGGATGTGGACAATGTGTGAGAAAAGGAACCAAAAGTTGATGTCTAGGCAATTGACAAATTAACACCTAGTGACATGGGTTCGAGCATGAACAAAGTTGTTCCTAGTTTATCCATCAATGAATCTAGAAGCCGCCACACAGAGGTGACTGATGGTGGTGATGATTTATCCCACGCAATATAGAATAAGTTTTTAGCCTATAGACTCTGCTTGGCTTATTGATCATTGGAAGGGGACAAAAAATAAAAGAAGAGGGAATAAATGGGTCATAGGATTTATCTAAATTCATACTAGCTTTAACAGAATTTGATGTAGAACTAGGGCAGAGAAGGGAACAGTAATGGAAGAGGTAATTTTGAAAACGTTAAATATTTTGATCTATGAACCTTGGACAAAAATCCCATGGTTGTCTATATACAGGGGTTATATACAGTCACAGGAGGATTTAATTTTTTTATGAAATGGTCGACAATTACTAAATTCCATGAGTAAAAACATTGGAGAGGGTGTCCATCACAGGAAAAAAAAACTCTGGGTGAAGTCAAGAGATATTCTACTCATCCCAAGGAAAGATGAAATGGTCGAAAATTATTGAAATCTATGAGGAACAACATTAGAGAGGTTGTCCATCACAGGGAAAGATGTTGATCAGCGTTGTTCCAATGTTCTTACCAAATTGTTGATTGATTGACCAGAATTTCGGCATAACTGAACGTGTTGGTTAGGGGAGCTATTAGAGTGTATTGTTGCTAATTAGATATGTAGATTTAATTTATTTAAAGCTATATGGCACTGGGTTACCCTCTCCAATACATTCTTAAAACAAAATTAAAAATGAAACTATATAAAACTTTATCTAAACTAAACAAGATAAAGCTTTATCTAAGCTGGAATCACCCCAATTATTTAGAATATTGGTTGGATCAGGTTTTTCCTAAGCTTTTGTGAAAATCAAGTATATTTTGCCTAGATAAAGTATACTTTAATATGCAGTATGCCATACATCTGGGGTTCAGGTAACAACTCAAGTTGCTTTGAATCTTATTTTAAATGGTTCTTATAAGAAGTTTATTAATGGGGCATGGGCTTTTTTGTGAAATATACTATCCTAAATTCGTGATTCCCTGATTTGCATCAAGTTTACACAATTACAGTGGTGTGCTAAAATTGCAGTCAATATCTCCAACAACTAGGGATTTCCCAAAAATTTTGTGAGTTTCCATTTATGGGTAGTAAAATGGCATGAAATTCAGAAGGCTGGATCCTTTTCAATAGTATCCTAAACGTTCATATGTTTGTGAGGAATTCCTAAATAATTATATAACCATTTTGAATCCATTTTGACATTATATTTAAACCTTACTTTAGAAACAAATAAAAACTAATGCGTGAAAATACTTGTTTTGAAATTTCTAATTTGACCTTCATATAGGCATGCTCATGCAATGTATGAGCTGCTAAGGTGGTACCCCATTAAAAAGTAGCTAAAATAGAAAGATATTTTCCAAAAAGTAATTGCTGCTGAACCTTCTGAGAGAACAAAAGGGGGAACAAGAATACCTCATCATGTCCGTAATAACCAGAAATACAGTTCATTCCAGGGAGTTCCCACTTCTGAACAATTCCTTTAAAGCCAGAACCAATTCCTCCAGTCAACACTGTGCATTCATCAGGTTGAATAGCCAAAGCTCTAACAGCTCCAGGATGTGCACGAGCAGAATAGAGGATAGATGCTTTGACCTTCCATGGAGGATCGTCTTTCAGACCACCTACACGACTTATAAAATCAGGCCCCTCCCAGCTATTGGCTATACTGGGGAACCAGAACCATGGCTCGTGTTTCCTTAGAGTTGATGTCATACCCTCCTTGATGCTTGTAGTCTGTTGGGAGTCAGTTCTCTGAGAACGAGTCACATTCTCACTGTCAACAGGACATTGAGACTGAGGTATTGACCATCCAACTCCATTCAGCAGTAATTTTGTTGGATTTTGATCAGATGGTAAAAGTTTCTCTTGAGTGAATTTCAAGCTATTAGTATTATCCGAGTTATTTCTGGAACTTTGCCCTTCAGACATCCACTGCAGCATTCGACATCAGATGAGATGACTTCAAACAAGGAGATATTCACAATTTGTATGGACAATTTGATTGATATATGTACCTCCCAATTATGCACCTGCTGTAGAAATCTTTCCAACTGTAACCATTTAGTACAGCCATGTCGAAGTTTCTGTATACCAACAAATGATGCAAGCGAAGGATATAAAAGGAACCTGGATGCCGAAAGAGCCTGTTATAGAAACAACCGTTCACCAGAAACAACATTTCACGAACAACACAGTCATTTTGACTGCAGTATGATATATGTACAACTTACACAAGGTCAATGCGACTTTTAAGATGAGGCTCTACGTTCCATTTTAACATGGAATTTGTAGAATGAGCTTCCCATATTGCCTCCTGAGAGAAGATCAATTCAGAAAACAAATTGCTGATTTGTGGGAGAACATGCAAAACTGTCATTTCTGTTCCGATCCTTTGGCATAGTGCAAAAAGTCCAGTTGCAGCAGCCTGACCAAACAAATATAAATAATTAGCGCCTCGTGGAATATGCTTTATAAGCAGAGCAATCATTAACTTCAGACAAAGTAGATATTAACACTTCTGAAGTCATATTAATTGTTCAAGATGACTGGCGGAGATGAGACTGGAATAACTATTCCCAACCTCGAACTGCAGACAATTCAGTTATTATTAATAGAGAAAGTCTATTTGACTCCTTGCACAAAATAAAAATAAAATATGGACGAAGTACACAGAGATGAACAAAAACAGATCAAAGCATGTCCCCTAAGGATGGAGGACAAAAATCACGTATACTTGTTATCCAGCTTCACAGAACTCTGAAAGAAAACTGTGCAAATTGCATGCTGGAACTGATCTGGAACACGGCCTTTTCAGATAAAACCAAGTCATAAATAAAATCATCCAACCTGTATTGAGTTCAGCTCTCTCATAATGACGAGATCGTTAATAAGTATATGATGAAGCCATTTAACTATTTCCTAAGAGCTACATAAAACTAGTGTGCTTCCAGAAACAGTCAACCAACAAAGCTCAGTATGGTCCAGAACTCAGGCTACTGGTTGATCAAATCATTAGAAACGAAGTTGGTAACCAAGGCAAGCTTGTTGAGGAATCATTCTAATGTCCCATCTCATGATCTTGTCGGGCGATCATGCACTGAGCCTCCGTAGTCATGAAGGGGGTGTCCCACCCCAATGGCTCAAACAAGACATTCATGCTCGACACCAAGCAGAAGGAAAATCAAGTGAATGTTGGAAAGTGCCTGGCAAATCGAGGGGAGTCGAGCAAGTTGCATGAAACAATCAGTCAACCTGACAGAAGTTATGGAAATACAAACAGAGTGTGAGAAGAGATGAGGAGGAGAGAAGACGAACACCGAGAGATTAGTCGGCTGCAAGGAGTAGCTTTCTTGAGAGGGCAATAGCTGTCTCTCCTTGTTTTTATATATTAGGGTAAGATACATTGTGGTACAAAGAAGAAAATAAGAAAAAAATAATAAAATAAGTAATATAATAAAGATAGAACCAGGAGACGGGTCGTCAATTTCCGCCGCTGATCAACTCTCGATACCATCGACAGGACTGTCGATAGTATCGACGGAATGCTCTTCTATTGCTGTGATAAAGTCGATACCATCGACCTCCTGTCGATAGTATCGACGGGGATGCAGGTTGTTTCACACTCCCCCTCAAGCTGGAGAGTACACATCGTGTATGCCCAGCTTGCCACATAATCTCTAAAAAGTTGTTGGACCCAAAGGCTTTGTCAAGATATCCGCCAGTTGATCTTCAGACTTGACGTATGGTGTCACAATAGTACCATCTTTGATTTGATCACGAATAAAATGGCAATCAACTTCTATATGCTTTGTACGCTCATGAAAGATAGGATTCCTGGCAATGTGTATAGCAGACTGGTTGTCACACTTGAGCTCCATAGAAGACATAATAGTGATTTTTAACTCAGAAAGAACAGATTTGACCCATTGTAGTTCACAACATGCATGGGTCATAGCACGGTATTCAGCCTCAGTGCTGGATCTAGCTACCACATGCTACTTTTAGCTTTTCCAAGTAATCAAATGATCACCTAGAAAGGTACAGTAGCCTGATTTAGACCTTCTATCAGTATGATCACCAGCCCAATCTGCATCTGAATACCCTGTGAGAGTCAAAGTAGATGGAGTCACCTTGGGTTTAGAATAAGTGATCCCCTTACCAGGAGTACTCTTCAGATATCTCAGAATCCGGCAAACTGCTATCCAGTGTGACTGTCGTGGTGAGTGCATATGCTGACTCACGACGTCTACAGCAAAAGAAATGTCAGGTCGTGTAACAGTCAGATATATTAGCTTGCCAACTATTCTCCTGTAATATCCTGGATCTGAGTATTCAACATCATCAACCGTCTCCTTGATGTGATAATCCATAGAAGTAGATACCGGTTTAGATTCAGTCATGCATGTCTCCTGTAGTAAGTCAAGCACATATTTCCTCTGAGATAGGTTGACACCTGCATGAGATCTAAGCACCTCAATGCCCAGAAAATATCTCAGTTTACCTTGATCCTTCGTTTGGAAGTGTCTCTGCAACCCTTCCTTCACACGAGATATGCCTGTAGAATCATTGCCAGTAATCACTATGTCATCAACATATACAGCAACAATGATAGAGCCACAAGAAGATCTAGAGTAGAATAAAGAGTGATCAGTCATGGAGCGAGAAAAACCCATCTGGAGTACAACCTCACTGAACTTGTCAAACCAAGCTCGAGGAGACTGTTTCAGCCCATATATGGCTTTCTTCAGTTTGCACACCTTCTGACACTCCCCCTGAGCAACAAACCCAGGAGGTTGCTCCATATGTACCTCTTCCTGTAGGTCACCATGTAGAAAGGCATTCTTAACATAAAGGTGAAATAGGGGCCAATCAAAGGTAGTAGCCAGAGAAATAATAATCCGCACAGAATTTAGACGAGCTACTGGAGAAAAGGTCTCAAAGAAATCAACTCCATAGGTCTGTGTGTAGCCTTTTGCTACCAATCTGGCCTTCAACCTCTCAACTGATCCATCTGGATTATGTTTGATGGTGAAAACCCATCTGCAACCCACTGCTTTCTTCCCTGTAGGTAAGTCAACAAGATCCCATGTGCCATTATGCAAAAGAGCTGACATCTCAAGCTGCATTGCCTGTTTCCAGCCATTGTCCTTCAGAGCATCATAGTGATTCCTTGGTATATCAACAGAATCAATCCCAATAGCAAATGCGCGGGCCTGCTTAGATAAGTGGGACAGACAACACACATTTCTAATAGGATGTCGAATAGTACAAGAACGAGTACCTTTCCGAACAGCAATAGGAAGATCAAGATTTGATGTTTCTGCAGGAATCTCGTGAGTAGAAGACGATGAGGAAGGCTCAGGGACTGGTGTCGCTACCTCTTCTGGATCTTGTCTGCCTCGCCTACTATAAACATATGGGTATTGTTGAATAACAGGCCTGTCAACTGCCTGCTCGTCCTGGATAAAAGTATAATCAGGAATGATGGGTGGCGCTCCCTCACTCTGCACAGATGGTGCCACTCTCTCACTCTGAAAATCTGGTGGCACTCCCTCTCTCAACTGCTCCCCCTTACTCATAGCATCGGAGAAATATAGAGTGGTCTCATGGAAGGTAACATCCCTAGACACAAACATGCGACGAAGACTAGGACAGTAACACTTGTATCCTTTGCTAGTACTAGAATAACCAAGGAACAAGGTTTTAATAGACCTAGGAGAAAGTTTGTCAGCCTTACGGTCAAAATTATGGACAAAAGAAGTACAACCAAACACTCTAAGGGGAACAGAGAAGGGTTGATCCGTGGGTCGTAACACAGAGAAAGGAGTTTGTCCTTTAAGAACAGAGGATGGTTGTCTATTAATTAAGAAGCAAGCGGTTAAAAGAGCTTCATACCAGAATTTCTTAGGCACATTGGATTGAAACATGATCGAATGAGCAATATCAAGAAGATGGCAATTTTTCCTCTCAGCCATCCCATTTTGCTGAGGGGTGTGAGGACAAGACGTGTGATGGATCATGCCCACAGAACTGCAAAAATCAGACATAGCCTTTTGAACATACTCTAAAGCATTATCAGATTGGAGAGTTTTTATATTGCAGTCAAACTGAACCTTTATTTCTTTATGAAAATGTTTCACAATAGATAGCACAGACTCTCGACTTTTGAGAAGATAGATCCATGTCATGCGGGAAAAATCATCCACAAAAGAAATAAAATAACGAAAACCATTATAACTCTGGTCTTTAACAGGACCCCATACATCACTGTGGACTAACTCAAAAGGACAAGATGCCCGCTTATTGACACGACTGGGATAAGACAACCTATGATGTTTTCCCAGCTGACATGACTGACACTCTAAAGATGACACTTGGGACAACTCAGGTTCCAACTTCCGCAGGCTCTCTAACGATGGATATCCATATCTGCAATGCCATAGTAAGGGGGAACCACTCAACAGAATGGATGGAGTTGGAGCAGATACTGAGCGAGGCAGACTGTCATCGTGGAAAAGGTAGAGATCACCTTAGGCCCCCCACCAATCGTCCTCATACTCTTGAGATCATGTAAAACAAAACAAGAAGGCCCAAACGTTACCGTACATTTTACAGTGTCAATCAATTTTGCAACAGAAAGAAGATTAAAAGGAAACTCAGGCACAAAGTGTACAGATTTAAGATCAATCTTGGGTGTTAGATGGACAGATCCACTAGCTAGCACTCTCCTCACTGAACCATCTGCTAGTGTGACAGATTGGTGAGGGATATACGAGTCAATAGATTGGAGCAATCTCTTCATACCAGTCATGTACTGTGACGCGCCAGAGTCAACCACCCAATACGAAGTAGAGCCAGAAGTTATGAGAGATGTAGCCTGATTACCCGCAGTAGATGCCAGGTTTGCTGATGACGAAGATGAAGATCCCACACTCATGTGTTGTGTATCCAGAATGAACCGATCATACTCCTCCTGGGTAAGAGTGATGCCAGTCCCAGAATCGGTGCCCACAGCTGAAGACGGAGAGGAATCTGTAGAGGTGGCACAATGTGTTGCCCCCACAGGAGGTGCAGCAGGTCTCCCATGTTTCTTCCAACACTTCTCCACTGTATGTCCTGATTTGTCACAGAAAGTACACTTAGGATGTGTCCCACGTCCTCTGCCCATACCAGGTCGTCCTCCTCTCACCGCAGCAGCTACAGATGCATGAGACTCCCCAGAAGATATAGTAGAGACAGGATTAACATACTCAAAAATAGACTGTTGAATTCTCGAATAGGCTTCCACAAGACTTGGTAATTTATCAGATGCTAGAATGACACTCCTGGAAGAACCGCAATTGGGATTAATCCCGGATAGAAATTTAGCAGTAACTAGGTCGTCTCTGTCTTTGATCTATGCAGCAACTGTCACAGGATGATAGTAGCTCAGCTCTTGAGCAAGTGCCTGAATAGCTCCAAAGTATTCCTCAAGAGATCTATCACCCTGCCTCTCAGCAAACAGACGATCATATATCATGAATTGCTAAAGAGCATTCTTTTCCTGAGAATAGTGTTGTTTCACTGCGTCCCATATCTCTTTAGTTGTAGTATAGAACATAAACCTAGCCGCAATTGCAGGTTCCATACTATTCCATAACCAAGTCTTCACAAGACTGTCATGACGCTTCCATTCAGCGTATCCTTTATCAGTAGAGTCCAGGGGACCCGAGTCAACATGTCTCGCCTTGTCGCGAGATTCTAAGACAGTGTGAATAGTGTTCATCCATAGTAGATAGTTTTTCCCGTTGAGCTTGATGGAGGGGATAGGAGACGCCTAGGGAGTCTTGGTGTCCTCCATTGTAGATGGGAACTTAGTGACGGATTGATACACGTCACAGAGAAAGCTGAGGTGACGGAGAGATACACGTCACAGAGATAGATGAGATGACGGAGAGATACACGTCACAACACAAAAAAACACGGATAAATGTGTTACTGACGCATTCACAGCCTCCAATCGATTTTCCTAATCACACATGGAGGATATGTGATTAGGAGAGCACTCTGGAAGAGACGAGTCCCTCGGATTGGGCTTTAGATAGCCGTTGGATCACCCGGAGACTCCCAAACAGTAGTTCCGGCTCCCGAGAACTGGCCGAAAATTGCTGTAAATCAACCGGAAGCTTGCTAGCGGCTCCGGTCCTTGGTGGCTAGATCTACAACAGCGAGGGAAAGCTGCTATCGATCCAGCGATGAAGACGGCTAGCGGATGCTAGCCCAGCAGCACCCGCGCCGGCGGCAGGCTGTTGTTCCTGCCGCCCTGACAACCGAGGTGGCCGCGGCGCCTGGAGAAGTTGGGCGGTGACGGCGGCTGAGAAGGAGAAAGGAGACGGGGAGGCTGTGGCGGCGGCTAGTTGAGGAAGCGGGGCGGTGGATCAAAGCTGCTCTGATACCATGTGAGAAGAGATGAGGAGGAGAGGAGACGAATACCGAGAGATTAGTCGGCTGCAAGGAGCAGCTTTCTTGAGAGGGCAATAGCCGTCTCTCCTTGTTTTTATATATTAGGGTAAGATACATTGTGGTACAAAGAAGAAAATAAGAGAAAAACAATAAAATAAGTAATATAATAAAGATAGAACCAGGAGACGGGTCGTCAATTTCCGCCGTTGATCAACTCTCGATACCATCGACAGGACTATCGATGGTATCGACGGAATGCTCTTCTGTTGTTGTGATAAAGTCGATACCATCGACCTCCTGTCGATAGTATCGACGGGGATGCAGGTTGTTTCACAGAGAGCATTCTTCAGTGCCACTAACAGGCATCTGATATCAAGGTCACTTCCTATGATGTAGAAGTGCCAAAAACGCTTCACAAAAAGACAATCTAAGAGATATCAAGAAGGGTGAAGTCTTATTTTTTATGTTATACAAAAACAAAAGCCAACAAAAATTATCATGTAGCAGCAAGAGTTTGACCTGGCTGTGAGTGGATCCGAACCATGACAACCGCCATTCTAGTTGCATCCTGGTTCTTTGGGATCCCATATCCATGAGAATCCAAGTGGCTTTAAAGATTACCAGCTTCTTCATGTGGTGATGAACATTACACAACATGTCTCACCCGATATGGATGGACCATAATTGGTCCATGGACATAGTAATTAGGGTATAAGATCTTCTCTTAGGAACTTCAATCTCTTACCCTATCTATCCAGAGCATGTGGTCGTTGTAGGAGATTTCATCAGAGTCTCCCTAGTCTGTAAGACAGTTAAGAGGGCTTTCCAATCAGCTAATGATTTAGGGTGTTTGCCATGGGGCACAATCATTGCACAACCCTTCACAGTGATTGGGATTTCAACCACTATATGTTAGATATATTCCCTGATTCATGACTCATTCATCGTGGTATCCGACACGACAGAAAACGCTAGTCTTGAGTTCTTAACAAACAAATCCAAGTGACGTTTTGATTCAGTAGCACTGGGTGATTTGGGAAATTTTCCTTGGGAGTTTTTACTGAAGCCTGGAAGCTGAAGGTGGGTGGTTGTTGCATATTTCAAGCTCGTGGGAAAGCACAAAGCCACCGAACAAGCATTATCCCGTGGATATTGGACGTGCAGCAGAATTTTTTGACAATTTTAGGCTTAGAGGATATAAGGTTGGGACGACCCAATGTGACTCAGTTAAATATTGAACTGACCTTAGTTTTCAAGTTGAAGCAGCTAGAGCAAAGGAAGGAGCACTTGAGTTGAGGCCCTAGAGTAGGAGGAATCTCTACTTCATCAAAAATCTAGTGCACCATGGCTGGAGGAAGGGGATTAAATTTCTGTTTCTTCTATGCTATATAAGGGAATACTAATGTGATTGGCATAATTAGTATTAAAATTCAAACTATGAACGATGCATCTCTTCAGGATCACACCCCAAGTTCTTTGAATCCCTCTTCAACCAGGATTCAGGAATCAAAAGCAGGCAGAGCATGAACACTAGGCTGTACTTAACAGCTAACTCAGCTGGTTGTAGTGCAGGAATTGGGTTCAAAACCCGGTGGAGCACCAAGAAAAGGGGTTACGCAACAACTATGTCCTGCTACACGGGTGTGCAGTCTGGACTGTGGACCCATGCTCATTAAATGTGATATCAGAAAAAAAAAAGAATGAACACTAGACTCAGCCTTGACTTGTACACCCTTTCTTCAATGACAAGATTGGTCTTATAGTCTTCTCAGCGGCCAACAACAGAGCGCCCAATCCCGAAAGATTCAGGCCCAGGGTGATCTTATTCAAGCATTCTTAAAGCTCCAGTAGAGGATATATGACTTCCGTCATCAAAAACTTCTTTACGGGATTATGCTTCCTCAAGGAGGCCAAAAGCACCTTCACTATGTTCATGCCTAGCAACAAGGAAATTAGAATAGTCAAGAGATCAATCAGAAAACTTACTAAATGTCTGAAGTATCAGGTGACATATACTTTCGGTGTCCTAGGGTCTTTACATAAGGAAGAGGATTGTGGGGACACTGAAGGATCTGAAGGCCTCAACTTGTCCAATTGTCCCCTTGTCTTCCACTAAAGACTCTGTTATGAGCTTAAGATAATACAGGACATCATCATTCTGTTGTTATTGGGTTAAGTATTGGCAAATATTGCAAGTGGTTCTTTTTTATGTCCAACATGATAGCCCCCAAACCAAGCTAGAGCCTGATAAAATATTTAGTTTTATGTTATTTATTTTGTGCTCTTTAGTATCTTGTCTTTTATCCCATATTGGTGAACTCTGTATTTACTGAATCCTCCCATCCTATATAAGGAGAGGGGTCTATACTTGTTTTCATTATCACAATAATAGAATCTTTTTATTATATTATATGGTATCAGAGCGGTTTGATCCCTCCTAACCCTAATGATTCCCTCCTCTCCCACCTAGCCGCCTTCCTTCCGTTTTCTTTCCCATCTCCTCTTCCCCACCCGCCATCTTTCCTTCTCTCCTTTCCAACATGCCGCCTGTCCTCCCTCTCCATGCCACCAGCAACCCCCCTACCACTGCATCTCCCTTCTTCGCCACCCACAACGACTCACAGATGCATCCACCTTCTTCACCCTCGCCACCAGCAACCCAGCCCTGTTGCATCCACCCTCTCCACCAACCCACTGCCTATAGAAACACACCCACATCAACTTCCCCGCCTACAGCAACCACACCCGCCACACACAACAGCCCGCCACCCCTCCACCATGTTTCCCTTCCAGTAGACCACTGCCCCCTCTGCTCCACCCCCCCCCCGGGACCCTGCCGCCCATCCCACTTCATTGTTCTTCATCCACCCAGCCACCCCGCTGCCACCTTCATTTTGATCCCCCGTCTAGCCCCCTGACCTGCCATTGTCACCACCTTCAAAACACCTTCTCCCAACAATCCTTCACCTGCAAACCCATAAGCCTCCGCCCCTTTTTTCTCTCGTCCACCTTCCACCACTCTATCTCTCCCCTACCTTACAGTTGCTCCACTTTTTCAAGGTGTCAATGGTATAAGCAAACCTCTCTCGGCTCGTTCTAGGACTTAAGGAGGGACTTGTTCCCTCCCTTCGGCCTTCCGCACATGTCGGTCTAATTGATGATGTGACGTTAGTCTCTTTTTTCTCTTATTACCCATGTATTGGGTTTCTCAAAATTGTTGTTCCTATTTGGGTTGATGTCGCACACCCTTGTTCTTTGATTTGTTGCTCTACCACACCTTACTGGTGTCTTGGGTGGACTGAGCACACAAACTTGATTCCATCATGGTCTCTAATGATAACTTAAGAACTCTTTGTGTAACCACAGTAAGATTGGATGGTTATAACTATCATATGTGGTCTCCTTTTGAGTTGTATGGCCCAAGGACGGTACTCTCACCTTGATGCACATACCACTCCTGCTAAGACTGTTGACGAGGAAACTAAGCAATCCTATGACTTGTGGGTCAAGGAAGACTTAGGAGTAATGACTTGGATGGTTAACAGTGCGGAACCTAAAATAAGTAGATCATTTCTAAGACTTCGAACTGTCAAGGCCATGTGGGATCAATATATCTTGTGTATTCACGTCAACAAAACCCTAAAAAGGTGTTTGAAATCTTTACAAATCTGGATTAAAAAAAGAATAATGTTATGATACCTCAATCGAAGATTATTGTAACCAATGATGTGTTCTTTGGGATGAGTTTGAGGTTTACCATCCCCTGTCATCTGACAATACTGAAATCCAAAGACAGCAAAGTGAACTACAACTTGTCCAATTCCTTTCCGGACTGTGTGCTTCCTTTGCGAGAGTCGTGGATAAGATCTTGTACAGTCCCTCTACCTAAACTTTTTGATGTTCTAAAGAGAGTCCAACGCCTTACGTTTGTGTCTTCTTCACCTATTGGCTCCCTTGAGGCGTCTGCTCTCACAATCCGTTCTGGTGACTAGTCGTGGCAAAGGTCGTGGTCGTGGTAGAGGAGATGGTCAATTTGGGCCATCTGGATCTCATCGTGGGTCGTAGCTAGCCCCGTTCTGGACCGAAACGTGGTTAGCCCTCCAGTGGACCTAGCAACGGCTCCCCTCCCGAGCAAGACAATGTAACTTCTATGGACGAAATAACCACAATGAAGACTGTTGTTGGGCGAAACATGGCTATCCCAACACATGGGCTAATCAGGCCTCTACTAACTACACCGAGGAGGAAGTTGCCCAACCCTCTACTGCTTTTGCGAATTGGGTCCAAGCTAAATAAATTGTTCCAAGAGAGACTCCCTTCTCAGACTAAGGTTGCACACCTTGATGGTGATTCTACTTTTCTAGCATGCTCAGCTCCTTATCGTAAAAACAAATGGGCCATCGACTCTAGTGCTTCTACTCATATTTCTAGCAATTCTAAACTTTTTCCTGATATAATTGCTACATCTAATATTTAGTTGTGATTGTAGTCGATGGCACTCAATCCCCAGTTCATTGGGTTGGTATATTCAAACATCAAATATTTTTTTGCTCATATCTGTATTATATGTCCCACGGTTTCCTCTGAATCTACTTTCAGTTAGAAAAACAGTCTTACAACTTCAGTGCTCTATTACGTTTGACCATGATGGATGTGTCTTTCAGAATCTTCACACGAGGATGAGGATTTGTTTAGGCCATGCCTTATACCATCTTGATGCTCCAAAGATTGTTGTGTTGCTATCTTCATCAGTTTCAGGACTTGGTGGCACTATCGACTAGGTCATTTGTCAACCTCCAAGTTCAAGCACTTAATTCGCTCTATATCTGAGACTTTATTTAAATGTGAAGCCCATCAATTAGGAAAACAAACTAGATGAAAATGAATCCTTCTTCAAAATTTCTTTTTGATATTGTATATGCCAATATATGGGGACCATGTTTAGTAACGAGTGTGATAGGATTATGTTACTTTATAACCTTTATCGGTGATTACTCTCGGGCTACTTGGTTGTTTTTACTTAAAGACATGTCTCATCTTCTTGACATAATTACTGTCGTTTTTGTTGAAATTAAAACCCAATTAATTAGCCCATCAAAATCATTCTGACGGACAATGCCCTTGAATTCATGCAAATTTCAACTGGCATGTTTTGTAAAAACGTTGGCACTATTCACCAAACCTCATGTTCCTACACTAAACACAATGGTATTGCCGAACGTAAGAATCGCATTTTTCTTAAAGTTGCTCGGACAATTACGTTTCACTATTATGTCCCTAAGGTTTTTTAGGATGATGTTGTCTCCACTGTCTGCTTTCTGATAAACCAAATGCCCTCATCTGCCTTGAACAACCAAGTCTCGTATAATGTTTTGTACGCCAAAGCTCCTCTTTCATCTTTGCCCCGTAGAATTTGAGTGCAACCTTCAAACTGGACTAACCAAAGTGCAACCTTCAAACTGGACTAACCAAACTTGATCCGCGATCCATAAAATGTATCTTCTTAGGGTACTCTAGAACTCAGAAAGGGTACTAATGTTATGACCCGTCTAGTAAGAAATGGTTTGTTAGTGCGGATGTTGTATTTTTGACGAAACACCCGTACTTTTTTATATGGGTTCGACTCTAAGGATTCACCAGTTGATATCCCACTTCTTGTTCATGTTGAGCCGGAGGTATGCAGAACCTTCTACTGTTTTCCTTCTTCTCAAGGTTTACGAGACGTCACAAGACTACGAACTCCCTCTATGGCCCCTCAGTCAATCCTCCATCTTTGTCGGTTGATAACCAAGTATCTTCTGATTTAGATATTCTGATTAGCATACAGAAAGGGGTGTGCTCTTGTACTTTACATCCTATAAGTAATTTATGTTCTTATGCAAATCTTGGTTCAAGTTTTGCTAATATCATTGTTGCTCTTTCCGCTATATTTATTCCCTAGATTGCGGCTGAAGCCCTGACACACCCTAACTTGCGTCGTGCCATGGAGATGGAAATGGAAGCTCTTCATACACAACATACATGGGACTTGATAGATGCTCATGCTCATGTTTCTCCTATGGGATCTCGTTGGATCTTTACTATTAAATATCAACCTGATGGCATTATTGAATGCCTTAAGGCTTGTCTTGTTGCTAAGGGCTATACACAAACTTATGGGGTAGATTATTTTGAAATGTTCTCGCCCGTTGCTCGTCTTAACTCTATTCGTATACTTATTTCTGTGATTGTCAATAAAGTTAGCCTCTTTTCCAACTAGATGTCAAAGATGATTTCTTGTATGGCGATCTAATTGAGGTGTATATCGAGCAACCTCTCGGATTTGTTGCTGAGGGTGGAGTGCTCTAAAATTTTCCGCCTAAAGAAAGCCATTTATGGACTGAAACAAATCCCAAGAGCTTCCTTTGATAAACTAAGTTAGATCCTCGCTAAGTTTGACTTTAAACGCTCACATTATGATCATTTTGTGATTGAGGAAACCAGTGTTGGGTTAGTTATTTTGATTGTATATGTGGATGATATCATCCTTTCTGGGAGGACAATCAGGATAGCCATGCTACCAAGGAATCTTAAAAAAAAAACTTTATTACTTAAAATCTAGGAAAATTGTGCTACTTTCTGGCAATTGAAGTATCACATTCCTCTTATGGAGTATGTCTATATTAGTGCAAATATATCCTTGACCCACTGCAAAAAACTAGCATGTTGGGTGCCAAGCCAGTCTGTACAACTCTGGTTCCCAATACTAACTGAAATGATTATTCTTCTCCCTCATATCCTGATAGTAGGCAATATAGAAGATTTGTTGGTAAGCTCATTTACTTTACAGTTACATGTGCATGTATTACATTAGTTGTTGGACTTGTGAGTAGGTGTCTTGATAAAGCTCGACAGTCATCGGGACGATAGTTGCCACATTCTCAAATACTTAAAAGCTCTCCTGGAAAGGGTCTTCTCAGAAAAAATGGGCATTGCAAGATTACTGGATTTTCTCAAAAAAAGTATGCAGGCAGCAAGGTGGATCGTAAATCTACCTTAGGTTATAGCACCTTTGTATGTGGTAATCTTGTCACTTAGAAAAGTAAGAAGCAAAATGTTGTGGCTAGATCCAATGTTGAAGCTGAGTATCGAACCATGGCTCATACTACCTGTGAGTTGATGTGGGTTCAAGGCTTACTAAAGGAATTTGGAATTTATATTTTTTTTGAGCCCATGCCGATGTATTGTGATAATAAAGCCTCTATCTTCTTTGCAAGCAATCCCACATTCCATGAACGCACCAAGCACATTGAGGCAGACTTTCACTTCGTAAGGGAGTCTATTCTATCCGAGCGCAAATCTAGTCCATATATCAGCACTAAGGATCAGCTTGCTGACATCTTTAAAAACCCACTGCCAAAGACAAGATTCATCTCTATGGTGGATAAGCTGGGCGTGTGTGATATCCATGCTCCAGCTTGAGGGAGTGTTAATATATTTAGTTTTATGTTATTTATTTTGTTTTCTTTAGTAACTTGTCTTTTATCCCATATTGGTGAAGTCTATATTTACTGGTTCCTCCCATCCTATATAAGAAGAGGATCTATGCTTGTTTTCATCACAAGGATAGAATCTTTTTTTGGTAACTAATAATAGAATCTTTTTATTATCTCATAGAGCCATTTTTTGGAGCAATTCTAGTTCGAGTTGGCTGTCTTTCACATTGTACATGTAGATGTCTGGCGGTCTGGTAGGATCCCACGTCAATCTCAGATTCACTATTCTATCTCTTTTGTTAATGATTTTCTAGGGTAGCCTAGATCTATTTGTTGAAAGATAGATTTGAAGCCCTAGATATTGTCTAGATTTTTTTCTAAAGCCCACTTTTCTAATCTAATTCATATTTCTTGGATTGCTAATGTACTTGAATTTGTAGTACATGATCTCAATCTGTTTTTCTTTCACCAGAATTCTTCTGCATGTACCCACCCAGCAGTAGCATATGTGGTAAACTATTCAATCTGTGGGCCGAAGCAAACATAAAAATTGTAACCTCATTGATGCTGCCAGAAGCATCATTTTCATTCGTGCCCAAAATAGATTTTCGTAGTTGCTTTAGTTGACTGAATGTCATCTTAGTAACCAAATGTTTTTGTCCCTCTAAAAACTTTTCTCAAATTCTTATCACAATATACTACTATTCTCTCACACTTGAAGAGCAGTTGTCGAACTAGTTTTGCGAAGAACCTCATTTCTAGCAATGCAAGTCATCTCCTAGAGCCATTGTATGCTTCTTTCATGGAATATCAACAATGCAGGAAGAATATACATATTCTAATCTCGTTGGCAACAACTTGTACGTTAGTTTTGATGCCTTTCTTGGAAATATTCTATTTTTCTACTGCTAATCCAGTTTATCTTCGGAGCTGGTGGTTTTGCCCAGCCCTCTCCACTGCATTTTTGTACCCTTTATTCTTTTACCTGCCTCTATGTTTCTTGCTATCCGTTATAAGCGTCTGCAGGAATACAAAAGAGGAGAGATAGCGCAGCTCAGACTGTTAAAGGTCCTACTGTATGAGGTTGTAATAACATCTGAGTATTCATCTGAATCATTTCAAGATACTAGAAACATGAAAGAAACCAAAATATAAAAGGGGACAAAATATAAACCTGGATTATGGAAAGATCGAGGAATGTCTGTGTCAAGACCAGGATATGAAAGCAATGTTTGTCCTGCAAGCTTGAAGACAACCAATAAGGAACCAGAAAACACCAATCAACAAAAAAGAAAACAATTCAGTGCTCACAACAAAACACAAATACTACCAGAATAAATTCTTTAGTGACTGTTTCCCTAGGCAATATCTTGACAAGACCATCAAAAGCAGCAAAGCAATCAACCAAAGCCATAGAATTCCAACTCTGTAAGGGCTCTGATTTATTCTTGTGCAAAACACTGATACATGAGGAGCCTACATTCCTTAGCAATGGAAGAATCTGCTTGACAATGAAATTTTCTCCAAAAAGACCACCTGAAATAGAAATATGCAAGTCAAGTCCTTAAAACTTAAGACAAAAAAAGGTCCTAATTATAAACAAAAAAAATCAAGTACATCATAGATAATCAAATCACTTAAACCCACATAACATACCTATCCTGACCAGTGCATCTGTTCCATCAGAACATAGTCCTTTTCCGAAGCAGCATAGTAGGGGCAAGATTATCTGCTCATTAGTGAGTAATCTAGCGTCAATTACTTTTAGCTAAAATACTAAGAGAAACTGGATGATCTAACCTGATTTAGGGTTATAGGAATACCAAGCTCTTCACTAGACCATATCAAAAGAACAGAAGCAGCCGAGGCATAATTCTTTTTGGGAGAATTGTACAAACATGATATTACAAAAGGGTGCATCTTCTCAAGGTATTCTTGTTTACCCATTCGCCTCCATACTTCTCGCACAAATGACTCTTGAAGTAAGTAAACTTTCATGAGTGAGCATTCTGAAGCCTGAATAACATAGATACCCAGCATTGTGAAGAAAAGGCAGTATTATCGACAGCCTAAACACATTTTGCAGAACATACAGGATTGTTAAGAATGCTAAATATCCCTTTGTTTCATTTTATTGACTGACCTGAAGAATCTTCTGAATGGTTGGGAAGATCAAGGTTCTTATCGCTTCCCCTTTTAAGTGCCTAAGAAGCTCCTTGATCAGGCATATAGTTGAATCAGCTTCTGCATCTGACAGATTTTTCATGATAACATCAATACAGTATGGCGCACACTGTTCCAGAACAAATGACCCCATAACTTTTAGAGCTCCTTGACTAGCAAGTATAGCCGCATATTTGAGGCACTCCTCACTTTTAGCTACAAGTTGAAGAGGAGCAAGAAATAAATACGCAGACCGCACTTCTGGACTAAAATATGGTGATTCCAGCAAACTCTGTGCTGAAGGCCTCCTGCAAGCATAAGATGAAGCATTTATTCTGACAAACGTGCAATAGCCTGAAGAAATTGCTATTATGGCTTCAACTTTCCCTTCACCATTCCTAAATCAAGGTGGATATCTCCTCCATAAATATTATGTAAAACAAGTGTAAATGGCCTTTTAATCTATGCTTCTTATTCTATATGATTATATCAGCACGTTTACACATGATCACTAATCTAATGTCATATTTAGCCGGATTGGGTGAGCGTGCAAAAGGTGTTTGTACTGTTTACCGGTATATATTACTCCTCTCGTTCCAATCCACTTTGACCACCCATTGTTGCGTATGTCTTTGTGTTGATGTGCAGGGCGAAGGGAATGACGATTCACACTTGTTTCCAACAAACTATCATCTTTCTATCTGCTAGTATTAATCACCTTTGTAAAGTGAGAGTGTTGCATCATTTGTATTCCCTTTCTCCTAGATCTCTATGTAAGCTAACTGATAATGGTTTAGTCCCACGTCGTGCAACTAGGCTTTGCATGCTTGACTAATTCCCAAGAAATAAGCATGTGAATTGACTAATCTCAAGAAGGTAGCAAAACATGTTGTCTAACCCTGCTTTCTCTTCCCGCTTTCTCTCCTAATCTTTTCCCTATTTGCTTTAGTTGTCACCACTGCTCCCCTCCTTGCCTGCTTATGCCACCTTCACTGTGAATCTTTCGTTGTGACAATACCAAAGACCACAAAAGAGGTTTTTCTATCCTACTTGGCGCAAGGCAATGGCACTTGCAATGCAGACTCTCTTAGTTCCCTTACTAGCTAATTCTAAGCATGTTGATTACTTTGAGTCTTTACAGTCAAGTATCATCCTCATGGCATATTAGAGCAACTAAAGGTGTGTCTAGTCAACAAAGGCCATACTCAAACACAGGGAATAAGGTATCTAAAATCATAGCCTTTAGAATAAGCATTTACCGATATACCAAAGAAGATTGTTACATACATGAACATAGTCATTTCGACGCCAACATGGGCAAAACCAGTTGTGTAGTTTAAAAAATGTAATCTATATGTCTGAATATACTATATCTGCAATAATATTATATATTGGGCACGTGGAGGGGGACCTTCATGTGTGGATGAGAAAATCGAATTAATGCATCTTTTCTATTTTCTGATCAAGATTCACCTTCTTAAATTCCATAGAATAACCAAACATTATAAAATATAGTTCAAACCTTCAAGGTTATTAAATGAACTTTTAAAGATTTCTTTGATCTATTAGAGATAACATATGAGAATATATTTACAGATAAAAACTCACCTTCTCCAATCATTTTGTAAGCATGCTTTTACAACTAATGCAACATGAGGAGGAAGATCAAAAACTAGTCCCGGCAAAACACCAGATTCACCATATGTAGTTAATGAGATTGGATCAAAAAGCGGCCGCTTCAAATACAACTCGGCAAGAATACATCCTAGTGAAAAAATATCTTCTGCAGACTCCCGAGAATGTACACTTGAAGTTGGTCTCTGCAACCAATGCAACAATTCCTGATATGCCACTGATGCACCGTCATCAGCTTCTAAGTGTTCCATCAGAAGTTGTGAATTGATACCGGAGCCTTGACTACTGATCACGGATAATTCTTTTTCAGAATCCTTAGTGACAACCTCTACAGATGATGGGCCTTCCAAATTCTTGCACGAGTAGACTGGATATAAATTACGTGTCTTCTCAGAAAATGATGTCACTTCCTCTAGCTCCTGAAGATTATAAGCATCAGAAAGGAGTTTTCCCTCACAGAAAGAATTAGAGAAATCTGAAGGCAACTTTCTTTCTTGGTCTTGACTCGGAACATTTGAACTGTTTGATGCATTTATGTTTTTTCTTCTCTTTGGATGTGATTTAAAGAAGAGTTGTCGGCGCCCCATAGATTTTGAGGCAGTTGGATCAGGAGTGGGGAGCATTACATTCTTGGCTGAAATAGATGCTTCACCGTAGAGCTTGTAGCCAAAAGTAATATCTATCCAGTGATGGATTTTCTGTGACACACGGTTACTTTCCAGAGCTGCACGGTGCAATGAAATAAACTGCTCAGGCGACTTTGCCCAAGTGGGCACAGCAAGGTCGCTCATACCAGAGTGAAGAGAACAGAAAATCTGTGGATCACTGTAAAACTCAGGGATGCATTCATCAGGTGTCCACTGGTATAGCCTCAGCATATTTGAGGGATATTCATTAGGTTCATAAACTGAACGAACAGCTGATTTGAGTATGTTTAGGGGCAGTCTTCTAGCTTTATAACTGCACACGGCAAGTTCAGAAAGGCACTCATCTGACACATGATGAGGAACCTCAGACGTGGAATATGTGAAATCTAATTGTTCATCACCCTTTGCTAGCCGCCATTTACTCTTCTGGAGGTCTCTCCAACCAACATCAGAATTTTCATCAGGACACACACTGAAATCAATAACCCAAGGCATGACTGTATGAAACGTGTGGTCTCCCCACCTTCTGCCAGCCAACTTATTTAAAATAAGAAGATATTCAAAATTACTGAGTTCACCAACCAACCATCGCTTGATAGCAGAATGCCAATCTGTGGGGGTTGGCAGTTTCAGATTAGTGTAGAGAGATTGGTACAGGCAACTTTGCATGCTGAGATTTGTCCTCTGCAAAGATGCACGGCATTCCAAAAGGTCCAATCCATGACTTGAAAATTTAGCATCATAGGCATTCAGCCAGCACCAATTTGAATCTGTTAACATGATGTTTGAAGGGCAAATATTACCATGTACGAGGCCAAGACCATGAATATAAGTCAAGGCAGAAAGTATCTGGTAGGTTAAAAATGTAATGTGCCAATCAGACTTCAATGCACAGGGACTGTAATGCAATATGTTTTCTAATGTATAAGGAATTTTAGGGTATATCAAATTCAGATGATCAACTGCATCAAACACGGCCAACAAAGGAACAATATTTGGATGTCTCACAGAACGAGAGAGAAATGAGTCATCAAAAGTAGGCAAGCCGATTAGAATAAGAAAATCAGCAGCAGCAGTTTCCGTTGACTTCCCTTGAGCAAAATTAATAAGAGATGACATTAAATGATCTTCAATAGAACCATGAATATACTTAGAGGTGATGTATTTAAGTGCAGAGTAGCTGCTAGGTCCACTGTATATGTTTGGAGCTAAGGATTCAATCAATTCATTAATAGAAGCCACAGATACCACTCTTTGTATGGTCTTCTTGTTGATAGAAGATCTAGAGTGACAATCTTTACCCGAAGAGACATTCAGTACATTTTCATCGTTGTAAGAATCAGCATCGTTTCCGAGAAGATTTAGTCCATTTCCAAAAGAATTCTGTGTCGCATTACGATTGTTAGGCATGTCGATCTGTGTCTCGTGATTTCTGCAAAGACAAAACTCTAGGTATAAATAAAGATAAAGACACACAACACCCATGAAGAGCAGCCTGTAGTTTGCTTTGTCCACCAAGAAAAACATCATGAGAGTGTGCCGAGTAGTGCTGAATTTATAGTGAATAGAAAAGCAATGGCAAGACCTTAACGGATATTTACAATAGTAATCGCAATATATGTTAACGGCAAGATGGTAAGCTATTCTTACTAAATAGCAGTTTTATGTCTCAACTTCCCATCTTTTAACAGAATTAAGCTTCCTGCTATTTCAAACATAAGAACAGCACTCTTAGTTGTCAAATAACAAGCTTCATCCTCAGAATGTGAACCATAAATGTCAACTTCGTGTTCTATAATTATGTAAATGACGATGACGAGGTCTATCCGTCCGAGAAAATGGTGTAAGCACATCACAGGACGTCAACTTGTTGTCGACTTCGCTGTATATAGGAAAAAGGTCAAAGTGACTTCAAAGAAGTATGAAAATAAAACCTCAATTTAAAAAAAAAAGTCTGGAAATTGCTGAATGTTGGGTGTTTAGCTTCTAAAGATATAATTCGTCTTCTGAAAATGGCTTGATGTTCAATCAAATGTGAGCCAATGTCATTAGACTCTATACCCATCAAAACTGCAGTTATCTGCAAGTCTCGCTGAAATTCAGCAATATTTAGTTATGTTGGTTTACAGAAGCAATAATCCTGATTGGCCGTAAATGTGTACAAGTAGGTTCTTTATTTTGGTGAGGACATGGGTAAGATGTACCACAGAAACATACTGAGTTAAGTGAGCCCTATCAGGCCCATGTAGGCCCAATAACAGTAAAAGCCTCTCTAACTCCCCCTCAAGCTGGATACAGTACATAGTGTAATTCCAACGTGTTACGCAAATGAAGAAAAAGTGAAGGTGGAAGAAGCTTGGTGAAGATATCAGCAGCTTGTTCTCTTATCTTCACAAGAGTAGTGACAATTTTCTTTGCTTTGACTTGGTTTCTGACAAAGTCACAGTTCACTTATGTCTGCTTGGTGCGCTAGTGAAATACAGAAATATCAGCTAAGTGAATTGCCGCTAAATTTTGCATTTTCGTACAGCAGGTGCCCGGACTGGCATAATGACAAACATCGTCGGTTTTTTTTTTTTTGAAAAAATTTCTGATTTTTGTGATGTTTAACCTTGCCAAATTTACGTACGTCTTATACTCAATTCGCCGATTTTTATCGATTTTTCGTGTTTTTTTGCTTTTTTTCTCGTGTTGTTTTCCCTAAAACTTCATGTTTGCAATGATTGATTCACTTGGGCTAGGCGTGCTTCACTCCTCCCTAAACTGGTTTCCCCCTTTCTCACCCCCCGACCCAAGACACCCCCTGATGCTCCCGTAAACCCTCCCCTCTCCCGAAACCCTACTCCCTGACACCCAGCGACAACATGAGCACTCCCCCCTAGCAACATGAGGAGGCCTCCCCCATCGGCAATAGGAGGGCCACCGCAAGATAGCAGTGGTGCCTCCATCACCAGCCAGATGTTGCGGCAACAGAAGGTGCTCCCCGCAAGCGGCGGCGGCTTCTGCTCCAAACCTGCTGGCTTCTTCAGCACGGCAGCTCCAGGAGGCCCCAACAATGACGACTCTCAAAACATGTCGATGGTGAAAGGTCAGTTTTTTCTCCTTTCTTCCACATTTCCACTCTCCCTCCCATTGTCCTTTGTTTCTTCTTTCTCAATCCCCCAACCCACCATATATTCTCCACTTCCTCCTAACTTCTTTCCAAATTATGGTGCGCCTCTTTCCTTTCTTCCACATCCTCGTGTCCATCTTTTTTTGTTCCCTCCTTCCCCCAACTCGTCCTCAGACATTTGTTCTCCCATTCAACCTTCTTGCAGTCATTCCCATCCCTCATATATTTTATTTTGTACTCTGAACATTTCATTTTTCCTTTTCATTGCAGGCTTTTCATAACTCCTTGTCCCCCCTTCTTCTATTTTTGCCAAATTAGGTAATGGCTTCCCCTCCTTTTCCCCCTCTAAATGCAATTGGATCTTGTTTGTGTTGAAATTTAAAGTTTGTCATCTATTTTATCGATAACTAAACTGCTTTCTCTCTGTTGTTAAGTTGTTGGCAGTTTCCCCTAATTGCATCTTTAAGTAATGGTGATCTTATTTTGGTTAGAATTTACTGTCCTAGGTTCCAAATTTCAATATTTTTGTCTTCAAATTACATGTTGCTTTTTATTAAATCTATTCTCAATTTGCCATAGCTTATTCATTTGGCATCTCATTATGTGTGTCCTTATAATCCATTTGCTTTTTGTTTGTGTTTGTTGAGATGTTGAGACATTAACAGAAGCCCAATCTGGTAGCTCCACAATACACACACACACACACATATAGCCAATTAAATCCCGAATAGTTGATCGAACTTTGACCGACTTTATCAATGTTTCATGATTTTTTTAATCCTAATATTTTTCGACCAGCCAAAAAGTTGCTGAATTCTGAATATGTCATTGTACTGACTGGAATCCCGATCTCATTAGGATAAGATAGAACCCACTGAATACCACAATAGGCATGGCCATAGCATGTATTCTACTTCAATACTCAATTAAGATACTACATATTGCTTCTTGCTCCTACAGTTGACCAAATGGTTGCCTAAAGATATGCAGAAACCTGATGTCGACTGATCAATTATGTCTCCTAACCAATCTGCTTATGCAAGCTTGCAATCAAGACGTCTTTTGTCTGTGAACATTTGTATAATAACCATTTATCAGGATCCCCCTTGAGATAGCGCAGAATCCTCTAAACATTGACCTATGGCATTGAAGTGGATTGCCTCATGAATTGACTGACTACCCCCATTGCGAAGGAGATAATGTGGCAACTGATGGCATGATATATAAGTTTGCCAAGCACATAGCAAAACATTTTTGGAGTAGACAAGCATTTCCCCTCAAAAACATGTTTCGAACGGTATTCCATGGGAAAAGATATAGGCTTAGAGCCACTCATTCCCGTCTCATTAAGGAGATCAAGAACATACTTGTGTTTAAAAAGATTGATCCCAGACTTAGATCAAAGCACCTCAACCCCTAGGAAGGACCTAAGTTGTCCCAGATGTTACGCCTTGATCATCATTGCATGTAATGACAAAGTCATCAATGTAGATTGTCAATATTTGTAGGCCAGATGTAGATGTGAAAGAGAATAGAGCGTCAAAGCCCCAAGGATTCAAGGGTGGTGCTTAATCTGTTCAACCATGCCTGATGAGATTGTTTCAACCCTAGAATTAATTGTTGTAACATATAGATAATGGTGGACTACCACTCAACAACAAACACCAGAGGTTGCTGCATATGAACTTTATTCAGCTCGATCGCATTACGTGAATACATCTTTTTATTGAGTTCAAACAAAGGCCAATCCAAGTGCGTTGTGTGAGGAATAAGACTGTATATGGACGCAATGTGGGTGACCAGAGAAAATGTCTCAAAGAAATCAGTGGCGAAGGTCTAAGTTAAAACTTTTAGCGATCAACTGAGCTTTGAGCCTTTCGACCAAAATCTGCATCCCACCCAAGGATTGGGATTTCACTGAAATTTGTGAAATTCACTGAAAATTTTAATTCTGACACCATCAGATACAAAATTGTGATTGCATATCAACGGGATAGTAGATTTTGGTTAGCCGATGGGTACCACCAAAATATTGCCACACTTCACCATTTACTGCTGAATTTTTACGGTAATTACTGGCATAATGACACAAAACTGATTTCTATGTGTGACTTTGTTATTGTTGGAGACGAGAAAATGGGGGAGAAGGAAGATTGGGTTTCGGAATCTTCCACTTGAATTAAGAGGGTGCTTGCAATGTCAAGAAGATGTCTATTTTTACGCTCACAACTTCATTTGGTAGTGGAGTATAGGCACAGGACGTTGAATGTAGAATTGTGTATGAGGAATATATATTCAAGTAACCATGCTGCATATGTAAATAAAGAAAATGTAAATGTGGGATACAAATCGACGATGAGCGGAGCTAGCGAAGCCAGCGGGGGGCAACGGCCGAGGCGACCGAGACGGCGGAAGATCCCTTGAACTTCACTGGTGAGAAACCCGATGGAAGGAGCAAAGCACCATTTCCCAAAGGCTCTATCTCGGTGGCTAATGATGCAAGGGAGTGGTCGGATCTCTTCAAAGGAAAACAAATCAGCTGTCCTGTCATCCTGTACACGAGTATCGATATGGTTGAAGGGAAGCTGCTCTATCCGAAAACCATTGCGGAATGGAACCTAGCTAGATGGAGTAGAACTGCAAGGGGTTACATTGTCAGACTAAAGCCACATTGGCCGCTGTAGTTCAACATCTGGCGCAAATCTGGCGGGTGAAAGGCTCCATTGAAATCAGATCTAGGGGAAGAGGTTTCTTCATTGTCATGTTTTCCAATGATGAAGATCTCATGACGGCTATTGAAGGTGACCCTTGGTTTGTCCCTGGTAAACCTCTGATAATCAAAAAATGGGAGAGGCAAACCGATGGAAAAGTTAAAACTCACTGAGATTCTCATCTGGCTTAAAATCTTCAACCTCCCACTCAAGCTATGGGATGTTGAGATGTTCAACAGGATTGGGTCGGTCATTTGAAGCCAGATAGACTCACTTCGGAATTTAGGCGGCTGGAATAAGCAAGGCTACAGATACTTATTCCTATTCACTTCGAGTTTCCTAAAGAGCTTCAGATACAAAGTGATGATGGTCACATTGACACTATCTTATTTGAGTATGAATGGGAACCGTCTAGATGTCTAGTGTGGAGTAATTTTGACCATGAATCAAATCTTTGTGGCATTCAACCTTCTATCCCAAAGTGACCAAGATTCCTAGGCAGAATTGAGTCCCGAAGAAGAATGTTGACGCTACTCACTCGGAAGATTCTGAAGTCTTCAGTGATGCAGTCAAAGACATTCCTCACATTCCATCTGAAGAAAAGGATGATACTCAAATTTCCAATGAAACAGTAGAGCATAACCCTGTTTCAAATCTAGTTACACCTGCATCTTCTCCAGTGTGGGAGGTGTAAGGTAGGAGAAATAGATCTCCTTGAGTCCAGCCAGAGAGTGTTAACTCTGTTAGGAACATCTAAACATCCCTGAAATAATTTTCCCCACTTGCAAATTTTGTTGAGGTTGGAATGTCACACCAGGAAGGTGTAACTGTCAGATTGGCGATAATCCCCTCAATGGATAAACCGTTTTCTGTTATAGGGGAGGAATATGAGAGGTATGGAAAATAAAATACCTAGAATAAGAGAAGAAAATTCCAAGAATAAAGCCGATGTCTATTTAATCCTGGAATCTAGAACAAAGAAGACTGATGTTGTTTCTGTCATTAACTCCCTCTGGAGTGAAGCAAGGTTCATTTCAAACTCCGACTTCTATTCTTTTACTCGCATCATCATGTTGTGGTTCAATCCTATTATTTCTATCACTTAACTTCTTGAGAATGAGTAGTTTATACACTGTGAGATCCAAATTGACAATTTTGTCTTCAATGTATCGGCTGTTTATGGAGCTAATAGTGATAGAGTTACTTTATGGAATTCACTCTGTTCTATTACATGACCTGGGCCCTAGTGTGTTCTTGGTGACTTTAATGTTGTGTGTTTCATAAATGAGGAGCTGGGGAAGCATCCCCCATTCCCCCTTCTAATAAGAGTGTTAATATATGTGTTGTTTTATTTCTGTTATGTTATTTTACATTATATCTGGACCTTTCTGTAATTGTTACACTACTATACATATAAGGGTGCACCATTGTGCAAACCTAAGTTCTCCATTTCTCTTGTTGTTTTACATGGTACCAGAGCAGGGTTGATCTAGGCTCCGCCTCTCTCCCTCCCTCCCTCTCCTTCCCCGGCCGGCCGGCGCCCCCCCCCCCGCCCCCGCGCCCAGCAGCTGCCCGCCCGCCCTCTTCCCGTCGCCGCCGCCCCTAGCAGTCGGGCCCCCAGCAGCCGTCGGGCGGCAGCCGCAGCGCACAGCAGCGCGGGCTGCTGTCGGCGCCGCAGCGGAAGGTGCACCCGCCGGTGGCCACGCTGCTGCCGGGCACTGCCGCCGTCGGGGCCGCTGGTCTTCAGGGCCGTTAGCCGCGTCACTGCTCCGTCTGGGGGTCTGTGACGTAATTCTGGGCTGAGGGACAACCTTGTCTATGCCCGTTCTGCCTGCCCGTGTTGGCCGTTGAGCCACCGGGTTTCCTGCTGCGCTCCGGCGTAGCCCGTATGTGTGGGGTCTCATCTTTTGGTAGACTTGTGTCTGGTGTTGCCTACTTGACGACGTAGGCAGCCTACTGCCTGTTAGTGTCTATTGTGCCTGCTTGTGCCTGTGTACCTGTTCTTCCGGGACTCTGCCTCCTTTGCTTCCTTATGGCGTCCTCCACTGATGATGTGTGTCGCCAAGTTACGACGGTGAAACTTGACGGGCGCAATTACCAGTACTGGGTATGTTCTATGGTGATTTACGCAAAATCCTAGGGAAAATACTCACATCTGACGTGTGCCGGTCCGGCACAACCTACTGTAAATGTTGATTCTAAGGATGTGAAGGCTTATGATGACTGGGTCAAGGATGACTCCACCGTAATGACATGGATTCTCAACAATAGTGAGCCGAGAACCAGTGTCACCTTGCTACGGCTGCCTACGGCGAAGGAGATGTGGGATCAACTCGCCAATACGCATAGCCAGAACCCCAAGAAGGTGTTTGACAAAGGACTGTCAATGGGTAAGGGTAAACCCGTTTACCCTTTACCCATACCCTGTAGGTGAAGGGTAAGGGTAAAGGATTTTCTTACCCTTTACCCGCCTACCCGCTACCCTCTAACCCGCTACCTTAGTGGGTAAGGGTAAGGGTAAGTCATTACCCATACCCTCTAACCCACTACCCGCCAATATTTATGTATACTATATTAAATGTATGGTCATATGTTGTTTGAATCTATGTAATTTTTAATATTATGGGGTCATCACTTTAAATAATACATGATATTCTTTTATACTTCTTATATAGTTAACTTGGTTGTGTATGTGCCAATGATGTGGCACCCCAGTGGTAAAAGTGATGATGTAAGACCGAGAGGTCATGAGTTCGAACCCAGGCGACGGGATGAATGAATCGCCAATTTTTTTTTAAAAAACTTGGTTGTGTATGCAACACTATTTTGGAGGTGCAAGACACATGTATAGAAGTAGTCTATGTTCTATTAAATAATTTGTGGTGTAAGGCAAACATGTATATAATAACAAGATTTAATCTTTAATGTATCATGTGATACATATGTGAGGTGGTGTTATCTATTTTATTTGTGCTTTATTTTTTTGGATGCAACAACATTTCATAGGGTATAAGATATGCATGTTTCTAAGAATAACTCCCTATGACATATTGTCCTTTAATATCATTTTATCGTAGAAATCTTAATCTACTAGGAATAATTGATTTTTTCACACACCAATGTTATGGTACTACCATTTGTACATGCATTCAATACAACACTTGTAGAATATTGCTTAGAAACATTTTGGACATTTAAAATCCATTATGGAACATCTTGATATTTCACTCAAATATATGAATGTACTAGCTAGACCATTATCGTTAATATTACCACAAATTTTAAGATGACATAAATTCCCCACTTCACCCTGACCCTCCCCATTTACCCTATGGGTAAGAGGGTAAGGGTAAGGGGAGGGTAAGGATATTGGTGGAGTGGGGAATTATCCATACCCTTACCCGCCAGACTTGGTGGGTAAGGGTAAGGGTAAGACCTTACCCTCCCCATACCCTCCCCATTGACAGCCCTAGTTGACATCACCAAGCAGCTTGGTCGTCTTCACTTCACCGGGTCGGATATTGCAGACTACTCGGAGTTTATTGGTCTGTGGGGGGAGCTGGAGACTTACCACCCCTTGTCTACTGATCTGGCCACCATGCAACGTCAGCGTCAAGAGCTGCAGTTGGTCCAGTTCCTGTGCGGGTTACCAGAGTCGTACATGGGTGTTGTTGACCAGATTCTTACTAGTGACCTGCTTCCATCACTGCAGAGTGCCTTTCAGAGACTTCGGCGCCTACCCTCTACCTCATCTGCTCTGCCTACTGATTTTGGAGACTCCACGGCACTTGCTGCTATGTCTGGCCGTGGTCGTGGCCGTGGCCGTAGCCGTGGCAGGTTTTCTGACAGTCGTCCTCCTGGTGCTGGACGGGGACGAGCGTCTTCTGAACGTGGCGCTTCTGCGGTTGTGTCTTCCCCTGCTGCGCGTCCTCAGACAGGGCAGCGCCTTTACACCTTCTATGGCAGGTCGAACCATATAGAAGAAAAATGTTGGGAAAAGTATGGTAAACCTGCATGGGCCAATGCGGCCAGTGATACAACTGCTACTTCTGAGACAGCTACCCAGCCTGCTGTGTCTGATGTTGATGCCTCGGGTACTGCTACTGCTGACTACATTCGTGTTGAGGTGGAGCGCCTGCTGCGTGAGCGTATTGGTTCCCCGTCTGCTGCTACGACAAGTGGAGCCCATGCTGCGACCTACTCAGGTTGTGACACTGCCTTCCTCAGTACTCCATCCTCTAGTGCTGGTAATACAAAATGGGTTATCGATTCGGGTGCATCGTCTCACATTTCTAGGAATCGAGCTTTATTCGAAAATTTATCTAGACCAGCTACTACTTCTTCTGTTATGCTTGCTGATGGTTCTAAGTCTGTTGTTTCTAGGATTGGAGACATTGTTTCTGAGTTTCTTCTGAAATCTGCTTTATATGTGTGTCGTTTTCCGCTGAATTTATTATCTGTTAGCAAAATATTACACAGCCTGAACTGTAGCCTGACCTTTATACCTGGTTTGTGTGTTTTTCAGGACCTTCGCACGAGGATGAAGATTGGTGGGGGGCATGAAGGATCTGATGGCCTGTTTTATCTAGACGATCTACCAAAAGTGGACAAGGTTGCGTTGGCTTCTGCTTTATCTGCATCAGTCTCAGCATTACAATGGCACTACAGACTTGGACACCCTTCTTCTGAGAAACTGAGACATGTTATATCTAGTGTTGGCACTCATAAGTTTAAGTGTGAATCATGTCAGTCAGGGAAACAGACTAGGGTTGTTTACCCTAAACGTCCTCTTATTAGTAGCAAAAACATTTTTGATCATGTTCATGATGATGTATGGGGTCCATGTAATGTGCCGAGTCTGTTTGGCAACAAATATTTTTTACTGTTTATTGATGATTTTTCTCGGGCCACTGGGTTATTTCTGATGAAAAGTAGGTCTGAAGTGTTGTCTACTATTAAATTCTTTTTTGCTGAGGTGAAAACACAATATACTATGCCTATAAAAGTTTTTCGTACTGATAATGCACTTGAGTTTGTCCAAAAAGATGTTGCATTGTTTTGTCAGTCTGTTGGTACTTTACATCAAACTTCATGTGCATATACACCACAGCAAAATGGAGTAGCTGAGAGGAAAAATAGACACTTGTTAGAAGTTGCTAGGACTATTATGATGCACTATCATGTACCTAGATTATTCTGGCTTGAAGCAATATTGATTGCTTGTTTCTTGATTAATCGGATACCTTCGTTTGTGATTGGGAAAAAAGTACCTGTACAAGTTCTGCAACCTCATGCACCTGCCTTTCCTGTACCACCTCGGATTTTTGGGTGTACGTGTTTTGTAAGATTGCTTGGTCCTACTCATGATAAACTATCTCCGCGTGCTGAGAAATGTATTTTCTTAGGGTATTCTCATACACAAAAAGGATATAGATGCTATAGTCCTACTGCAAAGAAATGGTTTATCAGTAGTGATGTCGTCTTCTTTGAGGATGCCCCCTACTACTCTACTAGAGGAGATAGTCTGCAGTCTGATATTATTGTTTCTCCACTGCCTATTACTACTGAATGTGTATCTGATAATTTTGATCCATTGTCGCCTGAGCATACGACACCTCCTCTTATTGTTTATCAGCGCAGGAACAGAACTCCACCTGAACAAGAACCCCCCGATCAACACCAATCTTCTCCTTCAGAAGGTCCTGCCACACCTGAGGTAATTTCTGATCTGGATGTACCTATTGCTCTTAGAAACGGTACTCATTCCTGCACTTCTCACAATATTGCTAACCATGTATCTACTGCACATCTGAGTATCCATGCTGCCAATTGTCTCTGTTTTATCTGTTGTCAATATTCCGAAAAATACTCATGATGCCTTGCAAAGTACAGCTTGGACTTCTACTATGCAAGAGGAGATGCTTGCTCTTACTAACAGACACGCGTGGGAGTTGGTGGATCCACCTCCTAAATGTAAGCCTGTAGGTTGCAGATGGGTATATGCTATGAAATATCAACCTGACGGTACTATAGAACGGCTGAAGGCACGCTTGATTGCTAAAGGGTATACACAGACTTATGGTATTGATTACTTTGAAACTTTTTCTCCTGTTGCCCGCCTTTTTTCAGTCAGGATTCTTCTTTCTGTTGCTATTAATCTGGATTGGCCTCTGCTGCAATTAGATGTTAAAAATGTCTTCTTGTATGGTGATCTGCAAGAGGAAGTCTATATGGAGCAACCTCCTGGGTTTGTTGCTCAGGGGGAGTCACACAAAGTCTGCAAGTTGAAGAAATCTATTTATGGGCTCAAACAGAGTCCCCGTGCCTGGTTTGATAAATTGAGCAAAATTTAGATTGATTTTATCTTTCTGAGATCTCAAGTGGATCATTTTGTCTTTACTAAGAAGACTTCTACTGGCATTGTGATTCTTATTGTCTATGTGGATGATATTGTTCTTTCTGGCAGTGACTCTATTGCTATTCAGGCTACTAAAGCCCATCTCTGCAAGCACTTTGCTACTAAAGACTTGGGTAAACTGCGGTATTTTCTGGGCATAGAGGTATCCAGAACTTCTAATGCTCTTGTGTTATCTCAGAGGAAATATGTTCTTGATCTTCTACAGGAGACTGGTTTGCTTGGAGCTAGACCTGCTGATACTCCTCTAGATCCCAATGTCAATTGGGATGATGATTCTTCTCCATCCTTTGCTGATAATAAAAAGTACAGGAGATTGATTGGTAAAATGATATATCTGACTGTGACTAGAGCTGACATATCTACTGTTGTGGGACTTCTTAGCAGGTACCTAGATAAACCCAGACAGTGCCACTGGGATGCACTATGTCATATTCTGCGATATCTGAAAAAGTCTCCTGGCAAGGGACTTCATTACAGGAAAAATGGGCACTGTTCTCTAGAAGGGTATTCTGATTCTGATTATGCAGGGAGTAGAATTGACAGGAAATCTACCTCTGGCTACTGCACCTATGTTGGAGGCAATCTAGTCACATGGAGAAGCAAGAAACAAAATGTAGTTGCCAGATCTAGTGTTGAAGCTGAATATAGGGCTATGGCCCATACTGCTTGTGAGCTTCTTTGGGTACACACTCTTCTGAAAGACTTCGGTGTTGAGTCTTCTTCAGCTATACCCATGCATTGTGATAATAAAGCTGCTATCTTTATTGCCAACAATCCTGTCTATCATGAGCGCACCAAGCATATCGAGGTTGACTGTCATTTTATTCAGGAATCTATTCTTACTGGCAAGATCTGCACGCCTTTTACTCGATCTGAAGATCAGGTTGTTGATATCTTCACTAAGCTGCTGCCTAAGAAGCATTTATGCGCTTTGATGGACAAGTTGGGCATGATTGATATCTATGCTCCAACTTGAGGGGGTGTGTTAATATATGTGTTGTTTTATTTCTGTTATGTTATTTTACATTATATCTGGACCTTTCTGTAATTGTTACATTACTATAAATATAAGGGTGCACACATTGTGCAACCCTAAGCTCTCCATTTCTCTTGTTGTTTTACAAAGAGTATGGCTGACTTTAATGATTGTTTGAAGACTACTAACCTTCTTGACATTACCACGAAAGGACCCTTTTTTACTTGGGATAGCAGAAGTAAGAAGGGTGAGAGCACCTATTCTAAAATTGATTGAGTTTGTTGCAATCTTAAATTTCTTGATATGTTTCCTGATGTGTGGGGTGAGATTATCTCAACCACTGTCAGTGATCATCGCATTTTATTTTTACATTGTTTTCACTAATCTCAAAAGAAGGCATGCTCCTTTTAGATTCATTAATTCATGGGCGAATCAAAAAGATTTCCTTACAATTGTTAAACAAGTATGGCTTGCTACTCCTGTTACTGGGGCCCCGATGTACAGGGTTTATAGAAACTTCATGCTGTGAAAGCTGCGCTCATCAGTGGAATTGGGAATTTGTTGGTAACTTTCTCTCAAAAGCTAACGAACTCGGGGTTGTTGCTGATGATCTTCAATCTAAGGCGGATTTGAATCCACAAGACGAGGACCTTCAGATCCTTCTTGCTGACACAGAAAAATGCTGAGGAACTCTTCTTGATGAGGAAATTTTTTTGAGACAAAAGTCTCGTATCCAATGGCTAAGGATTGGCTACAGAAACTCCTTCTACACCTCTCTCAAAACCTATATTAATTAACAACATTCAATCGTTGATCAATGATGACGCTTATGTCTATAACTCGGAGGATATATGCAACTACACTGTCAAATATTTTATTCTCGAGTCTTCAACTCTGCTCCCTATAACTTTGTTAGCAGGAATGATGATTGGATTATTCCCTCCATCTCTCAGGATCATTTCCAATTGCTAAGGAAATGGGTCACGAAGAATGAGATAGAGCAACTGGTCAAAAAGATGAAGGTTAATAAGGCCCCAGGGCCCGATGGCTTAAATGCCATGTTTTTCAGAACATGTTGGGACATTGTGGGTACGGACATTTCTAATGCCATATTGAGCTTTTTTTTATACAGGAAAACTTCTTAAAGAATGCAACCGCACCTTCATCAATCTTATTCCAAAAGTTGTTGGGGCCATATCCTTGAAGGATTTTCGTCCTATCTCTTTATGTAATGTGATATACAAAATCATCACAAAGATTCTGGCAAACAGGTTGAGCAATATACTCCTTGATTTGATTGATAAGAATCAAGTTGCGTTTATTAAAGGAAGAACTATAGGGGATACTATCTTGTTAGCAAACGACCTTCTGAGTACTTTTCCAAACATCCATGGTCCTAGTAGGATGTGCATCAAAGCTGATTTATCTAAAGCTTATGACACAGCAAGAAGATACTATTGTTTTTATCCTCCAAAAAATGGGCTTTCCAGGCTGCTGGTTAAATTGGTTAGATGTTTGCTTCAATAGGATATCATTCCAGATTTTGATTAACGGTTGTCCTACTAGTTTTGGAAGCCTCCAATGGTGTGAGAAAGGTGACCCATTGGCACCTTGCTTTTTTGTGATTGCAATGCAAGGTTTCACCTCCATTATCAACTCGTTTATAAAGAAGAATATGATCAGTCCTTTCTTTGCTTCAAATAGTTATGGCATTTCTCATATCTTCTTTGCCGATGACTTACTAATCTTCATTAAAGCTGACAATGATAATGCTTCATCCCTGAAGAATGTTCTGAATTATTCCAAATGGTTTCTGAACTTATGCTCAACACTTCAAAGAGTCAGCTCTTCATTAGCAAAAGCACAAATATTGATAACATTGAATCCATCCTAGATATCAGAGAAACTCCTCTTTCAGTTAGATATCTTGGATTACCACTGTTTACAGGCAGGTTGACAAAGTCAATATGTGACCCGATTATCAATAAGATTAAGAAGTTGGATTCCTGGAGAGTTATCTTTTGTCTCATGCTGGTAGGGTGGAGTTGTCATCTCGACCCTCTCCACCTATCACATTTTTTGGTCCGTTGCCTTCCCCCTTCCTAAGTCCACCATAAATCCAATCGAGAAACTTTTGAGAGATTTTGTGTGGAAGGATAGTGAGGAAAAGAGATATATTTATAAGGTTTTATAGGACGTTATCTGCAAGCCTAGACAGGAAGGAGGTCTGGGGATTAGGCGTGTTGAAGACTGGTCAAAAGCTGGCATTCTTAAAAAATCTCTGGGATATAGCTAATGATAAGCAAGCCCTTTGGGTGAAGTTGTTGCACGAGAAGTACCTGCATGAGGACTCTATTTGGTCAGCTTCTCCTATGTTCAGTTCCTCTTGGCTTTGGAAGAAACTGCTTAACCATCTATACCTTATGAAACCTCGCATCAGACTTTGCATTGGCAATGGGGAAAAGACCCTTCTTTGGAAGGATCCTTGGCTTCCACAAGGCAAGATATTACTGGACTTGTTTGATAACCAGTTCATGTTCAGACTCGGGCTGGGTGAGCTTTGTAAGCTGAGTGCTTGTATATCTAATGGCCTGTGGAACTTCCCTGACATCCTGGAGATAAGCCCATACGGGACTTTTTATCAACCCACCCTATCCCCTCTGGTAAGCATGATTATCTTTGATCAATAATAAAGCTAGTTTCAGATTGAGAGATGCATGGGGTCTTATTAGAACAAAGGCTCTAAATTGACATGGGGTTACTGGATTTGGAAAGGCAAGCTTCCAAGGAGATATGTTCATGTCTTCTCTGAAAGTGTTTCTTAAACCGTGCCAACTACTGATTATCTTATGAAAACTGGTTTATGCATGGTGGCAAGATGTAACTGGTGCAAAGCTGATTCTAAAGATGGCAGTCACTTGTTCTTTAAATGTAGCTTCGCCTCACAAATGTGGGATTGCTTCTCTGCTGAATTTGCTTGCAAGCCGAAGGTCTTGGTTGACTTGCTGAAGTTTTCTGGAGAAAGGAAGACTGCTGCTGCTTTTGTGATTTATTATATTTGGTGGGAGAGAAATTCTCACATCTTCTCTATTTTTGCAAACTATGATGCGATTTGGGCCATCTGCATTAGAGACACCCATAGCCTGCACAAATAGTTTCTTTTGCTTTTTTCTTGCTTGTATAGCTTCTTTCTTTCCTTTTGGCCTTTGGCCGTTCATCTGCATACATGATTGTCAATACTTTTTGGTCTTGAGTTAATGGAAAAGGAGGCACGCTGGGTACACCCCAAAAAAAAAATGTAAATGTTTATTTGATGTGTCTAAAATAATTACAAAGCACTCTCTTTTATAGGACAAGAGAGTAAGTGAAAAACAGAAACAGTACATATGGGATAAAAGAAAAGGCAAAAGACAAATAAAAGTCTAAGTCATAAATAACATAAAGCATATATATCAATACTGCCCCTCAAGCAAGAGCATAAATGTTGTGCATGCCCAGTTTGTCCACCAAAGTAGCAAATCGAGACTTCGGAAGCAGCTTTCTGAAGATATCAGCAATCTGATCTTCAATCTGGATATAAGGAGTGGAGATACAACCTGACACAATAGATTCCCGGACAAAATGACAATCCACCTCTATGTGTTTGGTGGGCTCATGAAAGGTCGGATTGCTAGCAATAAAAGTGGAGGCTTTGTTGTAGCAAAACATAAGAATATGTTTCGGATCACATATATCAAATTCTTTGAAAGGTCCTTAAACCCACATTAGTTCACAAGTAGTATGAGCCACGGCCTATACTCGGTTTCAGCACTAGACTAAACAATAACAATCTATTTCTTACTGCGCCATGTGACCAGATTTCCTCCAACAACAGTACAATAGCCAGTGGTGGATTTTCTATCGTTTCTACTACCAGCATAACCTGAATCAGAGTACCCGCTGAGTTGAGTGTCCATGTCGCCGGTACAGTAATCCTTTCCCTGAAGAAATCTTCAGATATATAAGAATGTGACAAACAGTATTTCAGTGACATTGTCGAGGTTTATCTAAATACCTAGTAACAAGTCCTACAGCAAAAGTAATGTCAGCCCTAGTGATAGTGAGATCAATCAGCTTACAACCAATCTTCTGAATTGGTGGTTGTGAAAAAGTGTGTACTATAATGTTGTGTTGTTGTATTGATATGTACACCCCTGTCCTGTATGTAGGAAAGGAGGCTATTACAAGGAAGCAGACTAACCCTAATGGGCCATGGGCAACAGGCCCATGTAGACAATAGACTAATAACCTATTAACTAAATATGCTATATTCTAACACTCCCCCTCAAGCTGGAGCATGGGTGAACCCATGTCCAAGCTTGGAGTTACAGGACCCGATTGAATGATAAGAAACAGACTTGATAAATAAAAGATAAACTTGTCACTCCCCATACAAATTGTTACTCCCCCTTGAACAATACTTCCTAACTAAGATATGATGATGCCTCTTTGAGATGCGTTCTGCAGGTTGGAGAAGCTCGAACTTTAAAGGTCTTTCTCTTGAAGTGCATCTGGACTGAAGAACATGGCAGACAATCATAAATACCACGACTATGCCATCTTCACTGGAGAGGAATGTGGAGTGGAATAAGCGCACTCAACATATCACACGTACATAACACGGCACGAACGCGGAGGCACAATGTCGATGTAGCAGTGGAGATGTCTCTGAATTGTCTGAAAAGTGTAGTCAACTGGAATTAGCGCAGAAGACCACCGACGAGCATAATGTGGCACGAACACGCTGGCGAGGTGCTGAGGTGGCGTCTCAAGACGTAGAAGTAGCAGATGCAACTCAGAGAAGACGTGATGAAGTAGCTCGGTGAAGATCACTCTGGATGAATCCTTGCAGATACAAAATTTGCACATGATTGGAGATGACGAGCTTCGAAGATGAAGAAGCAACCATCTGAAACACCATCAACGCAGCATGGATGATCAACTGGAACGTCATCAACACCAAAGGGACTAGAGGCTGGAATATGCGCAGCAAGCTCGTGTCATGACGTACATACTGTGGTAGGAACGTCGAAGTCTTGGTGTCAATGCTGCAACTGTAAGATCCTTCAATGTTATCTGAAAAGTAATGTGATGCTAAGTGGGAATGACGCGCCACAAAGACATCAGGAAGTCAGATGTGTTGAACAATATGAAGCTTCATGAAGATAGCATGGAATATCATCTCATCTCATCTCATGTCTCTCTCCTCATATCCTCTCTCTCATGTTCTCTTCATACCCTCCTCTCTATCTCTATCTCTCCTCTATTCCCCCCCCCCCGCACACCAAATACGACGAGAGTGAGCAGATGGTGTAGAAAAAGGGAAATATGACATGCCCGCACGTGGAAAGACGCACACATGATGAATGGAAGGGTGGGAAAGGAAAAGGTCAAATGAGAGGTCTAGTACGGAAAAGAAGAACAAAAAGACTACCGGAACGGAAGCATCGGTAGAAAGAGGAGACAAACTATCGGAATTTTGCTCGGTAGGGGAGAAAATGGCACTACCGGAAAGGTTTCTCGGCATGAAAATGATAATCGGAATCAATATGCAAAAATAACCCAATTAAGATCCGGATAGAGAAAATAAATGGATCTTTTCTTGACCCGAAAAGGATATTTTTCCGGCCCTTAGGCCAACAAATGTGGGGGTGCGGGGGCGGAATCCCGCAAAAAAAATTGTTGGGTCAAAAAAATAGGAATAGGATCCGATTATCATCAAATATTGGAGAGATGGACCTTTGGAGGACGTCAAAATAGAACTGGAATGTTCTGACTGCTTCAGACAAACTGTGTCTATGATTGGACCCGCCGTGTAGATTGTCGAGGGTGAGAGACAAAATTTGATGACAAGTCGTGTAGGATTGTTGGCACGCCGTGTAGCTCCTTCGTTGAAAACTAAATGACTCCTTGCAACACGCCGTGTAGATTGTCAGAGGCGTGAACTGGATCTCCGGGGGCACGCCGTGTTCCAAGTGGACACGCCATGTCCGAAGTCGGAGGCATAGCTCTGTTGTCTGCCAACACGCCGTGTTCCAAGGATGACACGTCGTGTTTGTTGCGACCTACGCCGTCAGGACGAGTTCTAGAATCGAACACGTCGTGTGTTTTGAGAAACATGTTGTCTTTTTCGTTCTAGACGAAACTCCACACCGTCAAGGGGAACTCTGGAGCGCGACACGCCATTTTGTTTGGACAACACGCCGTGTCGGCGGCGGCTAATGCACGATCTCGACGGGAATTGGCATCGTCAAGGAGACAAATACTCCGAGAATTAGCACCATGGGTCGACGGGAATTAGCACCGTCTTTTGTACTCCTTTGATCATGAACAGTGGTGATTCCTTGCTTGACCACGGCCGGATCTGGACGGGAATTAGCGTCGTCCAGGGTCCCGAGAGGTGGTGTAGCGATGGAGTGATGGAGCGGAAGGCGGCTGGATGCGGAGACGATGGATGGTGCGGTGGCTCGACGCAGAGAGGGCAGAGCAACGAGCCGGTAGCGGCGGTTGCTAGAGCAGAAGGCAGATCTGCTTTGGCGTGGTTGCTTCAATGACGACGGCTGGAGCTGCTTGAGATATCGGGGAAAGTGACGACAACGATGACGGCCATGAGGGAGACTCGGTGGCTTCCTAGATAATGGTCGAGAAGGATGGCACCGGCGGATAGCTTTGGATCGGAAAACATAGATTGTATGTCGGGAAGGTTGGCATCGGCGTACGGATCTATGTGAAAGTGGGAGAAAGAGCCATGGAGGTCGGAAGTGCCTAGCGGGCAGCCGGCCTAAGCCATGGAAGAGGTGGCAGCGGCCGCCCGCACCCTGTTGCTCTCGCTAGGAGAGAGGGGTGGCGGCTACTAGGGCAGGATCGGGCGCCGGAGAGAGAAGAGGGAAGGAGGGGCGGCGGCTAGGATTCTCCCTCAGGGTTGTTGCTCTAATACCATGTCAAGAAGTGTGTACTATAATGTTGTGTTGTTGTATTGATATGTACACCCTTATCCTATATATAGAAAAGGAGGCTATTACAAGGAAGCACAAAGGAAGCGGACTAACCCTAATGGACCATGGGCAACAGGTCCGTGTAGACAATAGACGAATAACCTATTAACTAAATAGGCTATATTCTAACAGTGATTATCAAGATAAGGTGGAGATGACTCATAACCCCAATTTGTATTGGGATCCAAAGGGGTAGTTGTGGACTTAGTTCCAAGCATGCATGTTTCTTTTAAAAGATCAAAGATGTGCTTGTGTTGTCAGAGACGAATGCCAAAAGATCGGGAAACTTCCATTCTCGAGAAGTATCTGAGTTTCCCTATATCCTTTGTAGCAAAATGATGGTCGAGTTATTTGTAACATACCGAGATTTAGCTATCCTAACTTTAGAAACCCTAATTCTATGATTAGGAGGTTAGTGTGCTTGGATCTTTAGAATTGACCAAACAAGGATAGAGTTATACCCTTATATGCTTGGTTGTGCCTTAATAAACATATAATGTGCATATAACGAATAGTTCACAACTTCACATGTTTGAACCTTGATGAACATTTGATGCATGTAACATGAATTACTCCAGTATAAGCATGGTTACTTGTGACCCTGACTATGCCTTGGATCCTATAGATCCTATTGGTATATATGCTTTATTGTGTTATGTTATGTTATTTCTTTGGTTATGGGCTTTAGACTTGTCCTATCTTTAGCCTTTTTCTTTTATCCCACATTGTCTAGTTTTGTTTAATGCTTACTCTCTTATCCTATAAAAGACTTATCTTGTCTTCAGATCTGCTGCTACTGCATACTGCCCCATTGCGGTTTTCGTCGGATCTGTTGATCCAGGCTTTTTACTACCCATGTGTTGGGTTATTGCTTCGACTACTGCCTGTTGAGGATTGCTATTGCATGCTGAATACTACTACTGCCTGGTGCCTACTGCTGTTGCCCTTGAGTTGGACCCTTTTGTCTGCTTCTGCTTCTTGCCGCTATCTGACATATCCTTCGGATGGCTTCCGCCAACTCGCTTCGGACGCTATGCGTCACTACTGTGAAGTTGGATGGCTCCAACTTTCACACTTGGTCTGCAGCCTTCGAGCTCTCTGTCAAAGCTCAGGGTCGTTACTCGCATCTTATCTCTGATGGTCCAGCTATACCTGCTAAGAATGTTGATGATAAAACCAAATAAGCTTATGATCTATGGTCTGAGGAAGATTCCGGCATCATGACTTGGATGGTCAACAGTTTTGAGCCTAAAATCAATCAATCACTTCTTTGCCTGCGAACTGCCAAAGCCATGTGGGACCAGCTCTCACATGTTTACTCTCATCAACAAAACCCAAAGAAAGAGTTTGAAATTTTCAAACAACTGCTAAGGAGTATTCTACTACTGACTCTATGGAGGATTATTATAATCAATGTTGTGCTCTCTCAGACGAGTTCGAGGTCTATCACCCTCTCTGTTGATATCAGTAAAATACAACGCCAGTGCAATGAACTGCAACTGGTGCAATTTCTTGCGGGCTTACCTCACTCATTCTCTGGAGTGATAGATCAGATATTGTCCAGCTACCCGTCGCCTACTCTGCGTGACGTCCTCAAATGGGTTCAACGCTCTCTTCGGTCTCCCCCTTGTCACCCGACCACTCCGATGTTGCTCTAGTTGTCCGCTCAGGAGATTCTTTCCGTGGCCATGGCCGAGGTCGTAGTCGTGGTCGTTCTACTGTTGGACTTGGTTGTGGTTCTTCTTAGGCTGGTCTCGATCCATCTTCTCTTGAAGAGCGCTATTGTAACTTCTGTAAACGCATCAATCATATTGAAGACCGTTGTTGGATCAAGCATGGTAAGCCTACATGGGCAAATCAGGTCACTACTAATCAACCTGATTCTGCACCATCCTCTTCATCTCAGCCATCTGCGAATTGCGTTCGCGCCGAATTTAAAAAGTTGCTTCAGGCTCGTCCACTGTTGATGCCTCTACTGATGGAGGTTCTGCTCTTCTTGCCTCCTCTGCACCTTATGGTAAAACTAACTGGGTGATTGATTCTGGCACCACCTCTCATATCTCTAGAAATTCTGCTTTATTTTCCAAACTTCATAAAACTTCTTCTGTCCAACCTGTTACACTTGATGATGGTTCACAAACACTTGTTTCTGACATTGGGAATATATGCACTCTTGGAAAACTATTATTGCGTTCAGCCCTTTATGTTCCAAAATTTCCTTTGAATCATGTTATCTGATAGTAGAACTATGAAGAGCCTACGGTGCTCTATTACTTTAGACCTGGACGGTGTTGTTTTTCAAGATCTGCGCACGAGGATGAGGATTGGTTCGGGCTGTAAGGGACCAGATGGGTTATACTACTTGGATACGCCAAAGAAAACTGCAATGCTGACTGCGTCCATGACATGCCTCCAAATGGCATTATAGACTAGGGCATCCATCTCCTACCAATATGAGGGATTTAATTCCTATTATTTCAGATTCAGTCTTTCATTATGAAACTTGCCAATTGGGCAAACAAACTCAAGCTATTTTTTCAAAAAAAAACATGTATTGGGTCAAAACAACATTTTGATATTGTGCACGCTGATGTTTGGGTCCCTGTTCAGTTCCAAGTATTTCTGGATTTCGGTACTTCATGATAGGGGTGAGCAAATAATGGTCCAGACCGCAAAACCGGACCGGACTGCTCAATTCGGTCCGGTCCGGTCCGGTCTATTTTGAGTTCGGTCCGGTCCGCGGTCCGGGAATTTCGATGAGTTCGGTCTTCGGTCCGGTCCGGTCCGGACCACAGACCGACTTTTATATAAAATTCATGTATATTTGAAGGTGTATTCTATAATAACTACAAATAAAGTACATATATAAGCACTACTAGTATAAATGTTTGATACTAAAGTTATATAATTGTTAGAAGTGACTAAGATTATCAACTTTGTACAATTAAATAAGTTGTAAAACATATAAAAAAGGTTGATTACGGTCCAAACGGTCCGGTCCTAGCACAAAACGGTCCGGTCCCGGACCGGTCCTACCTCAAAACGGTCCGGTCTGCGGTCCATATATTTGACGAAATCCGGTCCGCGGTCCGGTCCGGTTCTGGACCGATGCTCAGCCCTACTTCATGAGCTTTATTGATGACTTTTTTAGAACTACATGGTTGTTTTTATTAAAAGATCGATCCCACATGCTAGACACTATCACCTCCTTTTTTGCTGAGATTTGTACCCAGTTTGATAAACCTATCAAAGTTTTTCGCACTGATAATGCTCTAGAATTTGTGAATCATTTGTCGACCAGTATTGTCTCAAGATGGGTACGATTCATCGAACTTCTTGTTCATACACACCCCAACAAAACGGGGTTGTGGAGTGCAAGAATTGGCATCTCCTAGAAGTTGCATGTACTCTTCTTTTTCATTATAATGTACCCCAAACCTTTTGGTCTAAAGCTATCTCGACAACCTGTTACCTGATTAATCGCATGCCCTCCTCTCTTCTTGGCAATCAGGTACCTCATCAAAGTCTTTACCCTGATGCCCCACTTTTTACTGTGCCTCCTCGGATTTTTGGAAGCACTTGCTTTGTCAAAAACTTGCGTCTTGGTTTGACTAAGCTTGACTCACGATCTACCGAATGTGTTTACTTGGGTTACTCTTGGACTCAGAAAGGTTACAAGTGTTATGATCCCTCTGCAAAGAAATGGTTTGTTAGTGCCGATGTGGTCTCCTTTGAGCATATGTCATACTACTTTGCAGCAGGTTCTACTCTGACATCTGAATTGTTGATTGATACACCTTTGCATGTGTCAGTTGATACTGACCTGCCAACTTCAGATGTTGCACAATCCGCGCATCTAAAAGTATATCAACGACGACCGAGAGCTACAACTCCCTCCATGGCCCCTCCATCAGCAAATCCTCAATCCTCGGCAGATCTATCTCCACCTCGGGTATTTTCTGATTTAGATGTTCCTATTAGTTTACGAAAAGGAACCAGGCCTTGCACGCAGCATCCTACTGGCAATTTTTGTTCAACTGCTAACTTGGGCACGAATTTTGCCAACTTTACCTCTGCATTATCTGATGTATCTATTCCTAAAAATGTTGCTCAGGCTTTACAGCATCATGCATGGCGCCAGGCTATGGAGACTAAAATGCAGGCTCTTACTGATCAACATATGTGGGACTTGGTTGATGCCCCAGCCATATTGCTCGCCCGTCGGTTGTCATTGGATCTTTACTGTAAAATATCAACCAGATGGCACGATTGAACAATTGAAAGCTCGCCTTGTTGCCAAAGGCTATACTCAAACATATGGTGTGGACTGTTTTGAAACTCTCTCATGTGGCCCACCTAAATTTTGTTCGTGTTCTTATATTTGTCGTTGTGAATTGTGATTGGCCTCTGTTTCAGTTAGATGTTAAAACGGCTTATTGTATGGTGATTTGCATGAGGAGGTATACATGGAGTAACCACCTGGATTTATTGCTCATGGGGAGTGCTCCAAAGTATGCAGGTTGCGCAAAGCGATCTATGGACTAAAACAGAGTCCTCGTTCCTGGTTTGACAAATTGAGTAGTATCATTCAGAAATTCAGTTTCCGTCGCTCTCATTTTGATCACTCATTCTTCATTTCGAAAACTTCATATGGCCTTGTAATTCTTGTTGTGTATGTTGATGATATAATTTATCTGGGAGTGATCAAGCAGGAATCCAGGCTACTAAAGAGTATCTAGAAAAAAACTATCACTAAAGACCTGGGAAAATTACAATATTTTCTAGGTATCGAAGTTTCTCGCTCCTCAGGTATTTGCTTGTCTCAGAGGAAATACGGGTTTTAAACTTATCTTGTCTATTAGCCTTTTTCTTTTACCCCATATTGCTTATCTATACTTTATGTTTTACTCTCTTATCCTATAAAAGAGAGAGCACTGAAATTGTTTTAGATATCAAATACCATCCTTTCATTCTCTATGGCTTTTTTTCGGGCCATGAGGGACCAGACGGCTTATACTACCTGGATGTGTCGAAAATTGTTGCTCTACTAACTACTTCTGTGATAGGCCTACAGTGGCACTATAGATTGGGACACCCTTCACCTGCTAAGTTGAAGCATTTACTGCCTAATATTTCTGATTCAGTTTTTCGTTGTGAAACATGCCAGTTGGGCAAACAAACTAGATCTACTTTTTTCAAAAAAAAAACATGTATTGGCTTAAAACAACCGTTTGATATAGTGCATGCTGACATTTGGGGCCCCTATCTGTTACCAGTATTTCTAGCTTTCGGTACTTTATGAGTTTTATTGATGATTTCTCTAGAACTACATGGTTATTTTTGTTAAATGACAGATCTCACATAGTTGTACTATCACATATTTTTCTGCTGAGATTCGTACCCAGTTTGATAAACCTATAAAAATCTTCCGTACTGATAATGCCCTTGAATTTATGCAAACCTCTGTCAGTATTTTTTGTCAGAAAATGGATACCATTCATCAAACCTCTTGTGCATACACACCTCAACAGAATGGGTTCGTAGAACGTAAAATTCGCCATCTTCTTGAGGTTGCTCGAACTCTTCTTTTCCACTACAATGTCCCCAAATTTTTCTGGCCGGAAGCAGTATCCACTGCGTATTACCTCATTAATCGCATGCCTTCTTTTGTTCTTAGCAATCAAGTGACATATCAAATTTTATACCTTGATGCACCTCTCTTTATTGTGCCCCCTCAGATTTTTGGAAGCACCTATTTTGTGAAAAACCTGCGCCCTAGCCGGCGATGGCGACTGTTGAGGGGGAAGGGAGGGGCGGCAGCCGTGGTGGGTGGTGGCGGGGCAGGAGTGAGGAGGTGGCGGGGCGAGAGAAGGGAAGAAAGGGAGGAGGGGCAGGGGCGGGTGGCGGCAGGCAGAGAGGGGGCAGTGGCGGTAGGCAGAGAGGGGGCAGCGGTGGCAAGGTGGAAGGAGGGGTGGTAGCGGCGACTGTTGAGGGGGAAGGGAGGGTGGCTGTGGTGGGTGGCGGCGGGGGAGGAGAGAGGAAGTGGCGGGGGGAGAAGGGAAGCAAGGGAGGAGGGGCAGGGGCGAGTGGCTGCAGGCAGAGAGGGACGACGGCTGTGGTGGGTGGTGGCTGGGCAGGAGAGGGGTGGCGGGGCAGGAGAAGGGAAGGAACGGAGAAGGGGCAGGGGAGGGTAGCGGCGGGCAGAGAGGGGACAGCGGCGGCACGCAGGGGGGAGGCGCAGGGAGAGAGGAGGGGAGGGTGGCGGCTAGGTTGAAGGAAGCATAGGGTTAGGATTGAGAGGAGGGAGGGCTAAGGTGGATCGAAAAGCTCTGATACCATATAGAATGAAAGGATGGTATTTGATATCTAAAACAATTACAATGCTATCTCTTTTATTGTATAAGAGAGTAAAACATAAAGCAGAGATAAGCAATATGGGATAAAAGAAAAGGGCTAATAGACAAGACAAGTCTTAAGCCCATAACACAATAAATAATAAAACCAATAAAATATATATACTAACAATGGAAACTTAAACTTATGATTTGCTTGGATTAAGTTATATTGCCTCCCTATTAATGTGTGTTTGATTTATTAGACTATTTTTATCTATTTGTAGCGATACATTTTGGGGTTGTATCCCATTGTACAACTTTTCCCACATATGGGCTTTTGGTGCTCTCACCTAAAATCCAAGCACTCTTACCTGATATATATACCATTGCGTAGAGGATAGTGGGTGCTCTCACCTCCTTCCTACGTACGGGATGTGGAAGTTTTCCGGCCGTACTATATGATAATTATAGTCTATAAGATAATCTACATGTAATTGAATTCATTTAAATTGATTAGACTACTTTCCATGATTGTTCTCTATATTTGTTAAGGGAAGAATTTTGTTATTGTAGTTGTTATTTCTACATATAATCTTTTTGTCTTACTATATGAAGATGTTTTTTTATATCCATCTGGATGCCCTGTCTCCTTTTCGTTGGGAACTATGTTACTTTACTTTTGATATTCTTTATTCGTATATATTGTCCAATCTCTATTTTAAGCGCAAATCAGCTTTTGTTGATAAATTTCTGCCTTGTCTTCTCTTGTGGGTGTGTTCCCAACCCCTTAGGTGGAGAAGATCTTGCAATAGGTGACCCCGAGCTACAACCAGCACAGTAGTAGTCTTTTCTTGGAGATAGATTGGAGTAGCCAGGTTGTCCTCTGCGGCCATTTAGCTCTAGTTTGGTTTCCTTTAGTTTTTGTATTCACCCTACATGGTAAAAAACTATGATAGAAATGGAAATTGGAATAGTTAGACTTTTATCTTCCGTTGTTACATTTTCGGTGAATGATACAATACATGAATTTTAGTTCATCATCCTTTGTGAAAAATTATTATCATGTTTGGCATTAGATGGTTTTCTATTATTCCCTCAAGAAGCAAGTGAATGGCTCCCCTATCAAATCCCAATCCTTACAGTATCTTTTAGTGGCTTGAATACCTTCTTTGTTACGGCCAGATAAAATGATGTCATCCACATACACAATCAGAATAACAGGCCCTGAAGTGGTTTTTTCTTACGAACACAAAATACAATAATGCAAGTGTCCAAAATTAAATTTAAGGAAATATGGCTTAATTTGTCAAACCATGCTCATGGGCTTTGCTTCAAGCCATAGATTGCTTTACGAAGTCTGCAGACTTCGGAACACTCCCCCTAAGCAACAAACCTAGGAGGTTGCTCCATATATACTTCCTCATGCATCTCTCCATATAAAAACTATTTTTAACATCATTCAAAAAAAGCGGCCACTCATGATTAACATCAACTGAGATAAGTACTCGATTAGAATTCAGTCTAGCAACAGGAGAAAAGATTCAAAATAGTCGAATCCTTAGGTCTGAGTATAAACCTTTGCAACTAGACGGGCTTTCAGTCGTTCAATCATACCATTAGGGTCATATTGTCGTGAATATCCAATGACATCCTACAGTGGAGTAATTTGGAGGATGATCAACAAGATCCCAAGTTTGTCGATCACGAAGTACATCCATCTCAGTTTTCGTAGCTTGACGCCAAGTCGAATGTTGCAACACTTGAGTTGCATTCTTCAGTACAAAAATAGCAGAGATAGCAGATGTAAAGCATGCAAAGCTAGCACCAAGATTTGCAATAGAGAAGAAACTACTTATAGGATGCTAAGTATAGGAACAAATGCCTTTCAGTAGAATTATTGAAAGGTTCAAATCAAAATTTACTTGGGAGGTGTTGTGATGTACTGACTAAGGAGGATGTGGTTGTTGAGGGGGTAAAGAGGGAATTGTAACCATGGGTCTTTGTTTGTATACTTTGAGAGGTGGATCAAGAACTATAGTGTCTTCTGAAGAAACATCTTCCACAACCTGTGGAGTGGAGTAGGATCCAGTAAATCACTAGATAAAGCTTACACATTTTTGGAGTAATACGGCATATGTTCAAAAAATATCACATCGGCACTAACAAACCACTATCGATTAGAGGGATCATAACATGGATACCCTTTTTGAGTTCTACAGTACCCTAAAAATGCACTTAGTAGATCTGGGATCAAGTTTTGTTAACCCGGGAAGAAGATTTTTTAACGTAACATGTATCGCCAAAGATGCGGGGAGGTACAGAAAAAAGAGGTGCATCAGGATAGAGCACAGTGTATGGGATTCGATTTTCCAAAATTGATGAGGGCATTCAGTTAATTAAGTAGTAGGCAGTAGAGACCGCTTCAGGGGAAAAACTTTGGGACATGATAGTCAAGAAGGATGATACGCACAACTTCTAGAAGATGGCGATCTCCGCCACATCGATTTTTGGTGGTGCGTATGAACAGGAAGTTTGATGGATGGTGTCTCAATTAGTACAAAATAGTCCAACAGATTTTTGCATAAATTCTAAGGCATTATCAGTGTGAAAAACTTTGATAGGTTTATCTAACTGGGTTATAATTTCAGCAAAAAAAGTAGCAATAGTATCCAAAATGTTACTTCTATCTTTCATTAAAAACATCCAAGTTGCTCGAGAGTAGTCATCAATGAAAGTCATAAAGTATCTAAATCTAGAGAGATTGGTAACTGAGCATGGTCCCCATATATCAGCATGTACCACGTCAAATAGATTTTAGAACTAGTCTTTTTTCTTAGAAAATATAGCCCTAAATTGCTCTCCAAAACTGAATGCTTCACAATGAAAGACTCTTTTTGATAACGTAGGAAACAAGCATTTCAACTTAGCAATGGATGGATGCCCCAGACGATAGTGCTATTGTGGTTTAGTCACCGAGGAAGAAAGTGGAGCAGCAGCAGATCGTGGCACATCCAGGTAGTACAGTCCATCTAGTCCCTCATGGCCCAAACTAATCCTCGTCGTCATGCAGAGATCCTGAAACACACAGCCCTCAGGATCAAATGTGATAGAGCTCTTAAGGATCTTAACATTTTTACTCACAAACAAAAGATTCAGAGAAAATCTTAGAACATATAACACAAATTTCAAGGGTAAATTATGATATAGCGATATGCTCTGAATTCCTTGCACGGGAGTTTGAGTTCCATCAGCCACTATAATTGGTGGAACCTTAGTTGTTTTCATCAAGCCAGAAAATAAGTTAGAGAAACCAAATACATCAGTAGATGCACCAGAGTCGATGACCCATTTATTTTAATCATAAGTTGCAGGAGAAGCAAATAAAGCAGACGAACATCCATCTTGATAAGCAGGTTGTGAAGGAAGGCATGCTTGAAGGATTTTCTCAAACTCCAAGCAGATTCACTCAACAATGGGCAAGGTAGAAGTGGAGGTAACAGTGGATGGATCTTCAGAAGCATTAGTTGTGATTTTGCCCAAGCAGGTTCACCATGTTTAGCCCAGCAGTGATCTTCAGTGCGGTTTGTACGCGCACGAAAGTCACAGAATCTATTTCCTAAAGGAGGTTATCCACGTCCAGATCCAGATGTAGGAGGACCGCATGTAAGACCTCCAGAAAAATGATCTTGGCCTCGATCGTGTCCCCGTGGACAACCTCGGCCAGAGTCATCAGATCGAACCGCAAGGCAGAATTGTCAAAAGAAGCAGAGGGTAGGGATGACATGGATGGAAGTCGTTGGACTCTTGAGCACATTCCGTAGAGTAGGCAAGGGATCACTATATAAGATCTTATCAATGACTCTAGAAAAGGTATTAGGTAATCTAGTGAAAAATTGAACTAACTGAAGTTCCGTGTGTTAGAACTGAACTTGTTTAATGTCAAAAGATAGAGGATGATACACCTCATATTCATCCGAAAGAGCCGAACATTGGTTGTAATAATCCTCCACAGAGTCCTCAGTCGAGTATTCATTTTTCGTCAGATTCTTGAAGATCTCAAACACTTTTTTTGGATTTTGATGGTGAGAGTACAGATGGGAGAGTTGATTCCACATGGCTTTAGTAGTTTGGTGAAGTAAAATTAACTAATCTTCGATTCGGCGTTGTTAACCATCCATGTCATCACACTTGAATTGTCTTTAGCCCACTGAGCATGGGCTTGTTTGGCATTTTCATCCGTCGTTTTAGCAGGAGGGTTGGTGCAGCAGAAGCTACATAAAGCTCAAACGAAGCCGACCATTGATAGTAGTCGGAGCAATCCAATTTTATGGTCGTAACACAGAGTGACCAGGGAGGATCTGCAGACGTCATTAGTTATAGGGTAGTGAAGCATACATAAGTAGAAGTAGTGTGATACAACACACTAAGCAACGGTATTCGATCTGGGCACTGGATCATAGAAACCCACATAGGGGCAGTAGAAAAAAAATAAGGAGAACCTACGCCACAATGAGATTCTTAATCGACCATGTGGCGTAGGCATTAGACAGAGGGCACCTTCTAACGCGTCAATGGGCTATTTCTGGAAAGATTTTAGGATAAATGAAGGAAGGTGGAGAGAGAACTGAGGGATTTAGAGGGACGGTAGGGAGAGGTGGTGGTTGCAATAGGGAGGAAGGGAGAGGTGGGTTGGTGGCGAAAAGGGGATGGAGAGGGTTGTAGTTGACAGCAGCAACAAGGGGAAGGGGGAGGGTGGCAGCAGCGGGAAGGAGAGATGGGGGTGGGTGGTAGGCAAGGAAGGGGGTAGGGATGTGGTGGGTGGCTGAGGCGTGGAGTGAAGGAGGGAGGGTTGGGCGGAGGTAGGCAGGAGGGTGGCAGCGTCGATATCGAGGGAGGTGGAGGGCAGGCGATGAAGAGGGAAGGAAATTGTAGAATTAGGGTGGGGATGGGGGCGGATGGAAGTGTTAGGGTTAGGGAGGAGAAGGGGTGAAGAGGCTAAGGGAGATCATAACCATATTTGATGTGTCCAAAACAATTACATGGCACTCTCATTAATAGGATAAGAGAGTAAGTGAAAAACAGAAACAGTAGATATGGGATAAAAGAAAAGGTGAAAGACAATTATAAGCCTAAAGCATAAAACAAAGCATATATATCAACAGCATTATTCACATTGTTAAATGACTTTGGGGGTAACAGAATATTGAGTGGAAATTCCTTTAAGAAAATTAGAGAACAAATAAGGAGTTTAAAATGTTCCTTTATAAATAAATCCAAGTCGCACAAGGCTAATGAAATGAAAAAAAATGCCTTACTCCAAGTCAAGTAGGTATATGACAAGGTCCCCAGGTGTCCAAGTGGACAAAATCTAAACAAATTGACTCCTAACCATGGTGAATCTAGGAGCATTGTTCGATGATGTTTTCTAAGTTGACACGGTTGACATAGAAAAGACTCGAACATTTTCTTTGAAACAAACTTGCAATTTTTGCATAGAGGGATGACCAAGGCGAAGATGCCACTACAGCAGAGAAGTCGATGACTGGATATCCATCACCTCCTTCGTATCTCCCACTAATCGTCTTCCTCATCGTCAAATCATGCATAGAGACAGAATAAGGGTTAATAGGTCATATTGTAGTTCAAAGATTTTGTCATCTTGCTAATAGAAACCAAGTCCAAAGGAAACTTGGATACAAATGCAATAGATTTAAGAGTTGTAGGTAGGGCATCAACATCATCTACACCACAAATCTTTGTAGTAGAACCATTTGCAAGGCGCATATGGGGAAAAGAAGTATATGAAATATGGATAAATAGATCTTTAGTGCCAAGCATGTGTATTGTAGCTCCTGAATCAAAAATCCATTGAGAGGAGGAAGAAGTGTGATAACATAGGAGATCATCTAATCTTTGTGGAATATTAGCTTGGGTAGTATTGGTACTTGCATTCTTTAAGAGACGGTCTCAATTTTTAAAGCTTAGAATTAGCATCTTCTCAGAAGAGTCCTGAGATTTAATGGTTTTCTTATGACATTAGCTTGATTTGCTCTTTCAGGCTTGTCGTGCTTCTTCCAACATTTATCGTCAGTGGGATTTTTCCGCTTGCAGGATTGCAATGGCAAAGGTCATTATAGGATCCCGACCAATAGAACAAAATGCAACGTAAAGGGAGTGGCATTTGACACAATCATGTCCTTCCCATTCCATAGCCATATACGGCAGGAATAGCGGGTTTTGTGGGAGAGACGGGAGCAATGCTCGATAAGCGATAGTAAACATCTCAAGAATTGGTAGAAGATCATATGTTGGAATCTGATGTCAAATAGGTTCACAAGAAGTATGTAGTGAATCAAGAAATTTGCAAAATTTGTACCTCAATTCATTTTCTTATTTTTGAAGTTTTGCCACATCAGAATTGAGCAGATGATAGGCTTTCAATTCCCTACAAATAATTGTGGAAGAGTCATGGTGTGATGCAAAGTTGGCATGCTCTTCCAAGTCTAGTTTATCAAACCACTTGTAGAGATCAAAAATGTGAGAGGCATTTTGTTTAAAGGAATACACACAAGAAGATGATACCATGCTTCCTTTTTCCATCTTAAGAAACATTTAACTGTAAGAGATGATTGATTTGCATCTATTAAGGATCCACGGGTGGAGTTGGGAATCACACTCAAACCATTTCCGCCAAGTGGCCTTAGTACCATCAATAGATCGAACTTTGATAGAGGGTTCCTCCGTAATGTGTACGTTGCCCAAATATTCAACATAAATCTTAAAAGAACGACCCATAGAAGATAACTAGTCCCATAGAACTTCGCAGTCAAACTCGGTTTGACTATCATCAGTTATAGATGAGGGTGCCAACGCAAAGAAGTCGATGCACTGTACACAAGGTCGATAGGCGTGTAGGATAGATAGACAGCGTATAGAAGATACACATGTGTCAAGAAAGAACGTGATGTGCCAACTAGTGTTTAGAGATTTACAATCGTGTTGGTATGAGCCAGAGTACTCCAGGTGATAAAGGGCATGACGTGTAAGGAGGCACACGTTGTGTCGATACGATGTCAAATCCTCTTGTCAATTAGCCACTTGCCATTTGATGTTGAGTTCAGGACTTCCAGATAGTCCTTGACACATTGTGTATAAAGATAACAAGATGTGTTCAAGGATGACACATCTTGTCATTTTCAGGGTAGTGATCTCTTGAAAAGAGACCACGTACATGGTGTATTGGATAGATACATCATACATGTTGTGTAGTATGCCGCTATAGCTAAATCACGTAAGAGGAATCGATGTAATGCCATTAAGCAATAGCAAAGGGGATATCGATAGAGATCCTCAATCAACAGCAACAAATAAGATGTTGTAATGCCATATGCCCACGATCGACCAAGGCAAAGGAATTGTATGGCTTCCCAAATAACAGGCTTAGGGCATGGGTTGTTGGGAAGACCGTATGTTCAGACAACAAGGGATTTCCTATAAGAAGAATTAGTGGCGAAGAAAAGGTGCTCCCTAAGAGGATTTCCTTGGTGAAGGCAGACAGAAAGCAAGAGGGGAGAAAAAGAGAGAGAGAGAGAGAGAGAGAGGCAGCAGTGGAGAGGAGGCGTCTCGGTGCATGGTTGTTAAGTCAACCAACTAATTGACTGATCACTAGAGGGGGGTGCAACTATCTAGCCAGCCACCCATATTTGGGAATCAGCTTGGCGTCCACCTAGGCTGACTAGTCGATTCGTTGGTCGACTAGCTCGACTGTCGGCCCAAGCCAAGCCTGGGCAGCCGCTTAGTCAGGCCTGGGCCCAGGAATTGTAAGGTTTTTTATTTTATTTTTAGTTTTTTGCAATTCTAATTCCCCCCACTCCCTATCCTAAATGTTTGTGTTTGTCTTTTACCATGATTTGATATGAGTATCAATTTCATTCACACTACACTAGTTTAGTATATAATTTTTATTTTAGTTGCAGCAATTAAATAGGTACTGAAAGTCTTAATTTAATAATGGTATATCACTCTTCTTTATGTACTCCGCCTATGTTTTCGTACATTTTGTGCAAATGTAGTCGGTCTCAAGCCCGGGTAAAGGAGGAGGGTTGTGGTAGGTTGACAACCAGCCATAAAAACATTGTCACTGTTTCTATGACATGGATCATTATAAAAATTTCGTTGGAGCATCCCTACCTAGCGACACGCTGCATCGGTACCCGGGTGCAGTGATAAATATGCAAGGGGTTTCGACACAGCGGCGCCCAGTTGTATTGAAGGACAGACAAGGGTTTCCACATCTTAGACGGGTGTGGGTAAAGAAGCTAGTCCCGTTGCATCATCACCTGGATGTAGTGAAAAATGTGCAAGGATTCCACATCTTGGACGGGTTGGGTAAAGAAGCTAGCCCCGCTGCATCATTACCCGGATGTAGTGAAAAATGTGTAAGGGCAACATTTTCGACGAAGGCAGGTAAAGAAGCAAGTTCAACAAAAAAAAAGATTAGAGTTGGATCTTGGAATATTGGCTCTTTGACAGAGAAATCTTTGGAGATAGTGGATACCATGATGAGAAGAAAAGTCAATATAGCTTGTTTGCAGGAAATCAAGTGGACAGAGGAACGTTGTAGAGAGATTGGAGATACGGGATACAAAATCTGGTATACAAGTATTGATAAACATAGAAATGGCGTAGGTATTATTGTTGATAAGATGTTGAAGGATGATGTTGTCAAGATCACAAGGATGGGTAATAGAATCATAGCTATCAAGGTTGTTCTTGGGGGAAATATTTTTAACATTATTAGCGCTTATGTCCCTAAGTTGGCCTTAGCGAGGATGCTAAGAAGGATTTTTGGGATGGCATGGATGAATTGATGCAGGGAATACTGACAGAGGAGAAGATTATTCTTGAGTGGACCGTAAGGGTTAGGGTACACAATGTGTGTACCCCATATATTTATAGAGAGAACAATTACATAGAGGTCCTTGTAGAATAAGAAAATAACAGGAGAATATAAAGAACATAAATAAAACACTATCTAACACTCCCCCTCAAGGTGGAGCATAGATATCAATCATGCCCAACTTGTCCACCAGAGCGCAGAAATGTTTCTTGGTCAGCAGCTTTGTAAAGATATCAGCAACTTGATCTTCTGAGCGAGTGAAAGGAGTGCAGATGCGTCCAGTCAGAATAGACTCTCGGATGAAGTGACAGTCAACTTCAATGTGTTTAGTCCGCTCATGAAAAATAGGATTACTTGCAATAAAGATAGCCGCTTTGTTATCACAGTGCATAGGAATAGGAGCAGAGGATACCACATCAAGTTCTTTTAGAAGAGATTGCACCCACAGAAGCTCACAAGCAGTATGAGCCATAGCACGATATTCAGCCTCAGCACTGGATCTGGCAACCACATTTTGCTTTTTGCTCCTCCAAGTAACCAGATTACCCCTAACAAATGTGCAATAACCAGAAGTAGATTTCATGTCTATCTTGCTACCAGCATAGTCAGAGTCAGAATAACCTTCAAGAAAGCAATGACCATGTTTTCTATAGAACAGGCCTTTACCAGGATAGTTCTTCAAATATCTCAGAATATGACAGTGCTTCCCAATGACATTGTTTAGGCTTAGCAAGATACCGGCTAATAAGACTCACAGCAGTAGAAATAGCAGCTCTAGTAACAGTCAAATAAATCAGTTTACCCACCAGTCTTCTATATCTTTTACTGTCAGGATACATAGGAGATTCATCATCATCCCAATTCACATTGGGATCAAGGGGTGTGTCAGTAGGCCAGGCTTCAAGCATACAGTCTCCTGTAGAAGATCAAGAACATATTTACGTTGTGATAGAATAAGAGCATTAGCAGTCCTAGAAACCTCAATTTCCAGAAAATACCTCAATTTTCCCAAATCTTTAGTGACAAAGTGTTTGCATAGATAGGCTTTAGTAGTGTTAACGGAAGAGACGGATGGAGTGTTGTTGCACACTGGCAACGTGAGAAACCCAATAGGGTTCTCCTCTCTATTTATAGTAAAGGGAAATTTACATGTAGGTACAGCAGTAATATGAAATATGAAATAAACACAAAGTAAAGATATATTAACACTCCCCCTCAAGCTGGAGTGTACACATTGTGGATGCCCAGCTTGCGCATAAATTCTGGAACACTGCTGGACCTAATGGCTTTGTCAAGATATCAGCTAGTTGATCTTCAGACTTGACATATGGCGTCACCACATTGCCATTCTTTACTTGATCTCGGATGAAATGACAGTCAACCTCTATATGCTTTGTGCGCTCATGAAAGACAGGATTCCTGGCAATATGTATAGCAGATTGATTGTCACACTTGAGAATCATGGGAGTTTGAATCAAAATCTTCAACTCAGATAAGACAGATTTGATCCATTGTAGTTCACAGCATGCATGTGCCATAGCACGGTACTCAGCCTCAGTACTAGACCGTGCTACCACTTGTTGTTTCTTGCTCTTCCAAGTAATCAGATGATCACCAAGAAAGGTGCAGTAGCCAGATGTGGATCGTCTATCAACTTGATTACCAGCCCAATCTGCATCTGCATAACCTGTGAGAGTCAAAGAAGATAGAGGACTCTTAGGTTTATAATAAGTGATCCCCTTTCCAGGAGCACTTTTCAGATATCTCAGAATCCTGCATACAGCTGTCCAATGTGACTGTCGTGGTGTGCACATGTGTTGACTTACTACTCCAACAGCAAAAGAAATATCAGGTCTTGTGACAGTTAGATAAATCAACTTCCCAACTATTCTCCTGTAATGACCTGGATCTGAATATACAGTATCATCTTCCACCTCCTTGATGTGATAATCCATAGGAGTGGATACGGGCTTAGAATCAGTCATACCCGTTTCCTGTAGCAAGTCAAGCACATACTTTCTCTGGGAGAGATTTATACCTGCATGGGATCTAAGAACCTCAATCCCTAGAAAATATCTCAGCTTCCCCAGGTCCTTTGTGTGAAAGTGTTGTTGTAGTCCTTCCTTCACACGTGATATGCCTGCAGAATCGCTGCCAGTAATCACAATATCATCAACATAGACAGCAATAATTATGGACCCACCAGAAGAATTTGAATAAAATAGAGAGTGATCAGTCATGGAACGAGAGAAGCCCATCTGTAAAACAACAGCACTTAACTTGTCAAACCAAGCTCGAGGAGATTGCTTTAACCCATAGATAGCCTTCTTCAATTTGCAGACTTTCTGACACTCCCCCTGAGCAACAAAACCTGGTGGTTGCTCCATATACACCTCTTCTTGAAGATCCCCGTGAAGAAAGGCGTTCTTGACATCCAGCTGGAAAAGAGGCCAATCAAAAGTAGTAGCTAGAGATATAAGGATCCGCACAGAATTGAGACGAGCAACTGGAGAAAAAGTCTCAAAGAAGTCCACTCCATATGTCTGTGTGTAGCCTTTTGCTACCAATCTGGCCTTCAACCGCTCAATCGATCCATCAGGGTTGTGTTTGACTGTAAAGACCCATCTACAGCCCACAACTGTCTTGCCCGCAGGTAAAGTAACAAGATCCCATGTGCCATTGTCAATCAGAGCAGAGATTTCCACCTGCATTGCCTGCTGCCAGCCACTGTCTTTCAGAGCCTCTAAGTGGTTTCTTGGTATCTTAATGGAGTCCATCCCAATAGCAAATGCACGAGCCTGTGTAGATAAGTGCGACAAACAACATACATTTGATATGGGATGTCGAATAGTACATGAACGTATACCTTTCCGGACAGCAATAGGAAGATCAAGGTCAGAAGCCTCTGCAGGAATCTCTTGAGTAGAAGATGGCGAAGGAGGCTCATGGACTTGTGCCGCTACCTCATCTGGATCCTGTCTACCTCGCCTGTGATAAACCTAGGTATAGGGTTGAATGGTAGGTGGATCATGCGGTATGTCCTCAACAATGATAGGTGGCACTCCCTCACGTGGAATTGCGGGTGGCACTCCCTCACTCAATTGCTCCCCCTTGCTCATAGCATGTGCAAAATATGGACTGGTTTCATGAAAGGTGACATCCTTAGAAACAAACATACGACGCAAACTCGGGCAATAACACTTGTAACCTTTACTCGTACCAGAGTAACCAAGAAACAAGGTTTTCAAGGACCTAGGAGAGAGTTTGTCTTGTTTAGGATCAAAGTTATGAACGAAGGATGTACAACCAAAAACTCGAAGCGGAACATGAAACGGTTTATCCATAGGGCGTAAGACAGAAAAGGGGGTGCGCCCATGCAAAACAGAAGAGGGCTGCCGATTCATCAAAAAACAGGCAGTGAGAAGAGCCTCAGACCAGAAACGTTTAGGCACATTAGATTCAAACATGATAGACCTAGTGATATCCAAGAGATGGCGATTCTTTCGCTCAGCAACACCATTCTGCATAGGAGTGTGAGGACAAGAGGTGTGATGAATCATACCAACCGAACTGCAAAACTCATTCATCGCTTTCTGAACATACTCAAGGGCATTATCAGATTGAAAAATTTTGATATTGCAGTTAAATTGAACTTGAATTTGTTTATGAAAATGTTTGATAATGGAAATCACAGATTCACGACTTTTTAAAAGATAAATCCATGTCATGCGAGAGTAATCATCCACAAAAGAAATGAAATAGCTAAAACCATTATAACTCTGGTTTTTAACAGGACCCCATACATCACTGTGGACTAACTCAAACGGACTAGAAGCCCGATTATTGACACGAACAGGATAGGACAACCGATGATGTTTGCCCAATTGACAGGACTGACACTCTAAGGAGGACACATGAGCTAGATCGGGTTCCAATTTCTTCAAGCTTTCCAAGGAGGGATGGCCATATCTGCAGTGCCACAACAAGGGGGAACCACTCAGCATGGCGGAGGAAACTGGAGCAGGAGGTGGATGGCGAGGTAGATAATCACCAGGAAAGAGGTAGAGATCACCTTTCCTAGGCCCCCCACCAATCATCTTCAAACTCTTGAGATCCTGTAAAACAAAGCAAGAAGGCCCGAATGTTACTGTGCAGTTTACAGTGTCAATCAACTTTGCAACAGAAAGCAAATTGAAAGGAAATTCAGGAACAAAATGAACAGATTTCAAATCAATATCTGGTGTAAGGGACACAGAACCACTAGCTACCACCTTCCTCACAGAACCATCTGCCAAGGTAACAGATGGGTGAGGAATATATGAGTCAAATGTGCGGAGCAATCTCCTCATACCAGTCATGTGCTGGGAGGCACCAGAGTCAACCACCCAGGGAGTTGCAGATCCAGAAGCCATAAAAGATGTAGCCTGATTACCCGCGGTAGAGGCAAGATTTGTTGTAGAAGCAGAAGAGGCGCCCATACTCCAATGTTGAGTTGCCTGAATAAACCTGTCATACTCCTCCTGAGTAAGTGTGATGCCAGAGGAACTCGAGCTCGCAGTAGTAGAGTCAGAAGTAGCACAGTTGGCAGCTCCAACAGGTGGGGCGGCAGGTCGCCCATGTTTCTTCCAGCATTTCTCAACAGTGTGTCCCGGTCTGTCACAGAAAGTGCATCGAGGACGAGTCCCACGTCCTCTTCCCAAGCCAGGTCTGTCAGCTGGAGTAGGTGCAGGTCGCCCTCCGCGAACTGCTGCAGCAATGGAGGCATGAGAATCTCCAGAAGGAACAACAGGAGTAGGATCAACAGACTCAAAGGTGGACTGTTGAATCCTAGAGAAGGCTTCCGCAAGGCTCGGTAATTTGTCAGATGCAAGTATCACACTGCGTGCTGAACCAAATGAGGAGCTAAGGCCAGATAGAAATTTAGCAGTGACAAGATCATCTCTATCTTTAATCTGCTCAGCAACCTTCACTGGATGATAGTAGCTCAACTCCTGGGAAATAGCTTGAATCACACCGAAATACTCTTCAAGGGATCTATCACCCTGTTTCTCTGCAAACAGACGATCATAGATCATAAACTGGCGAAGAGCATTCTTCTCCTGAGCATAGTGCTGCTTAACGGCATCCCAAATCTCCTTAGCAGTGGAGTAGAACATGAACCTCGAAGCAATAGAAGGTTCCATGCTACCCCATAGCCAAGTCTTCACTAGGCTGTCAAGACGTTTCCACTCGGCATAGTCTTTGTCAGTGCTAGTGAGAGGTGCAGAATCAACAAACTTTGCCCGATCGCGCGATTCCAAGACAGTATGAACCGCATTCATCCATAGCAGAAAATTCTTCCCATTGAGCTTGATAGGAATAGGCGAGACCTCATAATAGGTCTTGTTCTCCATGATGCAACTGAGATACGGGTGACGGAGTGATACACGTCACACAGAAGGCTGAGTGGACGGATAGATACACGTCCCGTGACGGAGAGATACACGTCACAACAGAAACTGAAAAGAGGATGTGTTACTGACGCATCGACAGCCTTCAAACGAGAAGTTCCTAATCACACATGAAGGAGATGTGATTAGGAAGCCACGGTGGAAGAGACGAGACCTCCGGGTAGGGCTTTAGAAGGCCGTTGGATCAACCGGAGATCCCCAAGCAGCAAGGTCGGCGCCCGAAAAAGGAACCGAAAAGGTTGAAAAAGAGCCCGGAGACGTAGACGGAGCCTTTAGATCGTTGCGGCTGGACCTACGGCAGCATGTGAGAGACTACCGAAGTCCAGCAGCAATGGACGGGGGTGGGAACCCTCCCTTAGGCGGCGATCAGCAGCGCCGCAGGGAGGCTCCGCGCTCCTGCCGCGCGCCGGCGGCGAGGAGCAGCAGCCGCTGCTGCTGTCGGCGGCGGCCGGCGGCGACCGGCGGCTGGAGAAGGGCCGGCGGAAGGGGAGGGAGGGGCGGAAGGGAGGGGCGGCGACGGGCGGAAGGGAGGGCCGGCGGCTGGGGCTCTAACCTGCTCTTGATACCATGTTAACGGAAGAGACGGATGGAGTGTTGTTGCACACTGGCAACGTGAGAAACCCAATAGGGTTCTCCTCTCTATTTATAGTAAAGGGAAATTTACATGTAGGTACAGCAGTAATATGAAATATGAAATAAACACAAAGTAAAGATATATTAACAAGTAGCATTAATTTCAGAAAGATCGCTGCCGGATAGAATAATGTCATCAACATAAACAATAAGAACAACAATATCAATGGACGTCTTTTTGATAAAAACAGAATGACCAACATGAGATATGACGAACCCATAAGTAGACAAGGTGGTGCTCAGTTTGTCGAACCAGGCACGTGGACTTTGTTTGAGTCCATAAATAGACTTCTTGAGGTGGCAGACTTTTTGTGACTCCCCCTGAGCAACAAACCCAGGTGGTTGCTCCATATATACCTCCTCCTGAAGATCACCATAAAGAAACGCATTTTTGACGTCCAGTTGGATGAGAGGCCAATCTAGATTAATTGCCACAGACAGAAGAACTCGGACAGAATTCAGCCTAGCAACAGGAGAAAAGGTTTCAAAATAATCAAAACCATACGATTGAGTGTACCCTTTCACCACAAGGCGAGCTTTCAGGCGTTCAACTCTTCCATCAGGATGATATTTAACAGTGTAGACCCAACGGCATCCAACAGGTTTGCAATAAGGAGGATCAACAAGATCCCAGGTACCCCTGTCAGTGAGAGCAGCCATTGCTCTGTCATGGCTTAAGTCCAGGCTTGACTCTGTAATGCGTCTTGCACATTCTTGGGTACAGAAATAGCAGATAGAGCAGCAACAAAATTACTAACATGAACACTCAGATGATCAGTGGAGACATGATTAGCAATATTATGAGATGTACAGGATCTAGTACCTTTCCTGAGAGCAATAGGTAAATCTAGATCAGAAATTACCTCAGTAGGGGCAGGACCTTCTGAAGGAGAAGATTGGTTGTCAGTGGGGGGGTCTTGAGTAGGAGTAGGCTGTGGCGACCAATTTCTGCGTTGATAAACAATAAGAGGAGTAGTAGTCGTATCCGGTTGCACAGTAGTGGTAGAATCACAAGTAATAAGCAGAGGTGCTGCAATCAAATCGGAGTTGAACGTAGTTCCTCTAGTAGAATAGTACGGAGTATCTTCCAAAAATACAACATCACTACTCATGAACCACTTTTTAGTAACCGGACTATAACAACGATACCCTTTTCGAGTTCGTGAGTATCCCAGAAAAATGCATTTTTCAGCTCTAGGGGACAACTTGTCTAGATTAAGACCAAGCAAACGAACAAAACAAGTCGACCCAAAAATCCTCGGAGGAACAAAAAAAAGTGGCAGATCTGGTTGCAGAATTTGGACAGGTATTTTATTTCCAATAACATAAGAAGGCATGCGACTTATCAGAAAACATGCAGTAAGAACAGCCTCTGGCCAAAAATGTTTGGGAACATTAGAGTGTAACATTATAGTGCTAGCTACCTCAAGTAAATGTCTATTCTTCTGTTCAGCCACTCCGTTCTGTTGAGGTTTATATGCATAAGACGTCTAGTGAATTGTCCCCACAGAACGACAAAATAACTCCACATTTTTTTGAACAAACTCCAATGCATTATCAGTAATTCAGTACGCAAAATTTTGATAGGCATAGAATACTGAGTTTTAATTTCAGCAAAAAAGAATTTAATAGTTGGCAGAACTTGGGATCGATCTTTTTACAGAAATAGCCAGGTAGCACGAGAGTAGTCATCAATGAACAAAATAAAATATTTATTGCCAGACAAGCTTGGAATATGACACGGACCCCATACATCAGCATGCACCAAATCAAAGACAGATTTGCTACCAATCTGAGTTTTTTTATGAAATACAGATCGAGATTGTTTGCCTAATTGACAGGCCTCGCATTGAAACTACGCAGGCGAACACCAGAAATAACATGTTTTAACTTCTCAGTCATAGAATTAAATGTCCGATTTCGATGTCGTGTCCGATGGCCCAGAAACATAAATTTTTCGAAATTCCGCACTAAATTTCGATATTTACGGCCCTAACGATTTCGACGACCAAATAATCGAATTAAATCATGAAAATTTACCAGGATGATCTAAACGCCAAGATCTACTCAAATATGCAATAATATTTCATATTGGATATGTGGGGGGGGGGGGTCTCCCACATTTGTAAGTGAAGGAAGCTGAACAATTTCGACAGAATTTCGATGACAATTTCGATGGCAAAATGAAGGAATTCAGCTTTGAAATTCTACAAACACAAAGTCTAGACATAAACACACTAGATTATATAATAAATTTATATGTTTGGAGGTTAGGGTGGGATCCATGTCTTGATGAGTGAGTGCACAAATGAACAGAAATGTCAAGTCTGCTAGACAGTTAGAGACTAAGTCTATTACAAACTTACAAATTTCAAGTTTAAACAACTACTACTAGACTTTAAAACTTACAGTTACTTACAACTTACAACTTACAACTTACAAGTTACAAGTACAACTTGCAAGATTACAAATTACAACTTATAATATATAATTATAAAATAAAAAAATTAACAACTAACAAACTTACACATTATGATGTTCCATAAGTCTTGCATAGTAGTAAACTAGGAGTCCAACAATCCTAGTTGAAGCTTGAGTGTCGTGGTGGTTCTTATCCTTGTGGTGGTTGACCATACATATCCTCATTGTCAAGTCTGTTAGACTGTAAATGAGTGGGATCCATGTCTTAATGAGTGAGTGCACAGATGAACAGAATTGTCAAGTCCGTTAGACTGTAAACAGCTTACAAACCCACAATTTACCACTTAGACCTTAAAACTTACAGTTGCAAGTTACAAACTTACATGTTACAACTTATATAAGTCTAGTGTTAAAATTTAGTTAGGTTACATGGGTCATGTGCATTATTTTTAAGTCATTTTATGTATAAATATGTGTAATAATAACAAATTTATTGTAGAATTGCAGACTTAATACTATTATTTCATAGATCCACAAGTTTGTTTGTAGTTCATGTGATTTTCCAAAGAGAATCGCCAAAATACCTAACATATAGTAGCAGCACTTAGAACTTTGTTATTTTTCATAGTATCTCTTCACATCTTTTAGAAGAGTGTAAACATAGAAAGAGGTATACATGGGCTAGGGATAGGGGAAACATACCTTAGAATCAAATAAAATAGCCTCTATAAGCAAAAGATACAAAGAGAATTGCCAAAATACCTAATATGTAGTGGAAGCAATCCTAGGAACAAATATCTCAAAATTTCTATCGAAATTTTGTGCCATTTCACGAAATTATGGCCCAAACTGGGCGAAATTTGCACTATTTTGCGAAATTTCGCACCTAAGTGCGAAATTTTTGCGAAATGACGTCCCATTCTCTGTGTACATGCATTTCGATGTTTGATTGGAAAAAAATCGAAATTTCGATCGAAAATTCGCAATTTCGATCGAAATTTTGTTCCATGTTCTCAGCTAACGAATGCCCAAGTCGGAAATGCCATTGTAACGCAGAGACAGAAGCTGAAAGTGTTGAAGTTAGAGCAGAAGTGCCAGTCTGTTTCAACTCATCTAAGTAGTAGAGTCCATCAGGTCCTTCATGCCCCCCACCAATCTTCATCCTCGTACGAAGGTCCTAAAAAACACAAGTACCTGGTGCAAATGTCAGACTGCAATTAAGATTGCGGACAATTTTACTGACAGATAATAGATTCAATTGAAAGTTCGGCACATATAAGGCAGAGCATAGAAGAACTTGTGCAAAGACATCTCCAATTCCAGATACAGCGGATTTAGAACCATCAGCAAGCAAAACAGTAGATGTAGAACAGGGTTTAGACAGTTTATAAAACAGGGAACGGTTGCTAGAAATATGAGAGGAGGCTCCAGAGTCAATCACCCATTTGGTATTACCAGCACTAGAAGGAGCACTCATGAATGCAGAATCACAATCAGAGTAGGTGGCCGCGTGAGCTCCAGATGTAGCAGCTGAGGAAGAGGATCCACCAGTCCTCTCAAGCAGAAGACGTTCCACTTCTGAGCGGATGAACTCAGCAGTGGACTCAGTCGATGGAGCAGCAGTGACCGTCTGAGTAGTACCATCAATCGCAGCATTGGCCCACGCAGGTGTGCCATGCTTCTTCCAACATTTGTCTTCAGTGTGGTTCGTGCGGCCACAGAAGTCACAGTACCGCTGAGCAGCGGCACCTCCAGAAGTATCAGCAGACGATCCACGACCAAGGGAACCGCGACTAGAGAAGCCACGTCCCCGTCCAGGAGCAGCAGAACGATTGTCTGGTGGACGACCACGACCCCTACCACGTCCACGGCCAGACATAGCGGCAAGAGTAGTAGGATCAGTTGTGTCAGAAGACCCATCTGCAGAGGAGGCTGGTAGGCGTTAGAGACGCTGAAAGGCACTCTCCAAAGTGGGTAAAGGGTCGCTGTCTAGGATATGGTCAACCACCCCAGCATATGAGTCTGGAAGACCACAGAGGAATTGGACCACCTGAAGTTCCTGTCTTTGGCGTTGCATCGTGGCCAAGTCAGTGGATAAGGGATGTAGGTTCTCGAGCTCAGCCCATACACCCTTAAAGGTGGAGAAGTAGTCAGCAATCTTAGGTCCAGTAAAGTGCAGACGGGACAGTTGTTTGTTCAGGTCAAACAACTTTTTGGTATTTTTACTGTGAGAGTAGGTGCTTGCCAGTTGGTCCCACATCTCGGATGTCGGGAGACGAAGCAGAGTGACGCTAATGCGGGTTTCGCTGCTGTTCAGAATCCACGTCATCACAATGGAGTCATCCTTGACCCAGTCTTCATAGTGCTTTTTGTCCTTGGACTCGGCAGTAGTAGGCAGTGCAGCGGCGAATCATCAGTCAGATGAGCATGCTTACCTTGAGATTTGGCAAAAATCTCCATGGAGCATACCCAATGTTGGTAGTTGCGTCCGTCAAGCTTCACAATGGTCACCTGACGACGGAAGTCTTCATCAGAGGAAGCCATGAGGAATCCAGGTCCACACGTAGCAGAAAACAACAGCAGATTTTAGAACCGCCTAGATCCGCCAGCTAGGCGGCAGCAGACAGAGAGAAGATCTGTAAGGACCAGTCTACATATAGACTACGCCAAGGCGGAGTAGAGAACCCGGCGGCTCAAGGGCCGGCACGAGCAGAAAGAGCTGGAGGATTGCCGAAGACTGTCAATGGATCAGCCGGAGACGAACGATAGGCGAAGGGATGCACTTAGCGGGCCAGTGGCGTATACGAAGAACCACCAGGCGGGCAGCAGGGGCACACAGCCAACTGGGAGTGGGCTAGCAGCCCAACGACAGCCAAGGGCTGCGGGTGGCGGCCGGCCGGTCAGCGTCGGCCAAGGGCTGAGGGCGCGCAGGCGTCGGACCGGGGGGGAGAGCAGCAGTTGGGGAGGGTGGAGGCTACAGAACCTGCTCTGATACCATCTTAAGTGGACCGTAAGGGTTAGGGTACACAATGTGTGTACCCCATATATTTATAGAGAGAACAATTACATAGAGGTCCTTGTAGAATAAGAAAATAACAGGAGAATATAAAGAACATAAATAAAACACTATCTAACAATTATTACTGGGAGCGATTTGGCATCCACTTTAGTTATCTAAAAGCCTAGGCACCCATTTTAAGGCGGACCACCTAGAGCCTAGGTGGCCTAGGCGAGTCTAGGGGGAGCCTGGATAACTATGTGAGTACCTAGAGAAGTGTTGTGGATGGTTTTGAAGAAAAAGGGTGTGCTAATCCAATACAATGACTTGATCAAAGACATGTATGATAGCTCTACTGCAAGTGTGAAGACTCCTAAAGGAGAGACACGAACTTTTCCTATCACAGTTGGGGTACACCAAGGATCCACACTTAGCCCATATATGTTCGTTCTTGTTATGGATGAGTTGACAAAGAATGTTCAGGATGATATTCCTTGGTGTATGTTATTTGCAGATGATATTGTTTTGATTGACGAAACTAAAGATGGATTGAATGATAAAGTTGAACGTTGGAGAAATGCATTGGAATCAAATGGATTGATGATTACCAGGAGCAGAACTGAGTATATACATTGCAATTTTAGCCAATCTCACAGTGTGAATGATGGAGCCAAGTTTGACGGAGTAGATATACCAAAATGTGATAAATTTTGTTACTTGGGTTCTATTATTCAAATAGATGGGGATGTCCAAAATGACGTTTGTCACAGGATCACTGTAGGATGGTTGAAATGGAGGAGTGCAACTGGAGTTTTATGTGATCGGAAAATCCCTCTCAGGTTAAAAAGTAAGTTTTATTGAACAGATATACGGCCAGCCATGCTCTACGGGAGTGAATGTTGGGCGGTGAAAAAACAAGGTCTCAACAAGATACGTGGCTGAAATGTGTATGCTGAGATGAATGTGTGGGAAGACAAGAAAAGATTGCCTGAGAAATGACTATATCAGGAATAAAGTGGGGGTGGCGAGCATTGAGGACAAGTTGTAAGGGCCGACTCAGATGGTACGGACATGTGCAACGCTGACCAACTAATGCACCTATACGAAGCAATGCTATTGAGTCAAGCACAATAAATAGAAGAAGAGGAAGGCCTAAATTAACATGGGACGAGCAAATAAAGAGAGATTTTGAATCTCTACATCTCAACCAAAATATGGCCCGTGATAGAGCTGAATGGAAACGAAGGATCCATGTAGCCGACCCCAACATAGTTGGGACTGAGGCTTAGATGATGATGGTGGTGGTGATCACTCTTCTTTATCTAATTATACTTGTTGAATTTGTATACAATAAATAGTCTTGATTGAAAATTGTTCAAGGTGTTTTATGACATTATTTACCAAATTTGGATTATTATATGCTCGGATACATGGCTACATTAGTGGATTTATATAATGTATTGTATATAACTATATGTACACAATTAATATTATGTAAATATTATACCTACGATCGGACGACCGACTAGTCGATCGGTCGCCCAAGCAAGGCAGGTGACTGATTGGCCGCCTTAACATCAACATGGCATGTATTCTTGTCCAATAGTAGAGAGAGAGGGAGGGGAGATCAATATGGCATGTATTCTTGTTCCTACTCTATACCATGTGAGATTAAACAGGAACATATGATTGTATTTCACTCAGTAAATCCTTGTTTACTTAATGTGGGGTTAAACATAAAATCAAAGACAGAGAACATAAAGGAAACTAAAGTAAAGACAAACATAACATGAATATATATATCAGTTATGCGTGTGCGCGCATATGGTACGCATATTATGGACACACATTTTTAAGAATTATGCCTAAAACACACTTAAGGCTTACATCTTGCCTCATGAAAACAAAAATACCATTTTACGTCTCACATACTTCAAAACAACTCTCCTAGAATGATTACTTACACTTTTTCCATAATGAAACAGGAAAGAGACATTTTAATAAGGCAATTGCCAAGATTAAGATAAGCCTAGGTCTCAAGCAAAAGACAGACATCATATTGAAACTTAAATAACGGAGTCGGGGGAGAGACACTTGTAAGGAGAAAAGTACTCATTTATAAGAAGGAAAAAAGTTATATCAACAAATGAATACGTTCAGAAAGGTAAAGAGCAACATTTACAGGTTATACACAGTGGAGCTTTTTCCGTGGCATGCCAATCTCACGAACACAAATTCTGCGTCGTCATCGCCACTGCAATGTACACATTTATAGATCAGTTATGTCAAAATATAGCTAGAGAAGACCTAAGTAGTCTAATTTTAGGATCTTGAGAACTAATGTAAGAATTGTAACACCTGACCAGCAATATAATCATGTGGTCTAATCTGACTAAGCCCTTTGCAGCATTAAAAAGGGCTCCTATTCTTCGGCATATGTATATATCAAGAAACTACGTCACAAAGACATCAAGATAGTAGCAAAATTGCTATAAAGAAACACTGAACTATGAGGAAGCCTCTGCACCTGGGAGAGTGAAACCATGGAGTAAATAAACAAGAAGATGTTACTATCATGAGAGAATACTATAAGATCTGCTATATGCCTCAGGCGTATTTGTCGACATATGCTCTCACTAGTGACCACCTCCACCTAACCCAGGACAGTTGCCCCAATGATGGGAAACCTTTTGTTCTGCCAAAGGATTTGGCAGCACAGCACCAACTGATAGGGGCCTGCTCAGACAGAAAATCAGAATCTAACCATTGGATTCTTCCTAACTTGGGATGACAGCAGTACTACTAGTGGAGCTCCTATCTGGGAGGAGATTCCAGTTATAAACCCCACACCAGTAAGTCTATAACCACGTAGTGGTACTCTTCCCATTAAATGAGCATATTATGTTTAGACCTGTCTTATACACTGTAAAATTACAGTGATCAGCCCTTTGTAATTTTCCATATATCAGCCAATATTTACTGGAAAAGAGTTCAAAGAAACACATAATGATACATCATGCTGTAGGGAAGCATTTCTGACCTTGTTGATGGCTGCTCTTTGCTGCCGCTCAGATTAACCTGCGAGAAATGCAGCATCAAGTTAGAAACTTTTTTTTCAATAGCATGTCCACTCCATTGTGAGAGAATGATTAAAGTCCAAAAGGAGTTGTTCCCAGTGGTGGGCTCGTCATTTATCCCATTAAGAAGGTCCCAGTAGATTTATTTTTTTCGGAATGTATGCGAGCAAAAGTAAGAACCAATTGTCGAAATTGGAAGGACCCCCAGCCCAGGGCCAAAGCGAGAAAAAGAGGGTTCTGTTTGATATATGGCAAGTAGGTACCTGAACCACGGCAGAGTTGCCGATAGGAAGGGCTAAATCGGAGATGGCATATCGAAATACCAGACCTTCGCCCGGATCAAAATCGGCACGGATACTGCTTTCCAGGCACTGGAAGCACATGCCTCCGGCGCTCCCCATCCCGGAGGAGCGAGCAGACGGCTGAATTCCGTACCTGCTGCACTGAAGGGGCGGCCAGAAGTACTCCCTCCGGTACACCTGGGCACGGTCGCACCGCAGATCAACTCTGCCCGTGGTCCATGGATGGGGCAAGATCAGTGGCTACCTAGCCGGGGAAGAAGCACTGAAGCAGGCATCCGTAGATCAGGTGTCGTGAATTGTGACTCAGAGACCTTAGCCCGATATACTTCCAAATGCAGGGATCTTTGGCGCGAATTCAGCCACCGGCTGGTGCAAATTTCATGAACACTATAACCGGTTGTCTACGGTCCGGACACTGCAAAGAGTTCGGCGCAGTTCTACTTCCAGATCGAGTTGCATAATTAATTCTTTATGTTGATGGGTCCTTCATCATGCATCCCTGTTATAGTATATAATGCTCTAAAATTCATGGATATTTAAGGACTCCAAGTTTTTGAAACTGGTTATGAGTGAATTAGACTAGGGCTAGTTTGGTTGGGTGTAGTAGGGTGTAATTATGTGAGTTCGCAATGTAAAAATGTACATCAAACACACACTTTGTCGTCGGGCTACACCCTACCAAACAGGCCCTTAATTGAGTTTCGTAACCGTGGAGTTCTAAAAGTGCGCATATAAAGCATAGTTTATGAGTTTTTTTAGGTAAGGCTGAAAATGAGTTATATGTTAATTAATAATGTGTTCTATGAATAACTTTTTTTGTATTTCGATACATCACAAATATTAAGTATTTTTAATGCACTTTGTAATAATTGTAAGAGCATCTATAACCACATATGCGTCGAATGAATCATATAGAGTTCAATAAAACCCTAGTCCAAGCGATTTTTTTCATGCCATCATCATGTCTTGAACGTGAGATCTCTTGATAACAACCTCATGAATCTGACCATAACAAGTTCCAAACACTAAACTAGAGTTCTCAGAAAACAAGATTAGCATAATTTGCATAATCTATCGAGCCAAGTTGTGTTGGGAAACACAGTATTGTGATTGTGAAGCTATTGTGAGAGGAAAAAACAGATTTGACAATCAATATCCATCGATCAGAAGAACAAGAAAAATCATTCTAAAACAAAGTGATTATTGATTAGTTGTTTACATAGGGTTTATGCCTTGATGAACATTTTTCCAAACTTCCAATGGGAAAAGGTTGTTCTAACATTAAATTCTATAATTGAAAGAAAAAAAATGATATCCGAATCTCATGAGAGAGTTTTGCGAGCCAAATATTTTGCAGAAGATGTATATCACATAGTATATGTCATGTAAATGGCTAATGTACAATCATATAGAAATGAATCATCAATTGAGGTATCATCATTATCAACGCCATACATTTCTTGTCTGAAGAGAAAAAGATTATCAACATTATTATTAACTCCTTTGCATAGAGCCCCTAATTTTGTAATCAAAGACTCGCTAAACAAATGCGATGAGGCCATGAACTATGTTTAGTTTCTCATGCTATGACACTACTCATCCTCATCCTAATATCATTGGGATTAGGGAACCCTGTGTCATTAAAATTTTCTTTAGTATGAAATATGTGATTTTGTGAGCTAATGCTAGTGAGATGAGAACTATGATGTGTTGTGCTCTGCATAAGAATATACGATAAGATGTGCTTAACAATGATGTCATAAGTTCAATACTCATCGACAAGAATATGAGCTAAGAGAAGAAAAAAAATAACAAGATACAATAGTTGTTGGTTTGGTTTTAACTTATGATTCATGTACTTAATAAATTAGTTTTGAGAAGTTGCTATGAGCTTAGGCCGTCAACAACCTTCAAGATGTGTAGGAAATCTTCATGGATTGGTGTGTCTTGAAACCAATCAACATTGACTAAGTGTTGGTGTGTATGGATTGACTTTGGTCAGCGGTGATGGATTTGAGAGTCAATGGTTACTAGTTGTCCAGAGTTGGGTTGGGTCAATGCTTCTAGAGTCAGTGGGCTCTTATGTCGATTGTGAATTATGTGAAGGGATGTTGATCAGTGAGTTTTTGGTTGTTGGGATGGTCAATTATAGAGGGAGATAGTTTAATTGAGGGATCAGTGGTGACCATGAGGGATCGCCATAGACCAAGTTGGACACAATGTGTGGAAGCCGCTGGTAATAAAGCATGGTCTCAATTTTTAGGTCACAAATGGGCCAGCAACCTGCATTTTGAAATTGTGTCTTTCAATGGAAACCATGTAGTATCACCTACACCTATGTATAGTTGGACATATGGGCTCAACAGAAAAAATGATTGAGTTGAAGCCACCTAAAATAAATTAATTAGACCTTCAAAATATTACCCAAGATAATTAAGTAATTATTTATAGCAAGGCAGAGAGACATTGAAATAACCACAAAGAGAAGGATATATTTATAGTGGTGCAATCTCTCAATGACGTATCTCTACTACCTATAGAGGTCAAGCTCGAGGATGTGCAAAACCTTGAGTCACTCTTTATATTCCATTACAAGAGTTACATGAAGAGGCCCCTCTTTTCATATTAAGAGTAACTAACTTCCCTTTTCTAGTGAAAGGAGCTAACAGTCTTACAAGGGATTTCCCTATTCTTACCATGGTTCGTCTTTCTTTACCTTCACTTTCACTAAATATAAGCTTTAACCATCAAAGGATGCCTTCCTATGTTTTGGGCCGCCTACCCTTCAACTACTGTTTGCTAGAGATTGTTTCTTCACCAAAGGGTACCTTCCTTTGCTAAGGGTTGCCTGCTCTTCTTCCTCTCTTAGCCAAGAGAAAGAATCACAATTATAGTGAGAGAAAGAGGTTAAGAGGTACATATACATGTGATCTTATACAATGTAAGTCTTTCTCTCTTCCAAATCTCATGTTCACTCTAATAAACATAAGCAAGTGATTAAGCTCGTGAGAGTGGATATGGGCTTTTTGAGGCACATTCTATCAATTATAACATAGGATCTCATGAGAGTGGGCATGGTTTCTTTAAGGCATAATATCTCAACTATAACACAGGAGCATGCACAGTGACCTTGGGATGAAGCCCGATGAATCTTATTTATAGTTGAGAATGTGTCCTATCCTTTGGATTCAACTAGGATGACTTTTAATTATTATTTGGAGAATGTGGACATCATCAAATTATTCTACTTTCACTTTCTCTCTCCCTCCAAGGGCTATGTTGCACAACATCTACAGTGCATTCGAACGGGTTCTCTTTTAGGGAAAGTCAGTCGGTCAACCTTATCGACTTGGCAATAAAGGCTAGTCGACTAAGTTTCTTACTAGTAGATACTTGACCGATGGGTAGTTCTGGAGACATTCTGTGCACTGTTATTGGCTGAGACTTTCTCATGGGAAACTCTACAGCTTGCACTTGATGTTTTGGGTTCTCCAAAATCTCAAAAGTGCGATTAGAATTCATTCTAGTTAAATCTATTACATTTATAATATTATCTACATGACATACAATCATTACAAGTGATTTACAACATATATCTAAGAAGACATTTGTCTAGTTATCTATCCTTGATCTTTATGCATACATGACTTGATTTCTCCAAATTTGAGTTTGCAATTTATGCATTTGGAGAGAGTCTATCTAATCTAACACCACTCAAGCATAAGCATTAGGCACATAAAAGTAGAATGATTTAGTCATCATCAAAACATGAGATTAGGCTAACTAGCCTCTCAAGTCAACATTTCCACTCTTTCTGAAGATTACAACCATTCCATAAATGTGATTAAATCTATCAAGGAACATCACCTCTGAAGACGTTGGGGGTTTTAAAGAATTGAGCTCAAGATATCTGTGATGACCGCTATCATACCGACAGCCAAATCGCACAGTAATTATGCGGAATAACCATTAGCAGTGGATTAACAAAAATCACTAAAAATTTAAAACCATTTTGCAAAGAGATCCATTGCCAGAAAACTCTTAAGAAAAGAACCAAAGCAATATATACATCATGGTTCACATTGTATAATGCATTGTACCATCTCATCTCAAGGATATCATATACCAGTTGTCTTGCCCAAACATATACATAAGCAACGTAAAACATCAAGGCATACAAACCAAAATCTCAGATCGTTTATAAAACCATTACGTACTAACTCCCAAGGACCTGAGAGTACAGAGATGACATATATGACTTCTATCTACAAGAATGACAGACAACACACTCAACCTGGGTTGTTATTGTTGTCCCTGTTGCTGTTGTCCTCCCTCTACAATACGTTCTCTACCTCCTTGTCCGCGTCCACCTAAAAATGTTGGGACCAACGGGGTGAGATAAAAGTCCCACTGAGAGATATAACTCTCCACCAACAATATTATTATCACAAGTATACAATATAAAACTGAGCAGATGATCTTTTATATTAATAATCAAGATTAATCATTGTTTATAAGTAGAACAGAGCAATATCGTCTTTTAAAGCAATGCAGCTATCTACGATAGAGCAATAAATAATTTATTCATTTTATAAGGAACATGAAGAACACATATAACATCTATCCTTTTAAGATGTATAAAAGTAATGTAACATCAACCAATGTTTCCGTATTCAATCCTTAAGCAAATACACTACACGGCTGATTACATATTTACAATCACACTTATGCCCTGAGGAGATGAGGTATACCGCTCATGCTCCAATCGACCACTGCTTAGTCGAAATCGGTACCATACAAGGTCAAAGGAAGAGCATACTTCCAAGACGTCACCCGTCGCAGTCAGTACGAGACCACTAGCAGTGACATCATGTGTCAAACTACAATTAGCTTGCCAGGGTATAGTGGCATCTTTGCTATAGAGTTACAGTCGCAACATGCACTCTCTTTAGGGAGATCACACAACAACCCTGGTATATTTTCTTTGGGAAGATCACACAGCAACCCCGATGTATGAGGGAAAGATCACACAGCAATCTCTATTTGGACGTAAGGATATTTTCACCCATCACCCCCACATATTTAAAAATATGCTCTCCAAGTTAAACTCATTTCACCATTCAGCAAATTCTGACACTGAATGGATCTATGGCTAGGGAAACTACATGATAAGGTTCCACTTGATTAATTAGGTGCATTACAGTATCTTTTAGCATCAACCAAGTTACAAGCATGAATTATAACAGATGCTACAAAGAAAGGTGTGATACATTTATCAAGTACTTTCATAATCTTTGGAACATATCAAATGCATAACACTCGGGATGTCAATCCCTTATCACAATACTGGGGATTCTCATTTATCATCATCATGATTGCTAGATCTGGGTATTCTAGCCCTTAGTTCATCACTGAACATTGTCACCTCTTATTAGGTAACTATTACCTCTAGGTCCTCAGACCCAGGTATACATTATACTTGTTGCACAAGTATTTCACATGGCTCACAAGGCCCATTTAATCTATATCATATGAAACATCATATCTCATACCTGGCTATGCTCATCATCTCATGATACATGCATGTTTAGTATTTCATGATAAAAACAATATCAAGTACATATCATCACCATGCAATACAATAGAAATACAATCTTCCCATTATTAGGGTTAGGGTTTCCCTTTTTAGCCAATTAGGGTTTCAAGTTCATATTATCAAGAATCAAAGCCCTAGTTCATAACTCCACACATATTAGGAGCATACATTGATATCATAAGTATTCAATCATACTTGTTTATTCTCATCATTTATCATTAAATGATTATCACACAAAGTATGAGTTTCTCTCTCATCCTCACTAGGATATTGATTACATCATACTTTATTAAGTTGGTTCAACCCTTTTCTCAAGGTACATTGGCCTACACTTATCAAAATGCATTAAACTCTTTACATCTTAATGTATCATTTGACATAACACAATTCATGTGTTAATCAATCAAGTATATCGGATTTGAGGTGCTTACCTCCATATTGGTTTTGAGGTGCTTCCACCATATCAGGCAAGAGGTGTGTGCTTACCACCATATCGGGCAAGAGGTGTGTGCTTCCAACATATCGGGCAAGAGGTGTGTGCTTCCACCATATAGGGCAAGAGGTGTGTTCTTCCACCATATCGGGCAAGAGGTGTGTGTGTGTCACTTATATCGGGTTACTCAAGTGTAGGGTTTTGCATATCAGGTTAGACCCTTATGCTCATACCTTTTCAAACCTTCAAAGTATCAACCTACCATGTGTTGAGTGACAACCTAGACAATTGGTTAGTCTTTTTTCAACCAACACAAATGTACAAAATGATAGGGGTGTGGGGTTCCAAGGTATAATAGATTTCATATCCCATATTGGGTTTCATCACCATATCGGGTTAGAGGTGCTTCAACCCAATATCAGTTTGTGCCATGATGACATCATCATCATCAAGCTCTAGACTTTCGTCCCTTACTGTTCTAGTTCATGGACAACAGTCCTATACAACTATTAGAACTCATAGAATCATCAATCATTCATGAAAAATCAAAATTGAAAGTAGATCAACAAGTATAGCAAGATTGCAAGTGAGTAATAACATGATTGGGTTCAAGTTATATAACCCACCTCAAAAACAACTTTAAAGCTCCAAGCTCCAAAGATTCACGTTCCCAAGGTTGAAGATGAACTTATCAAAGATCCAAGGCTTGTTAACAACTCCTCTATATGCAAAGAATCACCATAGATAAGAACTTGGTGAAGAAGAAAAGAAAGGAAGAATGACAACCCGAGATTCATGCTTCATGGCTTCACCTTAAGCTTAAGGCTCAAGCTCCTCCTTTCTCCTCAACTAAAATGCATGATATCTAAGAGAAAGATAGTTGTAGGATTTGAAAAGTTTCACTATTAGGTGAAAGGAGTGGTATATATAATTGAGGATCATGAGAGAGAGTGTATAAGAGGTGTCATCACCTTATACTACTAGGTGACACATGTCCATGCATGGGTTGACACGTGTCCATGCACGCACACATATTTATCTTGACATGAAAAACTCTTGGGGATAATATAGGGATAAGATTTGGCCCATTAGTTATCTTCTTAAATAAGATATTTCAACCCAACATCACTTTATTCACAAACTGATATAACTTTTCTAAGGAAAGTTGTAAACCGACATCCATCACCTTCTTGAGGTGCTTAACTCATCATGTCCTTTTCTAAGAGTTGGAAAAATGATATGGGACCTCCTCTATGGATTCTTGGCTGATAGGCACTCCCATATAAGCTCTACAACTCAATACAACTCATTTTAGGGTTTCAACTATACAACTCTTCTTGGTCTTTTCATCACCAAGAATACCATCAGTCAAACATGATTCAGACATGGTGCCTGACATGATTTTACCGTGCGTATAACACAAGTGCACGCGTCAATGTAGTACATGCCCTTGTGAGGCTCGAGTCGAACTCAGGGACACTAAATTATCGGTAGACTACTACTTACTACTCGCAATCAGCTAGACCAATAAAAAAGGTAATGAGAGTTGTTTAAAAACAAAATAAAATAAAATAAAATGAAGCAATCGATTAAAGGTTTAGTTTAATCAATTCAAATGGATATCTTTAGGATTTTGGTTTCACCGCGGGTTTTCATTGTATGAATTTTCACATAGCTAATCAGATTCATCTCTCAATCCGGGTAGTGTCCTGTAGTCATAATTGTCCACTGTCGTGGTACAATTCACTACCTAAGTCTAGGTCAGTTCCACCGTCGTAGTAACCTATACCCTAAACTAGGTGCATTACAATCGACCTCTGGGTTTCCACCATTAACCGTACATCACCTTGTTCAAGGGATTTGTTAATTAATGTGGATTTTGTCTCTTTTCAACCGTTAATTCTTCTTTCAAAGTAATTAAAGGCATTAGATTATCATTATGGTGATCAAGCATAACAATATAATTGAGAAAACGAAATCATACCACGGATTTAAGAGACAAATTATGAATTACTATGATAAAAATGTCATATAATGCTTCCCCGGGCAACTCTCGGTCCTAAAGATAAAGGGGATTATCCCCGCATGTTCATCTCAGAGCAAGACATGGTTGAAGGAAGGGGAAACATGGAGAAAAATGTGAATAAGTGATGAAACCCCTGAACGGAGAAGATCCAAGCATTCCTCGGCGTAGAATGCGCGATCTACAGCCTTTCGGTGGTGGAAAACGTCTTCTTCGGCTTTCGGAATGGCTGGGGCGTGCTTCTGGGCTCTGTTCTTCTCTCCACACCTTCTCGGGACGTGTGCAACGGCTAATGACGTGATGTTCTCCTCTTGGCCGCCGTCATTAGGTATAATCACCGAGTTAGGTTGCAAAAATATCACCACCGTTGGATTAGAGCCGATCTGAAACAAACTCTGATCTGACGGTGTTGATACCATCGACGCGGGTCGATGGTATCGACCCCTCGCAATATCGGCAAGCCTTCTTTTCTTTTCATCGTTGCGCCTGATGCTGACTTGATACCATCGACGAGGGTCGATGGTATCGACACCCTTAGGCGTCAGTTTTATCCCTTTTCCGTCGTTGAAGCTACATGTGTCGATAGTATCGACTTTGGGGTCGATAGTATCGACTAGCTGGTCGCTGGCAACCTGATGGTAAGTCGCTACCATCGACTTCACGGTCGATGGTATCGACTCTGCGCTCCTCCTTGCAGCTGCCTGCCTGTGGCTGTGTCGATGGTATCGACAGCAGCAGATATGTGTTTTTCCTGAAATTGCAAAACAAAACCACATCAGCCGAGATAAAACCTATTATTGTAATCATTTATGCTCAAAACAATAAAATAAGAGAGATTTGACACTAAAAAGGATCATAGACTAAATTAAGTGAATTATGCAATATTAACCACCAAAATGACCAATAAACGCATAAAACACAAGTACAACAAGTCTATAAATGCAACTCAAAATCATCGCTTCAAACTCCCCTAAGCTTGAACATTTCTCGTCCTCGAGCAACAAAACTCTAGAATAGAATTGCGAGGGTCAACTAAAGACAGATTATCACACCAGACATCACCCTATGATCCCCGCCAGACATTCACATTCTGGCCCTCACTAACCACGGAATGATAATTACCCTAAAGGCGACAATAATCATCCATAAAAGATATCTACCTCAAAATTGATGAACACTATCACATAAGGTAGTTAACATAATAAAATTCTCCGGTCCAGTCTTGGTGCATCTTGTGATCTCCTATACTACGTTGCTCGCCCTAACTACCATCTACATGGAAGCAGCTCCCCTGATATTAATGAGTGAGGAGAAAATCACAGTGGCCTACCAATTCGAGCAACAGGTGGATGGAATGGGTGGCTAGCGAAAGAAATGGAAGCATTATACGATTTTACATGCACAAATAACAAAAATGGCCTAAATGATGCATATGCAAGTGAAAATGCCCTAATGCCTACATTTGGGTGGGATGATGCATGCACTATCATTCCGTCTCAAGGTGAGATGGAATATCTAAGAGAACTACATCATGTAATTATTCTTCTTAAAATGCAAGTGAGACTATGTTCCTTTCTCCCTCTCATTACTACTTGCTTCTCAATAGTCTTTTTTTTCTCTTTTTTTTTAAACTCTTTTTTTTTCAATTTTTCAACTTTTATTATTTTTTTCAAGCCCTTATTTTCATAGCTGACAACAAATTATTTGTCGGGCTCACTTATTGCTGCATAACTTATACATTTGAAGCATTTAGAAGGTATGGAACAAGTTCATCACCTTTTATGTCAAAAGATATCAGATGCATGATGTACTATATGCACAAAAGATGTGAATGTAGCTACAAAATAATAGTTATGCAACTAAATGACACGCACCTAAGGATAATGTGCATGTATAACTAGTCTATTTCCTTCATTTTTCATGCAAAAATATGTGAAAATAGTTGCAATGCAAGACCTATCTACATGGGATGAAATCAAAGAGATGAAAACCGTAATGTGCTTCCAGTTCTTATGGTGGGGTATGAAAACAATGGAGTGGATAGATCACAAGATTAATTGACTGAAACTTTGGAAAATATTATGTGTCCCTCCTTACTGACCTGTGTAGTAATTAAGAGGTTTCTCTCTCTTATTTCAAATTAAGGTCTCATTATCATTTGGTCAGTTTAGGCTCAAACAACCAGTTCCGTCCACTTTTCATGAACCATAGGAATGTACAGTTGTGATTTCCTGTTATAGAGTTGACAAACCCAATTATTTCCTTAAGTTATGTGCTCAAAGTTAAACAACCCAAGCTTGCAAAAGCACTAAAAATTTTCAAATTTACCCCTAATTTCCAAGTACAAGCAACGAGATGACACATGACTTTAGACATCCACAATTATACTAGATAGAGTGTGGATCCTACAAACAAACTAAAAACTAAGAGAAATAAATGACAAAAGACACAACAATAAAAACTGAAAACTAGGAAAAATAAAGAATAGAAACTGCCTCATAGTAAAAAACAACCTTAAAAGGTGGAACACCGATACCGATCATTCTTCAGGAGGAGGCGGGTACTGCGGAGCTGAGGGGTCCCAAAATGGGTATTGCCCCTGAAAGCTCGGATCGTACTGGGGCATGGGTGGAGGTTGTGGATACCCCCCAAAATAATTTTGGCTCCAGTAATTGTCGTAGAAGGGCTGCTGCTGCATCTCCATCATGTGCAACCTGTCGTGGATGTTTTTTTGGTTGTCGAGGAGGAGGCGCTCATTCTCGAAAATGGCCCTCTGGTTATCTAACAGCCGGTTCGTTGCATCCTGAATATCGGCGTATGAAGTTGTATGTTGTAGTTGGGTTTGCTGGATCTCGTGCAACATTGTATACATCCCCTACATGGAATAGACATCCTCTCCTTGATGAGAGGGCTGCAAAGGCAGAGGCTGCGAAGAAGATGATGCACTCGAATGCATGCAGGGACGCTTCCGGGGTGCTACTCGTGCCCAAAGAGGAGTGAAAGCCTCCTCTTCCTCTTCATGCTCGTCGCCTTCATCATTGTTGTCATCATCACCACCGTCTTCATCGGAGTCGTCGATGGCAATGACAGGCCATCGGAAATGCTGAGCTCCCTCAATGTTGAAGACGGGGTCTGGAAGCGAGCATTCTTGATATGCTTGATTGACATGGCAATGTGCATAAGCCAAGCCATCACGGAGCAGGAGGAGGTTGGAGCGGTGTAGATGTTGGAGGTTGACCTTGCTCCTGTTAGAAAGGGGAGTAAGCTGGGAGAAATCTAACCCAAGATAGAGGGTCAGCGGTGTGATGGCCCTCCAAAGTTGATTGGATCCTTCCGCGTACTCCTCCTCACGGCCAACACGCACGTCAAGAAGAATGTGCCCCAATTGCACTCCTCGCGCTTCAGCAATTTGTGCAGGAAGAGCAAATCCGTCTCTTGAAACTTGCTGAGAGACAAGTCGCCACGAGCGAACAACGTGGTGCAGAGCATGCGGTGCAGAATCTGCACAAACGGATGCTCGAAATCAGCAACTGCAGCATTGTGGTAGCTGACGGATTTGCCCGGAGGCGCAGTCACCTGAAGGCGCAGTCACGAGCTGGGCAAAGATGGCGTCGTAGTCCGTCCTATTGTCTGTCCTCCGGTGCTGGTATGGGTCATGAAACCAACTGTACACCGAATTGAATTGGGCAAGAGTGAGAGTGTAGTTGTTGTTGTAGAGTCTAAACGACACCCGCCCTTTCTTCCACTCTCGGTCGGTGGTGATCAAGTCATTGGGCACCACAGTGATGTCCAATGATGCCATGAACTCCGCCACGAGTTCTTTGTAAGTCGTCCACTCGCCGAAGAATGGTCGGCCGTCAGCATGGTACTCCAACTCGTCGGGCCTCCTGGTTGTGTGTCTCGCCTGCCCCTTCAAGACGTAGGCGAGGTTGTTGGTATGTATGCCCTGAGAGCCAATCATGGGATGATTGGTGGGATACATTAAGATTTATTTGATAAACATCAAAGGCAAGCTTCCAATTCATTCTGGTTCAGTCATATGAGATAGTGATAGAACAGATTGAATGTCTAAAGAATGACAGTACTCAATGACGTATGCTTTCAGGTTAAGGACCTGAACGATGAGATCATACGGATGCTAAGAGTTTGTACATTCTTGTTATGTCCCTAGTCGGATGTCATTGTGGAAGGTAAATAGACAACAATGACACACAAGACTAGATTGTGGTGTTGGTTGATGACAAAATCTCATTAGTCATGATATAGAGATATCAAACCAAACACATAGGTACTTGTTAGAGAACAAGGTACCGGACAGACCCACCGTGAGTTTGACACATGGAACCATGAGATGGTAGTCACAGTCAGTACTCACAGTGATGGTGGTGAGTGTGATTCTTTGACCTGAAATCACTACACTCAACACATGTCGTTGGGCACACTTTGACATCATCAAACGCAGTCCTGTAACATGGGTTGTTATAAAGGTGATGATTGGGTGGCTTTGACACATGGGGCTTTTGAGGGGTGAGTGATAGATATGGGATTTGTCCCTCCTGAGGGAGTTTGATATCCAAGGCCACTTGATGAGTAGGATTGAGATAGGCGTGCGCACGCATGTGTGAATCAGTATGTGATATTGATGTCATACATATCTCCTTCAATCTACTCTGAGATCAAGAAAGTGAATGAATGTTGACAGGATGACTGTTCCATGCCTCCAGTTTATTCGGGATATCAGTGACAAAGGAATTATACATTCACTGTAACACCATTCACGGATTGTAGGATGAAAGTTGTTCTCCAACTTTCTACTTTCACTTGGGTAGCAATGATGTGTGACTAGGCACCACTCTTTGCTTGTGAAGTCATAAGAGTTATGGACTTTCACTGCCAACGTGAAATGGACCTGCAGGGTCACACACATAGGATTTAATCTGGAAGAGGAGTTTTGTCCATAAAGCAATGTTTAGATTGATTACTAAAGGAGTTTAGTAGTTCAATTAAACACTCAATCAGTCGATGGCTCAATATCATATGGTTCAAGGTGTTGGACGCATTGATTGGAGTATCGGATTGAGTGAAATCGCAATTGACTGATTCTTCCCATCATGGACTCCCAACCGATCGATTCAAGTGTTGAACCGATCGGGTGAGGTTGCTGAAACGGTCGGCTGGAGTGTCCAACCGATCGGCACAAGCCAGGTTGAAACGACCGGTTCAAGAGTTGAACTGATCGGTTCAACTGGTGCAACCGATCAAGTTGGGAAAGTCAGGTCGGTGAGAATTTTCCTTGCGTTCCACTTGCCCAATTTGATTGGGAATAGGATTGGTATTCGATACCAATTAGAAACGAAAGAAGGAAAGTCAATCGGGAATCGACCAGGACCACGAACCGACCGGTTCAGAAGTGAACCGATCGGCTCATGGGTCCCAACCGATCGGTTGGTGCTCCAACCGACCGGTTCAGGTCCCCAACCGACCGGTACACTTGTGAACCGATCGGTTCAGGTTGTGAGTTGGTTGCTTTTTGTGGAAAATCTTGAACCCTTCTACTCCTGCTTTAGTCCCATATTGGCGGACACAGAGAACCCTGTCCCATGACCCGCCTATATATAGGGGTATTGGGGGCTTCTCAAAGTACAACTCAATGCAAGCCGGTTGCTTTGCGAAGTTGTCGTTCTCTCTGGTTTTGGTAACCGTGAGAGATCCCGAGCAAGTGCTTCCCACAAAAGGGAGGTGCAGCAAGGGAAGGACAACTGCAGTTGCAACTGGTAGCAGGAGAGTGTGTTGGCGACTAGTACGTCAACAGGAGGGTGCGACTCCTTCCACTTCCTTGTGGGACAAGGAGTGTGGAGTTCCAGGTGGTCCGTGTAGACTACTATAGAGGCGGGAGGACACTGCCGCTCAGGAGGACAACTGTCATCCGACAGTCCGGTAGGAGGAGGAGTCGTCATCCCGGTGCGACCAGGAGCTGCACAGACGCCGTCCAAGACCGGAGTTGAAGACCGCACAAGGCGTGAGGTATTGTTGCCGAGCAAGCCTCGGGACAAGGCATGATTCCACAAACCATCCTTTCCTATTATATAGACGTTGACGCGTTTCCTCGGTATGGGTTGCGGGAGAAATTTTTTTGTTTCCGCTGCCTTCTCTGTCTCCCCTAAAACCCATCAGTGGTATCAGAGCCACGTCAACTGCTCTATATTTTAGGAATATCGATATGATAGATTTTGGTTTGTCGCCTTTATTTATTGCATACGATGCGAATAATATCGGCTTTATGCATGTCCAATACTAAATCCTCAAATCCCTAATTACATATATGATATGTATTATTAATGCACTTGATACGCGTCGCCCTTAAACGAGTTTTGTGGTGGATGTGTGTAGCATGATTATGGCCTATAAACCCCTATCTGTGTGTGGTTGTTTGTGGTTGCTTGCATCTCGGTCTGCGCACCAATCTTCCCTCTCTTATTCCTGATGTAACTCGAAATAATTCGAGATTCTTTCCTACCTTTGCTCCCCCCGAATGTAACTCAGGGTTTTCCCTTTTAAAGCAATGTAATAAATAGGATAGATTTTATTTCCTGTTATGTCAAAGACCGGCGAACATCAAGACGACAGCTGAAACGATCGGTTCAAGGCGTGAACCGATCGGTTGACGTTCCATACGGTCGGTTCAAGGAGTGAACCGATCGGTTGATGACCGGTTCGAGGAGCGAGACGAGCGGGTGGTGGACATGACGAGATGCACGATGTCCAGGTGAACCGATCGGTTGGAGGAGCCAACCGATCGGCTGGTGGCACCCAGACGACCGGCTGGAGAGTACAGATCATTCATGAGATGAGTTGATCAACTCGGAAGGCAAGGCACAGAAGTTCATCTTGTATAGGTTGCATGTGATGTTGACCTAGATGACTGTGATTCCTCTTGGATCGAGGAATCACATTAGGATGGCCATAATCATCGCTTTTTATCGTTTGTGCATGTTTTATGTGGGATATAGCATGTATATGATACGTACTATGTATTGTGGTGATTGGATATGTATATGTATATAAAAACCAAATCCCTCATTAAAATATTAAATCTTATATGCCTTCCATTAGCGGCACACATGAAAAGCTCGATCGACCAAGCGTAGGTTACGCCAAAGCGTGGTGCGCCGTCTATCTTGTGGAAGTGTGAAGGGTAGACATGTAGGTTCTGCCAAAGCAGGGTGCATGTTTACCGTGTCGGCTTTTGGGTTAGACTTAACTGGTGATTCTTAGAGCGTCTAAGCCCAGAGGCAAGGAATTTTCATGGCAAGGTGTTGTGCATGTTCATTCAACAAGAGTTGCATATGATGCAATTGGCAAGAGTTGCCTACCTGAGAGATCTAAGTTGTGGGCGATCAGCCAAAGCTGACTCATGACTTAGAGGATTTCAGGATCTTGCCCACTAGAAGGTTGTACGCTGCAATCTTCCGAATTGATGGTGAGGGCTATCAATTTGAAGTAAAAATAGTGGGAGCGATAATTAATTAAAGGCCTAATTATATCGCCAAATTTTCAAATCAATCAAATAAGTCAAAATTGAGTTTTGGACTAAAATTGCATATATTTCCTTTTTGTTAATATAAATGGTTAATCAACAAATCACTTTATTTGCGACCAGTCTTTGAGACCAACAAATTAAATGGGAATAATTCCACGACTGGTTAGGATGATGATGAGAAGTGTTCTCAATCAAAGATCGAAAGCTCTAAGTCCTAGTTATACCATAACCAGATGAACTCGATCCCACCACATCAATGGATGAAAGTATGCTTATGGAAGCATACTGAGGATGACATTGATGAGGAGTGCTTGATGTTGTGTTCTCTGAACTATGAGTTGTAGAGACAACATGAGGCATATGATGTCTCCAAGATATTGTCCTAGTATGTCATGACAGAAGGAGATCCAGTAAGGTATTCACACACTCAATGTGATTGGGTATGTGGAAAACCTGATTAAGAAGGATTCCCTCTGAGCCAAGAGTTGGCTATTGGTATGATACTGTAAATGTTGTGAGAATCATACAATTCATGATAAGCTACAACATGAACAACTTTGACAAGCGTTGACAGAGTTGTTGGACATGTTGAGGATAGTAGAGGCAAAGATGAAGAAAGACAAACCATAGTCTTTGATGTGATCAAAGAAAAGGTAATTCTTAAGGGCAAGGACAAGGGCAAAGCTAAGAAGTGTTCTGATGCTAGCCAGAAATCCAAGTCGTCTTCAGCCTCAAGGCACATGGGGAAAGGGTGTATGAGGGATTGCCCTCTATATCTGGAAGAACAAAAGAAGATGAAGGAGGGGATGGAGATCTCCACCTAAGGTATCATGAAATGAACCGCTTCTTTATCTGAGGTATATGGTACCAAGATATGTATATGTCATATATGATATGCAATATCCGCAAAGAAGTGATGGCCTTTGTGAAAGGACCAAGAAAGAAGTACCCATCATTGGAGCAAGTGTTGCTGCCATAGATAGGAGTATCTTTCAGTTTATTTCAGCCTAAAGGGCACGAAATAGAGTTGAGAACTGTTATTTCATATATTGCCAATAGATAGAAACACTTTATTATTGCATATTGTATGACAATGATGGCAATTAATAAAGTTGATGTTTCAATCTTAAAGATATGATCTTTGTGGCAATGCCTTGTTTATCTTGTGATACATGGTATGCATAAGATAAAATGATACCTAAAGTTATTGATAAATCAAATTAGCATATATCATAAGAAATTCATTTCTAGTTTCCATATGATGGATAAATCTAGACTCTTTTGGTTAGAGAACCAGTAAGAGACATGAATATCTTGGACATGATTAATCAATCTTCACTAATGGTAGTGGGAGAATGATTATCCTATTAGGTATAATACATGTGATGTATTCACATACCTATTGGGACAAATGCTAATACTTCAAATGGTGTTTAGAGAAATACCAATATGAATATATTGAAGTGTTCAAGATTATCATAGATGAAGTACAAATTTGGTAAAGTATTAATTCTTGATGAGATCAAAGAATAAAATACTTGGACCAAATGTTTGAGATCCTTATGAGTGATTATGATAGTGTATCATAGTGAATCATGATTAAGGCATGGTGATGTCTAAATCAAGAAGGAATCATACTCTAAGGAGTTAGAGAATGATTATCGAATAACTGAATTCTTCTTAATAAAAGAATACCCCACACTAATAAAGGAAATTAAGAATCACAAGGGTTGTGAGTTCTTAAATCCTTAACAGATACACCTCAATTATCTATGTGATAGTTGTTCATGTGATGAGTCAACTATCTAGATGAATATGAGGAACCGAATTTTGAATTATGATTTATGATCATTACATCCTAAATGATTTCCATGTGAACCATAAGGTATGACCTTGATGGTAGCACTCATTGGATGAAATCCATAAGTGCAAATGAGTCTTAAGTGTTAAGACACATGGATAACATTTTGAGAAGGATGATGCTTGTTGATTGCAACTTAATGACTGAGACATTTGGCATATGGATACTAAAACCGCATTCCTATGAGGAATAAAACAAGGATGTGTACGTGACACAACCTCTAAGGTTTATGAATCCACTAATGCAAATGAAGTCTATAAGTTACAATGGACTAATCAATGTGATTGATTGAGTATAAGCAACTCAAAATTGGATCTTTACTTTGATGATATAGTCAAAGGGTTTGACTGATATGTCAAAGATAAAGAAGGGATCTGTGATTTAGTGGGAGCGTATTCACATTCCACATATTGATGTGAAATGGAATTGTTCTAGAATGGAAATCCAAAAGTGGAAATTATCTTTAAGGAAGATAGAGATGTTTCCTATATGATGGGAATAGAGATCTATAGAGATAGTTCTCGAAAAATCTCTTGACCTGGAAAGAGAAAGCATACATTGGCAATCTGTACTGAAGGGTTCAGTATGCACAGATTCAGTGGGAGACAACTTGTCCAAATTATATGGATATTAGTATCCCAAGGCCAAGTGTCCAATTCTTATGAAGAATGGGAACACTAAGAATAGATATGGATCTATCATGTATGCAATCATCCCATTATCTTGCATGTATTGACATGGAAAGAATAAAATGCATTCATCATCTTGTATGTGTGACATGACAATATGATGTGCTAATCCTGATAACTCGTATGTGAGACATGACGAGTGGATGTCTGTCTGATTCCAGTAAGGGTTACTGGAATACCATAAGAACTTGATAAGTACTTGGGAAGTACTAGTTCTATGGAGATAAGGAAGAGTTCGATGTAAAGAGTTACATTGATGCGAACTTCTGAAAGGACAGAAAATAAATCGCAAAATATATATAGGATATATAAAAGTGAAAGTTTGTTGATAATTGGAAGTGTTCCAATAAAACCATTTAAAAGGAAATGTCGAGTATCCGTGTGTTAGAGAACATCAATGGATACTATATGGATCTAGAAGTTCATGAGATGAACTTATAGATATTCCACTCATTGATGACAAGTCTGGAATCCTTGATCATGCAATGTGGCTAAAGGTTAGCAAAGGAATACTAGATCGCATATTACGGCAACTCCATCTCATACGTGGGACGTACAACGAAGAGATGAGAGACATGCAATTTATACTGACTTTGGCAAGGTGTTGCCATTACTCACTATGTTCGCACTAGAGAACAGTAACATGTGGGACATGTTTGAAGATCACTATGAATATGATTCAAGAGTGATTGGCTCGCAGTGCAAGTGGGAGTCTGTTGGTATGTATGCCCTGAGAGCCAATCATGGGATGATTGGTGGGATACATTAAGATTGATTTGATAAACATCAAAGGCAAGCTTCCAATTCATTATGGTTCAGTCATATGAGATAGTGATAGAACAAATTGAATGTCTAAAGAACGACAGTACTCAATGACGTATGCTTTCAGGTTAAGGACCTGAACGATGAGATCATACGGATGCTAAGAGTTTGTACATTCTTGTTATGTCCCTAGTCGGATGTCATTGTGGAAGGTAAATAGACAAAAATGACACACAAGACTAGATTGTGGTGTTGGTTGATGACAGAATCTCATTAGTCATGATATAGAGATATCAAACCAAACACATAGGTACTTGTTAGAGAACAAGGTACCGGACAGACCCACCGTGAGTTTGACACATGGAACCATGAGATGGTAGTCACAGTCAGTACTCACAGTGATGGTGGTGAGTGTGATTCTTTGACCTGAAATCACTACACTCAACACATGTCGTTGGGCATACTTTAACATCATCAAACGCAGTCCTGAAACATGGGTTGTTATAAAGGTGATGATTGGGTGGCTTTGACACATGGGGCTTTTGAGGGGTGAGTGATAGATATGGGATTTGTCCCTCCTGAGGGAGTTTGATATCCAAGGCCACTTGATGAGTAGGATTGAGATAGGCGTGTGCACGCACGTGTGAATCAGTATGTGATATTGATGTCATACATATCTCCTTTAATCTACTCTGAGATCAAGAAAGTGAATGAACGTTGACAGGATGACTGTTCCATGCCTCGAGTTCATTCGGGATATCAGTGACAAAGGAATTATACATTCACTGTAACACCATTCACGGATTGTAGGATGAAAGTTGTTCTCCAACTTTCTACTTTCACTTGGGTAGCAATGATGTGTGACTAGGCACCGCTCTTTGCTTGTGAAGTCATAAGAGTTATGGACTTTCACTGCCAACGTGAAATGGACCTACAGGGTCACACACATAGGATTTAACCTGGAAGAGGAGTTTTGTCCACAAAGCAATGTTTAGATTGATTACTAAAGGAGTTTAGTAGTTCAATTAAACACTCAATCAGTCGATGGCTCAATATCATATGGTTCAAGGTGTTGGACGCATTGATTGGAGTATCGGATTGATTGAAATCACAATTGACTGATTCTTCCCATCATGGACTCCCAACTGATCGGTTCAAGTGTTGAACCGATCGGGTGAGGTTGCTGAAACGGTCGGCTGGAGTGTCCAACTGATCGGCTCAAGCCAGGTTGAAACGACCGGTTCAAGAGGTGAACCGATCGGTTCAAGAGTTGAACCGATCGGTTCAACTGGTGCAACCGATCAAGTTGGGAAAGTCAGGTCGGTGAGAATTTTCCTTGCATTCCACTTGCCCAATTTGATTGGGAATAGGATTGGTATTCGATACCAATTAGAAACGAAAGAAGGAAAGTCAATCGGGAATCGACCAGGACCACGAACCGACCGGTTCAGAAGTGAACCGATCGGCTCATGGGTCCCAACCGATCGGTTGGTGCTCCAACCGACCAGTTCAGGTCCCCAACCGACCGGTACACTTGTGAACCGATCGGTTCAGGTTGCGAGTTGGTTGCTTTTTGTGGAAATCTCGAACCCTTCTACTCCTGCTTTAGTCCCATATTGCCGGACACAGAGAACCCTGTCCCATGACCCGCATATATATAGGGGTATTGGGGGCTTCTCAAAGTACAACTCAATGCAAGCCGGCTGCTTTGCGAAGTTGTCGTTCTCTCTGGTTTTGGTAACCGTGAGAGATCCCGAGCAAGTGCTTCCCACAAAAGGGAGGTGCAGCAAGGGAAGGACAACTGCAGTTGCAACTGGTAGCAGGAGAGTGTGTTGGCGACTAGTACGTCAACAGGAGGGTGTGACTCCTTCCACTTCCTTGTGGGACAAGGAGTGTGGAGTTCCAGGTGGTCCGTGTGGACTACTACAGAGGCGGGAGGACACTGCCGCTCAGGAGGACAACTGTCATCCGACAGCCCGGTAGGAGGAGGAGTCGTCAGTCCCGGTGCGACCAGGAGCTGCACAGACGCCGTCCAAGATCGAAGTTGAAGACCACGCAAGGCGCGAGGTATTGTCGCCGAGCAAGCCTCGGGACAAGGTATGATTCCACAAACCATCCTTTCCTATTATATAGACGTTGACGCGTTTCCTCGGTATGGGTTGGGGGAGAAAATTTTTTGTTTCCGCTGCCTTCTCTGTCTCCCCTAAAACCCATCAGAGGTTGGCCTCGAACCCCAGATCATGGAGCATTGTCCTATCAACATAGCGTGTGGGCTCGATCTTTCTCTTCATCAGTTCCTCGTAGACCTTCCAGACCTCTGTGGAAGGGTGGACAATCCTTAGATGAGGAATAGACGCAGTAGGTGGAGGAATGAACTCGGGGATCTCCATAGGATCCACCCGTGAAGAAGATGTACCGGCTGTATGCACCATCATCGCCGAGAAAGAAGGAATAGAAGATGGAGATTGGTGAAGGTCGGAGAAGACAATCTCCGCTCGGTGAAGGCTCGGGGAAGAGCACGCTCTATGAATGCTCATCGCAGGGCTCCAATCGTACAACAATACACAAGGCACAAGTGGATGAAAAAGTCTCTGAAGGTGTGAATCAATTTGACAACAAAACCTCTCTTTTCTAACCACGGCCGTCGCTGTTGTACACCTGTCGATACCATCGACGCAGGTCGATGGTATCGACACCTATAGCACAATCCGGTCTTCTGCTAGTATCGACGGTTGTCGATAGCCTGATGTGGGGGGCCAGATCGATGACGCGTCGATACCATCGACGAGTTTCGATGGTATCGACCCATCCCACGAATCGATTCTCTTGATGTAGCGATCGTCGTTGATTTCCTCTCACGGATCGGTGACATGTCACGTCGATACCATCGACGCAAGTCGATAGTATCGACTCTTCTTAGGGAACACACCCTTGCGAGGCCCGGCCGCCGCTGTCTTCTTGTAACCGGGTCGATACCATCGACAGACCCGTCGATGGTATCGACTTCACTGAGACAAATTTCATCTGAAAATCTTCAGGGATCTCGCGAGTATCAATAACCGTGTCGATACTATCGACCCCGTTCTGGCGATTTCTTCAGCGCTATTGATGTTAGGTCGATACCATCGACGAGGCCATCGATGGTATCGACTCAGAAAAATTTCTGCAGTCGTCTAACTGTACCCATGTCGATACCATCGACACAAGGGTCGATAGTATCGACCCTGCCTCAGTCCTGCACATTGAACAAATGATCAAGGTATCTTTTTTACACTAAGAACAAAATCAAATCAAACTAACTTAAAAATGTGAAAGAAACTAAACGAAACTACCAATGGCTAGGTTGCCTCCCAACAAGTGCCCTTATTTAACGTCTTAGGCTAGATAAAATCAAGCTCCTCATGCATCCGTAAGTGCAATGAGTTTGAACTCATGCACTTTCCTCGTGTAATCCTCACCGAAGTACAACTTCAATCGCTGTCCATTAACCAAAAATGTTGTCTCTCCATCACACACCATGATTGCTCCATGTGGCCTGACCTCCTCTACAGTGAAAGGTCCACTCCATCGGGATTTCAATTTCCCGGGATGCATCTTCAACCTTGAATTGAACAAGAGCACACGATCTCCCTTCTTGAAGACACGCATCTGAATGTGTCAATCGTGAATCAACTTCATTCGCTCCTTGTAAATCCACGAGCTTTCATAGGCATTCATCCTCAGGTCGTCAAGTTCATTTAGCTCTAACAAGTGTTTCTTCCCTGCTTCATCATAGTTCAAATTCAGCTTCCTTAGCGCCCAATGCGCCTTATGCTCCAATTCCACCGGCAAATGGCATGCCTGACCGTAAGACAACCTAAAAGGTGTAGTACCTGTAGGTGTCTTAAAAGCCGTCCTATACGCCCATAAAGCGTCCGGTAGCAAGGTACTCCAATTCTTTCTCGTCGAAGCCACAGTGCGCTCCAAGATCTTCTTAATCTCTCTATTGGAGACTTCCACTTGCCCCTGTGTCTGCGGGTGGTACAGGGTACGAATGTTGTGCTTTACCCCGTACTTTCTCAATAATGCCACAAACTTCTAATTTTGGAAATGTGTACCTCCATCACTAATAATCATCCTCGGTATGCCAAATCTGCAAAAAATATAGTCCTTGACAAACCTACACACTACAGCGGCATCATTAGTCCTAGTGGGTATTGCCTCTACCCACTTCGATACATAGTCAACAGCTAATAGAATGTACAAATTAGAGTTGGAGGACACAAAGGGTCCCATAAAATCAATACCCCACAAATCAAACACCTCGACCTCTTGAAATACATTGAGGGGCATCTCATGTCGCTTTGAAATGTTACCTGCCCGTTGGCAGGAATCACATTGCCGCACATAATCATATGTGTCCCGGAACAATGTAGGCCAGTAAAGGCCGCTCTCGAGTACCTTGGCCACCATTCTAGAACTAGCATGGTGGCCACCAGTCGGTAGAGTATGGCAATGGCGAAGGAAACTTTCATATTCCACCTCTGGTACACACCTGCGTAACACACCATCCCTGCATTGCTTCAACAGAATGGGGTCATCCTAGAAATAATATCGTAAAGAATGGAAAATTTTCTTTTTCTCTTGGTATGTCCAATCATCTGGGATAATTTTGCAGGAAAGATAATTAACAATATAAGAGAACCATGGATCTTTAGATTTAACAGAAATAAGTTGCTCATCGGGGAACGTCTCGGTAATAAGTATATGAATGTCCTTCTCATCTACCCTTTCCAACCTAGATAAATGGTCCACAACCACATTTTCTATGCCAGCCTTATATTTGATTTCAATATAAAATTCCTGTAACAGTAAGATCCACATGATCAATCTAGGTTTGGCATCTTTCTTTTCCATCAAATACTTTATGGCGGCGTGGTCCGTCCATACCATGACTTTAGATCCTATAAGATATTGCCGGAATTTTTCAAAAGCAAAAACAACGACGAGAAGCTCTTTTTCAGTTGTCGTGTAATTCAGTTGTGCTTCATTTAAGGTTTTGGACGCATAGAAAATCACAGCGGGTTTGTTGTCCACACATTGTCCTAAAACTGCCCCAACTGTGAAATCCGAAGCATCACACATCGATTCAAACGACTTTGTCCAGTCCGGTGTTTGCACAACCAGAGTAGAAATTAATTTCTCTTTAAGCACATTAAATGCATGCAAACATTTCTCATTAAAATCAAATACCGCATCTTTCTCCAACAGCTCAGATAATGGTTTAGCAATTTTTGAGAAATCTTTTATAAAGCGGTGATAAAACCCAGCGTGACCTATAAAACTCCGTACCCCTTTTACCGAATTCGGTGGGGGTAATTTGGAAACAACCTCAATCTTCACCGGATCTACCTCCGACCCCTTGCTAGACACTTTATGTCCAAGCACTATCCCTTCACTCACCATCATATGGCATTTCTCCCAATTGAGAACTAAGTGCGTGTCCTCACATCGTTGCAAAACTTTATCCAAATTGTATAAACATTCGTCGAAAGACGCACCATAGACGGAGAAATCGTCCATAAAGACTTCCAAACAGCGCTCAACCATATCAGAGAAAATGGCAAGCATGCAACGCTGAAAGGTTGCTGGTGTGTTACACAAACCAAAGGGCATACGCCGGTATGCAAATGATCCATAGGGACAAGTGAAGGTGGACTTCTCTTGGTCCTTAGGATCAATGGAAATCTGATTGTAGCCCGAATAACCATCGAGAAAACAAAAATGAGATTGACCTGCTAATCGCTCTAAAATCTGATCAATAAATGGAAGCAGAAAATGATCCTTCAACGTAGCAGCATTCAATCTACGGTAATCTATACACACACACCACCCGGTTACCAAGCGGGTCGCGACCGGCTCATTCAACAGATTATGAGTAACAGTAATTCCCCCCTTTTTAGGGACTACTTGTGTAGGACTCACCCACGTTGAGTTGGATATAGAATAGATGATACCTGCAGAAAGGAGCTTGATCACCTCCTTCTTGATGACCTCCATCATGCTAGGATTTAATCTGCATTGTGGCTGGATTACAGGTTTGGCTCCCTCCTCGAGCCGGATCTTATGTTGGCACAGTGTAGGGGAGATCCCCTTTATGTCCGCGACTAACCACCCGAATGCACCTCGGTGGTTCTTCAGTACAATCAGCAGTTGATCCTCCTCCTCGGCACTCAGATATGCCGAGATAATAACTGGTAGCTTTTCACCCTCAGCTAGAAATGCATATTTCAAGTGGGGTGGCAGTGGCTTCAATTCTAAATCTGACGGGCTGATCAAGGATGACTGAAGCAGTGGTGGGAGTTCTCCAAGGTCTTCATAGTACCTAGTGTAAAAACACGACAACACCTGAAGCATCTTGACACACTCTTGTAGTGACTTGCTTCTCATCCAATCATGTGTTATATTAACCAGGCAGGCTTCAAGAGGTAGTTCTGGATATGTATTGAAAACAGAACTAGCTATGGCCTCATCTTCAGTAGAAGGAGGGATGTCCTCCTCTTCATCATTGGGAAAACCCACAGCCTTGGTAAGAGAAACGACTTTGGTTTGTTCCATAATGTCCACATCCAGTGTCCCCTTCTCCACCTTAGTCATTACATGAGCCATATCTAGAAATGGCTTACCTAGACAAATAGAAATATTCTGATCAAAGTGCTTCATCATGCAGCATTGCTCCTTTACTTTAGATTGTGTTGTGCTTGAGGGAATGACCATTTCAAACCGATCATTAGTGATACCCAAGGTCAAACGGCCTCTTCCCATCTCAAGTATCATATCAGCAGTAGCTTGGAAGGGTCTTCCAAGGAGTAGCTCATTACCCTATTCATCTTGCATTTCCATTACTACAAAGTCTACTGGAAACACAAACCGATTGACTTTAACCAAAACGTCTTCACAAATGCCGTATGGCTTCACCACGGAATTATCCGCTAACTGAATTGTCATATTACTCGGCCTTGATTCTTTCAGTCCCAACTTTTTAAACGTAGAGAGAGGCATCAGATTTATACTTGCCTCGGAATCACACAGTGCTTCGCCGAAATTCACTTTACCAATGTAGCATGAAATGTTGAAGCGGCCCAGATCTTGCCTTTTAGGTGGGAATGTGCCCATGATGAAAACACTCACCTATTCCTTAAGAACCACGACCTCGGTATCTGGGATTTTCCTCTTCTTTGTAATGATGTCTTTAAGAAACTTGTCGTAAGAGGGAATTTTCTCTATTGCCTCTAATAATGGAATGTTGACAGAAAGCTTTCTAAAGCTATCTAGAAATTTCTTGAACTGAGCGTCCACTTTCTTGGCTTTCACGCTATTGGGATATGGGACCGGGACATTCTGTGCCCTCTGATGTGGCGGCACATATGGCGTCCTTTTCTATGTCTCCTCCTCAATAATGATGGGTTCTGTTGCAACATCCTCTACCACATCCTCTACCAGCTCGGTGATTGGGATCGGAACCTCCTATGTGGCCTCACATGTGGTTTGTGACTGGGGTTTGCTTGGTTCATCGGCCTTGGGGTTTAAAATCTTCTTACCGCTCCGTAGCAAAATTGCCTTAGCCTGTTGGTTTCCTCCTGGAATGTTTGTACTACCCGGAAAGCCTTGCTGCGCTGGCTTCTTCAGATTTGCTATCTCAGCTGCCATCTACGCCAAGGATGTCTTTATAGTCCTCATCTGAGCCCCGTGACTTTGTAAGGTCCGCCCAAATTGGTTCATAAATTCTCCTTATTGCTTGATCTGTTGATCAAACGTGCTCATTAGTTCTTGATTCTGCTTGATAACTTGGTTGAGCAACTCATTGCTCTTATCCTCTGGCATCGTTTGGGGTTTTGCGTCAGGGTCCTGCAAGAAATGATTTGGGTCCTTCCAGGAGAATTTCTTGTCTTTCCTCCACGAGTAGTCATTGTTTCTGTAACCCTGCTGTTGGCGCATGAATTTTACTTAAGCTTCATCCTCGGATTTGGTATCTTCTTTTGCAAGCAGTTTCTTTGCTAGAAGGTCCATCTTATCATTTAGTTATTTGATGGCCTTTGACTCTCCCACAGCCTGAACATGCTCTACGGTGTCTCTGTCGCCCCAAGATTGCTTCTTAGCCATGTTCTTCAAAATTTCCCAACACCTCGTGCCTGTGTTGTTTAAGAAGAAACCTGAACTTGCGGAATCTAAGTTACTTCTATCATGCTCGGAAAGAGCAAAATAGAAGATTTTGACCTGTTTCTCCTTGTCGAGCCCATGATGCGGGCACCTCCTTAGCATGATATGAAACAGTTCCCAGGTCTCGGAGTAAGTCTCCCCTGCCTTCTGGCTGAAATTATGGATCTTCCGGACCAAATCGTTGGTCTTCTCAGGCGGAAAGAACCTCTCGAAGAACACCTTGACCATATGATCCCACGATTCCACATACTCATCATCAAGATTATGTAGCTATTCTCATGCATTTCCTGCCAAAGAGCTGGGGAACAACTTCAAGTATAATGTCTCCTGTGGAAACCTATCTATCTTGATCATGTCGCAGTTCTCCACGAACTGGCTAATGTGAGTCACCGGGTCTTCGTTTTTGAGCCCGTGAAATGCATTTGATTTGACCGAATTTATTAGGCCTGGATCGATCTTATAGTTGGGAATGTTGATCGCCTGCCTCTTGATCGGTCCTTTAGATACAGATGCAGAAGACGCCTTGATCTTCTCCCATATCGTTTGCTCTTCTGCCATGGCTTCTTATTCTGAGTCGAAATCTATTTCATCTGATTGGTCTTGAATATAGTTATGCTCGTCATCTGGTCCCAGCAATGGAACCTCTGGTGATTGCTGCGTGTAGTCGGTGCTACGCGTCCTCACCATGCACCAGTACCTACAAGATGATAATTTCAGTTCAGTACAGTGCTAGATGATTACAATAATATGAAAGATAAAACTATGAATTTCAAAAATGATAATAAAATAATAAAATAAAAATGTGGCCTAGAGTGGCCGCTCGCAACACTCGTATTGCCGACAATTGACGTGTCCCCGGTAACGGCGCCAAAAACTTGACACGATTTTACCGTGCGTATAACGCAAGTGCACACGTCAATGTAGTACAGGCCCTTGTGAGGCCCTAGTCGAACTCATGGATACTAAATTATCGGTAGACTACTACTAACTACTCACAATCAGCTAGACCAATAAAAAGGTTATGAGAGTTGTTTAAAAACAAAAGAAAATAAAATAAAATGAAGCAATCGATTAAAGGTTTAGTTTAATCAATTCAAATGGAGATCTTTAGGATTGCGTTTCACCGCGGGTTTTCATTGTATGAATTTTCACATAGCTAATCAGATTCATCTCTCAATCTGGGTAGTGGCTTGTAGTCAGAATAGTCCACTGTCGTAGTATAATTTACTACCTAAGTCTAGGTCGGTTCCACCGTCGTAGTAACCTATACCCTAAACTAGGTGCATTAGAATTGACATCTGGGTTTCCACCATTAACCGCACATCACCTTATTCAAGGGATTTGTTAATTAATGTGAATTTCGTCTCTTTTCAACCATTAATTCTTCTTTCAAAGTAATTAAAGGCATTAGATTATCATTATGGTGATCAAGCATAACAATATAATTGAGAAAACAAAATCATACCAAGGATTTAAGAGACAAATTATGAATTACTATGATAAAAATGTCATACAATGCTTCCCCGGGCTACTCCCGGTCCTAAAGATAAAGGGGATTAGCCCCGCATGTTCATCTCAGAGCAAAACATGGTTGAAGGAAGGGGAAACATGGAGAAAAATGTGAATAAGTGATGAAACCCCTGAACGGAGAAGATCCAAGCGTTCCTCGACGTAGAATGCGCGATCTACAACCTTTCGGTGGTGGAAAACGTCTTCTTCGGCTTTCGGAACGGCTGGGGCATGCTTCTGGGCTCCGTTCTTCTCTCCACACCTTCTCGGGATATGTGCAATGGATAATGATGTGATGTTCTCCTCTTGTCCGCCGTCATTAGGTATAATCACCGAGTTAGGTTGCAAAAATATCACCACCGTTAGATTAGAGCCGATCTGAAACAAACTCTGATCTGACGGTATTGATACCATCGACGTGGGTCGATGGTATCGACCCCTTGCAATATCGGCAAGCCTTCTTTTCTTTTCATCATTGCGCCTGATGTTGACTCGATGCCATCGACGAGGGTCAATGGTATCGACACCCTTAGGCGTCGGTTTTATCCCTTTTCCGTCGCTGAAGCTACACGTGTCGATAGTATCGACTTTGGGGTCGATAGTATCGACTTTGGGGTCGATAGTATCGACTGGATGGTTGTTGGCAACTTGATGGTAAGTCGCTACCATTGACTTCACGGTCGATGGTATCGACTCTGCGCTCCTCCTTGCAGCTGCCTGCCTGTGGATGTGTCGATAGTATCGACTGCTGTTGATGGTATCGACAACAACATATATGTGTTTTTCCTGAAATTGTAAAACAAAACCACATCAGCCGAGATAAAACCTATTATTGTAATCATTTATGCTCAAAACAATAAAATAAGAGAGATTTGACACTAAAAAGGATCATAGACTAAAGTAAGTGAATTATGCAATATTAACCACCAAAATGACCAATAAACACATAAAACACAAGTAAAACAAGTCTATAAATGTGACTCAAAATCATCGCATCAATGCCTCTTTCTTTCTCTCTCCTATATATGATGCTAAGAGTGAGTAGGGACACTCTAGAGGTGATAATTTGCATATCAACCCTAGATTTTGGGTAAATTGCTATTTGCACCAAAATTGGTACACAAGGCACAAGCTCCAACTTGGAACTTAGGCTTTCCACAAGCCACCCTTAGCATCATTCTCTCTCTTATGATGCTAAAGCACTTGAGGTATGTTAAAAATGTGACATATTGCAATATAACCCCTCATCTTGGGTAAATTGCAATTTACACCCAAACTATCATATAATGCACAAACAGTTTGCAAATAAGCTCAAACTTGAAAATTAAACTCTACTTGAGTCTTAATTACTTTTTAAAATATTAAAAAAAGTTTGTAAATAACTTACTTAAGCAAAACTTCCAGGTTTATGCCATAACCCAGGTCAGGGATATTACAATTATCAACACTGAATAGGGATTTCGTCCCCAAAATCTCAAGAGAAAAGAAAAGGGTACTTCCTCCTCATTTCTTCCTCCAGCTCCCATGTGGCTTCTTCAATGCCATGGTGATGCCAAAGAACTTTCACAAGAACGATGTCTTTCTTTTTCAACTTCTTGATTCTTCTGCCAAGAATCATTATTGGGCCTTCCATATAGGATATATCTTCATTCAATTCTACCTCTGCAGGTTGCAACACCATCTCTGTATCAGGATGACACTTTCTCAACATAGATATATGAAACACTAGATGTAGTCTATATAGCTCAGGTGGCAACTCCAACCTATAGGCTACTTTTCCAATTCGTGTTATCACTGGGTAAGGTCCCATAAAACTAGGAGCTAACTTACCCTTCTTCCTAAATCTGAGAACACCTTTCCAAGGAGAGACCTTGAGATACATTATGTCTCCAACTTGGAATTCTAAACGACTACGAAGTTTATCAACATATGACTACTGTCTATCATGTACAACCTTCAGCTGTTGTTGTATTACTTTAATCTTTTCAGTTGTCTGTTGTACTAATTCAGGACCTAGAAGTTGGTATTCTCCTGTCTCATACCAGCATAACAGAGATGTACAATGTCTACCATATAATGCTTCATATGGTGCCATATCAATACTTTTCTTATAACTATTGTTGTAGGCAAACTCTATTAATCTCAAGTGTAAGTCCCAACTTCCTACAAATTGAAGAACACATGCCCTAAGCAAGTCCTCCAAAGTCAGTATAGTCCTTTTAGATTGTCCATCTGTCTGAGGGTGAAAAGTTGTACTAAACTTTAACTGCATACCCAAAGCTTTATGTAGTCGTTCCCAAAAATGACTTGTAAACTGGGGACCTCTATCATAAACAATTGTGGCTGGAACTCCGTCCAACTGCACTATCTCATCTATGTATATCTGTGCAAGTTTTTCTACAGTATAGGTTGTTTAATAGGAAGAAAATGTGCTGACTTAGTCAACCTATCAACTATCACCCAAATGGAATCATGGCTTTTGGCTGTTATGGGTAGACCAACCACAAAGTCCATTGTCACATGATCCCATTTCCACTGTGGTATAGGTAAGGGTTGCAATGTTCCTACATGCTTCTGGTGTTCTGCTTTAACTTGTTGACACACTGGATACCGCATAACAAACTCAACTACATCCTTCTTCAAACTAGGCCACCAATACATCTCTTTTAAGTTATGATACATTTTAGTACTCCCTGGATGCATTGCATACATGGATGAATGAGCTTCCTCCATAACTATATTTCTTAAGTCATTGGCATCAGGTACTACCATCCTACCATGGTAACAAACTACCTCATCCTCTGACTCATGAAAACTGTCCCGTTTCTCACTACCATACTCTGACCTGATCTGCTGAATCACAGTATCAACCTGTTGTGCCTCTTTAATCTATTGTCTCAGAGTAGGTTTCACATGCATCTCGTCCAACAATCCCGCTAACAAAGATACTTTTAACTATACATTTATTTATCTCAAAGAGACAAACATATCCCGTTTAAAGCACATTAAAGAATTCAACTGTGCTTTATCTATGGGTGGAGATGAAGATTTTCTACTTAGTGCATCTGCCACTGTATTAGATTTTCCTAGATGATAATCAATTATACAATCATAGTCCTTGATTAATTCCATTAAGCAGCGTTGTCTCATGTTCAACTCGTGCTGTGAGAAGATGTACTTTAAGTTTTTATGGTCTGTGAAAATCTGACAAGTTTCTCCATAAATATAATGCCTCCAAATCTTCAATGCGTGGACCATTGTTGCTAACTCTAGATCATGAGCCGGATAATTCTCCTCATGTTTCTTAAGTTGTAGGGAAGCAAAAGAAACTAGATGATCACTCTGCATCAACACACATCCTAGACCATTCTTAGAGGCATCACAGAAAACAATGTATCCCTTTCCCTGCTCAGGTAAAACCAACACATGTGCACTAGTCACCCTTTCTTTCAACAACTGGAAAGAATGCTGACATTTGTCATTCCAGACAAAAGGAACCTCCTTCCTGGCTAACCTAGTTAGGGGTAATGCTACATAACTGAAGTCTATAATAAACCTTATGTAGTAACCTGTCAGACCTAGGAAACTACAAATCTCAATTGGTGTCTTGGGTTGTTCCCATTCTACAACAGACTCCACTTTCTTAGGATCAACACTAATACCTAAAGTAGATATAACATGTCCTAGAAAAGACACTTCTAACAACCAGAACTCACACTTGCTAAACTTAGCATATAGCTTGTGTTGTCTCAACAAAGTCAAGGCTTGACGAAGGTGTTGTTCATGTTGTTAACCATCTCTACTATATATCAGGATGTCGTCTATGAAGACCACTATGAACTGATCAAGGAATGGCCAGAAGATTCTATTCATCGGATCCATGAATGTAGCTAGTGCATTAGTTAGTCCAAATGACATAACTACAAACTCATAATGACCATACCTTGTCCTAAATGTTGACTTAGGTATGTTATCCTCCTTGATACGTAACTGATGATATCCTGACCTTAGATCTATCTTAGAGAACATTGTTGCACCACACAACTGGTCAAACAGACCATCTATCCTTAGCAAAGGATATTTGTTCTTTATAGTCACCTTGTCAAGCTGTCTATAGTCTATGCATAATCTCATAGGCCCATCCTTCTTTTTAACAAAAAGAACTGGAGCACCCTATGGCGAAGTACTCGGTCAAATGAAACCTTTCTCAAGCAACTCCTATAACTGTTTCTTGAGTTCTGCCATCTTAGCAGGCGCCATCCTATAAGGTGTTTGGGCTATGGGTTGCATACCCGGGATTAGATTAATCTCGAAATCAATTTCTCAAGGTGGAGGAATATATGGAAATTCTTTAGGAAACACATCCTTGAATTCCCAGACAATAGGAACTTTAGAAAGACTATGACTTTCTTCTTTGGTCTCTACCACATGTGCCAAGAATGCTTCATATCCTTATCGCATCTCTCATCTACCATTGTTGATACTAGACATGTTGGAAGAATCTTTCTGCCCCCTCTGAAAGACCCATGTCTCATCACTGTCTGCGAACATAGCTTGCTTGGAACCACAATCCAAGACAACCTTATACTTTTCTATGGTATCCATCCCAAGAATTACATCAAACACGTGCATATCAAGTTGTATAAGATCCACCTGAATGTTGTGTTCTAAAAAATAAAGAACATAGGGAGAACATACCTCCCGTAACACTACAAATCTGACTAACGGAGTTTCTAATAATAGATTATCTACTCTACAAATGACAGTCATATTACTGTCATGAATCACTTCTCAAGTGATAAAGGAATGTGAAGCTCCCAGATCAATCAAAATAGATACGAAGTAGGATGAAGACATATCAGAATGAAACAATTCCATCTGACCTATCACGACTCCTGGATTGACTACTGCCTTCGGCTGATTCATAGCATAGAATCTCATTGTTGCCTGTTACCGACTTTGTGCTCTGTTGTTTGGTGCAGATGATCCTTCTTGGGATGCCTGTCCACGTCCTCGCATGCCACTACTGAATTGTTGCCTCTGAGAACTTTTTTGACTCTGCCTCGGTGGTTGGGTTACCTTAATGTCTCTAACTAGACAGTCCCTTATCATATGTCCTTACTACCCATACTTGAAGCAATTTCTATCCTGTTGTGGTCTAGATGGTCTTGTTACTGACATTGATATTGTACTATGGGCTCCACTTGGCAGAAAACTATGGCCTCTACTCTTGCTTGACATCCACTACGTTTGTGCATTGAACCTCTGTGGTGATAATGGTGCAGGAAATCTCAGTTTCTTGAAACTTCCAGACCTCTGTCCCTAGAACTAGGCAGGTCCTTTCCTACTGTTAGCCTCATGTTTCTTAGCCACAGACCTCTCTATCCTCCTAACTGACTCCACAAAGGTGGAAAACCTCTCTCTATTCTCTAGAGCAACTACATCTATGGATAACTCAGCGTTCAGACCCTTCTCAAATGCCGAATCCTCTCCTCCTCCGTAGTAGCTATGTGTGGATAAAACTATAGAAGCTCCATGAACTTAGCTTCATACTCACTAATCTTCATTGGTCATTGTTTAATCTGTGCTTAAACTATGAGATTTTCTCATCCAGATAAGTCTTGGGAAAGTATCTACTGACAAACTCACGTCTGAACTCCTCCCATCCGACCTCAACACCTGATCTTTTCCCTTCTTCAATGGCCCACCAATGGCCAGTGCTTCCTTTTAAAAGGTACACAACATGCCTAACTTTGTCAGTTTCTGGGATGCTAATGATTCTAAAGGCTTTTTCCAGTTCAGTGAGCCATAAATCCGCGTCTGCTAGGTCAGCTGTACCAGCATATTCGGTGGCTCCTACCCAACGCAACCGCTCAAAGGTCTTACCAGAACCATGTCCCTCATTAGGAACTGGTACCCTAGGTGTTGGTGCTGGCATCCGATCTGCCATATGTGTTATTGTGGTCATGAACTACCTGAAAAGAGCATGAAAGGCTGAGTTTTCTAGCATGACTTCATCAAAATGGGGATTCTCAGCCACTAATTCCTCTCTTGCCTAATCCCTTACACCTCCTCCTGGTGCAACAATACTTCTCTCAGTAGCATGTTCTTCGTGTGCTCTAGCCATATTTCAACTTTACTTCTTCTCCTATATGAGTAGAAGTCACTATAAGATAAACTGAAGGACACTAGAACAAACTCAACAACCTTAATCCTATGTCTCTGTAGACTCAGCGAACCTTAGGCTCTGATACCAAAAACTTGTGACGATCACTATCAAATCGACAGCCAAATTGCACAGTAATTATGCAGAATAACGATTAGCAGCAGATTTGTGGGCTCTGATCTCCAAACCATGACATAAACACGATTAAAACTTAGCGGAAGCGATTCGATTATCAGTTGAAGACAAAAATCATGGGAAATTAAAACTTTTCGAGACAAGAGCTTGGATCCATAAAAACTTCTTTCATAAAGTGAGATAAACTTGTTTACATCTCAGGATAATTACTTCTTGAGTAATTATATACATCAAGATACAAAATCTCAAGATCACATAACACAAGACTCCAAGACCTGAGAGTACAGAGGACACATAGGACTGACTCTAACTACACCCCATGGCAGACTAAATCTCCACCTGAGATTACTACAGCTCCTGGTGCTGCTGCTGCTGAGACTGGTCACCTGTAGGCTGGTTCCTTTGTCTCCACCGTCCACCTAAAAAGTTGAAGTCTACGGGGTGAGACAATTTTTCATAATTGTCCCAACGAGAGTTATAACTCTCCGCCAGAAGCTTTAATATAACATCAAAGAACATCTTAAGCAATAAAGCCTTCAAAGTATTAGATAACAGTTGCAGCTATAACCAAGAACTCAACATTTATGAGGTATGAAGAAATATAATCACTATTACAGTGTAACATCAATCAACTAACTTGGAATTATCTCTAACAAGTATACTACGTGATTGATTATGTTTTACAAACAACATTATGCCCTGTGGAGATGAGGTATAGCACTCATACTCCAACTTATCGCTGCGAAGTCACATCAGTATCATACATAGGTCATTAAGAGAGCCGGATTCTCATGACCTTCACCTTCCTCAGTCAGTAAGAGGATCACTTGTAGGACATCTCGTGTCTCTACTACTATAGCTCACCAGGGTAAACTGGTCCTTCGCTATTCTAGAGTCACAGTGGCATTCTGTACTCTCTTCGTCATCAGGAGATTTCATGTTTATCTCCACTGATACGAATATCTGTGTTTTCTTCGTCATCAGGAGGTTTCATGTTTACCTACCACTGATACGGTATGGAATTATAGTGGAGGATGGATGGATTACACATCTACATCACTTTCCTACACTAGGATGTAAGGTGCTACACATCCATGTACCCCACATACTCAAAAGTATGTGCTCCAGGAGTTCCTTGAGGAAAACCTGTTTCACCATCACTTAATCTCTGAAAATGATGGATCTATGATCAGGGCTCTACATTATACTTGATTAGTTAGGTACATTCAGTATTCTTTAACAACATACATTGTTCTTCAAACAATAACAGTAGCATAACAGCTATAACAGAAGAATACTAAATGTAGCAGGCCTAACTTATATCAATCATAATTTCTCATCATACTCATCACAAGTCATCTCTAAAGCATGACTTTGATGGTATTCATGGCTCTCACAGCCCATTATCATTATGGGCTGCCATTAACAAGGCATCAAGTTACTTTTCTTATTCATAAGGCTAACAACATGCCTTCAATTGAATATAACATCAACATCCATGCCTGGATATGATCACCTTCATATCAGAATCTGCATGGTTAATTCAACTGATAAAGGTAATACAAAATAAGGAATATACTTTCCACTCTTGTCATAAGAGTTAAATCCTCCGATTCTCATCAATTGGAGTTTAATACTTATTTGCATGCCATTACCCTTGAATTAGGGTTTTCTATTCACATTAAGGTGAGTTGATCTCATATCATCATCATGTATGAGTAACATCATCATTGATGCTCTCAGATTAATTAAAGGTTCATCATTTATCATAATTAGGGTTTCTATGACTTCACATAGGTGAATCATACCCTAATTATACACATTCATGTGTATTGAAGATGCTTCATTTAAATTTCCATCCAATTAGGGTTACTTTCTCTCTCTAGGGTACTTTCTCTCTCTAGAGTACTTTCTCTCTCTAGAATACTCTCTCTTTCTTCATACTAGTGGTTGATGATAACATTAGACTAGATCAAGTTGGATGGAGTCATTATGGCTAAAAACATCATTCTCATGTAATTAGGGTTTGAATTGAGCAAGATATAACTCAATTGACCCTTCAGGGGTATTTTCGTAATTCACCCCATTGATCATCATCATGGTCAAAACCTTAGTCAATTGACCCCTTAATATCCTAGGTTATCATTAGGTTTTAGATTAGGGCATCATTGAACTATTTATATTATCAATTGATTGAATGAAGTCAACCTTGAATTATCTTGATCGATCTCAACCATCAACGCTCAATCGATTTGAGACCCATTGGTTGAGTTGACCTTTTAACCAATGTGACTTTCAGGACCGTGAGGGTGAGTTGACCGTTTAGCCACCTTTGACCTTAGGACCACGAGCCCTCAACCTCTTCCAAGACCGCGAGCCCTCTCAACCTTCTTCAAGACCGCGAGCCTTCATTTGATTTCAAGACCGCGAGGATGGTGTGGACCGTTTGCCCACCTTTGACCTCAGGACCGCGAGGCCCCTCATGGTCTTGAGACCGTGAGCCCTCTCTCGGTCTTGAGACCGCGAGCCTCCTCACAACCTTGAGACCGTGAGCCTCCTCACGACCTTGAGACCGCGAGCTCACATGGTCTCAACCACTTGGGCCATCAACAAGATTCAATGATACAACCGATAACGTCAACTCATGTTGAAGCCCTCAAAAGGTCAGAGCCATGTTGACCACTTATGGATTGGGTCAAATAAGATTATGCTTAACCAATTTATCATTCAATTGACCCTCAATTGTTGACCAATTAGGGTTGAAATCGATTCAATTAGAGTCTATCAATGTTCACCCATCAACACTCAACAATGTGCATCAACACAAGGTTGAACCCCTCAATTGAGCTCCAATTGGGCCCAAACGGTCTTGAGATCATGTGGGTGGACCCCACATGGTCTTGAGACCGTTTTCCCAAGATTTCATCAAAATCTAATGTGATTTGATAGGGGTTGAACCATGATTGAGTCATAAAACCAGAATTTTAATTAATTGATAACTTATTGCAATTGGGTCCTTAATTGATCAAATTAGCTTAACCCTAGACCTTCAAACGGTCTTGGGTGATTGTCCTCTCGGTCTTGAGACCGTTTGGATGAGTTCCAAACGGTCTTGAGACCGTTTTCCCATCCAATTTTGGATTCTAGTGCAAATTCATCAAGGTCTGACCTTTTAAGTTGATGATCATATCAATATTTAATTGCAATATAATTTGGTATAAATGTACCTTCAATTTGTCAACTATTCTTGACCCCAGACCTCCAAACGGTCATGGTTGATTGCCCTCGCGGTCTTGAGACCGTTTGGATGACCCCCAAACGGTCTTGAGACCGTTTAGGTCAATCAACCCTAAAAACCCTAATTAGGTCACCATAATATCAATACTAATTTAACTAGGGTTAGCCCTAGTAATCACCCTTCAACTCTTAGCTCGTTTGGAATTAGACCATTAAACTTGGTGAGTTGTTAATTAACATAATTTTTAACAGTAATTTCATATGGTCAACGCTTGGTCAACGACCTTACACGGTCTTAAGACCGTTTGCCCAAAAAGGCAATTTCAGACCGTTTGAAAATCAGGAATAAATTCAGTTAAAGTTGTTACTTAAAAAGGTCATATCTCCCGATTCCTTTGGAGTTAGCCTCTCAAATTTTGAAGGTGATTAGCCTATATAATTAGGAACAGATTTCGTATACGGTCCACGCTCGGTCAACGGGTCCAAACGGTCGTGAAGACCGTTTGCCCTCTCGCGGTCCAGAGACCGTTTGCTCACCTCGCGGTCCTGAGACCGAGAGAGCAAACTGTTGGGACCGTTTAAGAAAGTGAAAAGCGGTGGGTTTTTCTTGGAAATCACGCCTTCATCTCCTAGATCAAGAACAGTACGGATATCCCATGGATTTGCTTGCAAAATAGCAAAGAAAAGTAGGGAAACATGAAGAGCTATCATCTAACCACATATAAGAGATATACATAGTAAAGCATGGGTTTAGAGTTATAAAACCCGCCTAAAGCTTGATCCTTGAGCTCCAAGATTTCAAGCTCCAAGCTCTAATGGAGTCCTTGAGTTCCCACAGGTTGGCCAAGGTGAAAACTCCAAGGGAAAAACGAGAAAGGATGGCTAGAAAGATAGGGTTTCATGAGTTAGTCACCAAATTGACCTTGAATTCGAGTTCTAACCATGGAATTAGGCAAGAAGAGAGATTCAAACCTACCTTGCACCCTTGGTCGTTCCTCTTGAGCTCCAAGACAGTCCTTAGTCGGCCAAGCAAAGGGAAACAGTGATATGCACGAAGGAAAGGTTCCTTTGCTTGAGAGGTAAAGTGTATATATACATGGGTGAGGTTTCATTTAAAGGCCCATAAGTTTCCCATAAATCCAACTAGGTCCTTCCTTCATTACTTTCTCGTCCCTTCCTCTTTATTCTAAGGACAAAACTTCTCTTAAGGTCTAGAAAAAGAGGGCAAAGAAGATCAATCTAATACTAAGGTACATACATAAAAGGGATATTGTACATATACCCTGATTATCCAATCACAAGGTATATTTCATAACTTGATAATTCAATTGAGGTGACTTCCTCATCATTTATTCTCTAAATGATGGCAAGAGATCTAAAAGATACATTAGATGATATATTTTACAAATTGCATCCCTTAATTTGGGTAAATTGCATTTTACCCCAAATTAGGGTTTTAAGCACCGGGATTGCTTCCACAGCTGCACCTTGGTGCCCAAGCTTGGGAAATCCCTCAAACTTTGCCAAAAAGATTCTCATGATGTCTCAAAATCAGAGGAACATCTCATCATGTGCAAATTGCAAGCTAACCCTTTCAACTGGGTAAATTGCACATAGGTCCCTGTATATCAAAACAATGCTACAATCTTTAAATAAAAAGGAGCAAATACTGAAATATATGTTTCTGAGAAAAATTACATGCTCAGAGTTAATCACAAAGATTTAATTACATATTTAGGCAAAACACCTAGGGTTAACTCATAACCTAGGTCAGGGATGTTACAAGATTAATGAAAATCACTAAAAATTTAAAACCATTTTGCAAAGAGATCCATTTCTAGGAAACTCTTAAGAAAAGAACTAAAGCAATATATACATCATGGTTCACATTGTACATACATTGTACCATCTCATCTCAAGGATATCATATACCAGTTGCCTTGCCCAAACATATACATAAGCAACGTAAAACCTCAAGGCATACAAGCCAAAATCTCAAATCATTTATAAAACCATTACGTACTAACTCCCAAGGACCTGAGAGTATAGATACGACACATATGACTTCTATCTACAAGACACGATAGACAACACACTCAACCTAAGTTGTTATTACTGTCCCTGTTGATGTTGTCCTCCCTCTGCAATACAGTCTCTACCTCCTTATATGTGTCCACCTAAAAATGTTGGGACCAACGCGGTGTGACAAAAGTCCCAACAAGAGATATAACTCTCCGCCAAAAATATTATTATCACAAATAAATAGTATAAAACTGAGCAGAGGATCTTTTATATTAATAATTAAGATTAATTACTATTTATAAGCAGAACAAAGCAATATCATCTTTTAAAGCAATGCAACTATCTATGATAGAGAAATAAATCATCTATTCATTTTTTAAGAAATACAAAGAATACATATAACATTTATCCATTTAAGATGTATAAAAGTAATGTAACATCAACCAATGTGTCTGTATTCAATCCTTAAGCAAACATGCTACACAATTGATTACATATTTACAATCACACTTATGCCATGAGGAGATGAGGTATACCACTCATGCTCCAACCGACCACCGCTTAGTTGAAATCGGTACCATACAAGGTCAAAGGAAGAGCCGACTTCCAAGACCTCACATGTCTCGGTCAGTACGAGACCACTGGCAGTGACATCATGTGTCAAACTAGAATTAGCTAACCATGGTATAGTGGCATCTCCGCTATAGAGTTACAGCCACATCATGCACTCTATTCAAGGATATCACACAACAACCCTAGTATATGAGGGAAAGATCACACAACAATCCCTATTTGGACGTAAGGATATTTTTACCCATCACCCACACATATTAAAAAATATGCTCTCCGAGTTAAACTTGTTTCACCATTCAGCAAATTCTGACACTAAATGGATCTATGGCCATGGCAACTACATGATAAGGTTTCACTTGATTAATTAGGTGCATTAAAACATCTTTTAGCATCAACCAAGTTACAAGCATGAATTATAATAGATGCTACAAAGAAAGGTTTTATACATTTATCAAGTGCTTTCATAATCTTTAGAACATTATCACCTCTTATCAGGTAACTATTACCTCTAGGTCCTCAGACCCATGTATACATTATACATGTTGCACACGTATTTCACATGGCTCACAAGGCCCATTTAATCTGTATCATATGAAACATCATAGCTCATACCTGGCTATGCTCATCATCTCATGATACATGTATGGTTAGTATTTCATGATAAAAACAATATCAAGTATATATAATCACCATGCAATACAAGAAAAATACAACCTTCTCATTATTAGGGTTTGGGTTTCCCTTTTTAGCCAATTAGGGTTTCAAGTTCATATTATAAAGAATCAAAACCCTAATTCATAGATCCACACATATTAGGAGCATACATTGATATCAGAAGCATTCAATCATACTTGTTTATTCTCATCATTTATCATTAAATGATTATCACACAAAGTATGAGTTTCTCTCTCATCCTGACTAGGATATTGATTACATCATACTTTATTAAGTTGGCTCAACCCTTTTCTCAAGATACATTGGCCTACACTTATCAAAATGCATTAAACTCTTTACATATTAATGTATCATTTGACATAACACACTTCATGTGTTACTCAATCAAGTATATCGGATTTGAGGTGCTTACCTGCATATTGGTTTTGAGGTGCTTCCACCATATCGGGCAAGAGATGTGTGCTTACCACCATATCGGGCAAGAGGTGTGTGCTTCCACCATATTGGGCAAGAGGTGTGTGCTTCCACCATATCGGGCAAGAGGTGTGTGTGTGTGTGTGTCACTTATATCAGGTTACTCAAGTGTAGGGTTTTGCATATCGGGTTAGACCCTTATGCTCATACCTTTTCAAACCTTCAAAGTATCAACCTACCATGTGTTGAGTGATAGACTAGACAACTTATTATTATTTTTTCAACCAATCCAAATGTACAAAATGATAGGGGTGTGGGGTTCCAAGGTATAACAGATTTCATATCCAATATTGGGTTTCATCACCATATCGAGTTATAGGTGCTTCAACTCGATATCAGTTTGTGCCATGATGATGTCATCATCATCAAGCTCTAGACTTTCGTCCCTTATTGTTCTAGTTCATGGACAACATTCCCATGCAACTATTAGAACTCATAGAATCATCAATCATTCAAGACAAATCGAAATTGAAAGTAGATCAACAAGTATAGCAAGATTGAAGGTGAGTAATAACATGATTGGGTTCAAGTTATATAACCCACCTAAAGAACAACTTAAAAGCTCCAAGATACAAAGCTTCACGTTCCCAAGGTTGAATATGAACTTATCAAAGATCCAAGACTTGTTAACAACTCCTATATATGTAAAGAATCACCATAGATAAGAACTTGGTGAAGAAGAAAAGAAAGGAAGAATCACAACCTGAGAGTCATGCTTCAACCAAGGTTGAAGATGACCATGGCTTCACCTTAAGCTTAAGGCTCGAGCTTATCCTTGCTGCTCAACTACTATGCATGATATCTAAGACAAAGAGAGTTGTAGGATTCGAAAAGTTTCACTAGTAGGTGAAAGGAGTGGTATATATAAGTGAGGCTCATGAGAGAGTGTATAAGAGGTATCATCACCTTATACTACTAGGTGACACATGTCCATGCATGCACACATATTTATCTTGACATGCAAAACTCTTGGGGATAATCTAGGGATAAGATTTCAGCCATTAGTTATCTTGTTGAACAAGATATTTCAACCCAACATCACTTTATTCACAAATTGATACAACTTTTCCAAGGAAAGTTGTAAATCGATATCCATCACCTTCTTGAGGTTCTTAACTCATCATGGCCTTTTCCAAGAGTTGAAAAAATGATATGGGACCTCCTTTATGGCTTCTTGGCCGATAGGCACTCCCTATAAGCTCTACAACTCATTTTAGGGTTTCAACTATACAACTCTTCTTGGTCTTTTCATCACCAAGAATACCATCACTCAAACATGATGCCTATTTATTTCTATCTCTTATATATGATGCTAAGAGAGATTAGGGACACTCTAGAGGTGATAATTTTCATATCAACCCTACATTTTGGGTAAATTGCAATTTGCACCAAAATTTATACACAAGGCACAAGCATTATTCAAACAAGCTCCAACTTGGTACTTAGGCTTTCCACAAGCCACCCCTTTGCATAATTCTCTCTATTATGATGCTAAATCACTTGAGGCACGTTCAGAATGTGACATATTGCAATATAACCCCTCGTATTGGGTAAATTGCAATTTACACCCAAATTATCATATAATGTACAAATAGTTTGCAAATAAGCTCAAACTTGAAAATTAAAATCTCCTTGAGTCTTAATTACTTTTAAAAAAATTAAAATAAGTTTTTAAATAACTTAAGCAAAACTTCTAGGTTTATGCCATAACCCAGGTCAGGGATGTTACAAGATCCCCTCAATTTATTTTATACCACATGTTGGGTTTCATAATAACATGAGTTAAGAGGCTCTATGTTCATACATTAACAGAACTATGTCTTATCCCTTTTTATCATATCAAAAGTTGGGGCGATTGTTTTACCTAGGGGAGAAAATACTGTAAAGGATAATCTATGTGGTCACTTGTAAAACTCTTAAAATTGTGAAAAGATAAGCTTATGGAGTCACTACTCATTTAAGTATAAAAAAAGAATTTTTGGATAAGATTTAAGTTTGCTGCAAAATCCAAAAAGGGTAAAAAGTAACCCACTCATGAGCAGACAAAGCATGGAAAGTATGGAAAAATCAATGGGATTGACAATCATATTATGATTGGGGAAGGTGTTAGGCACCCCCATGATGCCTAAAAATCAATAATTCTATTTTTTTACAAACACTGGAGACTTAATTATTAGTTACCTAGATCTCTATTTCAGGCAATAATTCATTCATATAGATGTTTGTACTCCCTTGTAGCTAGGCATGCCCTATTCTATTGAATGAGATGTTATTAAGGCTACTAATGACATTCTTCTCCAAAGAATCGACTTTTGTATTAAGTTGTCTAGCGACATAAGAGGGGTTAATATAAGCTGTAGTAGAGAGTATTTTTTGAGACCGTTCACTGTTTGTGAGGCTTGTTTCTCACAGACATAATCATGGAGATTTCTTGGAGGGAGTATGACATAATGCATCATGATGTCCACCCTTTAGACATGCATATGGATCGTGCTTCATAGATCACTTGGATTTATAACTCAAGAACATTATGCGCCACAATGGATAAGTTGCATCCCATGATGCAATTCGCAATGTTGTTCACAACATGAATGTTAATGACTGCAGATCCATCTTCCTTCATAAATGCAACATCAATTAACATTAAGCCTTACTATTTGGAGGTATGTTCACCATAGGTCTCGTCGTTGTCTTGGGATGTGTCGCGACTGATTTAGGAAGTTTCAATATCAAGTTAGCACGAGCTTTGATGAAATAGACAATAGATTATAGGGTGCATGGAAATCGGAATGATTGGACTCATTTCTGAACTTCTATAGATGTCAACATGTGACCGCTATAGCATTTAAGGTGTGTTGATCCCATGAATGACTGTTACTGATCAATTTCAACAATACATATGTTGGGTCCTCTTTCATGTCATGATACATGTTGAGAGCCGACCAGATATGCTTTCTCATAGGCCAATCCCTCATACAATGTAGAAGGGTGTCATCTGGGAAGCCACAAATAAGGAAGGAGGCATAAGTAGTCATGTGTCTTCTCATTTTTTTAGAATTAGTAAGGATTGCTCGGTGTTGCAGAAGTGACATGAAGATGCAAATCTTTTTAGGCAATTCTGAAGTCTATATTTCTCTCCAATTGCCACGAATTGATGTTTCCTTGGAAAAGTGTAGCCTTCTGTACATGGATCTAGTAGTCATCTCACTATTTGTGTCATGTGACCATATCCATTGATCCTTTATAGAATATTGGTCAGGTACCAAGGTGTAATGATTGACCTTCCGCACAGGTTGTAGAAAGTAGGCGTGGATAAAATCCCAGTCCTAAATATTAGCATTGTTCAAAGATGACACCCAAAGATCATTTAGTTCAGTAGGACTGTTGATATTAGGGTCCATATCCAAAAGTAATTTGTCACCAATCCATCTATCCTTCCAAGCATCAGTATCCCCTTCATTATTAACAAACTTATACCACTCGTCTTTGATTCTTTGAAGATGTTTCTTGATGAACCCCCAAGCAGCAAGACAAGGTGTCACTGAGGATATGGATCTCCTTTTGTATTTATCTTTCATAATTTTAACCCATGGTTTACTGTCATTGTTATGATAGGACCAAACATTTTGCAACATCAACGCATCATTTTGATCCATAGAATCCTTGATACATAGGTTGCCGATATCCTTGCTTGATGTCAACTACCTCTAAGAGACTGAGGTAGCTTAGTAGCTTTGCTTTTCCCTGACCACATAAACCTTATGATATGCTAATTAATTTCACCAAAAAGTGGACTTGAGAGATTTACCAAGTGCATGGTGTAGGATGGGATAGCTTGAAGTGTTGATTTCACTAGAGTGATTCTTCTTGCTAGGGACAGATGCCTTATGGACCAACTATTCATTCTAGCTTTAATGTTGTCAACAATAACTGCATGTATTGATTTTTTAACATGATGATGTAGTATAGGAACACCAAGATAGAGGCTATACCGAATGCCCATATTGTTGTTGGCCCTTCTCTTATAACTAGTGGTGTGTTACATGAGAAGAAATAATGAGATTTCTCCTTGGATATTAATTGACTAGAGACCATGGTCACTCATTTATCACTTTTGTAGTGTTGTAGCCAGTGTTTCAGTAACTTCTGATAAGAGTACAAGGTCTCCCTCAAAGTAGATATGTGTAAGAGGTGTACCACCTCTGCACAGTTGTACTGGTTTCCAATTTCCTTCTTCAACATACTTAAATATAACTTGGATTGATCATTTTATGCATTTAATGAATACATATGGACTTCTTAGATCTCCCTAGAGGACCCCTTGTTTGGTTTTAAAAGCTTGAGGTGGTTTCCCATCCCAAAGAATGGATGTTTTCCCTATAGTGATTATGATCATGATGATGTTGACTAGAATTAGAGGAAGACCCATTTTGTTCAAAGTGTCTAGGATGAAAGGCTGATTCATTATGTCAAAGGCCTTTGAGAGGACTATCTTAGTAACCATTACTTTCTTGTTGCCTTTTTTTAAAGCACATGGAGTGTATAGATTTTTGGATGAGCATGATGTTGTCAGCAATTCTCCTAACTAGTATGAAACTAGACTAATTTGGAAATATCTAAGTTTTAAGAAGGGCTTGATGCACTCAACTATCAATTTAGAAATGATTTTGAAGCATGAGTTGTTGATGGATATAGGCCTAAGATCCCCACATCTCCGCACAACTGTTGTTTTTGGTATAAATAACATGTGAGTATCAACAATACGTTCATTGATGGTACCTAGCCTAAATGCCTTTTGAATGGTAGTGATGACTAAGAGATCAACATGGATCCAGTTTTCTATGTAAAATTCGTTACATATTCCATCAGGGCCCAATGCTTTGGAGTGAGGGAGCTTAGAGGTGATATCTTTAATTTCTTCAATTGAGGGATACATGGCAGGTCTCATCATAGAGCTTGGAAGTGGACCTGAAAATGCTCTTGGGTAGTCAAAAATTAAGTCAGGTCTTGGTGTATACAGGTTGTAAGGTTTTTGAAGTAGCTGAGGATGAGCCTTTGAAGCTGGATTGGATTGGTGTCCAAGTTCCAGACTTGTATTTGAGATATGAAATCTTATTTTGGTTGTGTCTGGAACGAACATAGAATTGGAAAAACTTTGTATTTCCATCTTTCCATTTGAGTAAAATGATGCAGGCTTTCTACCACCAATCCAATTCCTCATGGAGAGGGACTGAGTTATATTCCTCCTAAGCTATTTTTACATCAGTGATAGTAGTGAAGTGTCAGGCTAGATGCCTATGGGCTTCATTTAGTTGGTGTAGGATCTTTTATTTCAATTTATGGGGTTGGAAATTGGAGTATGCTTCCCACTTCTGAGTTGAGTTTTGGAAGGCAGGGACTGCTTCTGCCACACCATGTTTGTTATTGTAGTGTAGGAGAAGATGCTTGTTGAAGTTAGGTTTCAGTTTCTAGCTAGGCTTAGTTTTGAACGTCTTTTGATGGGTTCACCGCAAGTTATGTGCTTCAAGAAAAATAATATTATGGTCATATATAATATGTGGCAAAACCACAAACTTAAAATCCATGAAGTGTTGAAACCACATGTACATCACAGGGATATGATCATTTTTTCCAAGAGGTGCCTCTTCATTAATGTAAATGGTTGCCCTTTAGTTTTAGTATCAAGGAGACCAAAATATAGTTGGAAGTCATTAAATCTCCTACTTGCTTTGCTATCAAAGAACTCACTGCCTCTTTTCTGTGAGGGGCTAAGCATAGTATTGAAATCACAAAAGAATTGCCCACAGATTCCTGACTGTATGACTAATATCAGTTAATATCTTCCACAAAGGTTCCTTATTTTGTGGGTGAGGGTTACCATAAACACATGCAATCAACATGTAATTGTTTACTTTACAATGGATGTTTTGTTGATGGTTTTGTGGAATCTAAATATGGCATTGGTTTTGATTCCACAAAATCCAAATACCCCATGAGAAGACTATAGCCTCAACCCTATGGGATGAATTAAGTGCATTGACTTAACAATATTGGAATCACAATCACTACTATAGTGAGGTTCAATTACTATAATGATATATATCTTGTGGTTCTTGTCATTTCTTTTATCAAGCGAATCTTTTCGAGAGAGAATGCTCCTTGAATATTCTAACATATCATTTTTCATCTTGGGATAAGGAGGTAACATAAAGTGGATGGGAAGGGATTTCAGGTGGTGCCTAGAACCTCTGTGAAGTCCTCATTAGTTGTATCATAATCTTCATTGGCAAAGCCATTCATATTGAGGTCATCCCGATATCCATCATTGAATAGGTCTGCCATGTTCATTTTTCCCTTTCTCCTAGCTCTATCTGAATATGTGAACATTGGGTTATTTTGATATACTACTTGTCTATTTCTCAAACTCACCAGTCTCCCTGGTGATTCCCTTAGAACACTTGAAGGGCCACTACCGTATATCATCACTTGTGAATTATTTGAGTGTTGAGGATGTCTACCTTCAACAAATTCATCCTCATATAGAGTGATGAAAGTGTTGGTGAGTAGAAGATTTCTTGAGACCTTAGCGATAGTTTCTTTACTTCCTTTAATGCTTTTGTTTTTCCTATTATTTTTTGCTCTATGTCATCCTCTTCCTTAATGTTTAAGTCCTTAGGGTTTTCCTTCTTTTCCTCATTATGGTTCCGCTTGGGGTTTTCAGCAGTTGCACACTTACGTGGAGCAATGGTCTTCTTTGGTATTGGGTGGCATTCCTTCATTTTCACGTGCATGTCAATGGTATACACAAGTGGTTGTGAAGGTGGTGTTATAGGAGTTTAAGTACTTGTAGATGGTTTTTCACTTGGCACCTCCTTAGTCTTATGGGGATATGAATTGTCAGCATGACCAACTCATCCACATCCCATGCATATTAGAGGTATGTTCTCGTATTCAATTTTTAGTTTTTCACCATTAGCAATGATGCTTGGCAGCAACGGGGTATTTGTTTCCACTTCACCTACTATCTTTGCAAACTTGCCTTTATCTCCTTCTTCAGTATTCAAGTTGATCTTGATTGTTCTCCCGATTGCATTTTAGATTCCTTGTAGTAGGGTATATTGATAGAGGAATATAGGGAGATCAGGTATCCTTACGCACACTAGCAGCTGACATGGTATAGGATCATATGGATTGAAGTCTGGTGACCGTGATTGAACATGTATGTAGGTACCAAATATGGTCCATGGACCTCTTGTCATGTCATGAACAAAATCTTTAGAGTTTGAGAATTGAATAGTATAGCAGCCCATAGACCGATAAATCAAAATTGTTTTAATGGTTTCCATAGGTTTTACAGTTGATTGACTAGGGCATGATATTCGACAGATATCCTAATTAGTTTAGTTACCATTGAGTTCCTCCAGGGTTTAAGAAGTGGCACTATCTTATCATGCTAGATTGTGAATGTGGGGATCAGTCCACTTCAATCTATGATGATGTTTGAATCCTTTAGGAAGTCCTAGGAATAGGCTTCAAAGGGTCACCACTCTTACAACCGTTAATAGTGTCTTTGTATGAAGGATGTGGTGTTATTGAGTTGTCATTGTTGTTGTCCAATGTTGTGAGGTTCTCCATCACCAGTTTTTTTGATATCACTAGTGTGGTCGCTGGTGGACTTACATTTTTGTTTCCCTATGGTAATTGATAGGATGGTTCATTGGATGGACGTTGTCAGTTCCCCGATCCTCGTCCTCCTCCATTCCTCCATTCTCCACACATGATGCCGCTTCCAGAAAACCCTATAACCATCAGGTCAATTTTTCTCTCTAATCAATAATTCTATTTGAAATCTCGAGTTCATGAAAATCATATGATTTGGGTTTGATTATAGGAAAAAAACAAAAAATCAAAGAGAGAGAGAAACATTACTCGAGTGTGTGAGTATTTGGTTACTTAAGATGATTGTGACTTTCTTTCATCATCCTTAAAACTCTAATTATTATTATGAGATCCCAATTGCCTCGAAATATCCCATGACATAATTCCATCCTAGGATAAGATGTGGGAATATAAAGAGAAAACATTTAATTAAGGTATTTGATATGAGAAATATATATTCTTTTATGCATATGATCAAGCAAAAGAATGCAAAAGACAACTAGATCTACATGATAAAGAAACTAGTTTATTTATCTTCAATTGTATAATAACAAGATCAACAATCAATATCTAGATCAATGAAGCATAACAATTGTCATTAGATGAGCAGTTACGAAGTGGTTAGAGTAATTATTAATGATTACAAGTGAATAACATGTAAAATCAAAAGAGATAACTAACAATTAAAGAAGATTAACATGTTTCCTTCTACCGCCCATGTATCCTTCCGACATATGGGAGTCGATGTGCTAGAAGAAAGATCTTATAGGCATTAGTGATAACATCAGTTTTTATGCACATTTTAGGATTTTCAATAAATAAAATCATTTGATTTAATGTTTAGAGATCTCAAACTTTGTTCACTTTGTACCTAAATTACCAAGTACTTAATTTTGATAAAGTTCCATTGAAATATATAGAAGATCAACTCAAACTCATAAATATCGATGACATTTCCATAAACCTTCAAGAATGATCACTATTCATGATAAAAGCATACCTCAACAAAATTCCACAGCTCATCAACCTATTAGGTCGACACTTCAGCCTGCATCTAGAGACCAATGGATCCACCCATCGGGATTTTGGCCATCGATCAGAAACAACGATGGACGTGATGTCAACACAAAGACATCGATCTTAAAGACCGACAAAGTTTCATCAAGCTTAAAGTTATGGAACTCATATGCCGACCTCCATGCCAACAGTTCATCATAGACCATCTTGTCAATCTTTCTAAGATCGATGGAGACCCGTCGATCAAACAAAGACTCATCTACCTCCCAGATCGAAAGTAGGAATATCAAGATTCTATGTCACATGGACTAATAGAAGACCGACAAAGCACAAGTCAAGCCCTATAAATCGACCCCAAGGGCATCAATTCAAGGCATCTTGAATTTTGGAGTCAACGAGTCAAAAGGTTGCAGTCAAGTTTAGAGCCTAAGTCCAAGCACATCAACCTGGCTAGTGTCATCAACCTAGTTAGTCTGTTGACCTCTAGACTTGGCATTCAACCATTTCCATTGTCAGAACAATGGATATGCTTTCTTCAATCTTGATTGCTAGAAAGATTGAAGGTCATGAATATCTGGTGATCGACCATTGTCCATTGACCTCCTTGTCAGATCCAAATTGAAAGGTTGATAGATCGATCATTCAATCTACCCCTATATCGACTTATTCCCTCTCTTCTTCTTATCATGAATTATTCAAGTTGTAATCTATTTTATTTCTATGCCATGAGTGGAACTCCATAATTTATGTTGGGAGTAGCCTTCAGACCCTCCCAATGATGCAATCTTTCCTTCTTCCATTTAATACATGTGTTTTTACGGTTCTGTTTCTATAGTCATATTGTTAATGCATTGATTGTTTGATTAGCTAACTTCTTACGATGATTGATATGAAATTATTTGAGAGAATGATTTTAGTAAGATCTGGAGTACGGATTGGTAACAAGACATGAGAGTGAGAATGTTACGATAACTGAAGCCCTATGGTTATTATTGGTCTTTTGGTTATTATCTTAAGAGAGAGATACCTTTGGATAAAAATCTACTCGGATCTCAAGAGAAGGAAGGAGCATATATCTTTTACGATTGTGTTCAAAACATATTAAGAATATATATAAATTAGGAGAGAAGGTGTTGTATGGTTGAGGCTGGTGTAATGGCAAAACCCAAGCCAAGTCTCCTTCCTTATCACTTTCACCATTATCTTTATTTCTTTTTATCTTGGATAACATAGATTTACTGCTTATTTAGATTAATTCATTCCTTAACTGGAACACCAATTTCACCTCTTTTATTTGACTAAACTAAGACAAGATCTCCCACTTTTATTATGTTGTTCTCCTTGTTCCTGTGTTCAATCATGTATTACTACAATAGACTCCATATTGAGTTGTGGACGTATCTTGAAGTCAGATATAAATTTAAAATATGATATTTTTGACTGGACCATCGTGTTTACATTTTTGACTCATGAAAAAGAGCGATCAACTTTTGACATCGTTGTTGGGGACAAGGTAACAAATAACTACTAAGAACTTGGGGTCTACTTTGAATTAGTCTGTAATTTTATGTTTAGCAATTGCTTAACTGAACCCTTTATTAATTCTTACGTCTACCATTACTATCATTTACATTTCCAATCTTAGACTCTAATTTATTCAATTTCTCTTCAGGTAGTCAATTTCTTTGTTTTTCAACACTGGAGATTTTTAGTAAATCTATAGAAGTAGAGCACCTTTTTAATGATCCAATGGTTGCTCAACCAGCCACAGGACAAGCCCCTTTAAACCAACCATCTCTATGCTCCTTGGTTGTAGCTTGTGTGAATGATGATAGGTAGCATGTGGTTATACCTTGCATACTTGTATAAAATTCTGAATTGAATCCTACTTTCCTCAACATCATTCAACATCAAATGTTTGGGGGAAGTTTTGTTGACAAAAATCCGTACCATCACATTGATGCCTTCAAAATATTTGCAAAACCCTTAATATAAATAGGGTCCCTCAAGACATCATCTACCTGAAAGGCTTCCAATTTTCCTTGAGAGACAAAGCTTTAGCTTGGCATCTATCACTAAAAGGAGTCACCACCTAGAAAAAATTGTATGAAGCTTTCATTAACAATTTCTTTCCTACTGTGAAGACTCTTCGATGCAAGCAAAAAAGTCAATGGTTTTAAAGAAATCTTACTGAGAATTTGTATGAGGCTTGGGAGAGGTACCAAGAGTACTTGTAAGATTGCCCCCATCACAACTTCAATGAAGGTTTTCTTATATCCACCTTCTATGAAGGGCTTACCTCGACTAGAAGAACGTCCCTGAGTGCAGTGGTAGGAAGTGACTTCATGAAACATGATGTTTAGACAATAAAAAAAATCACCAACAACATGGATGCGTTATGGGTTGGACAAGACTATGATAGAGGTCTTGTCATAAATGTAGCCGCCATTAATAACTCTTCAGTATCAAAGTTTTGTGAAAGTCTATATAGCAAGTTAGACAAAACGACACATATATACAAAACTTGAAAGAAGAAAATTCTAGATACCATACCGAGACAGTAGTGAAATGTGTTACTTATTGAGAAGGTGGACAAGACATAGACCATTGCATGTATACCCACGAGTTAGAAGATCTTTAGATGATTCCCATGGAGAATGTGTCATATATAAGTTACAAAAGGCCCAACCATCTTGGTTTTTCATATGGAAATACATTTATGTCAGAAAACTCTTTTCAACTGAATCAAACACCACAATCAATAGGCAAAGGACAAGACATGGGATGAGGAAATCCCCTGGGATTTCCACAAAATAAGCTGCCGCAACAACATGGCAATTCCAGCGGACTAGCAACAGGAAGCTTGTTCCAACAACAACAAAATTCCATAAACTAGTAAAACACCCTCACTTAAAGATTGGGGGAATACATGGTGAGTAATAGTAACTCAATGTCTACCATGCAAGTGCAATTGGGGAACGTAAACACGAAAATCAATGACCTACAACAACACAAAAGGATGATTTATCAATGACTAGCCTCTATAGATGCATCAATCAAGAGCTCAATTGGGCAGTTTCCCTGAAGCACTGAACAAAACCCAAAGAGTGAAAGTGCAAGGATGACAACACCCCGATCTGGAACCAATTTAAATGAACCAAAAGATTTCCTAGCTATAGTTGAAGAAAGTGAAGAGTTTGATTAACCTTAGAGAAGGAGATGGTCCAACAACAAAGAAATCACGAGGAACAACTAAACCTATTTTGTCCATCAGGACATATGAGATTCCATCTGGAGCACTTATTCTTCATTGCTTCATTAAGGCTCAACTTATATTATATACACTAAATTCCTAGACACCAACAAAAAGATACACTTATATATCCCCCTTCTAGACAACATTGATGAAATGCCCACTTAATTATGAAAGATCTTATTACCAACATGAGAAAAAGAGGAGAAATAGAGACCGTTCATTTAGCTAGGATGGAAATGGACAACTTCCAGTCAACTATGCCAACTAAGAAGAAGGACCCTGGAACTTTCAACATACCCTTTCTCATTGGAGAAACTTCACCAAGATATGGCCTAACCGATTTGGGTGCTAGCATAAGCAACATGCCACACACTCTAACGATTCGAATGGGTTTAATAGATATTGTCCACTTGAATATGAGAATGCAGTCAGTTGATAACTCTTATGCCAAGCTAGTTGGTGTAGTCGAATATGTCCCTATCCAAATCAAACATTTCTTTATCCCTTATGACATAGTCATCATTAATGCAGTTGAAGATCCTATGTACCCGATGATTTTTAGTCAACTGTTTCTGTCCAAAAACTGTGCTTTAATTGATGTTGCATATGGGTTAATTACTATTAGGGTAAGAAATGAACATATCGACTTCAATGTGTTTGATCATATAAAGGGCCCCTCTCTGATGGAGGCACGTTATTATACTAACTCTTATAGTCAGTTGTGTGCTGAAATTCTGAAACACAATGCTATTGTGAATCCATTGATGCGAGCACTTACCAACCCCAATTCAGGATTATCGACCCAAAAGTAGAAGAGATCCTAGCCTACTTAGAAGCATCACAAGAGGAGGAAGCACATTAAGGTTCGATAGAAATTGTCAAGTACGTCTCTCTTCAGAGATAACCAAAGGACACTTCTACACCAAAGCCTATACTAGAGTTGAAACCCCTTATGAAGGGATTGAAGTATGAATTCTTAGATGATGAGTAGAGAGATCATGTGATTATAAATGCTCAACAATCATCTGATCAACAGGAAAAACTATTGATTGAGCTTAAACTTTGACAAAAAGCTCTTTGTTAATGTATAGATGACATTAAAGGACTTAGTCTTACTATCTACATACATCAAATTAACTTAGAGGACACTGCCAAACCATGTCCCCAAGTCTAGAGAAAGCTAAACAATAAGATGCAAGAAGTCATGCGCAAAGAATTTATTAAACTCTACAATGTCAGAATGATTTACACCATTAGTAATAGTATTGGGTAAGCCTGGTACATGTAGTACCAAAGAAGGAGGAATGCCAGTTGTAAAAGGGGGTGATGACAAGGAATTAGCTAATTGCACGTCAACTAGTTGGTGAATGTGTATAGATTGCAGTTTGCTTAATGCCACAATGAGAAAGGATCACTTCCCCCTCTCATTTATTGACCAAGTCCTAGAACAACTTGCACATCACTCCCACTTCTACTATTTAGATGGGTACTCTAGTTTCTACCAAGTGTTTATCCATCCAGTTGATCAAGAGAAAACCACTTTCACTTGCTTATACAAAACATATGCCTTCCATCGAATGCCATTTGGCTCTACATTGCTCCTGCCGCCTTTGAAAGGTATGTCAGCCATCTTTACCATTTTTATTGAAGAGATCATAGAAGTTTTTATGGATGATTTCTCCATCTATGGGTCATCATTCAATGATTGTCTGAAGAACCTATCTCTTGTACTTTAAAGGTCTGAGGAAAAACAACTCATCCTCAACTGGGACTAATTCCATTTCATGGTTCACGAAGGAATTGTTCTCAAATACAAGGTGTCCAAATCTAGTATTGAAGTTGACAAAAGCAAGATCAAAGCTATCTATAAGCTACCACCACCTTCTTCTGTCTCATCCATTCAAAGCCTTCTAGGACATGCCATGTATTATCTATTTTGTCAAGAGCTTCTCCAAAAATTTAAAACCTATTTTTGGACTTGCTAGTAAAATACACACCTTTTATCTTCAATGAAGAATGTATTAAGGCATTCCACACTTTGAAATATGCCCTAAATTCCTCACAAATTATGTAAGATCCACATTGGGACCTTTCTTTCAAGCTCATGTACAATTCTAGTGACTATGTCATAGGGATAGTCTTAGGGTAAAAGAAGGATAAGAAACATCATTTATTTACTCCACCAGAAAAACTCTAGATGAGGCATAAATAAACTACACAACCTTAGAAAAGGAAATGTCAGTAATCATTTACACCTTTGATAAATTTCGGTCATATTTATGGGGTGGAAAAGTCATAGTATATACCAACAACATGGGGTGATCAAATATTTAATGCAAAAGAAGGATACTAAACCTCACCTTTTACATGGGCCCTCCCATTACAAGAATGTGATCATAAAATTATCAACAAGAAGGGATCTAAGAATGTGGTCATGTATCATATTTCCCATATACGTGTTGAAGAAAACAATCCCTTGCCTATCAATGAGTCCTATCAATATGAGTCAATCCTAGCTATTCACACCATGCAACCAGCCACACCATGGCATGCATAGTTCTGAAACTATCTTTCTTGCCAACAACTGCCACTCAAGATGACATATAACCATATAAGAAGTTATTTTTAGACCTGAACAACTATTATTGGGTGACCCACTCTTGTTTAGAAAATGTGCAAACAATGTCTATAAACGATGTGTCTCCAATGGTGAAGCTCACTCTATTGTAGAGAAATACCATGACGCTCCTTATGGAGAACATTTGGGCATCGAAAAGACTGATATGAAAATATTGAATTCAAGATTTTACCAACCAACCATTTTTAAGGATTCTCATGCCTATATTTGACAATGCAATGCATGTCAGAGGACCGAAAAATTAGCAGCAGAAATGAAATGCTCCTCGCTAATTGGATTGAAGTTGAAATTTTTGACGTTTGGGAAATAGATTTCGTGGAACCATTTCCCCCATCTTTTGAGAATAAATATATATTGGTCATAGTCGATTATGTTTTAAAGTGGGTAGAGGCTCTGGCATCACCAACATGTGATTCCAAGACAATAATGCACCTTTTCACACAAAAAAACATATTTTCAAGATTCAGAGTCCCTTGAACAGTCATAAGTGATGATGGTTAACACGTCATAGAAAAATAATTTGAGACACTTTTGAAATGATATGGATTAAAACATAAGATATCTACCCCAAACTACCCTTAAACCATTGGTCAAGTAGAGGTTTCAAACAGACAAATCAAGAAGATACTTGAAAATACAATGGGGAAATCTAGAAATGACTGATCCTCAACACTCAATGATGCTCTCTGGGCGTATCAAACAGCCTACAAAACTCCCTTTGGCACCACCCCTTATTGCCTCATCTATGGCAAGCATGGACATATCCCTTTGGAATTGGAGCATAGAGCTTTTTGGGCCATTAAGAATCTCAACATGGATATTGATCTCACCAAGAAGAAACACTTTCTTCAATTATAGGAATTGGAAGAACTTTTATTGCATGCCTATTAAAACACAAAGATCTATAAAGAACGAACTAAAATTTGGCATGAATCTAATGCCAAGAAGAAGGATATTTCGAAAGGAGATAAAATTCTATTATTTAACTTTGCACTTTGACTCTTTCCTAGAAATCTACACCCTCTATGGTTTGAACCATTTACTGTTATCACCATCTATCCTTTCGGCATGATGGACATTCACAACAAGAAGTTTGGAACCTTTTCAGACAATGGACATTGATTGAAGCGTTACTATGATAATGAAGTCTTTGAAAGAAAGTGGACATGGATTTGTCCGATGCAAGCACTTTAGAATGACAACAAATCTATAGTAAAGCTAAATGACTATAAACAAATCACTACTTGGGAGGCAACCCAAAGTGTATCTTTTTATTCTTTTTGTTTATTTTGTTTTGTTTTTTTAGATAAAATTTCTTTGTAAATTTCATGATCGATCTATCAACCCAAGATCATATATCTCCTAGATCAATAGTTTTCTCTAAAGGATTGAATGGTCAATAATCCTTTCACAAGGATCTATTGACCTAATTCTGATCCGCATATATTAACATTTTTGGACATCAAGTTTTCACATCATATGGACCGTCGACTGATGCATCCCTATTTCAGGCTTCATCTTGTGTCATATTGCATTTGAATCACATCTATACCTGTTAGATTATATGTTATTTCCCCTAATATGCATATTTGTATAAAATGCACTTATGAACATTATTTGCATGTTTTTTAGGCTTTTGGACCATGTTTGGATGGGAGAGAGAGGAGTGATACTATGGTTTCTCTACCCTTGGAGTGGCCTAAAGTTAAGTATGAGGCTCCCTCAACCTACCCCTAGTTTCCATAGCTCCATTGAAGTAAACATGTCTAAGAAAATCCAAGGAATCAAGTCAAAGTGCTGCAATAGAGACCACCACTGTAACGACCATCATCAAACTGACAAACAAATCATTACTAATTAAGCGGAATAAACATAATCAACGGATTAACAAAAATCACTAAAATTTAAAACCATTTTGCAAGGCGATCCTTGATCTAAAAACTTTTACAGAAAGATCTAAAACCCATACATATCTTGATTTACAGTGTACAACATTGTTTCATCTAATCTTGAGGACAACATATAATAGTTTCTCAATTCACACATATATTGAAGCAACATAAAACCTCGAGGCGTACAAGCCAAAATCCTCAGATCATTCATGAAACCATTATGAACCGACTCCAAGGACCTGAGAGTATAGAGACGACACATATGACTTCTATTGACAAGACACGACAGACTGTACACTCAACCTGAGCTGTCACTGCTGCCTCCACTATTATTCCTTCTCTGCAGCAAGGTCTCCACCTCCTCGTACACATCCATCTAAAAATTGTGGATCCCACAGGGTGAGACAATTGTCCCAACGAGAGATATAACTCTCAGCCGACCATATTATTGATGATAAACATTATAAAACTGAGCAGGGGTTCTTTTATATTAACATGCAGGATTAATCATTGTATGAACAGAATAAGATAATCTTCTTTCTCAAGGAGAACACTGCATCTACCCATGGTAGAGTTATAATTCATCTATTTGCTTTGCAAGGAATGTAAAGAATCATAAATAACATCTATCAACTAAGATGTATAACTGAATTGTGTATCAAGCAATGTTTTTCCGTATTCGATCCTTAAGCAGATATGCTACATAGCTGAACATATTTTAACAATCATACTTATGCCCTGAGGAGATGAAGCATACCCCATTCATCTCCAACTGACCACACACTTCTCACAAGTCGGTACCATACAAGGTCAATAGAAGAGCCGATTGCCATGACCTCCCTTGTCTCGGTCAGTATGAGACCACTTAGGCTTAGCATGACATCTCATGTCAACTGCAATATAGCTGTGCCAGGGTATGTAGGCATCCTCGCTTAGAGCTACAACGTCAACTGTGCTCTCTTAGGGGAACATCTACAACAACCGTCCCCAGTTATTGAGTTATTGTCACTTAGGCACCATACTCTGAGCCATGGTCACATAGGCACCATGCTCTGAGCCACGGGTCAGTTCACCGTGCTCTATTGAGACATTCTTATGAAATTACTAAGTCATGGACACTTAGGCTCCATGCCCCCACATATTCAAAAATATGCATTCCGAGTTATGCCGCGGAAAACCCATTTCACCATTCAGCAAGTTCTGACGCTGATGGATCTATGGTTAGGGCAAAATTTTATAGTTCCTAATGATGTATTACATGTATTACAACATTATTTTAGCATCAAACAAGTCATCATTATTAATCACAACAAATACTACAAAGAAATGTGTAATACATCTATTCAAGTCTTTACAACACATTTAGATACTTGGTACTTGGGATCTCAGCCCATTATCACATTACTGGGGATCCTCATCCCTTCATATCATTATCATCATGATTACTGGATCTAGGTATTCAAATCCCTAGATCATCACATAGCATTGTTACCTCTGTAACAGGTAACTATTACCTCTAGGTCCTCAGACCAAGGTATTAATTTTACTTGTTGTACAAGTATTTCACATAGTTCACATGGTTTGATTAAGTATCTTGTCACCTCTCATTAGGCAACAACTATACACATGGCTCACAAGGCCCATTAAACATCTTTTCACCTCTCACTAGGCAACAACTATACACATGGCTCACAAGGCCCATTAAACATATTGTCACCTCTCACTAGGCAACAACTATACACATGGCTCACAAGGCCCATTAAACTTTATACTTATCATATAAGTATTTAACATGCCTCACAAGGTTTATGCAATAAGAGAAATACAACCTTCCCATTATTAGGGATTAGGGTTTCCCTTTTCAAGTTCATACTATCAATGAAACCCTAATTCATTGCTCCACACATCTAGTAGCATATATTGATATCATAAGTATGCAATCATACTTATCTATTTTCATCATTTATCATTAAATGATTATAAACACAAGGTATGTGTTTCTCTCTCATTTTCACTAGGATATTGATTACATCATACTTTTGGTTCAATCCTCCTCTTGAGAAATATTAGTCCATCATTAACAATTCACATCATCTTTTGATTAACACCACATTCAACATATGTCACTCAATCAATTACTCATGATTGGAGTGTCTCTATCATACTGGGTATCAAGATGTGTGTATTATCATATTATACTTTAAACCACATTCTTTACTTCATGTCATGTATCCATATCGGGCATGTGGTATAACCACATCACCACGTCATGTTTTAGGGTGTATCCCCTAATTAACATATCATGTACCCATATCGGATGGACTATCACTTAGATCTTATCATTTCAAATTAGCTTTGTATTGGGTATGAGCTAGGTGCTTGACCCCATATCGGGTATACGCTATGTGCTTGGTGCCATATCGTGCATAATATGTGCACCATATCAGGCATAGAGCATATGCCTCATCATATATCCTTTGAGTTGTATACACAAGATACCATATCAATTTCCATTTAGGATTGTCATATCAGGTATCCATATCAGGCAACATATCGGGTGACATATCGGGTTACATATCAGGTTACCATGTTAGGTAGACCCTACGACTCATAACTCCTTCATTCTTTCAAGGATCAACCTTGTCATATAGTTACTTGACAAGCTATATGTCTTATTATATTCTCATACCACAAACCATCACACAAAGGGTATGGTGTATCAGGTTCAATCCCTCATCTAGTGTTTCCCACCAACTTGGGTAAATTATGCCATATTGTGCATGAAGTATGAGTTGAACCTCATATCGTTCACAAGGTAGGAGTAGGTACTTTCCCTATCCTTCATGGAGTATCATTCATCTCATCCATGTGGTATCACTCACCACTTATATTGGCTTACCCATCACTTAGGAATTATCCAACTCTATATCATTTAGAGTGTTCACTATCTCTTATTGTGCAAGAGATGTAGTTTTAGATTTGTATTGTGTATAAGGGTAAATGGGTATCTCATATATCTTGCAAAGGGCATGGCTCATATCGTGTATGATCTATCCATTATCCCCATATCAGGTTAACCCTATCTTGAGTTTCATATCGGGTTGAGGTGTTTCAACCATATCAGATTACACTTAGAATCCATGCCTTATATCGTGCATAAGGGTTTATTTGTTTATTCATATTATGCACCAAATGTGTTCTTCAAGTTATCTTGTACTAGGGGTATATTACATGATCATATCGGGTAAGGAATACTTGCTTTAATTTACTCATATCGGGTACCCAACTAGGGTTTCATATTATCTCACAAGTATACACTTGTTCCTGTATTGTGCAAGGAGTCTATACTTGACTACCTATCATGCAAAAGTTTATGGTTAACACCATATCGTGTCCCAAGGTAGGAACTTCATTCCATATCTTGCAAGGAGATATAATCTCACAAGCATATCGTGCAACTAGTGCATGTATATTACCATATCGGGCAAGAGTTACTTGTTTGGGTGCTTGAACCCAATATCACTTTATGAAGTGATACCATATTCTTCAAGCTCTATACCTTCATTATATCTGTTCTAGTTCATGGAAACATGTCTAAGCAACTACTAGAACTCACAAATTCATCAACTATTTCAGAAGATTTTTGGAATTAAAAGTAGTTCATTAAGTATAGCAATTTAGGTGATGAATAATAACATGATAGAGTTCAAGTTATATAACCCGCCTTGTGAACAATTTAAAAGCTCCAAGATCCAAAGATCCACATCCTAAGGTTGAATAAGAATTTCTTCAAGGTCCATGGTTCGTTCAGAACTCCTTCATGGACAAGAGATCACCATAATTAAGCACTTGGTGAAGAAGGAAAGAAAAGAATATTCATAACCCGATATCCTACTTCAACCAAGGTTAAAGGTGACCAAAGCCTTACCTAAATCTTGGTGCTCGAGCTCTCCTAGCTCCTTGAGCTACTTTGCATGATAACTAAGGGTCTTTGCACTATATATCCAAGGGGAATGGTTATGAGGATCATAAACTTTAATAAGTTGGTGAAAGGTGGAGTATATATACTTGATTTCATGAGATAAAACATATATGAGGTGTCTTCCCCTCATGCTACTAGATGACACGTGGACATGCATGTTTGACACGTGGCCATACATTCACACATGTATATCTTGTCATGCAAGAGTCTTGGGGATAACCTAGAGACAATATCTCGGTCCTTACTTATCTTATTGGGCAAGTTATCTCATCTTTATCTCATTAAATAAGCAACCCGCTACACTTTTTGTAAGGAACTTTGCAACTCATCATGGGCCACCTCCTTGAGGTTCTCTACCCATTATGGCCTTTTCCAAGGCTCAAAAAACGGATAGGAGGCTCCTACTTTGGCTCTTGTCTGATAGGGCTCCTTATATCAAGTCTACAACTCGATACAACACATATAAGGCTCTTGCCTTCAACTCATTCTTGGTCCTTCATTACCAAGAGTATCACCACTCAAAGGTGATTCAAACATAGTGTCACCTTCTTTATCTTTCCTCTAAAAGATACATATATGGAGTATGGACACTCTAGAGGTGGTAATTTACATTTTAACCCCACATATTGGGTAAGTTACAAATTGTACCAAAATTGGTGCACAAAGTACTAACATTGTTTAAACAAGTTATAACTTGGGATTTAGGCTTTCCACAAACCCCCAATTAGCATCACTCTCTTCCTTATGATACTAAAACACTGAGGACACATTCCACATGTGACATTTGCAATGTAACCCCTCATCTTGGGTAAATTGTACTTTTCACTCAAACTTTCATATAATGCACAATTAGTTTGTAATTATGCTCAAACTTTGAAAACAACTTCACAAGAAGCCTTAATTACTTTTCAAAAGATTAGAACCAATTGGTAAGTATTTTATTTAAGAAAAACTTCTAGGGTTAAGCCATAACCCATGCCAGGGGTATTACAATTATAAACCCCTAACGAGGATTTCATCCCCAAAATCCCAGATGAAGGAAGACAATTGTTATTCATGCATCATATCATCAAGTCTCCTCATAACATATTTATATGAGACAATATTATAGGGAGTATTATGTGATCCTCACTCAATTTAAATTTTTCTTTCAAGGAGAGATCAGAATTATGTTTTGTCACCCACTTGGGATTACAGGTCTTATTATACATCTTTAGTGCCACTCCAATCTGTTATCTCTACACTAAACTTCCTTTTGACTTTGTATCAACCATCTTCCCAATTATTCATTCTATTGTCATAAGGAAAAGTCACTTACTAAAGAAGAACTTATCTCAGGGATATCTCGAGATATTATGAATAATCCGCTTTAATAGATCTAGATAGGGACACATTAAGGAATTATCTTTAGCTTAATAAGATTTTTCTCAAAATGATTCCACGATTATTCCTTTAATTAATACATATGTATTAAAGTTATGTTTATGCAGAGCATAAACCCCTAACATATGGTTTCTCTACTAGAGTTATCTCAAGGTTGGCCCTTCTAGGCGACCAAACATTATTCATCTTATCAAGAGTCATATTCTCACTCTCACATAGCTTCTGACACATATTGGATACTAGAATTTCTTACCTTGGTATCTTTCACATGTGTCGAAAACATATCACATCTTCATCATTTCCATTTCTCTATTGTTAATACCAAAGTCAACATACAAAAGGATCTTTCTTTTATCTTGGGACATAAATGTTACACATATCTTTATCTTGGAACCAAAGTCCAATACAAACTGATACTTTTCTAAGTATCCATCAACAGATCACCTCTCACTCATGCACATCAAGTGTCCTTAGACTCACTTGATTGCCATGTTCCTGAAAGGAAAGAACACAAAGAAACATATTCCTTTCATCACCCCATTATTACCCAGGGTTGTTCATCAAAGAGGAGACATCATCATCTCCTAAGATTATTACATGAACTTTCACTGTTCATGAGTCATTTACACTTGTTGCATCTTAGGTTCCTTGCCATCTACATAGGAATCATATGGACGATTACATATCTGTTGGGTTTTAGGGGAGGAAGAGAAGGTAGCGGAAACAAAAAATTTTCTCCCCCAAACCCGGAACAAGGAAACGCGTCAACGTCTATATAATAGGAAAGGATGGTTTGTGGAATCATACCTTGTCCCGAGGCTTGCTCGGCGACAATACCTCGCGCCTTGCGCGGTCTTCAAATCCGGTCTTTGACGGTGTCTGTGCAGCTCCTGGTCACACTGGGACTGACGACTCCTACTCGTACCGGACTGTCAGATGACAGTTGTCCTCCTGAGCAGCAGTGACCTCCCGCCTCTGAAGTAGTCCACACAGACCACCTCGAACTCCACACTCCTTGTTCGACAAGTAAGTGGAAGGAGTCACACCCTCCTGTTGACGTACTAGTCGCCAACACACTCTCCTGCCTCCAGTTGCAACTGCAGTTGTCCTTCCCTTGCTGCACCTCCCTTTGCGGGAAGCACTTGCTTGGGCTCTCTCTCGGTTACCAAAACCAGAGAGAACGACAAATTTGCAGAGCAACTAGTTGCACTGAGTTGTTCTTTGAGAAGTCCCCAATACCCCTATATATAGGAGAGTCATGGGACAGAGTTCTCTATCCCGGGCAACGCGGGACTAAAAGCAGGAGTAGAAGGGTTCAAGATTTTCCACAAAAGCAATCAACTCGCAACCTGAACCGATCGGTTCACAAGTGAACCGGTCGGTTGGGGACCTGAACTGGTCGGTTGACAACTCAACTGATCGGTTGACACCTCAACCGATCGGTTGGGACCCTTGAACCGGTCGGTTCACAAGTGAACCGGTTGGTTGGTGGTCCTGGTCCGTTCCCGATTGACTTTCCTTCTTTTGTTTCTAATTGGTATCGAATACCAATCCTTGTTCCAATCAAATTGTGCAAGTGAAACACAAGGAAAATTCTCACCAATCCTACTTTCCCAAGTTGCTCGGTTGCACCAGTTGAATCGATCGTTTCAACACTTGAAGCAATCAGTTCACCCTGGGCTTGAGCCGATCGGCTCAACACTTGAGCCGACCGGTTCAGCAACCTCAGCCGACCGGTTCAACACTTGAACCGATCAGTTGGGAGTGCAGGTTGTGCGGAATCAGTCAATTGCGATTTCAATCAATCTGATACTCCAATCAATGTGCCCAACACCTTGAACAATATGATATTGAGCTATCAATTGATTGAGTGTTTAATTGAACTACTAAACTCCTTTAGTAATCAATCTAAACATTGCTTGAGGACAAAACTCCTCTTCCAGGTGAAATCCTATGTGTGTGACCCTACAGGTCCATTTCACGTTGGCAGTGAAAGTCCATAACACTTATGACTTCACAAGCAAAGAGCGGTGCCTAGTCACACATCAGTGCTACCCAAGTGAAAGTAGAAAGTTGGTGAACAACTTTCAATCCTACAATCTGTGAATGGTGTTACAACGAATGTATAATTCCTTTGTCACTGATATCCTGAATGAACTTGAGGCATGGAACAGTCATCCTGTCAATGTTCATTCACTTCCTTGATCTCAGAGTAGACTGGAAGAGATATGTATGACATCAGTATCATATACTGACTCACACATGCGTGCATGCCTTTCTCAATCCTACTCATCAAGTGGCCATGGACATCAAACTCCCTCAGGAGGGACAAATCCCATATCTATCACTCACCCCTCAAAAGCCCCATGTGTCAAAGCCACCCAATCATCACCTTTATAACAACCCATGTTTCAGGACTGCGTTTGATGATGTCAAAGTGTGCTCAACGACATGTGTTGAGTGTAGTGATTTTAGGTCTAAGAATCACACTCACCACCATCACTGTGAGTACTGACTGTGACTACCATGTCATGGTTCCATGTGTCAAACTCACGGTGGGTCTGTCCGGTACACTTGTTCTCTAACAAGTACCTATGTGTTTGGTTTGATATCTCTATATCATGACTAATGAGATTCTGTCATCAACCAACACCACAATCTAGTCTTGCGTGTCATTGCTGTCTATCTACCTTCCACAATGACATCCGACTAGGGACATAACAAGAATGTACAAACTCTTAGCATCCATATGATCTCATCGTTTAGGTAATGAACCTGAAGGCATACGTCATTGAGTACTGTCATTCTCTAGACATTCAATCTGTTCTATCACTATCTCATATGACTAAACTAGAAAGAATTGGAAGCTTGCCTTTGTTGTTTATCAAATCAATCTTAATGTATCCCACCAATCATCCCATGATTGGCTCTCAGGGCATACATACCAACAAACTCCCACTTGCACTGTGAGCCAATCACCATTGAATCATATTCATAGTGATTTTCAAACATGTCCCACATGTTACTGTGCTCTAGTGCGATCATAGCGAGTAATGGCAACACCTTGCCAAAGTCAGTATAAATTGCATGTCTCTCATCTCTTCACTGTACGTCATACGTATGAGATGGAGTTGCCGTAATATGTGATCTAGTATTCCTTGGATAACCTTTTAGCCACATTGCATGATCAAGGATTCCAGACTTGTCATCAATGAGCGAAATATCTATAAGTTCATCTCATGAACTTTCAGATCCATATATTATCTACTGCTGTTCTCTAACACATAGATACTCGACATTTCCTTTTAAATGATTTTATTGGAACACTTCCAATCATCAGCAAACTTTCACTTTTATACATCCTATGTATAATTTGCGATTAATTTTCTGTCCTTTCGGAAGTTCGCATCAATGTAACTCTTTACATTGAACTCTTCCTTGTTTCCATAGAACTAGTACTTCTCAAGTACTTATCAAGTTCTTATGGTATTCCAGTAACCCTTACTGGAAGCAGACAGACATCCACTCGTCATGTCCCACATACGAGTTATCAGGATGAGCACATCATATTGTCATGTCGTACATATAAGATGATGAATGTATTTTATTCTTGCCATGTCGATACATGCAAGATAATGGGATGATTACATACATGATAGATCGATATCTATTCTTAGTGTTCCCATTCTTCATAAGAATTGGATACTTGGCCTTGGGATACTAACTCCATGTAGCATGGACAAGTTTTTTTCCACTGAGTCTGTGTACACTGAACACTTCAGTACAGAATGCCAATGTATGCTCTCTCTTTTTAGGTCAAGAGATTTTTGAGAACTATCTCTATAGATCTCTATTCCTATCACATAGGAAACATCTCTATCTTCCTTAAAGATAATTTCCACTTTTGGATTTCCATTCTAGAACATTTCCATTTCACATCAACATGTGGAATGTGAATACGCTCCCACTAAATCACAGATCCCTTCTTTATCTTTGACATATCAGTCAAACCCTTTGACTATATCATCAAAGTAAATATCCAATTCCGAGTTGCTTGTACTCAATCAATCACATTGATTAGTCCATTGTGACTTATAGACTTCATTTGCATTAATGGATTCATAAACCTTATAGATTGTGTCACGTACACATCCTTGTTTTATTCCTCATAGGAATGCGGTTTTAGTATCCATATGCCAAATGCCTTAGTCCTTAAGTTACAATCAACAAGCATCATCCTTCTCAAAATGTTATCCATGTGTCTTAACACTTAAGACTCATTTGCACTTATGGATTTCATCCAATGAGTGTTACCATCAAGGTCATACCTTATGGTTGACATGGATGTCATTTAGGATGTCATGGTCATAAACCATAATTCAGAATTCGATTCCTCATATTCATCTAGATAGTTGACTCATCACATGAACAACTTATCACATAGATAATTGAGGTGTATCTGTTAAGGATATAAGAACTCAAAACCCTTGTGATTCTTAATTTCTTTTATTAGTGTGGGGTATTCTTTTATTAAGAAGAATTTAGTTATTCGATAATCATTCTCTAACTCCTTAGAGTATGATTCCTTCTTGATTTAGACATCACCATGCCTTAATCATGAGTTCACTATGATACACTATCATAATCACTCAAAAGGATCTCAAACATTTGGTCCAAGTATTTCATTCATTGATCTCATCAAGAATTAACACTTTACCAAATTTTCACTTCATTTGTGATAATCTTGAACACTTCAAGATATTCATATTGGTATTTCTCTAAACACCATTAGAAGTATTAGCATTTATTCCAATAGGTATGTAAATACATCACATGTATTATACCTAATAGGATAATCATTCTCCCACTACCATTAGTGAAGATTGATTAATCATGTCCAAGATATTCATATCTCTTACTGGTTCTCTAACCAAAAGAGTCTAGATTTATCCATCATATGGAAACTAGAAATGAATTTCTCATGATTGATGCTAATTTGATTGTTTGAGTTATCTATAACTTTTAGGTATCATTTTATCTCATGCATATCAAATACCACAAGATAAACAAGGCATTGCCACAAAGATCATATCTTTTAAGATTGAAACATCAACTTTATTGATTGCCATCATTTTCATACAATATGAAAAAATAAAGTGTTTCTATCTATTAGCAAATATGAAATAGCAGTTCATAACTATATTACATGCCTTATAGGCTGAAAATAAACTAAAGTACTCCTATCTATGGAGGCAACACTTGCCCCAATTATGAGTGCTTTACACTTCACATCTTGGTATCATATACCTCAAAAAGTGTTACAAGTTTACTTTCATGACACCTTTTAAGTAGAGACGTCTGTAGCCTCCTTCTTCTTTTGTTCTTCCAGATAGAGAGGACAATTCCTTTTCCAATGTCATGGCTTTTGACAATGGTGGCAATTTCCTTTCTTGGTCACACCTCCCTTGGCCTTGAGAGCTGAAGACGGCTTGGACTCCTGGCTAGCATCAGAACCTTTCTTAGCTTTGCCCTTGCCCTTGCGCTTGGACTTGCCTTTCTTGCTCGTGATCACCATCATAGCCTTAGGCTTGTCCTTCTTCATCTGTATCTCGGCTGTCCTCAACATGCCCAACAACTCTGACAGTGGCCTATCAAAGTTGTTCATGTTGTAGTTCATCACAAACTGACTGTATGATTCTGGAAACGATTGTAGTATCACGCCAGTAGCCAACTCTTGGCTCAATGGAAATCCCAGTCTTTGCAGGTTCTCCACATACCCAATCATCTTGAGTGTGTGAGGACCAACTGGATCTCCTTCTGTCATGATGCACTTGAACAGCGCCCTAGAAACATTGTATCTCTCTTGCCGTGCCTGATCTTCATACATGTTCCTGAGATGCTGAATCATCTCAATGACACCCATGTTCTCATGCTATATCTGCAACTCATGGTTCATAGAACATAACATCAAGCACTTTGCATCAATGGCATCATAAGCATGCTTCTTGTAAGCATCCCTTTCTGCCTTTGGTGCATTAGGAGCGGGTTCCTCTGGAATTGGAGTATCCAGGACATACAGCTTTCGCTCTTGAGTGAGAACAATTCTGAATGTCCGATACCAGTCGTGGAAGTTTGTCCCATTAAGCTTGTCCTTGTCAAGGACTGATCGCAAAGAAAAGTTGTTGTTGTTTGTTGCCATTTGAACTACAAAAGGAAATATGCAATTTTAATCCAAAAACTCATTTTTGACTTGTTTGATTGATTTGAAAATTTGACGATATAATTAGGCCTTTAATTAATTATCGCTCCCACTATTTTACTTCAAATTGATAGCCCTCACCATCAATTCAGAAGATTGCAGCGTACAACCTTCTAGTGGGCAAGATCCTAAAATCCTCTAAGTCATGGACCAGCTAGGGTTGTCACCCACAACATAGATCTCTCAGGTAGGCAACTTTTGCCAATTGCATCATATGCAACTCTTGATAAGATGTCATATGCAACTACTTGCCATGATCATCTCCATGCCTCAAGGTACTAGATCCCATCTAGATCACCTTGTTAAGTCCGACCCAAAGCAAACACGATGAATATGCACCCTGCTAGGGCAGAACCACACATTCATCCTTCACGCTTCCACGAGATAGACGGTGCACCACGCTAGGGCATGCCCACACTTAGTTGATCAAGCTTTTCACATGTGTCGCATTTGGAAGGCATCTAAAACTTAATATTTTAATGAGGGATTTGGTTTTTATATACATATACATATCCAATCACCACAATACATAGTACGTATCATATACATGCTATATCCCATAGAAAACATGCAAAAACGATAAAAAGCGATGATTATGGCCATCCTAATGTGATTCCTCGAGCCAAGAGGAATCACGGTCATCTAGGTCTACATCACATGCAACCTGTATAAGATGAACTCTGTGCCTTGCCATCCGAGTTGATCAACTCATCTCATGAATGATCTGCTCTCTCTGGTCGGTCGTCTGGTGCCACCAGCCGATCGGTTGGCTCCTCCAACCGATCGGTTCACCTGGTCGTCGTGCATCTCTTCATGGCCGCCACCCGCTCGTCTCGCTTCTCGAACCGGTCATCAACCGATCGGTTCACTCCTTGAACCGATCGTCTGGAACGTCAACCGATCGGTTCATGCCTTGAACCGATCATCTCAGCTGTCGTCTTGATGTCCTCCGGTCTTTGACATAACATGAAATAAAATCTATCCTAATATTACATTGCTTTAAAAGGGAAACCCCGAGTTACATTCGGGGGGAGCAAAGATAGGAAAGAATCTCGAATTATTTCGAGTTACATCAGGAATAGGAGAGGGAAGATCGGTGCGCAGACCGAGATTCAAGTAACCACACACAACCAATCACAGATAGGGTTTATTGGCCATAACCATGCTATACATCCACCACAAAACTCGTTTAAGGGCGACGCGTATCGAGTGCATTAATAATACATATCATATATGTAATTGGGATTTGTGGATTTAGGATTGGACATGCATAAAGCCAATTTTATTCGCATCGTATGCAATAAATAAAGGCGACAAACCAAAATTGATCATATCGATATTCCTAAAATATAGAACAGTTGACGTGGCTCTGATACCACTGTTGGGTTTTAGGGGAGGCAGAGAAGGCAGCAGAAACAAAAAAATTTCTCCCCAAAACCCGGAACAAGGAAACGCGTCAACGTCTATATAATAGTAAAGGATGGTTTGTGGAATCATACCTTATCTCGAGGCTTGCTCGGCGACAATACCTCACGCCTTGCGCGGTCTTCAAATCCGGTCTTCGACGGTGTCTGTGCAGCTCCTGGTCGCACCGGGACTGATGACTCCTACTCATACCCGACTGTCGGATGACAGTTGTCCTCCTGAGTGGCAGTGACCTCCCGCCTCTGAAGTAGTCCACACGGACCACCTGGAACTGCACACTCCTTGTCCCACAAGGAAGTGGAAGGAGTCGCACCCTCCTATTGACGTACTAGTCGCCAACACACTCTCCTGCCTCCAGTTGCAACTGTAGTTTTCCTTCCCTTGTTGCACCTCCCTTTGCGGGAAGCACTTGCTCGGGCTCTCTCTCGGTTACCAAAACCAGAGAGAACGACAACTTTGCAGAGCAACTGGTTGCACTGAGTTGTTCTTTGAGAAGCCCCCAATACCCCTATATATATAGGAGAGTCATGGGACAGGGTTCTCTATCCCGGGCAATGCGGGACTAAAAGCAGGAGTAGAAGGGTTCGAGATTTTCCACAAAAGCAATCAACTCACAACCTGAACCGATCGGTTCACAAGTGAACCGGTCGGTTGGGGACCTGAACCGGTCGGTTGACACCTCAACCGATCGGTTGGGACCCTTGAACTGGTCAGTTCACAAGTGAACCGGTCGGTTGGTGGTCCTGGTCGGTTCCCGATTGACTTTCCTTCTTTTGTTTCTAATTGGTATCGAATACCAATCCTTGTTCCAATCAAATTGTGCAAGTGAAACACAAGGAAAATTCTCACCAATCCTACTTTCCCAAGTTGCTCAGTTGCACCAGTTGAATCGATCATTTCAACACTTGAAGCAATCAGTTCACCCTGGGCTTGAGCTGATCGGCTCAACACTTGAGCCGACTGGTTCAGCAACCTCAGCCGACTGGTTCAACACTTGAACCGATCGGTTGGGAGTGCAGGTTGTGCAGAATCAGTCAATTGTGATTTCAATCAATCCGATACTCCAATCAATGTGTCCAACACCTTGAACAATATGATATTGAGCTATCAATTGATTGAGTGTTTAATTGAACTACTAAACTCCTTTAGTAATCAATCTAAACATTGCTTGAGGACAAAACTCCTCTTCCAGGTTAAATCCTATGTGTGTGACCCTGCAGGTCCATTTCATGTTGGCAGTGAAAGTCCATAACACTTATGACTTCACAAGCAAAGAGTGGTGCCTAGTCACACATCAGTGCTACCCAAGTGAAACTAGAAAGTTGGAGAACAACTTTCAATCCTACAATCCGTGAATGGTGTTATAGCGAATGTATAATTCCTTTGTCACTGATATCCCGAATGAACTCGAGGCATGGAATAGTCATCCTGTCAACGTTCATTCACTTCCTTGATCTCAGAGTAGACTAGAAGGGATATGTATGACATCAGTATCATATACTGACTCACACATGTGTGCACGCCTTTCTCAATCCTACTCATCAAGTGGCCATGGACATCAAACTCCCTCAGGAGGGACAAATCCCATATCTATCACTCACCCCTCAAAAGCCCCATGTGTCAAAGCCACCCAATCATCACCTTTATAACAACCCATGTTTCAGGACTGCGTTTGATGATGTCATAGTGTGCCCAATGACATGTGTTGAGTGTAGTGATTTCAGGTCTAAGAATCACACTCACCACCATCACTGTGAGTATTGACTGTGACTACCATGTCATGGTTCCATGTGTCAAACTCAGGGTGGGTCTGTCCGGTACACTTGTTCTCTAACAAGTACCTATGTGTTTGGTTTGATATCTCTATATCATGACTAATGAGATTCTGTCATCAACCAACACCACAATCTAGTCTTGCGTGTCATTGTTGTCTATCTACCTTCCACAATGACATCCGACTAGGGACATAACAAGAATGTACAAACTCTTAGCATCCGTATGATCTCATCGTTCAGGTAATGAACCTGAAGGCATACGTCATTGAGTACTGTCATTCTCTAGACATTCAATCTGTTCTATCACTATCTCATATGACTGAACCAGAAAGAATTGGAAGCTTGCCTTTGTTGTTTATCAAATCAATCTTAATGTATCCCACCAATCATCCCATGATTGGCTCTCAGGGCATACATACCAACAATATCATCATCCCTTATTCTTATTTTCTTATCATGAGGATTATGCTCTTTATTTCCTCATACACACCGATTGATCTGAGATCATCTCAAATTCCACTTTATTGCACTTAAGATGTGATACAAATGTCCATACCATATTTCCAGTTTCATTATACTCACTAGATTGTCTCAGAATGAATACTTGATCAGAGTAATCAGAAAGATAACAATCTAAGAGTTCCATACTCACCTTATCTGCAATAGTTGAATACCTGGACAAGGTATACAAGTACTTAGATTAGGTAGTATGCAATTTGTTTACTATCATGTTCCTTACTTTTCATATCATCAAAAACATAGGACTTAGCATCCCTAGATTTTCTCCAGGCATCACTTCTATATCTCATCTTCTTTCACACAGATAAAAGAAATTGTAAAGTAGTAAAAAGCTTACTCAGCAAAATATAAGTCCTCATCTTCCTTGTGTCCTCATAGGACTTGTCAAAGGAAGTTCAATAGCAACTATTTTCTTATATTTAACAAATAGAATATTGAAATGACATATTAGAATAATACTATTTCATCTGACCTATCTCAATTTGTGAATTGTTTACTGCCTCAGGCTCCTTCTTTTTATAGAATCTTGTTGTTGCCTAATCCAAACGTCATGCTTTATTGCTCGGTGTTGATGGACCTACTCAGGACGTCTGTCTAAGTCCTCATATGACATAGCTAGACCATTGACTTTGAGAGTCTTGCTGACTCTGCCTCGACGGTTGGGTCATTTCCTCCTTCCTTTTTGGACAAAAGGATCTAATATGCCCAAACTGTTTAAACTTATAACACATCTTATAAGCATTCCCGGCCTTATCAGCCTTATAATTGATGTAGAGGCCAAACCAAGAGTTCTAACTGGTGGAGCATCAGGTCCTTTACCCTTTCTTGGTAACCACTACCCTGGTACATTAGAAATTGGTTGCACTGGTGGTACCAATTTTTTTTCCTTTTTGGAACTACTAGGCCTCTGTTCTCGAGTCTGGATAGGTCTTTTCTTAATTCCTACCTCATTATCCTTTCTTGGACAATCTATTATGATATGTCCAGGCCGCCTACACCTATAGTAAACCCTGATTTTAGGTTGTAACCTAATTCTTTCAACATTTTCAACTGTCCCAACATAACTATGTTGGTCTAAAACTCTACCAGAGCCCATAACTTCATCATTAGGGGCTGGTAATTTGGGTTGTGTTGCTAATACCCAGTCCACTATATGCATCACTACTGTCCTAAACTTCCCAGCAGTGGTATCAAAAGAAGGATCCTTCACCATAGTTGGATCATCTTGGGGATTCTCAAGCAGTCGTTCTCCTCTCGCATGATCCCTTGCACCTTCTCTTGGTGCAGCAACATTGCTTTCAACAATGTATTCCTTGTGTTCTCCAGACATCTTTAAGCTTTACTCTATCTTCTACAAAAGCAGAAGTCACTATAAGATATACTGGAGGACACTAGAACAGACTCAACACCTTAGTCCTATGTCTCTGTAGACTCATTGAGCCTCAAGCTCTGATACCAAACTTGTAACGACTGTCATCAAATTGACAAACAAATCGTTACTAATTAAGCAGAATAAACATAATTAGCGGATTAAAAAAATCACTAAAATTTAAAACCATTTTGCAAGGAGATCCTTGATTAGAAAGCTTTTACAGAAAGATCTAAAACCCATACATATCTTGATTTACATTGTACAACATTGTTTCATCTCATCTTGAGGACAACATATAATAGTTTCTCAATTCACACATATATTGAAGACCTCGAGGCGTACAAGCCAAAATCCTCATATTGTTCTTGAAACCATTACGAACCGACCCCAAGGACCTGAGAGTACAGAGACGACACATATGACTTCTATCTACAAGACACGACAGATAGTACACTCAACTTGAGCTGTCACTGTTGCCTCAGCTATTGTTCCTCCTATGCAGCAAGGTCTCCACTGCCTCGTACACGTCCACCTAAAAATTGTGGATCCCACAGGGTGAGACAATTGTCCCAATGAGAGATATAACTCTCTACCTACCATATTATTATTGATGACAAACATTATAAAACTGAGCAGGGGTTCTTTTATATTAACAGGCAGGATTAATCATTGTATGAACAGAATAAGATAATCTCCTTTCTCAAGGAGAACACTGCATCTACCCATGGTAGATTTATAATTCATCTATCTACTTTGCAAGGAATGTAAAGAATCATAAATAACATCTATCAACTAAGATGTATAACTGAATTGCGCATAAAGTAATGTTTTTTCATATTCGATCCTTAAGCAGATATGCTACATGGATGAACATATTTTAATAATCACACTTATGCCCTGAGGAGATGAAGCATACCCCGTTCATCTCCAACTGACCACAAACTTCTCACAAGTTGGTACCATACAAGGTCAATGGAAGAGCTGGTTGCCATGACCTCCCTTGTCTCGGTCATTACGAGACCACTTAGGCTTAGTAGGACATCTCGTGTCAGCTGCAATATAGTTGTGCTAGGGTACGTAGGCATCCTTGCTTAGAGCTACATCATCAACTATGCTCTCTTAGGAGAACATCTATAACAACTATCCCCAGTTATTGAGTTATGGTCACTTAGGCACCATACTCTGAGCCATGGTCACATAGGCACCATGCTCTGAGCCACGGGTCAGTTCACCATGCTCTATTGAGACATTCTTATGAAATTACTGAGTCATGGACACTTAGGCTCCAAGCCCCCACATATTCAAAAATATGCATTTCGGGTTATGCCGGGGGAAACCCGTTTCACCATTCAGCAAGTTCTGACGCATATGGATCTATGGTCAGGGCAACGTTTTATAGTTCCTAATGATGTATTACATGTATTGCATCATTCTTTTAGCATCAAACAAGTCATCATTATTAATCACAACAAATACTACAAAGAAAGGTATAATACATCTATTCAAGTCTTTACAACACATTTAGATACTTGGTACTTGGGATCTCAGCCCATTATCACATTACTGGGGATCCTCATCCCTTCATATCATTATCATCATGATTACTGGATCTGGGTATTCAAACCCCTAGATCATCACATAACATTGTTACCTCTGTAATAGGTAACTATTATCTCTAGGTTCTTAGACCAAGGTATTCATTTTACTTGTTGTACAAGTATTTCACACAGTTCACATGGTTTGATTAAGTATCTTATCACCTCTCATTAGGCAACAACTATACACATGGCTCACAAGGCCCATTAAACATCTTGTCACCTCTCACTAGGCAACAACTATACACATGGCTCACAAGGCCCATTAAACATCTTATCACCTCTCACTAGGCAACAACTATACACATGGCTCACAAGGCCCATTAAACATCTTGTCACCTCTCACTAGGCAACAACTATACACATGGTTCACAAGGCCCATTAAGCTTTATACTTATCATATAAGTATTTAACATGCCTCACAAGGCTTATGCAATAAGAGAAATACAACCTTCCCATTATTAGGGATTAGGAGTTCCCTTTTCAATTTCATATTATCAGTGCAACCCTAATTCATTGCTCCACACATCTAGGAGCATATATTGATATCATAATTATGCAATCATACCTATCTATTTTCATCATTTATCATTAAATGATTATAAACACAAGGTATGAGTTTCTCTCTCATTTTTAGTAGGATATTGATTACATCATACTTTTGGTTCAATCCTCCTCTTGAGGAATATTAGTCCATCATTAACAATTCACATCATCTTTTGATTAACACCACATTCAAAATATGTCACTCAATCAATTACTCATGATTGGAGTGTCTCTATCATATTGGGTATCAAAATGTGTGTATTATCATATTATACTTTAAACCACATTCTTTACTTCATGTGATGTATCCATATCGGGCATGTGGTATAACCACATCACCATGTCATGTTTTAGGGTGTATCCCCTAATTAACATATCATGTACCCATATCGGATGGACAATCACTTAGATCTTATCATTTCAAATTAGCCTTGTATCGGGTATGAGCTAGGTGATTGACCCCATATCAGGTATAAGTTATGTGCTTGGTGCCATATCATGCACAAGATGTGCCCCATATTGGGAATAGAGCATATGCCTCATCATATATCCTTTCAGTGGTATACACAAGATACCATATTGGTTTCTCTTTAGGATTGTCATATCAGGTATCCATATCGGGCAACATATCAGGTTACATATCGGGTCACCATGTTAGGTAGACCCTTAGACTCATATCTACTTTATTCTTTCAAGGATAAACCTTGTCATATAGTTACTTGACAAGATATATATCTTATTATATTCTCATACCACAAACCATCACACAAAGGGTAGGGTGTATCAGGTTCAATCCCTCATCTAGGGTTTCCCACCAACTTGGGTAAATTATTCCATATCGTGCATGAAGTATGAGTTGAACCTCATATTGTTCACAAGGTAGGAGTAGGTACTTTCCCTATCCTTCAAGGAGTATCATTCATATCATCCATGTGGTATCACTCACCACTTATATTGGCTTACCCATCACTTAGGAATTATCTAACTCTATATCGTTTAGAGTGTTCACTATCTCTTATTATGCAAGAGATGTAGTTTTAGATTTGTATTGTGTATAAGGGTAAATGTGTATCTCCCATATCTTGCAAAGGGAATGGCTCATATTGTGTATGAGCTATCCATTCTCCCCATATCGGGTTAACCCTATCTTGAGTTTCATATCGGGTTGAGGTGTTTCAACCATATCGGATTACACGTAGAATCCACGCCTTATATCGTGCATAACAGTTTACTTGTTTATTCATATCATGCACCAAATGTGTGCTTCAAGGTATCATGTACCATGGGTATATTACATGATCATATCGGTCAAGAAATACTTGCTTTAATTTACTCATATCGGGTACCCAACTAGGGTTTCATATTTTCTCACAAGTATACACTTGTTCCTGTATCGTGCAAGGAGTCTATACTTGACTTCCTATCGTGCAAAGGTTTATGGTTAACACCATATCCTGTTCCAAGGTAGGAACTTCATTCCATATCGTGCAAGGAGATATAATCTCAAAAGCATATAGTGCAACTAGTGCATGTATATTACCATATCGAGTAAGAGTTACTTGTTTGGGTACTTGAACCCGATATCACTTTATGAAGTGATACCATATTCTTCAAGATCTAGACCTTCATTCTATCTATTCTAGTTCATGGCAACCGGTCTAAGTAACTACTAGAACTCATGAATTCATCAACTATTTTAGAATATTTTTTGGAATTTAAAGTAGTTCATTAAGTATAGCAATTTAGGTGATGAATAACAACATGATAGAGTTCAAGTTATATAACCCACCTTGTGAACAACTTCAAAGCTCCAAGCTCAAAAGATCAATGTCCTAAGGTTGAAGAATAACTTCTCCAAGGTCCAGGGCTCATTCAAAACTCCTCCATGGACAAGAGATCACCATAGTTAAGCACTTGGTGAAGAAGGAAAGCAAAGAATATTCATAACCCAATATCCTACTTCAACCAAGGTTAAAGGTGACCAAAGCCTTACCTAAAGCTTGGTGCTCGATCTCTCCTAGCTCCTTGAGCTTCTTTGCGTGATACCTAAGGGTCTTTGCACGATATCTCCAAGGGGAATGGTTATGATTATCGTAAACTTTCATAAGTTGGTGAAAGGTGGAGTATATATACTTGATTTCATGAGATAAAGCATATATGAGATGTCTTCCCCTCATGCTACTAGATGACACGTGGCCATGCATGATTGACACGTGGCCATGCATGCACACATGTATATCTTGTCATGCAAGAGTCTTGGGGATAACCTAGAGACAATATCTCGGCCCTTACTTATCTTTTTGGGCAAGTTATCTCATCTTTATCTCATTAAATAAGCAAACCCGATACACTTTTTGTAAGGAAATTTGCAACTCGTCATGGGACACCTCCTTGAGTTGATCTGCCCGTTATGGCCTTTTACAAGGCTCAAAAAACCGATAGGAGGCTCCTACTTTGGCTCTTGGCCGATAGGGCTCCTTATATCAAGTCTACAACTCGATACAACACATATAAGGCTCTTGCCTTTAACTCATTCTTGGTCCTTCATTACCAAGAGTATCACCACTCAAAGGTGATTCAAACATAGTGTCTCCTTCTTTCTCTTTCCTCTAAAAGATACATATAGGGAGAAGGGACACTCTAGAGGTGGTAATTTACATTTTATCCCCACATATTGGGTAAATTACAAATTGTACCAAAATTGGTGCACAAATTACTAGCATTGTTTAAACAAGTTATAACTTGGGATTTAGGCTTTCCACAAGCCCCCACTTAGCATCACTCTCTTCCATATGATTCTAAAACACTTAGGACACATTCCAAATGTGACATTTGCAATGTAACCCCTCATCTTGGTTAAATTGCACTTTTCACTCAGACTTTCATATAATGCACAATTAGTTTACAATTATGCTCAAACTTTGAAAACAACTTTACAAGAAGCCTTAATTACTTCTCAAAAGATTAGAACCAATTGGTAACTTATTTAAGCAAAAATTCTAGGGTTTAGCCATAACCCATGTCAGGGGTATTACAACCACGGCCGTGGTACATCAGATGTCCATGCTGGCTCTTCCAAAAATCAATAGAGTCAACTTCAAGAAATGCAAGAATCACCACGATTGTGCCACTCAGAATGGCCGTGGTAGATGGACCCAGAATGGCCATGCCACCTTGAACGACAATGTTGCAGTAGAACCAAAATGGCCATGGAGAAGAGAATGGGCAGACACATCCAAGCCACCAAAACTATGGTAATCACCACGGCCGTGCTACCCTTGCCCCATCATGACCATGGTGATCACCACGACCGTGCCACTTCATGTACAAAATTGACCAAGTTACTATGATTCTTCCTCATTTATCAACATGGTCATTCCACTCCACCATGACTGTTGTCACCCCACTCCACCATGGCCGTGGTGACTACCATTATTTGGGACATCGGTCCGCATGGCCGCATATACTCCCGCTTATGCTTATTCGGTCACCCTACCACACCGTATATTGCTAATCAATCCATTAAGCGGTCATGGGCCGCATATACTCCCACTTGGCCGATTAAGCAGCCAATTATACTTCGCCTTTTGAAAATCCCACAACTAATGTCCATGTGTTTCATACGTACAAGCATACATATACACTCATTTCAATATATATTAAAATTTAAATATATAGTCATTGATTTATATGTATACATTGTAATACATAGAATAATTTCCACTCACATTTGTACAATTATATGAATATATTTTGACACATTCATATGTATATATACATTGTAATATACCTACATATACAAACACATTTTTACATGTGCACTTGTGTTTTGATTTACTCACATTTATACACACTCTCTACACATATTTTTACATTGATATACATATATTTCAAAATGTGTACATTCATTACAAAAACATTCGATATATAGACATGTATACATATATAAGTATGTCATACATGTATACTAATATGGTTAGATGTAAATACATATAACTGCCTAATATATATATGTATATTTTTATTTATGTTTTCAGTATATTATTTTATATAATAATTAGTTTAATGAAAAAAATCCAAAACCGCATATACTCCCATATATACTCCTGCATACCGCATATACTCTATGCGGTACCCCCTCCACCCGTACACCGCATACTGCTTTCCTAAACAATGGTGACTACCACGGCCATTCTACTCACAAAAACCTAGCTACTTTTGCACTGCATTTCCCACTTTACCCCTACTTGACCTATTGCTTCCCCCACACCTATATGTACCTTAGGGGCAACTAGAGCTCAAAGTTGTCGACCATTATCCACCCCTAGATACCTTCCAACACCCCATTTTGCCGTTTAGCCATTCCACTCCATTTCCACCTCCATTCTACTCCATTTCACCATTTCCACCACAAAACCCTAGTTTCCAAGTGTTTTGACCATATTCCACCCTCATTCCATGCCCTTGCACCTTGGAGGAAGGAGGAGGATGTGTTGCAATAGCTGAAGAGGAGGATTACTCCGTATACACTGAGCTCCATCGCTTCTTCTACCTCTTTCTCCTTTATTTTTGTATTTTGCATTTCCATGAGTACCTAGGTCCCTTAGGTAGGCTGTTTCAAGACAAAAATGTTACTTTAATACCATGCTGGGGAAAAAATTATATGTAAACATTGTAATTTCATTTGCTAATGATTATGTTCTATTTCTATCTCACTCTTCATGAATTGCTTGTTGGTTTGTGCTTGAAATCACCTAGGAATTTAGAGAAATTGCATATATGTGTGAATTTTAGGATTTGCTCCTAGGTCCAATTCATGGATCCCTAGATAGCCACCCATCTTCCTACATGCTAATAAATCATCCTAACCCTATTTGAGAGATCTAAGTAGCTATATTAGATGAATTTAGTGTGCTCAGTATGGAGCTTTCTCAAGGCTAGAATGTGGGTGATGGGAGGCCTAAAACCTCACTCCCACTCCCATTACTAACCTCAACCCCTAATCATCCTAACATAATCTAACCTATATACCTAGGCTTTTTTAGACTCTGATTGAATTACACCTAAACCCTAACCCAATTGAAACTCACAAGGGTAGTAGGGGATATTAGGGACTAGTTTCCCTATACAAAACCTAGCATATCCATGTCCAGTTAGTAGTTTAGGATAATTCATTAGACTCTAGCTTGTTGTTTTGTTTGATAATATAAATGAAATCATAATGTTCACATATCACCCCCTAACCTAATTGATAAGTACATCCACCAAACAGCCTACACGTCCTTTTATTGCTTTAAAACCCTAATTGCCTTCTTGCTTAATTAGTGTTAGCTTGGCTAGTTCTCTACTTGCTTAGTTAGATTGTTGCCTTGTTCTTGCTTTGATCTTGCTAGTTTAGGTCTTTAATTGCTCTTTTCCCCTGTTTGCTAGCTTAGTGTAGTGTAGATCTCTTCTTTCCTGCCTTAGCATAGCTTTTCCTTTTATTGCTTGCCTTGTATTTTCTTGCTCAATAGAATTAACTATCCAGGGTTAACTTAGGTTTTAATCTTGTTTGCTCTCCTTTGATTACTTGCTTGATCACCCTTAGTGTAATAAAAAATTATCATTTAAACCCTTAAACCCTAGACTCCACAGTAGGAACCTAGCCCAAAAACTAACCTATCTCTGGTGCCTCCTTTTCTCCCTATGGATCAACCCTATACTTGCTGTACTCCTATACTACTACACGACCCCATGTGCTTGTGGGTGTAGTATTTTTAGTAGAAGTAGGTGTGTAGGTTTAGGACGTTATTAATTTTGAAAGTTATCCCACCGTGTGTTCCAATCTCATAGTGTACATCTAGTCAAATAACAATTGGTTAGCGTGCACACCTCTGGTAGGACGCACCATCGACCACGGGTGTCAACCTCAACCCATCAACCTCTTCTCTAGATGAATGTGGATCTTCTCATCAATCCATGAGCTTGATGATCTCAGATCATGCATCCATTTATGATTAACTCACTGACCTTTTCTCCTCACCTATAAATAGAAGGCCCCACTGTAATTTTCTTTTACCACCTCTAAATTACAATGAAGCTATGTATCTCTTCTCTCACCCATAGAACCTCCTCTCTAGAGACACATGTCGACCTCGCAGCTCGACAGCCATGAGCTATTCTTTCCAGATCGATAGCTTTTGTTTGAAAAAACTAAGACCCCATCGATAGGTAACATAAATGTGTCGATCTGTGACCATGTAGACCTTCTTTGTTCGTGTCATCGTCAAGTTTTTTCCCATGATTGTATTGATCTTCTCATTGGTATGAAAGCTCAACACAATTTTTTATTTAGTATAGGTCGATTGTTGTCAACTTGTTGACCATGACCTTGTCGACCTACTGATTGTGATGATCGTCAACCTCTATCACAGACCGATGACCACGTGATCAACAACTTCTTCACTCTCACCATTATTGTTTACTTCAGTATATTGATTTCTCAATTCTTTTATGATCCAATAATGGCTCACATTGAGGATAATACAAATATTGTCAGTGGTACCCCACAGTGAGGGGAGAAACACACATGCCCTAAGTCATCCACCATGGATGCCGGTGTCACCGACTCAACCATATACATAGTGTTGGGTTTTTGTGGAGGTGACAAGCACAACAGAAACAATAATTTTTCTCCACATACCCTACGAGAAGATCTCATCAATAACAATGTATTCAGAAAGAGCGTACGCAGGATATACCTTATCACAGAATAAGTCCGACGAGGTTCACAGAACAAGTTCGGCGAGGTCCCTTTATGTGGTGATGTAAGTATCCCCTAACGTGTACATATGGTCGTCGTTGACGTCCTCCAAACACATGAACTTCATCATATGTTTCTCTACTTTGTCCACACAGATTACTGGAACTCTACGTCACACTTCTCAAGCCAGTGGGAAGGAGTAGCCTTCTACTTGACAACATGCTAGCATCATGTCATTCTCCTTCTCTGTCTCTTGGTGATGATGATGACTAGGGTTCACATACAAGAGCATCTCTTAATGGTCCAACCATCATGCCCCTATAAATAGGAGACGAAAGGAAGCAGGGTTTCCCATAACCCTAGGGGTAAATAAAAGGGCTGCAGATGCGTTTAAAATGAGCCACTCGTGGACTATTAAAAGAATATTATTGAATCAATTAATTAACCAATTAATCATATTAATTGATTGATCATTTTCTTTATCCAACTCTAGTCAATTACTCGAGATTAGGCAAATGACTTAACAACTAAATCTAATTAATTGTCTTAAATATTTTAACCAATTAACTCAGATTATATAATAATAATATTATAGTAGATTACCTAAATGTTTTAGTACTAAATTTTATTTGGAACATTTGCAACCACGTCCACAATTATACTCCTATTCCAATACATGATATGTGTGTGACTCAGTAGGCTCCAAATTACATTGACAATGATATTCATAACCATATTATGATTTCACAAGCAGTGATTGGTATCTAGCAAGACTTTTATGGCAATCCTTATTCATGATCACAGTGGATGATGTCAAAGTACACCAACGACATGTTATGAGTGTAGTGATTTTAGGTTTAAGAACCACAATCACAACCATCACTATCAGAGATGACTCCGACTACTAATCATGGTTTCCGTGTGTCACTCTCAAGGTGGGTATGTCTGATACACTATTCTCTAGCAAGTATCTATGTGCTTGGTTTGATATCACATATCATGACTAATGAGATTCTATCATCGACCAAAATAGACTCTAGTCTTAAGTGTTATTGATATCCATTAGCCTTCCACAATAACATCCAACTAGGGACATAACAACAATGCATATACCCTTGACATCTGTATGCTCTCATAGTTCAAGTCCTCAACCCGAAGACATAGGTCATGAGTAATATCATTCTTTAGACATTTATTATGTTACATCATTATCTCATAACTGAATAAAACATAATAAATTGGAAGATTGCCTTTATTATTAATCAAATCATTAAAAAGATATGCCATTACAATCCTCATATGATTGACTCTCTGGGCATACATACCAATAGACTCCCACTCGCACTTAGAGCCAATCACCAATGAACTTAATCTAAAGTGATCTAACATGACCTCCATGCTTATGCTGTAAAACTAATTTTGTCAAGGGGTCAACCACATTGCTCTCGGTAAGTACCCTACAAATCCTCACATCACCTTACTGTATGATTTCTCGTATGACAATAATGGAAAACTTCTAGATAGGTAGTTTTCTCATCATCAATGACCAACTAATCACCTTCTTGAGTCAATAGATAACCAATTTTATCTGGCTCAAGGTGTGTCCTATTAGATCTGTAAGGTTCCTATGTCACATGAGGAATTTGAGATTCCACAATAGTTTGTGATTCTCTATGTTCCTCTTATACCTCTACATGTTCAATGCTTTCTTGTTGGTCTCAAACTTCTTCGAGATCTACTTTCCTCCCATTGATTTCATTGGAAACAAATTCCTTTTCTAGTAATGCAGCATCACTGGTAACAAACACTTTGTTGTCAGTTGGGTTATACAAGTAGTATCCCTTGGTTTCTTTGGGATAAACAACAATTTAACATTTATCTAATCTAGGTCCAAGCTTTTCGGGAGCCTTTTTTTGACGTATTCACATCCCTAAAACCTTATAAAAGACATTTTGGGATGCTTCTCAATCCATATCTTATATGGTGTATTTTGAACCAATTTAGAAGGTACACTTTTAAGTGTAAACACTGTGGTTTCTAGAGCATAACCCCAGAAGGAAGTCAAAAGATCGGCAAAAATCATCATTGATCGCACCATATCTAATAATGTGTGGTTCCTTCTTTCCGATACACCATCTTGTTGTGGTGTTCCAGGTGGAATCCATTGTGATACAATACCAGGGGCTCACAAAAGGTCCTCAAACTCTTAGCTTAACTATTCTCCACCTCAATCGGGAAGAAGTGCCTTAATAATTTTACCAAGTTGGTTCTATACTTCATTCATGAAATCTTTGAACTTTTTAAGAATTTATGGCTTATGTTTCATCAAGTAAACATAACCATACCTATTGAAGTTATTAATAAAGGTAATAGAGTATTGATAAGCACTCTAACATATGTTCTAAAAGGGCCAAATACATCCGTATGTATGGGTCCTAATAGATCACTAGCTCTCTCACTGTTACTAGTGAAGAGAGTTTTGGTAATCTTGCCCAACAAACAATACTCACATGTCTTTACTGATTCAAAATCAAAAGAGTCTAGATAACCATCTTTACAAAGGCTAGATATGTGATTCTCATTAATGTGCCATAGACGACAATGCCAAAGATATGTTTTGTTTGAGTTATTGAGTTTTAAAATTTTGATATTTACATTATAAACATTTGTCTTAAGATCTAATATATATAGACCATAGGACATTGGGACACTTCCATAAAAGATCTCATCTTTTGAAATAGAACATTGACCATTCTTTATATGAAATTCATATCCATCCTTATCCATAGAAGATACAAAAATAATGTTTATATTTATGGAAGGCACAAAATAGCAGTTCTTTAACTCTATTACAAGCCCCGTGGGTAGAGATAAATTATAGATTCTAACTACAGTGGCAACAACTTTTGCTTCATTTACAATGTGTAGTTCAACCTCTCCCTTACGTAAAGGCTTACTTCTTTTCAGATCTTGCATATTCAAGCATATGTGAGATCCACATACAGTATCTAGTACCTAAGATGAAGAAGTAGATAAATTTATTGCAATAACGTATATACCCAAAGTGGAGATCTCTATCCCCTCCTTCTTCCTCAGTTCCTCCAGGTAAAGAGGGAAATTCCTTTTCCAATGTCTAGGCTGGTGACAATGGTGACAATTTCCTCCCTTTTTCACCCCTCCCTATGATTTGAGTGCCGAATACTTTGACTTCTGGCCAACTTTAGAAATCTTCTTAGATTTGCCTTTTCCCTTTGACTTTCCTTTTATGCTGATCATCATTATAGAGTTGGGCTTGTCTTTCTTCATTTGTGCTTCAGTAGTCCTCAACATGCCAAGAAATTTAGACAACGACTTTTCAAAAAATTTTATGTTATAGTTCATGACAAACTAGCTATATGACTCTGGCATTGACTGCAGAATCACATTTGCGGCCAACTCTTAACCCAAGGGAAATCCTAGTTTATCAAGGTTCTCACATACCCAATAAGCTTGAGCACATGGGGACCTACAAGATCTCCTTCTACCATTTTTTTACTTCAAAAATGCCTTGGTACATATTCATAAGATGTGTTACAATCTCTAGCACATCCATGTTCTCATGTTGTCTCTGCAACTCATAGTTAATTGAGCACAACATCAAACACTTGACATCCATGACATCTTTAGAGTATTTCTTGTAAGCATCCATGTCAGCCTTAGGCGTAGTGGGAGCATGTTCATGTGGCTCTGATGTTTCCATGACATAGAGCTTATGCTCCTGTATGAGAACAATTCTTAGCACCCTGAACCAATCATGGAAATTATTCCCATTTAGCTTTTCCTTCTCAAGGATGAATCGCAAGGAAAACATATTGTTTGTCGTTATTTTATTCTACAAAAGAAATTTGCAATTTGTCAAAACACTTTTGATTTGATTTGATTAAATAATATTTAATGATATTTAATTAGGCCATTAATTATTTATTTCTCACAATACTTTATTCAAATTGATAAGTCTCACTTATCAATTTGAAAGATTGCATTGTACAACCTTCTAGTGAGCCAAGAGCCGCATTTCATCAAATCATGAGTCAGCTTTGGCTGATCGCCCAGAAATTGACAATTTAGGTAGGAAACATTTTCCAATTGCATCATATGCAACTCTTGATAAATGGTATGCACAACTCATTGCCACAGTCCATCTTTATGCTTCTAGATACTTAATCTCATTAAGATCACCTAGTTAAGTCTGACCCAAAAGCCAACACGGTAGAATATGCACCCTGCTTAGGCAGATTTACATATATGCCATCACACTACCATGAGGTAGACAATGCACCATGCTTTGGCATAACCTATGCTTAGTCGATCAAGATTTTCATGTGTGTTTCTTATGGAAAGCATCTAAGACTTAATATTATATTGAGGAATTATATATATACATATACATATCCAAACACCATATACTTATATTCTGTATCATATACATATTATGTCAACATATCACAATCCACAAACATGCAATCTACAAACACATAAGCATTGGTATGGACATACTACTATAATACTTTAGAGATATAAAAGATTACTATACACCAATGGTCTTTTGTATATCATGCAACGACAACTTTTGAATATCACATGAACCCACATTTGATCAACATCAAGGTGAGTAGCTTCATGGACGCTCCTTGGTCTTGGATATTCAAGTTGCCTCTTCATGGACACTCGTAGGAGTTAGATCTTCAAGTTGCCTCTTCACATAAATCTTCCAAAACTAAATATATTCTTGTTACAACCCGTTCCAAGCTTTGCTAATAATCCTAGAGATTTAAGATAATCTTAATGCTTATCATGCTTTTTTTAGTAATATTCTATGTTGTACTTTATATTAACTTTAGTAACCTTAAATACTTGTTTGGGAAACTCATAATCATCACTTAAGCATACTATAAAGACCCGAGTTGGAGTTAATATAGCATTAACCCATACATGTATGCAAGAAGAGAGTTAATGACATTGGAGGAAATAATTAATAAATAATTTTTCATTTGATAATATTATCAAAATAATATTGTAAGATTGTAGCGAATTTAATTATAAATACAATAAAAAAAGAATGAACCAAATTGGAGTTAAAATGAGAGAGTTATGTCCTTTTTAGTAAATATGTACAAAGTGCCGTGACTACGACGCTGCGTCGTGTGCCGTGACTGCGACGGATGCTGCATAGGACAGCCAATCGTAAAACAATCATATCTCAGGCTATACTTATCCGTTTTCAATGAAATGAATTACGTTGAAACCGCGATTCGATCCTCTATCATCTCAGATTCTTTCTCAACAAGAGGGCGACCTAGAAGGTGATTTTTGGGGAAGAATGTCAAGAACGATGGAAATCCAAAAGGGTTGCCATAGATTCAACTTGTTAAGTAGTTTTAACTGTGGATTCTTCCTTATTTTCATTTCTCCTTACCCAGAATCCCTAATCCAATGAATTTGAGGTTTGGGTTAACCTCTAATCTTCATCTTCTACCTACAACAGACCTCCTTTAGGGTTGAAAGGAAGAAGAAACTGTGGATTTGCTAGGGTCTTGATATGGATTCAAGCTTTTTAGAGATGTGCTATGTTTTTAAGGTGTTTTCACACCTTAGGGTGAGTGGGTACTTATTTTAAATAGTAGATTGCATGAAACTGAGTTAAATCATCAATAATTTTCATTTGTTTAGTATGCGAGTACAAACCCTAAATGGTCTTTTTGATTTAGCTTTTGTAAGTTGATATGAAATGGATTATTTATCTATTGTGATAAATTTCAGATGATGAAATCATATTAGTAATCGATACAATCCATCTAAATGATAATTCTTAAAGTATTTTCAGAGGTTATAAGAGTAAATTGAAATTTAGGATTTTTGGCTATGACTAAAATTGTTGTATAATTGAATAAAGAAGTTTGCCTAGTTAAATCTCCTTGGTTACGAATGATTGTTTTATTTGTATGCATATTACAAATATTTTAGATAAGATCTTAGATTTCATTCGATGATATCAATGTTTGCTTGATATATCTATAAGGAGAGTGAAACCCTAAATGAATGGAAAGTTGGAGGTTTGCAAATAGACATCTTGATTCAATGTTATTCTTGATGTATGAAGTTTTAGTAAATGGGGTGGAAACCCTAGTTCAATTCATTACATGGTTTCTTATATATATTTGATTATATGTGAACTGCTGAGAGCAATCCTTATTGAATGATGTTATAATGTATTAAATCCTTATGCGAGTTATGTGATAAGTGAACAAGGTAAGTGAAACCCTAAGAATAGGGTGTTCAGTGAATCAAGTATTGTGATATTAATGTTTCTTAGTATGAGATGTGGTTATGCTTAACAGTTCAATTGTGGTAAATGTTATCAGATGGTTTATGAAATGAACAATTTATAAAGTTGAACTAAGATATGTTGATGTGATGATTGAATTGTGAATTTGAAGAGTGAATTAGACATTTAGATGCCCTGAACACTATAGAATCCTCATAAGATGAGGCCTGCACTGTGGGGAGGAAACAATTTCCCGACTGGAGGTAGTCCAGATCGAGGTAAGCTGGAGCGCACCAATAGGGTGTGGGGGTCTTGACCATTAGGGTAGACTCTTTACAGTTGTGTGGTACCCAACACCAACCGGGGATGTTAGTGGTACCTGTGTCACATGTTGAGTGATCAGTGGTCAATAGGTCCACTGATGCATAATAAGCCCGATGGCTTTGACTCACTGCATGAGTACCTAGGTTGAGAGGTGGAGTCTGAGATATCCAGCCTCTCCCATTAGCCGTCGAGAGGCAGACGTGTCGAGGCCCACTGCAAACAGGGTCTTACTTAAGAGATAGGCTTAGGAACCCGGGCAAGCTTCTAAGCCTTGTACAGTGAGATCGTAGCTTGTTGTGATTCTTTCACATGTTGTGGTACACCTCATGTCGGTTCAGGGCATAATAAGATGAATGAGAGGTTAAACAAGTGTGTGTAATTATTTAATTATTCTTCAATGTTTTTTAATTATTAGTTCTCTTTATGATCAATCAAGCATGTTCATATATCGATTCACTCTTGTAGATATCTAGAGTATCCTGCCATATTTATGTTTGTGAATGATTAGTCTCTTTAAAACTTACTACTCTTATAATTGATATTAGTTGCTTGACAATATATCTGTAATTATCTAAGTGCTTTAAACTATTTCTTTGAAGTACTCATTCACTGAGCGAGTAGGCTCACCCCTCTACTCACAATTTTTAGGGATAACTCATTGACTAAAGATGTCACACATCATAGTAGATCTTCCACAAGAGTTAAGTATGAGATTAGTTTAGTTCAGTCGGTCCCTGTCACTCTAGGTCCTTGTACAGATGTGAGAGAGTTGTAAATGATGTTTTGGATATTTGTTTCCTTAATAAGAGAGAATGTATCCGATTATCATGTCATATCTACATGGAGGTGTGAGAAACAAAATGAATGTATGGATATGTATCATTAATGTTGAGATCATATTAGTGTAATCAAAGTTTAATTCTCTTGTAAAGTTTGTTTATGTGATTGGATATGAGAAAACAAAGAGTTTGAAATAAAGGAAAAAATTTAGGAGTGAACTTTGTATTAAGTATAATCCTCAAACTTATGTCCTAATCTCATGATTAGTGGTAATCGTGGGATGTTGGTGTAACAATTCCTATCTCTCTTACATTATGTGTAAAAAGGATAACCTCGAGTTACATTCGAGGGGATTTTAGAGGGAATAGAATTAATTACACTTTAAGATAATAGATGAGGCCCGACATACAAGACAAATACTAATATAAAGGATCCATACACAACTGTTTACTTCCAAGTAGAAGATATACAACCAAGAACATCATTCACAAAAGGTGTCCTAGGCCATAACCATGCACACATTCACCACATAAAATATTTTTAAGGGTGACATGTATGAAATTATAGGTATAGCTATATATACATACATACATACATACATATATATATATATATATATATATATATGTGTGTGTGTGTGTGTGTGTGTGTGTATGGGATTAAGAGAGAAAGATTTCTCCCCCCCTCTCCCATGCCCGTGGCGGAGGCCGAACGCCTGGGAGGGTGGTAAATCAAGGCGACAACTGGGATTCGAACCCGGGTCCCTTCATGAGGAGACACCGTGCTTGACCACTTGAGCCACTCCTTGTCGGTGTGTGTGTATATATATATGTATGTATGTATGTATATTAAAATTACAATCGTTTTAATGCGGTATCTTTGGCTCCCATGTAGACTATGCAGGGTACATGGGGGCAGTGCCACACTACAGGGATTGAGGGGACGCCACCCCTAGCAGGGGTCTCAGGGGCAACAATACTGAAAGGTCTATGAAATTTTACTTTTGTGCACTAGGAAATTTTGTATTTTTCCATAGTCAACCTCATCCATTAGGTCAACAACAATAGGTCTACGATGTATGTGGAATTAAGTTAGATATGCACATTAACTGTTAAAACCCCAATTTTTGGGCTTATATGGTTTGAAATACAATTTCTCCAATAAAATGTGTAGTTATGAATTTGTATGATTTATTTGTAATGAGTGGATTTCTTTGATAATATTCCCTTTAAATGTATGATTTTATGGATCCAAATGAGTTAGTGAGTCCAATATGATAAAAATAGGAAGAAAATTGAAGGAAATCAAATAATGCATAATTAAGAAAATAAATTGAGATAATGATGAAAAAAATGAATAATATGTGGAAAGATGTATGATTGATCAGCATGGATGATATTTCAAATCCACGTGGTTTATAATGACAAGAAGAAGATAATTTTTGAAATTGCGAATAAAGTTCCATATGGGAATTATGTAGTGGCTTTTTGTGTTGCCAAATCAAAATACTACTTTGTATAAGATAGTATATCCTCGCGATCAATGGATTAAAAGCCAAGTTAAAAGGAAGCATAACAAGGACTCCCTATTTGACAATTATATAAATACTTTAATATAGGTGTGTTGTCATAACAGAGAGATAGAGAGAGAGAGAGTTCCTTGATAACCATGGAATGTGGTTTTGGCAAGGATGTAATGAAAGAATGTACTACATGTCAAGAAGGGTGGGTAGTTCTTTGCAGACAGTAGGAATCATGTCCCCGTTGGTGCAAGTATTTAAGTGCGATAAACCTTGCTACCCTCAGCTATATAAGGGTTGGACTTCAGGCCTCGCATCCAGAAGGATCACATGCGTCATATGCCCTTCTTCCATCCCTATATCCTTCCTGAACACAACTGAAGGGATGGCATCCTAGAAGCGGTGCTGAGCCATGTAGGGAAGTTTGAGGGGAATCGGGACGCTCCTTTGAGGTCGAATAGCAACCCAATTACCCATCTCCTCGCCCTAGCCAGCCACGCAACACCTACAACTACATTAGCAGAGAGGCTGTTTGCAGGCCCGGTTCTCTTGAACCTAGTCACCTCGGCTATGACTTGGGGCCTTGCCATGCATGACAAAGGGCAACAGAGGTGAGGGACCTTGTTGGTGCCCTTCGATCCCCAGAGAGGGGGAAGCAGCGCCGTGGTTGGCTCTTTCCTGACGACAACGAGGGGTTTCACGAGGAAGGTGACGAGTAGGGTCATTTTGACGAAACTACCCCTATGATGCATGAAGAAACGAGTCAACGCATGGGGGCAACAAGGTCATTCCTTTATATTTTAAGTCGACCCAGTTACACAGGAAACAACATATACAATGGCTGGCATGTCAGCCTCTCATTGGTCCTGGTAAGTAAATCTTGCAAAATTCATAAATAATTATTGGTAACTCAGATTGTGATGAGTTATATATGAAAATTAATTAGGATAATGCAAGGAATTCACTAAAAGTACGATTGAAGCCTATTTCTACTTGCAATTCGAAAAGTGTGTAAAGTTGTCATCTTTAATGGTTTTATTAATGAAAATCCCTACGTTTAGATGATGATTAGATATAACAATGTTTCTCAAATAATATGAGTAAATATTAACCTATTGCTAATAAAAGGAAGGATTGAATCTAAAAAGATGATCTTTGTATGTAGTATGCTTAATTTAGGGTTTCATGTATATGAAGTACATTAATGGGCTTAGAAACCCTAATTTTGGTAATTATGACTTTTAATGGTTTTACTTGTGAAAATCCATTAATAAGACATAGATATGCTGTTCTAAAGACTGATTGGGAATAAAAGGGGCTTTAATGTGGATAATTGAGTGATTAGGGTTTTGTGCATAGAAAAGTTATTTTAGGGTTTGTTGACCTAAAAAGGTAAAGATTGAGAAATAGATCTAAGAAACCCTAAGGAAACCCTAATTCAACCTAGAAACCCTAGAAGGGATTCCCAAGTCAATAAAAGAGTTTATGCTGAGTATGTACTGATTAGGTAATACATGCTTTTCATGATTCAGATTTGCTTGTGTGATTTGATTGATTGGTTGATTGGACTACCTGGTTGGATTGGATACTATGCTTGATTCTTTGAGATATCCAAACCAGGTACTGTGGTTACTTTATGGTTACTCACTTTAGTTTCATGGTGATTTCTGAAGTTTTACCAATTGCTTGAAATTAAATGTTTGGATGACTTTATTTCTTACAATATGTAAAGTGACTATGATGATCACATTATAACTATTTATGACTTGCCCAAACCTACACACCATATCTGGATTTATGATTTAAGATTTATGATGACCAAGCCCTGGAGGGAAGGTCTTAAGTGGTCAAGCCCTGGATGGGAAGACTACATGGCACCTAGAGAGGTGACCCACAAGGTACCAAGCTTAGGATGGAGAAGGTATCCTAAAGTCCATTACAAGGACTAAACCCAGGGTGAACTAGAGGATGAGTAAAAATGGTTGGGAAGTTGTAATGAAAACGTAATCTTTGATTGTTAACAAATATTTGATGTGAATAGATTGTTATGAAATATGTGCGAGATATTGGTTGTCACCACATACCAGTATAATCTTTATAATGATCGATGTTTTAATTGTCAGCATTTTAGGATTACATGGAAGTGGATGAACCATTAAGGTGACATTTGGTCAATAAAGTTAAATAAATATTGGAGGAATTAGTTAGATAGAACTCTACATCAGGTAAAGTTCCAAACTCCTACTTTTGGAAGGTATGTGAAAAGTAATTTTTTTATCCTGCTTTAAGCTTAGTCTCTGGTAGAATTTATTAATTATTTTTTTATTATTTACAAAACCATTGATCCTATTTTGGAATAGTGGCTCTGGCTTGTTGGTCTTCCTTATTTGGGGGTTATCGGGATGTGGGTTCATTACAATTGGTATCAGAGCATAGTTTTTCATTTAATCTCTAATAATTATTAAATTTTACAAACTGTTTAGAACCCAAGGGAGTTACGAGAGAATTTTCCAAAGATGGAGGTGTCTAGAAAAATCACAATTCAGGGGCTGGCAAGATTTTCGTCTGCCCCGCTAGTCGATCTATGAGGACTCCTGAAATCTATGTGACTGCCTAGCCAAAATTGGAGGATTTGACTCAAAATAAGATACCTCTAGGTTTTCTCTCATATGTTTTCATCCCTTCTCTACCCTTTTCATAGAGAAACTATACGAGCTTAGGGCTTTTCTCTCTCTTCACCTCCTCCTAATTTTAAGGGTTAAGAGTATTAAGGGTTAAGGAATCCTCCACCATATAATAAAAAGCATGTAAGTAAAGTGTCATGGACATAAGTTTTGATAATTAGAAACTTAGACTGATTTCGTTACATGCTTAGGCTACATGGCATGTGTTGCCATGACTTGAGGAGAACCCTGAGGTTAGATAATCTCATAGGATGAGGAGGAGAGGGATAGACTTGGAGGAAGAAGCCTCCAAGAAGAGGAAGAGACCTGTTGTATCCTCTGAGGACAATGCACAACCTAAAACCTTAAGCAATAGTTAGAGAAAGAGAGAACACAATGAGTTGGATACCTTAATTTTCCATGCATGCAAGTACGTGGGTTGGACATACATGCTTTACATAGAGGCTCTGAGTATGCATGAGAAACATAGACTATGTGTGGTTGTTTGACCCCTAGTGCCTTTTGGTGACCCAACCTTGGGTAGGTCGTGCCTGTTAGGGGTGAGGGATAGCCCCCTCCTTGAGAAGGTTGGTGGTGACTGTATAGGAACCCTAATGGGCATATATGAGCAGGAAGGATGCATGCATCTACATAGAAGTGAGTGGCATCAAGGCTAGCAGTAAGTTTTAGACCTAAGCCAGAAAGGTTATGCTTGATAGTTTATGAGATAGGCATGCATATATTTGGGTGATCTTGGCCGGACATAAGTTTTGATAGTATGTTTCACCCAGGTAGGGATAGACGTGCATCCTTAAGAGCTTGACCCATATTTTGAGAGAGAACCTCCTGTGTTAGGACCAGTTATAGGGTTAGCTCAGGAAATAGCGAGACCTAATGAAGAAGGTTTGGAGACCTAGACTCTGAGACATGGGTAATCATGAGAAGTTTGGTATGATATGGCCTAGAATAGATGGCCCTGAGTAGGTGCTTGGAGTTGCTTCATGTATGAACTATAGAGGTTGTCGTACCTTAGGGGTCTTTAGAGGAACCAAAACCTAGAAAAGAGAAAGAGGCTTCCTAAACAAATGTATAGATGATATGAGAGCCTACCTTTTAGATGTAGGATGGAGAGTTCCATGGACCCTGAGGAGGTATCGTGGGGTAACAAGTTGTGAGGCCTCACACCCAGTTGGTTGTCCTTGTGTAGGACTCTAAGGGTTGTTCACATGGAAGAGTGGTAGGAAGTATATGCCATATATTGTATAGGTTTGGTTCATGTTTGAGCAGCTGAGCATGCAGTTTAGACATCCGATACATAAGAGGTGAACCTGGGGATCCTAGACCAAAGAGGGGAGGTAGTAGTACCTAGTGCACATGATGCTCATGAGGCTGAGTGAGATCATAGGAATTAAGTGTGGCACCCCCCAATATATTGGAACAAAGGAAACCCCACTTGAACTGAGATATATGTTTGATGAACCACTCACACAAGTTGGTGACATATGCACGTATCTTTTTGGTCCAACCCTGAGGAATGATGAACACGTATGACATACTAAGAAACTTGGAAATGGTTTAATAGGTTGTTTTCTTGTTAGCCATGGGCATATGTATCCAGATAGGATACATGCATATACATGATGACACAGGCTTTGAATGCAAGGACATTTAGTGACCTCTGCTCCTATCAAGTGATAGTTTTCTCCTGTCCTAGGAAGGGACCCTTCATGTCGGGGTGAGCACCAACTCCTGTTTAGGTTTGAGGTAATCTTAAGAGGTCACTTATAAGAGCTTGATGAGCTAAGTGTAAGAGCACATAATAGGAGCATGAATCTATAGACCCATGTGTGACCATCTCTAAGGGGCATGAGGATATGTTGCTATAGATGTAATTTGTAAGGGACCAGACCGAGTTAGGCAGGTCACCATGATTCCTATGAAGGATGTAAGTCTAACCATGAGTGACTAGAGAGATGATGGTGATTTGGGTGAGGATTCAAGATTGAGATGTGCTATGATGAAATCCTAAGTAAATACCATGGTCAAGGAGGGATAAGACTATTGGGAGTAGGAGTTGTCTGTTCCCTAGATGCATAAGACCATAGGGTCGTGAGGTAACAACTACCTTTGCCCGAGGACCATGGTTTAGGAGGTTGATCACCTTCATCAGTCCTAAGGGGTAAATGTGAGAGGCACTCCCTAGATGCATAAGGGAAGATCACCCCAAAAGTACCAACACCCTAGAGACCTTGAGGAAATGACTAAGGATTGTACTTAAGAGAGATGTTAAGACCCAAAGGTGATGGGAACAATCTTCCCATGGGTGTTGAAACATAATGGAGATGTTCATGGTATGGAGTCATGAGAAGTATGTTTAAACTTAGATTGAAAAGTGTAACGGTGACGTGTGATGCACCATCTCTACTCTTGGAATGGGATGGAATTTGTATTTGAACTGCAGCTAAATGCTTATTTCATCTTGTTATGGGTGTGAGAGACATGACAAAATACATGCCATACTAAGGATAAAAGTGATATGAGAGGTAAATACTTGAGTTAAAACCTTTTTATGATAATTGAAGATTAAAGGAAGTACCATACCCTTTGGGAGTACTTTGGATAGATGGTTTGAAAGCACATATGAACAAAGGTAATATGAGGACGTACCTATATAGAGTAATTTGGAATATATGAGTTACAAATTTGGGTTTGATAAATGAGATGATGGAAACAAGAGATCGAAGTTTTCTTAACACGGATATACATAAACCCAAGACAAGGATGGTGAGTGGGGTATATGAAGGTTTATGTCCTCACCATCACCTAGTACATAAGGAATCTATTGCGGTAACGAGATGTTATCACCTAAAAATAGCTCAGGTGTACAACTGTCTTATCTAGCCAATGGAGAGAGAGGAAAGAGGTTGCTAGGTGGACCCTGTGACTAGTAGAAGACTAGACATGTGTGACTAACATACAAATACTACCAGACCTATTAGTTGAGTGGGTGGTTGCCCAGTTAGCCAGCCCATAGCTTGATGAGATAAAAGGATTGTTATAAGAACCTCAGATGCATCTCTTAGAAAAAGTAGGTGGTCAAATCCACTACCATAGTGTTTTAGGGTTTCTGAGGATTCACCCTGGGAGAATCATGTCATGCAAGAAGCTCATGATTCTAAGTACACCACACACCCTGGTACTACCAAGATAGTTAAGGTTTACAACAATACTTGAAATGAGGAAGAATATAGAGGTGCATGTAGCCAGTGGCCATACATGTCAGTGGGTGAAGGCTGAACACTAGTAACCCAGTGGATTGCTATAGATGGTTGGGAGTTCTCAATAAGAATGGGAGCATATCACCATGAACCTTGTAGTGAGTCTCCCCCAAGACCAAGAGAGGTCATGATGCAATATGGTTTATAGTAGATCGCATTACCAAGTTAGCATGTTTCCTTAGAGACAACTACCACTGTGACAGATCTAGTTGAGTTATATTTTTTTTTTGAGATAGTTCGACTGCGTAGTGATCCGAGTTTGAATATTTGTGAGCATGGCCTTAAGTTCACTTCCATGTTGTGGAAGTAGGTACATGAAGAGGTTGATATTAGATTGAAGTTTATCTCAACATGTCACCCCTGACTGATGGACAGTCAAGAGAGTATGATCCAGACTTTAGAAGGTCTGATGAGAGCATATGTGCTCGTTTGGGGTGGATCGTGGGAGCAATACCTGCCCCTAGTAGAGTTTGCTTGTTATGACAACCACCAAAACCAATATCAGGATGTATGAAGCTATTTATGGGAGGATGTGTCAGTCATCGCTTCACTGGGGTGATGTTGGTGAGATGACCTTGTGGAGGTCAGAGAAGCCACACTTGTATGCTGATAAAGTCTCTTTGATTGAGCAATGGCTGAGGAAGCCCGAAATTGACAGGATTCATATGCTGATGCAAAGCGGACTGACTTGCACATCACTGTGGGTGCAAACAAGATTTTGAAAATCTGACCCTCCAAGCTATGGCTAAAAATGGAGACAAGTTGGTCCCCGATACATGGGCCCGTTTGAGGTTTTGGAACTGATTGGTGGAGCTACTTTTATTTGGCCTTACCCCTCAGGATAATATGATGTATGATGTGTTTCATGTATCCAATCTAGAGAACTATGTGAGGTACCTGAGCCATGTGCTGAGCATTGAACCTATTGAACTCCAAGGGAGGTTGACTTATCCTGAGTCACCTGTGAGGGTATGAGATACCAAGGTGAAAGAGATCATGAGTAAAGGATAGAGATGATAAAGGTTCTTTGGAAGCACCATGAACATGATGAAGCCACATGGGAGCTGATAATGGACATGGAAAAAGTATTATCCAGAATTGTTTGTATATTTGGTGGATTTTTGAGGGCAAAATTCCTATAAGACGGGAAGGATGTTACAACCCCAATTTTTGGGCTTATATGGTTTGAAATCCAATTTCTCCAATAAAATGTATGATTATGAAATTGTATGATTTATGTGTAATGAGTGGATTTCTTTGATAATATTCCCTTTAAATGTATGATTTCATAGATCCTAATGAGTTGGTGAGTCCAATATGATAAAAAGAGGAAAAAAGATTGAAGGAAATCAAATAATGCATAAATAAGAAAAGAAATTGAGATAATGATGAAAAATATGAGAAATATGTGGAAAGATGTATGATTGATCATCATGGATGATATTTCGAATCCACATGGTTTATAATGACAAGAAGAAGATAATTTTTGAAATTGCGAATAAAGTGCCATATGGGAGTTATGTAGTGGCTTTTTGTGTTGCCAAATCAAAATACTACATTGTATAAGATTATATATCCTCGTGATCAATGGATTAAAAGACAAGTTAAAAGGAAACATAATCAGGGACTCCCTGTTTGATAATTATATAAATACTTTAATATAGGTGTGTTGTCATAACAGAGAGAGATATATATAGAGAGTTCCTTGATAACCAAGGAACATGGTTTTGGCAAGGATGTAATGAAAGAATCTACTACATGCCAAGAAGGGTGGGTAGTTCTTTGAGGACAATAGGAATCATGTCCCCGTTGGTAAGCAAGTATTTAAGTGTGCTAAACCTTACTACCCTCGTCTATATAAGGGTTGGACCTGAGGCCTTGCATCCAAGAGGATCACATGCATCGTACACCCTTCTTCCAGCCCTATATCCTTCCTGACCACAACTGAAGGGATGGTGCGATCCCAAAAGTGGTGCTGAGCCATGGAGGGAAGTTTGAGGGGAATCAGGACGCTCCTTTGAGGCCGAACAGTAACTTGGTCGCCCATATCCTCACCCTAGCCACCCGTGCAACATCTGCAATTGCATCATCGGAGAGGTTGTTTGCAAGCATGGTTCTCTTGGACCCAATCACCTCGGCCATGACTTGGGGCCTTCTCATGCGTGAAGAAGGGCAGTGAAGGCAAGTGATCCTTGTTGGTGCCCTTCAAGCCCCAGAGAGGGGGAAGCAGTGCCATGGTTGGCTCTTACCCGAAGACAGTGAGGGGTTTCGTGAGGAAGGTGACGAGTAGGGTTATTTTGATGAAACTATCCCTTCGATGTATGAAAAAATGAGTCAGCACACGGGGACAACAAGGTCATTTTGTTATATTTTAAGTCGACCCAGTTACGTAGGAAACAATGTATACAATGGCTGGCGTGTCTGCCTCTCATTGGTCCTGGTAAGTAAATCTTGCAAAATTCATAAATAATTATTCGTAACTCAAATTGCAATGAGCTATATATGAAAATTCATCAAGAGAATGCAAGGAATTCAATAAAAACAGATTTGAAGCCTAGTTCTGCTTGAAATTCAAAAAATATATAAAGTTGTCATCTTTAATGGTTTTATTAATGATAACCCTAAGTTTAGATGATGATTACATATAACAATGTTTCTTGGATAATATGAGTAAATATTAACCCATTGCTAATAAAAGGAAGGATTGGATCTAAAAGATGATCTTTGTACCTAGTATGTTTAATTTGGGGTTTCATGTATATGAAGTACGTTAATGGGCTTAGAAACCCTAATTTTGGTCATTATGACTTTTAATGGTTTTAATTGTGAAAATCCATGATAAGATAGAGATATGATGTTCTAAAGCCTAATTGGGAATAAAAGGGGCTTTAATGTGGATAATGGAGTAATTAGGATTATGTGCATAGAAAAGCTGTTTTAGGGTTTGTTGACCTAAAAAGGTAAAGATTGAGAAATAGATCTAAGAAACCATAAAGAAACCCTAATTTAACCTAGAAACCCTAGAATGGATTCCCAAGTCAATAAAAGAGTTTATGACGAGTATGTAATGATTAGGTAATACATGATTTTTAGGATTCAAATTTTCTTGTGTGATTTCATTGATTGGTTGATTGGACTACCTGGTTGGATTGGATACTATGCTTGATTCTTTAAGATTTCCAAATCAGGTATGTGGTTACTTTATGGTTACTCTCTTTAGTTTCATGGCGATTTCTAAAGTTTTACCGATTGCTTGAAATTAAATGTTTGGATGACTTTATTTCTTACAATATGTAAAGTGACTATGATTATCACAATATAACTATTTATGACTTGAGTGAACCTACATACCATATCTGAATTTATGATTTAAAATTTATGATGACCAAGCCCTAGAGGGAAGGTCTTAAGTGGTCAATCCCTGGATGGGAATACTATGTGGCACCTAGAGAGGTGACCCATAAGGTATCGAGCTTAGGATGGAGAAGGTAGCCTAAAGTCCATTGCAAGGACTAAACCCTAAGAGAGGGTGAACCAGAGGATGATTAAAAATGGTTGGGAAGTTGTAATGAAAACATAATCTTTGATTGTTAACAAATATTTGATGTGAATAGATTGTTATGAAATATGTGTGAGATATTGGTTGTCACCACATACCAATATAATTTTATACCAACCGACATTTTGTTTGTCGGCATTTTAGGATTACATGGAAGTGGATGAACCATTTAAGTGACATTTGGTCAATAAATTTAAATAAATATTGGAGGAATTAGTTAGATAGAACTCTACATGGGGTAAAGTTCCAAACTCTTACTTTTGGAAGGTATGTGAAAAGTAATTTTTTATCCAGCTTTAAGCTTAGTCTCTGGTAGAATTTATTAATTATTTGCAAAATCATTGATCCTATCTTGGGATAGTGGTTCTGGCTTCTTGGGCTTCCTTAATTTGGGATTACCGAGAAGTGGGGCCGTTATATTAATAGTTTTAAGTTTGCATCGCAAGCAACCATAGAAAATGATATATATAAATTCTGATCATATCAAAATAAATCCAAACACACTGTAGATTGATGTGACTCTGATACCACTATTGGGTTTTTTGGAGGCAGCAAGCACAGTGGAAAAAATAACATTTTCTCCACATATCCTACTAGCAGATCTCATCGATAACAACATATCCAGAAAAAGGGTACACGAGATATACCTCGATGAGGAGCAAGTCCGGATACACCCCTTCATGTGGTGACGTGCATAGCCCCTCACATGCACATACAGTTGTCGTAAACGTCCTTCAAATATAAACACTTCAATCTCTGCATCTCTACTTTATCCATGCGAATGGACTGGAACTCCACATCATACTTCTCAAGCCGGTCAGAAGGAGTATCCTTCTACTTGACAACGTGCTAGCGTCATGTCACTCTCCTTCTATGTCTTTTGGGGACAATGACAACTAGGCTTCACATACAAGAGTGTCCCTTAATGGTCCATACGTCATGTCCCTATAAATAGGAGGACCAAAGGAAGTAAGATTTCCTGAAACCCCTTTGTAAACAAAAGGGTTGTGGCTACGTTTAAAATGAGAAATTCTTAGACTATTAAAAGAATATTCTAGAGCCAATTAATTAACCATTTATTCATATTAATTGATTAACTAATTTTCATTATCTGACTCTAGTCAATTGCTCAGGATTAGGCAACTGACTTAACAATTAATTGTCTTAAACATTTTAACCAATTAACTTAGATTATATAATAATATTATTCTAAAAGATTACCTAAAAGTTTTAGTAATCAATTTGATTCGGAACATTTCCAATCATGTCCACAATAATACTCCTACTCCAATACATCCTATGTGTGTGATCTGGTAGGATCCAAATTACATTGGTAGTGGTATTCATAATCATATTATGGTTTCACAAGCAAAGATTGGTATCTAGCAAGACTTTATTGCCACCCAAGTAATTGGAGACGTTGGAGAACAACTTCAACCTACAATCCGTGATTGGTGTTATAGTGACTGTATAGTTCCTTTGTCTCTGATATCCAAATTGAACTCAAGGCATGGAATCATCATCCTCTTCAACATTCAATCCATGTTCCTTAAACTAGAGTAGACTGTCTGAGATATGATGTAATCTCAATATCACATATTGACTCACACCAACATGGCCATGCATTTCTCAGTCTTTCTTATCAAGTGGTCATGAAATCAAACTCCTGTATGAGGGAAAAATCCCATCTACATCACTCAATGTGATGCCCTGAAGCACCACAGAAAAGATTACTCAAAAACCAAACGTGGAAACAACACTAACCATGCAGATTATCTAAAAACACATGAAATTAAAACCGATTTCATCAAAGCACCATAGGCTAAAAACTTTCACATATAAGTCCTCAACATGACATCTGTATCACGTATCACATATCCTAAGACACTTACATCATTGTTTTCAACCTTCCTATCATCAACATGTTACACGACATACTTGTTCTATATATACATATATGTACAGATGCCATATCTATACAACAAAAGGCACACTAGCCAAAAAACCTCATATCAGTGACATCTCTACAAAACACATTGAAAACACCCCTAAGACCTAAGTGTATAACGACGACTCTAGGATTCTATCACCAAAAGACTAGTAGCACATCCAACCTTATCTGCTACTGCTCTTGTTGCTGCTCTTCCTCTGCTACACAATCTCCACCTCGTTGTGCATGACCACCTAAAAGATTTGGAAACCCATGGGGTGAGACCAAACGCCCCAACAAGAGATATAACTCTATGTCAACATATATTAAGGCATAGATAAACTAAAGAACATAGGTAACATAATTACTAACTGAGCAGATTCAACTCACGATATGTATCACACATGCAAAGCAGGTTAAGCATTACTAGGCAATTATCACTGAGCAGTAGAACAGTTAACATTCTAAAAAGGAATATGAAGAACATGTATATTTTCTATTACTAAAACTATAAAAATAAAGGCAAGGATTCAACCAATGTTCTTTGCATTTTGTCCCCATGCAAATATACTACACAACTATATTACATCTTTTATTATGCCCTGAGGAGATGAGGTATACCACTCATGCTCCAACTGACCACTACTAAGTCAAAATCAATGCCATACAAGGTCTATGGAAGAGCTAGAATCCACTACCTATCCAACACCTCTTGGTCAACACAAGAGAAAACACCTTAGAGACATATCAAGTCTAACTACAAAACAGCCTAGCCTGCCTTGGTATATAGGCACAACGCTAGTGAAATTGAGCTACGACCCACATGCACGCTCCTGCCAGGGTATGGCACACAACCAATCCGGTGAAAGTATCATAAGTATATACCGAGTCAAATGACTGAGCTATGACTCGCAGCTGCACTCCTTCTAGGGTATGGCCCAAAACCAATCCTGTGAATGTGTATACTCAACAGTATACGACTCTGAGCTTCTACTAGGGGAGAACCCTTTTCACCATCCAACACTAAGACTGACACTGGAATGGATCTATGTCTAGGGAAAACTACATGATTAGGTTCCACTTGATTATTTAGACCAATTAGGTATCTTTTAGCATCAATCGAGTTACAACGTACAAATCCAAAACAAACTCTACAAGAATAAGGGCATAGTACAACTTCAGAAGATATAAAATGTATAAGGTGTGAACTTGTCACATCATCACATAGCACTATAGCAATGCCATACAAGGCTATCACCATGTGTCACATCATTGTGGGATATCAAGCCCTCAATTCACATCACCAAAGGATACCTCCTCACAATAGGCATTAAGCCCTCACCAAGTCATAAGACCTATCACATCAATAAGATCTCTTCATATCTCATCAAGGCTTATAGCTAACACCCTGTATCACATAATCATCATGAGAGCATACATAAGTCATGGAATTCATTTCACCTACAAGGTTAGGGATTTATAAATAAGAGAGAGAAATCATCATAATATGATAACCTCTTGAAGAAAGAGAAACAAACACACCACATGACCCAAAATTAGGGTTTGGGTTCTATATTTGTCCAATTAGAGTTTTATAGTTTTCTTTCAATTAGCAAACCCTAGGTACACCATATCCCACATTCTTGGAGCATATTAGGGTTAAAGGACATGATTAGGATTGAATAAACAACTATCCAAATAGCATTATACATGGCTTATTCATTACTCATATATATATATATTATATATAATATGTCCAAGTATATGTCTTGATCATCCATCATCCATGTGTCATGACCACCCATAATACATGGGTCATGACCACCAAGAACCAAGGGTAGTGACTGCGACACAACCAAGGTGTCTCGACTGTGACACCCCCACAGGTCTCAACTACCTCTTCAACTAGGGTTTTGACCATCCACAACATTCATACTTCAACCATATATCCAAGCATGGATCAACCACAACTAGACCAACTGTCTCGAACTCAACCAACAAAACATAACGATTATAACAAGGGAAGAAACACATGTCTTGACCTTCATCCACATGGGTGGTGCAACCACACCGAGGCATGCGTCATGACCCTAGCAGTTGGGCTTGTCTCGACCACACCAAGACATGTGCCTTAGCCACCACATGATATGGTGTCTCGAACCCAAAATAAAGGTACAACTCAATCTCAAAACATAGGTATATCTCAGACTCAAAGTGAGGAAAACATCTCAACCAATCACCAAGTCCCAAAGTGTCTCAACCTCAAATAAAGCAGCATGGTGTAGTGACCACTTAGGTCAAGCTACCACCAAGGCAAGAGAACATAACCAAAATAGGGACTAATCATGATCAAAATAGAGGGTCAGCACGACCAAAATAGAAAATCATACCGAAGAAATCTATCATCAACATGGAGGAGAAAACCTCATGAAAATCAATTACCAACAATGCTAGAAGCATGTGTCATGAAACCACCATGAAAGAACCTCAAGAAAGAGAGAAAAACCACGCCTATCACCACCAAAATAGAACCTAAACTCCACAGGAAATCAAGGTACACTAGGATCATGCAGGTGACCAAAACCAAGATCAAAAGTTAGCAAGGAAACTACCATTACACATCCATCTCCAAAATTGGGTACCTTAGATTAGGGTTTGGATTCTAAGAAAACTAAGCATGTTAATCACCATCAAACAAGATCTAGAGCATGGTATCATCTACTAGAACATTAGGAGTACGTTTTAGAAAGAGAAACAACAACATGCATGTATGAAATGTGTAATGATAGAGGGGGAAAAGTGTTATATAACCCACCTTTTTTGAAGAGAAAACAAGATCCAAGCACACAATCACCAAGGACGATGAAGCTCCATCAAAGGCTCCACTTTCGGCCACAATATCACTTCAAGAAGAAGAAGACACCAAAGGTCAAAGATAACCCAAGAAAAGAGGACAAGAGTCTCTAGGCTGAACCAAAGGAAGGAGGAGAAAGAGAGAAGGAAACTTCCTCACACTTGGGTCCACCTTGTCAAAACATGGCCTATGACCCTTGTGATGAGGGATTCACTTATCAAGAATGACCACCATGGAGGATCCATGGTCTAGGTCCAATAAAAGAGAAGAAGATGGGGTAGAAGATCCAAGGAAAATGCCATAAAAGAAAGGCACACACTTACTAAGGCTGAAGATGAGCAAGAATCACCACATGCAAGGGATCTTGATCACTAATGCTCCCAGGATCAACCCTCCTTGCTCCACCAAGCTCTAAGGACGAGCAAAAAGAGGGAGGAAAAAGGAAGGCCTAAAAGGTTCACTTGTATGGAGAGAAGATGGTTTATATAGCAAAGGAGGAGAGAAGTAGGGTGAAAGGTGAGGTGTCAACACCTAAAGGCATCAAAGGGAGACTTGTCCGCCCAAAAAACTAACATGCAACCACTTAAAAAACACATGCATGAGATGGTGATACAACCTATGTTTGGTCTCAAGCACTTGGCTCACCCAACATATGGTCTCACTCGTGGCGCACCAAGGACACACCACATGGTCGAGACAAAGCACCAAAACATCACTTGGTCGAGACAAAAGGATCACCACAAACACTAGGCCGAGACACTTCACTAGAAGACAACTGTCTTGAACTAAGACAAACCAAGACCATCATGGTCGAGACAACAACACCTAGAGAAGGTGTATTGGTCAATACACTCACAAGACACCCTCTCAAGGTCAAGGCAAAGGTCACCACCTCCAGCAAGGTACACATGGTCGAAACCAAGCAAACCCTAGAAACCCTAATCACTACTAGGGTGCCACCACTCATCTAAGGCTCAACCAAGGCGCCCCAACACATCACACTCTCTCTTATGAAACAAGAGAAAGAAGGTACACTCTAGAGGTGAAAAATTGCAAGATAATCCTCACAAATGGGTAAATTGCACTTTGACCCAAAACAAGCACACAAAGCACAAACATCATCCCAACAAGCTCAAACTTGAGACTTAAGCTCTCCAAAAGTTCCAAAAACATATCAAGAGATTAGAGCAAGGTCCTAAGCACTCAATAAAGCCAAAGGAAACAAGGTTAGACCAAAATACAGGTTAGGGGTATTACACTCACAGTCATCCCCATGTGGCACAGTGTACCCGAGCACCATCTTTATGGCAATCCTTATTAGAGATCATGGTGGATGATGTCAAAGTACACTGAACGACATGTGATGAGTGTAGTGATTTCAGGTCTAAGAACCACAATCACCACCATCACTATGAGAGATGACTCTGACTACCAATCATAGTTTCCATGTGTCACACTCAAGGTGGGTATGTCCAATACATTGTTCTCTAACAAGTATCTATGTGCTTGGTTTGATATCACATATCATGAATAATGAGATTCTATCATTAATAAACACACATCTAGTCTTAAGTTTTATTGATGTACATTAGCCATCCATAAAAACATTTGATTAGGGACATAATTAGAATGCATATGCCCTTGACATCCATATGATCTCATCTTTTAGGTCCTCAACCCGAAGACATACATCATTGAGTAATATCATTCTTTAGGCATTTATTATGTAACATAATTATCTCATAACTGAATAAAACATAATAAATTAGAAGATTTACTTTATTATTAATCAAACCATTTACAAGATATTCCATTGCAATCATCATATGATTGGTTCTCTGGGCATACATACCAACATGCAGCCTATGATACGCAATCTGAGGCCACATACTCTGGGAAATTCTGGTCTCATAGTGATGAGAATTTGGTAGCATATAAGGCAATACAGACAAACACCTATTGACCTACCCACTTCGCCTACAAATCCACTCTAATAAACTTGGGATCTGGAAGCGGGTGTTTGATCTACTTGCAAACTTGATCCTGACTTGGTTGTGTTAAGACAACCCCATGCCTTATGTATAGGAGACAATGGAATTTATGTCTTCTATCAAAGAGGTCTCCATCAAATAAGTTAATGATCTGACAAGCAAATACAAGCACATTTGAGTCTGCATCAACAATGTTGATGAAGTGCTTACTTTGCTGACACTCAATAAAATTTTCTGATCTTCAGATGAAGAGGTAAATTGAAGGCAAATAGGCACATGACAAGGCAGTTCTTTGACCATGAATTTCTCAAATAGAATTTGGATATATAGATCAGGAGATAAACACATACAAGTCATCTAGAATAAATTTAAATCAGTATTATTTAGTTCTCAATATTTTCCCCAATTGATTGCCCATATGCATACAATACAAACATCAATTTCATTGATTCTTAGTCAAATAAAATTAAGATTTCAAGATGATTACAAATCTTAAAAGGGAAAGCATGCACCAGGATAATTGACAAAGGTGAATCCTTTTTTATCGCTACTGCTTGTTGGGCTAAACTCACATGTAAGCTCCATTACAAGTCTGGAACCAATAAAGCCTTAATTGTGCATTCTGGCTTATGGAAATTTATGCACAAGATTGTTGGTTACATCCTTTTCACAAAGTCAGAAATGAACATTATCTATTACAAATAACTCTACATCTTATCTTGTATCATGGAAGGAAAGCTTGTCAATGTTGGCTGATTATTGATTGGCATATGGTTGTTTATCTCATCTTCTTTCCCAAAAGATTATTGCATGGGGGTCTAATCAGCCTAATGTACAAAACTTATGGGCACCCCACTTCTACTAAGGGGTTCAAAGAGATTCCAAGTGAGCACCTCATCAACTCTAAATATTTGTCCTACTTGGGTATTATTGCAAGCCACAATGGGAAGTTTCATTATTTCTTCTTGCGGACAAATATATATGTACTTCTATAAGAGTTGGTTAACTATGATGGTTAAACACTTCTCTTCATAAAATAGGAATTGAAACAACCCATTTCTCAAGTTCATGTTTCCACTGCAACTCCTTCACACAAACAGACCACTTCCTCCTATAGGATGCACCCAGTACCTGCCATACCCATAGTTACAAAAACATCTTTGCCTATCATTACTAAGGAAAGTGATCATGAAAAGTCAATACATGATGATGACTTTGAGGCTCCGTCACCTTCTCCTCAACAAATGGCCAAGCGCTCTATCACTCCCTCAGTTCCAGTACATTAGAAGAAGACTTTGGGAAGCACTCAATGCACTTTTACATCCACATATCCATGGCAAACAACTATCTCTACCACCACAACCACCTCCACCACCCCAATTATACCCACAACTATCACCATACCCATCATACCATCTTCTCCCCCCATAATGAAGTTCATAATATCCTAGATAGCCCCCCATTATGCCACCAACACTCTACAAAATCATCCACCTCCCATGCTCCACCGTAGTTCGAGCACCCTTCTACACCATCTTCATACCACTCTTCTAATATGGAGTATCCTGAAACATTCGATAGAGTTTTTTTACTATGAAATTGAAATGATATGTAAGGTAACTACTGACCCCACATCTACTATTCCCAAGATAACTCATATGTGCAGACTGTGTCAGAATAGATCAATACTTTCCAATAATAGCTAATAGTTTTGCAGCAACTTCCCCAAGTGGCTGCACTCGAGCATAAAGTTGATGCTCTTGCTAATTTTCCCCAGCAGATGCAAGAAATACAAGCTTTGCAACACCAAATCTTGAACCACTGGAAAGACAAAGAAGACGATAAAAACTTAAGCATCGTGCAATAAGGTGAAAATGCCATCGTGAGTTCCATGACTGGTCACCAACTGAAGGCTTTCTCCGTCATCATGTTCATCACATTGTAATTCTAATGTCCCAAACATGACAAGAAATTAAGTCCACAACTACTATCCTGAGCAATCTATTGGGTCATTTAAATCATCAACCTCGATGTCTCAGAAACTATATTTAAGAATAGTTTGAATAGTGCTCAGTCATCAGGCATTACCACTCCTATCAATAAGCAACAAACAACACCTTTAGTTTTTGCTCTATGGGGAATTCCTGCTTCTCTAACATAGACTCACATTAGCCTGTATGACGATATCCAAACCCATCCTTCTAAAATTTATATCCTCCTCACTCAAATAACACCTTCTGACTATTTTGTTGATAGCCTGATGTGGAAGTTAAATCTCTTACTTGGCAATGATAGTCCAATTCAGTCACTTCATAGCCACAATATACCAAGGAGGACATATCTATGAGATTATAAACATATAATCTAGAACTACAAGTCGATATTGATAGTCCATCTGATGATGAACACACTTCTTCTGGCAAAAACAATGGTGATCTATCTACTATTATTTCAATATATGGTCCATGACCCCCCAAATCTCATATTTCCAAACCCACCCCTCCCTCTTCTACCCTAGTTTCCCTGTAAAATGCACTATTTAGACCCTAATTGCTTGCAAGGGATGCCTATTCGAGACATCTTTATGTTACAAGATGTTTTGGATGATAACTGGGATGGAAATCAAATCATATACAACAAAGAGGAAATCTCTCTCTCTCTCTCTCTCTCTCTCTCTCTCTCTCAAAATGAGTTTCAACACATTTTTTGCAACCCAAATAAGATAAATAAATGACTTCTTACGGTATTGCATCTACTATCTTAGAAGATGTGATGCCAAGAGACAAGGAGTGGCCATACTACAATGCCACTCCCTCCCTTGTTGGCTGTATATTTAAAGGTCATCTAGATGAACACACTATAAAGATACTTTTTAGCAAGCTTAAGCTGTAGAAAAGATGAGTGATTCTTATCCCTTTCACTTTATTGGATTCTAGATCCTATGTGTTGATGATTTGATTAAACAAAGAATTAACTTATTCAACACTTTCCAATCTGATTTATAAAATGCAAACATGTGATTTCAAGACCCAACAACTAGAAAAGATCCCTCACATCCCTATATGTCTACAATGTGTTACATGTCAAGTTCCATATTACTAGCCCAACTGGACCAACTACATTGTCGACCCACTAGTTCCTCAACAAAATTGGGATAAAGGTAGCAGTGCATTTATCATCATTAGAGTCATGGAGGCACTCAATAATTGAATATCTGTTGCAAATTTGGTTCCTCATGGTTTCTCTGCCCTACGTGAGAACTATGCCATGGAAGTGATCCACGATCATTGCTTCTCTCAAGACCATGAGCTTCATGATAATATATGAGATCTATATCCATTGATTCCTTGTCCTGCCAAGGAACCTTTTCTGATAGGTCATACACAGAGAAACAACGAAAGAAGGCTAGATAACACCTTCCCCTGTGGCATCTCAACCACCAGGAACTGTCTCTACTTTTAAATAGGTCTATGAGGCCATTGACATCCTAAAATTTATAGAAGAACCAGAAGTATTCCCTATCTATGGGTCTGCGACATCCATCAGACCAAGTTTAAGAGGCTTTCATAGAATTTCTTGCTGTGAGCTTTCTTAGGCTCATCTCCACCTTCTCATGCAATGAATCAAGGATGGTGACGACAAATGCATTGTATTTCACCAAAATAATCTACTCATAATAAAAGATGACTTGAAAGAAACTCTCCAACATGGAGGATATCTATCACACAGCCTCATGGTTTCTTATCAATTCTTTCTCAGCCAAACTATTGATGATGTCTACATGATTGGACCAGATTTACAAATTGATCTTTGTCATAACATCACTAATAATATCACCATCTTACATTTTTCTTTCTTATTTTCACACTTTAAGGACAATGTGTGTTGTACATTTGTGGGGCGGGGGGTGTAATCCCGTGAGATAGGTATTCATAGTATCAAACAAACTTCATATTTTCCCCTCCACTTTTCATGATTGTCTTTAAATTTCACATGTTTCATTAACTCTTTGAAAATGTTTTCATGTACAAAACAATCAAGATTAAGACAATAATAAACCCTCTCCAAAGAGCTTAGTTTGTTCTTCAAGGTATGTTTGCACAAATCAATCACAAAAATGCAACAGTCAAGACATTTCTTTTCTTTATCTTGTGCTATTTTTATGTCTTTATCTCAATAAAATGTTACTTCTTCCTCTAGTCTACATCTAAACTAAAAACATCATCAAAATATTCTCGCCAAAAATATCAAACCAAAATTAAATCATATTTAATTAAATGCATATTCTCACCGAAAAAAGAAAGAGCTATCTCATCTCCCATTCCATTTTCCAATTCATTTAAAATCCTCAAAAGATAGAGGAATAAGAGCAAAGAGTATAAAAAATTAGAGAGTTGTGCCATACTTCTAGTCAAAAGATCTATCCAAATGGTGTATTGATGTGCTCATGAACATAAATATGTCACTTTTTCTGAACTCTAAGATCAAGAAGTACACACCTAATTCCAATGGCGTTCATTAAAGGTATGGTAACCTAGAGTAGTGGTAATTAGGATGTCCAATGACTTCTTTAAAACCAGCTGGTTTGGAATGTTGGGACCACTCACCCATTTAACATGCCTATACTTGAGTGACCCAAAAAGAAAAAGGGATACCAATAAGCATTTGCCTACCCATTTCATCCACCGCCATAAAAAATGTGATGTGAGTGAAAGCTACTTTGAAAAATGAGATATTTGTCAGAGATAAGTTTATGAAAAAAACAACTAATAAACAAACAAAGAATGAGCTTTTAAACGTCAATGCTTTTGTTAAGTTAGATCATCTTATAAAATAGTGAACGGTTTCAATAAAAGGTTGACATAAAAACTTTTTTCAAACATTAATAAAATTACCCTAGTTACTTTGATTTGCACAATGATTCAATTAGCTTGAGGACAAGCTAAATTCTAAGTTTGGGGGAAGTTGATATCATCCATTTTTATTTACATTTCATGGATTTTTCATATATAAATCATTTGATTTAATGTTCAAAGATCTTAAATTTTGTTCATTTTGTACTTAAATTACCAAGTACTTTATTTTGATCAAGTTTTTTTTTGAAGTTGCAAAAATTTAACTCAAACTCATAAAGATCAATGGCATTTCCATCAACCTTCAAGAATGATCACTATTCATGATAAAATTATCAACCTCAACAAATTTTCATAGCTCATAGATCTATTAGGCCAACACTTCAGCCTTCATCCAGAGACCGATGGATTCACCCATCAGACTTCTGGACATCAACCAGAAACAACAATGGACCTGAGGTTGAAACAAAGACATTGATCTTAGATATTGACAAAGTTTCATTGATGTTAAAGACATAGAACTCATATGTCAACCTCCATGTCGATAGTTTGTCATAGATTGGCCTTTCAGTCTTTCTAAAATCAACGATCCTAAAAAAATGATGAAGACCCATCGATCAAACAAAGACTCATCGACCTCCTAGGTCGGCAGTAGGAAGACCAAGAGTCTGCACCACACAGACCAATCTGAGACCAATAATGCACAAGTCAACCCTATAAATAGACCCCAAGATCATCACTTCAAGGCATCTTGGATTTTAGAGTCAACAAGTCGAAAGGTTGTCGTCAAGTTCAGAGCCTAAGTATTGAGACATTGACCGGCCTAGTGTCATCGACCTAGTTAGACCATCAGCCTCTAGACTTGGCATTTATCTACTTCCATCGACAGATCGATATATTTGCTTGCTTCTATCTTGATCATACAAAATAGTGGTGGTCATTAATCTATGGCCATTGACCATTGACCATCGACCTACTTGTCAGATCCAAATCGAAATGTGGATGAATCGATCATTCAATCTACCCTTGTATCAACTTCTTCCCTCTCTTTTCCTTATCATGACTTTTTCAAGTTGTATTCTATTTATTTTCTATGCATGAGTGGCTAAACTCCATAACTTGGGTTGGGAGTAGTCGTCTGACACTCCTAACCATGTAATCTTTCCTTCTTCTGTTTAATACATGTGTTCTTACAATTTTGTTTCTATACTCCTATTATTAATGCATCACTTGTTTGATTAGAAACCCTCTTGTGATGATTGATCTGGAATTATTTGACATAATTCTCTTAGTAAGATCTAGAGTATGGATTAGTAATGAGACACAAGAGTGAGGACTCTACTATAACAAAAATCATACAAGTATTATTGGTCTTTTGGTTATCATCTTGAGAGAGAGATACCTTTGGATAAAATCTACTCAGATATCGAGAGAAGGAAAGAGTGGTTATCTTTTATGACTATCTAAACATGTTAAGAATATATATAAATTAGGAGAGAAGGTGTTGCATGGTTGACACTGGCTTGATTGGTGAAAACCAATCCAAGTTTCCTTCCTTATTGTTTTCACAATTATCTTTATTTCTTTTAATCTTTGATAACTTAGATTTACTGCTTTAATTTGTTCCTTAATTGGAACACTTAATTACCTCTTTGATATGAGTAAACTAAGGCAAGATGTCACATTTTTATTCTGCTATTCTCCTTGTTCTTGTGTTTGACCCCATATTACTGCAATAGACTACCTATTGAGTTGCAAACATCTCTTAAAATTGGGTGTAAACATAAAGTCCGATATCTTTGACTAGACAATTGTCTTTATATTTTTAACCCACAAAAAAGAGTGATCATCTGGGTAACAAAATATCACACAAAGTTGGGTAATCACTCTTTGGATCTAGGAGAGTTGTAAGAGATGCTCGATGTGATGAATGCGAGGGTATTAATGATTTTGGATTGGGGTTTAGCGGTTCATCGTCCTAAAGAGAAGTCCAGGGAACATATATATATATATATATATATATATATATATATATATATATATATCACAATACAGAAAAGAAAGCCAAAAGAGTTGGCATAATGTGGAGTTCTATGGGGATTTCTATTGGGGTAACATTGAATTTTTCTATATGGAACCCATGTAGAACATTGGATTCCAAAAAGTGTCCCCAAGTAGGAAACAAATGTCTATTCATATTAAAGTTTTGTGAATTTATTAATGATTCTTTAGATATATTATATAAGAAATTGTTTTGGTTGCAAGACTGTCATTGAAGAATAAAATTTGATTAAAAAGGAAGGAAGAAGAGAGATACGAACTTGAGGTTCAACTCTTCCCTTTTCTCTTTGTATATAAAAAAGATATGGATTTCATTGAATTTTAAAAGTGCAATTAATTTTCCAATGGGATTGGCAATTGAATATTTTACTAATGATAATTCAACTATTAAATATATTGAAAAAATCTTGTAAAAAGCTCAAATACAGGACATATTGCACGTTCAATGAAATGATGGGCCCTTGTTGTATGGTAAATGGGTGAATGTGGATAGATTGAATAGGCAAAAAAATGTGGGAAACCATGATTATCCAGAGACAATATATGTTATTGATCGTCAATTGAGTGACCAAAAGGGGTATCAATAGTTTGCATCTTACAAGATAAGGTTCAAGATGAGAGTGAGAACCACAAGCTTGAGCCAATCATGGCCTGCATTTTTTGGTCATGAAAGGTAAATAAGGGAGACTTATCAAGAGATACTGTAACATATCCAAATATAGGTACATGTATTATACCTTCCCTTTTCTTAGGACTTTTTCATTAACATTCTAGTATTACCCTTTGTCCCCAAACTAGAATATATTTGGAATAGTTGGATCTAAATAATGTCGTTCACTCATAAATATCCCTATCATATGTAATCTTAAGATAAAATAATAATACGTTAAATATTATGAATTAAGGTGTTTTTACACTAATAAATTGGATAGGCCATTCATTTCTACTCTAGAGTATACCTAGGAGTATAAGATGAAAGAAATTGAATTAGAATGTAATATGGTGTCACAGTTGGTTAATTAAGTGGAATAGTGTTTAAATGAATGCATAACATACACTTAATTAAATAGTAAACCAAATGTTTTCAAAAGGTGGAATTATTCATATACTTAGGGTCCTCACATCTTTGTTAGTTTTCATGCACAATTTCATGTAAATTGCATGCTATATGCTTCCCCAATTAACTAGAATAGAATATACCAATTAACCTAGGAATTAATTACTGCATTTGGTTGTCATTGTTTATGATACAATCTAGTTAATTTCCTCCATGTCATACACATTGTATCCTTAGACCCAGATCCTATGCTTGTGGACTCTCCTCAGAGCCGTATGATGGGGATATGACAATTTGTGATTTATCCTCAACGTCCTGGCCCAATGATTCCCTTTTGTTCAATAACAACCAATAGCCATCCACCTTGATCCCTCTCTCTCTCATATTTCCCACTCTCCACATTTTTCATTTCCTGCCCTATCACATCAAGGGTCTTGCACTAAGATGGACAAGCCCTAGATTGGGCCTCGTGTTATAATAGGGGGAACACTCATTTCCATCATCCATCCTACTCTATTGATGAAGGCTACCTTGACCACCTTGTCCATTTTTCTTGTGTTTGTACCACCCTAGGTGGTCCCCAATAGTATTCATGGGGTTTCATTCCCTTTTTGTAGAACCATGTTCCCTAGTCAATATATATTTCCTTTGCAACACTAGTTCCCTAGTCGATATATTGTTTCTCTACTTTCTTCTTCTAGTCCTTTCCCAACTTCTCATTATCATTGTCTGAGTGTAGTGAGGATGTTGTACACTATCTCAACCTTATTTATGGCAGGCAGATGATGTTGAGTGGAGTTGGAAATTCTCTATACAAGGTTTACCTTAATGCTTATATCCAAATCTATCACCATACCTATTTGGACCCTACAAATTCATTTCCTCTACAACATAACCCCTAATTGCAATATGCACACACTCCTCTTCTCCATATATGCTCTCTTACTCAACTAATTCTCATGTGTGAGTTTTCTCCTCACCTAACTATATGTAAAGAGTAGGACACGATATGGGATCCATTCCTTACTTAATTGAGGAATAAATCCATCTGATTCAAACACATTTATATGTATGATGATGAAACAAACAAAATTTTCATATCTCAAATATGTATATCAAATAGAGTTTTAATGTAGCAATGGAAAATTTCACTATTAAAAAAATATTCTCATTATAACTCATATGTTGCTCCTCCCCACAAGTGTTATACTAATATTAAGGAAAAAGGTGTAAATATAAAACTAACAACCAATTACAGAGGGAAACATGGCCATCTCAATCTATCCTTAGTCATGCTTCAAGGTCCTCCCGAATCATCATCCTCTTACAAGAAATGAATATGGGTGGTTTTGGAAAAATACCCGATGAGGAGAAACAAGGAAAAAGGTTTGCATAAAAATGTTATATTTGTAATAAATAAATGTTTGGTCCTCAAAAAGTGCAAGAATAAAATCAAGAAGGTTTTTTCAGTCAAAAGAGGGCTATAGCATTTAGGCAAGTTTAAGAAAGGGTAATACAAAAGTGTAGTATGAAGATAATGAGGCACTAATATCACATTAACAAATAAATAAAGATTATTTCCATTTTAGAGGATTACATAATTAATAAAAAATAAAATGCATGTTGAGTACACCAAATACTAGCATAATCTAAAAAGTAGGATTGAAATCCACATACTCCAAACCAAGGGAAGAAGGACAAAAACCTCATTGACAAATTAATATAGAATGGTAGGAGGACTAAAAATTTAGTGTCTGGAAAGAGGATTAAAAACACAATGCCTAATTATATAACATGTGGCAGGGGGGAATAAAACCCTAGTGCCTAGTAGGAGGACTAAAATCTCATAAATGTGACACCTATGCGACTAAAACTGTACCGTATCTACTTCTAGATATGACTAGTCAAAACCACACATGCATAAGAAAGCTCTTAAGATAGTCCAAAGTATATTCGAGTACAAAAAGGATGAAAACATCCAACATATAGTAGTTGGGGTCAGATGATCAATATAAATGGGAAGTAGAATTTCAAGAATCATTAAAGAAATATGTGAATAGTAAATGGAATTCCAAAAGGATTCAAAATATTCAAAGAAGGAGTTAACTAAAAATATACCTCATTGCTAACAATTAAGGTTCACTCATTTTATGCCCAAATAAAATAGGGAAGATGCACATACCAAATTTTCGTAGCCAATGTTTAATTCAATAGATATACCTGGTCCCCTAAAGTCGAGTATACATCTTAGAAACACATTAGGTATGTTAGGCAAACCAAAGAAAACATATTTACACATTCCTAGCATAGACATACCCTAAATCTTGATCACCTAACAGTATATTAGGGTTTTTAATCTTATGAAGTCAACATATATTTCATAAGATGTCTATTTTAGTTTAATTTTCATCTTTCGTCACATAAGTCTAAGTATGTATAGGTTACATATACGTCTGCATAATAATATGCATTCCTCCCTTTTAGTACTTGTAGTCTTATGAACTCTCTATATAGCATATATTTGAAGTTTATTCAACTAGGGTCACAAACATACTCTACATGGTTATATTACTAAAATGCTCTAATTATGAGAATCTAGGGTTTAAGTCTCACATGAATACATATACGAATAAATAACTCTTATTGTGCATCTGTTAAACCAATATGCATACATCATCATATTATGCTTTGGTACCAAAACCTTTCAAATTTACATATTATTCACTCATACAACATTTTTTCTCTGACTAGACCTATCTAGATACATAATCATCATATGTCCACATTGTATTTCAAATTATCATCACTTATATCTATATGTGTACTTGAGGGCTTGATTTCAATATATATTTAAGGTTTTGAATGTAAGTTCTTAACAATAACGAAAGTCACATATCGTAACTAAATGTTAACGCTACAACATATGCATACTAGTAAGATAATTATAAGGGTAGTCAATAAAAGTATATAGATTGTCATCATAACTAAGTTTTATATCTTTAAACCTTCTTATTATCGTCAAATGTGTTCCGTAATATATTACTATTGTTAATCAAGTTGATAACATTACAATTATATGAATCAAATTTACTGATATGTGCACATATTATAATACCTATCAATATTTATACATGATAGCGTTGTATATATAACAGTAATGGGTCAACTATTTTGAATGCATATGTATAACTATGTTTTATATACCAAGAGTCAGATAATGGTCTAATATAGTATCCGATCTGACAAAAAAATTACTTTCATTCTTTTATACAATTCTAAACATCACAAAGAAGACTACTAACTTGTAACACTATTCTTTCCAAGTTTACTTTCTCATTTGGATAAGATGGTATCTACAAACATTGAACCAACTAATATTGGACAACATTCCACTCCAGATAGATAACATGCATTAACCATCACTTTTAATATTATTAAACATAACCTTGAGAAGACTATTGAATACAGATCAGAACATTCTAGCATCACTCCTTATACTTTAGGTTTTTGATACCCCTCATGATTGGGAAAAAAAGATGTCAACCTTGGATGGTGAGCATCGTCATTGGAGTGCTTATCCCTATGGGCTTAAGTCATTAAGACCATATATGCCTACTACGGATGAGAGTTTGGGTACACCTTCTGAGGAATATCAACATAGTGATAGGTTGGTCACTCAGTGTCTACCTTGATTAAATGACCAATTATTTTCTCCTTCTTTAAAAACCATATCCACAATGTTTCTTTATTGCCTAATATCTAACATACAAGAAAATGAGAGTTTCTACAACCTGCAAAATAGGTTTCACCATATGAGCGAGTCAACATGCATGTTGGCATCATTCATGACCTAGGAACACCCAAATTAATTGGGATAACCTAGGGTGTCTCAACAACTATCATGGAATCTTATCTTGATGAGGTAAGATAGATATTTTAGCTTCCCATCCCATCCTTCTCATTACTTTTTGATATTTTTGGATAATGAACTGGATCAAAGTTGCAAATAAACTACCAATATTTTTTTTGAATTAGATGCGGATAAAAATTCCATATAAGTTAGAGTTCACAAAGTTTGCATTAACTACATGGGTTCAATCAGTTTGTGAAATCTATTTGTTCAACCTGAAAGTGACAATATATCAAGCTTCTTTGATCCTACACACTAATTAGAGGAGCTAATAAGTAATTCCTCCTTGACTAAACTTCACACAACTATCTGGAACACATGCATGATGATTACACACGAAGGTTATACATGCTTGACTAGAAACCTTGTATATTAAAATAATAGAACATGCAAACAAATAGCTTACATTGACAAATGGAGCCCCCCCCAAAAAAAAAATTTATCCTAACTTTAGATGGAATTCTAATGTGAGTATGATTAACTCACCTCAATTCCAATCAATCTTAAACTGGGATGAGGAATCTTAAAGCAATGAAAACCACTACTCTCCATATCACCAAAATATAATGCAAAGGGCATAAATGTTAGAAAATTTTCTTTTTAATACCTGGAAAAACCAAATAGTTTCTAATATGTTATCCATTTCTAGAAGAAAGGAATATATTTAATTTTACAACTTCTCTATTCATGAATACCAACATTCTTCTCCATTATATCACCAAATCATGCTAATTGAGACATGACAAACACCTCTCCATGCCTCCAAGCAATAATGGTAACCCATTGTTACCTAACACCTCATCATGTTTTTCTATGGGCTCTAAAAATAACTAGAATCATGTTCCTTGATGGATATGAATATTGACATCCTGGTTGGAGCCATGAGACTTTATTATACTTTATCTAGTAAGGGAATACTCTTAACATTCCCAGATAATAACACAATGGACTCTATTATTTTTAACTTACTAAAACACTTGGGAAACATCTTTGCCAGGACATATCTAACTACAAGGGTCCCCCTTTTGGACTAACACTAACTATAAACAATGTTATTTTTTCTTTAGCTGACCCAACTTATAAAACATTAGTGACTCATTCACATCAAGTGTTGAAAATACAATTTTTTAAAAACATGGATGCACATTCCTCATTTTTGTTCCATCAGAGTGAAACAATACGATAGATTATATATGAAACCCTAGTATGTCAAAATTAATCAATATTCCTCACATGAACAAATTCTTATAATAATCCAACAAAAAGTAAATCAATCTTATTATCATCATATTATATAGATTATATGCACAAGAAAGAAAACAACTAAACAAAAAACCCTTCTTGGTAAAAATGATACTCTAACTCTATATCACAATGGTTAATCTTATTAATTTTGGCTTCTTATTTGGATGAGATTATGTCAACAAAAATTATGCCAACTAATATGAAACTCTAGAATCCCATTGAGTGGATAAAATCCCACTCCATATAAATAACATGTATCAACTATAAATTATAATTATATGAAACAAAATTGGAAGGTTCTAACTTTTTCCTTTTAGAATTACTAAACATTTTACTTATAGCATACTATCAGTTTATAATAGAAACATGTTAATAAATGCAACAAAATCATGCACACATTTAGTAATAATTTATATTAATTATTATAATGTATCTGAAAGAACATGTAATAAAATTGTAGATCAATGTGATCTAGTGTTCTGAAAAGCTGTAATCGGTGTACGGGCGGAGAGGGTACCGAATAGAGTATATACGGTATGCAGGAATATAAGCGGGAGAATATTTGGTTTTAATCGGTTTTGATTTTTTTTAATATTAATCATAAAGATATGTAAATTATATATTGACCGTATAATAATGACAATGATAAGTAATTAGAAACATTTGTAAGTAATAGACTAATATTGCATTCATAAGTAGTTGAAACATTGATGAAATTAGAGAAGAAAACTTTGATAAGTAATTACAAACATTGATAAGTGATAGACTAATATCACATTAATAAGTAATTAGAAACGTTGATAAGTAATAGACTAATATTACATTAATAAGTAATTAGAAACAGTGATAAGTCATAGACTAATATTGCATTAATAAGTAATTAGAAACATTGATAAGTGATAAGACTAATATTGCATTAATAAGTAACTTGAAGCATTGATGAAATTAGGGGAAAAACATTGATAAGTAATTAGAAACATTGATAAGTCATAGACTAATCTTGCATTAAGAAGTAATTAGAAACATTGATGAACTTAGAGAACAAAACATCAATAGTAAGGATCAGTTCAATAAACACTAACTATAAACTTATAGAGAAAACATGAGGAGAAGACCAAATATGTAAATTGGAAGAAGAGAATGTAATTGTAATGACCAATAGTAGTATTAGAAAAAATTAATGTAAAAAAAATTATTACTAGCATTTGATTTTGAAAATTGCCAATTAATCGGCCGATTATTCCCCCGATCGGCCGATTAATCGGTCCTATACCGATTATAGGCAAATTATTGATAATCGGTTTGGTAGACCCTCAAAAAGGAATATTCGGCCGATTATTCGGCCTAAGCGGCCGATTTTCCGAACAGTGATGTGATCTATAATTATCATTTACCACTACTCGATTAATGTTTTATATTGTATGATGATTTAATCAACTTATCTTGTATTCAACAAGTTACAACTAATGCATCAAGTCCAAGTAGACCAACATAAGGTCTTATGGTTTCCTCTACAACTACCACTACCACTACCTTGGTCCTCACAAGGTCATTATGTTTGACATATAAGAGGAGTGTATCATGTTACCCACAAATGTTTGAATCTCTCATGGCTCCCTAACCAAGTATGCCATAAGGGGCACAAAAAAAATTGTTACTATGGTTGGTGGAAACTAATCCCGAAGAGTCTCATTAAAATGAAGTGGTTAGGAATTTTTATAACTTTGTACTTACCAAAAGTCCAATGCCTAAAGTGAATATTGAAAATATGTTTTTAGTATGACTACCCCAAAATTACAACCACATGAGCTTCATGTTGTTTTCCACTATGTATGGTCATGTACTCAATTCTTTGACTTAGTGAACCATGTAGGCTTACCCCCATTCAAAGTATGGTCTCATACATCCATGTATTTCCTCCCAGTTTATAGTTGGGGCTCATATGTATGATTTTAAAACCCTTATAAGGCCCATCAAGATAGAACAAGAGAATTCAATTCACTTTCCTAAAATAGAACAATTGTGGAAGATCATGGTGCTTACTGGATCATATCTCTATGGATAATTAGGGTTTCACCTGATTATTAATTCAAATTTATCATTTTCAATATTCATATCACAACATTTAAACAATAAGGTAGCTCACAAGACACTTGGTCATTATCAAACAAAAATCCTATCTTCATTCATTGCTCAACTTGCAATACTATGTAAATCAAATAACATAATTCCATCATCACATTTATTAGTAAACATTAAAGGATAGCTTTATTTTCTATTCTAAAGAATCATATCATATTTCCATATACCTTCAATAATATTTGACTCTCAATAATACTCTAAACACAATTTCATACACATGCATCAACACAAATTTTTCATTGATCTTACACTTCACTCATACTCATCATCAATGTGATATGACACTTTTACTAAGAATGTATGATAACATTTATGCAATAATACTATGAAGATATAAACTATATGTTATGTTTCAACAAACAATGAGGGCTGCTTTATCTAGAACTTTTTTTCAATATCACCTAATATAGGGTAGAGTTTCAAAACATGTAAGAAAACTAAGATCAAATACTACTTTTCAATTTGACTATTACTTGATTATTCACTGAATCATGGATAAACTTCTAGAATCCATCATCAAAAGTTATCTTATTTAAATTGAAAATAAATGTTCCATAATTTCATAAAAAATATGTGTACAATGATATAAATACAAACAAATAATTCATCAATAGCTATTATACATAAACCTCTATCTAAATTTGGATATGATCTTACCAAATTTTGGAGTATCAAAACACATTAACAACCCAAAGCATCCCATATTATGAGATTTCATATTTAACATCATTAGATATTACTCTAAGTATATATATACATTCATTTGACCACATTCATTATTTCCTTCAGGACTTTTGGGGTGAAGAAGGTCATGTTGAAGCTTTTACCACCAAAACATCAAGGTTTCTTTTTGTTGAAAAAAGGAAGATAGGAGGCATGTATGCAATAGATTTATCATTATGATCTGTGTCCATGGTAGTGCCCATAACAGAGGACAAAGAAGAAAGGAGTAAGAGAGAATATAGAGTGGATCATGTGCACATTTGGCCTATCATCAGGAAACATCCAAGTAATGCACACCCCACCAACTATAGATGTTGGGTGCTTTTCAGCAGTGCTTCTTGAGCATGAAATGGGATCCAATGACCACTTCATATATTTATTAGGTAAATTGTTTATAAAATACTAGAATATAAGTAGATGTTGTTGTTATTTATTTATCTTATCCGATATTATTGGTGAATAAGTTAGATTTGAGTTGGTGTCTATATATTTGTTAGTGTGCTCTGAATAGGCAGAGAGTCAAAGACAAATTCCTAATCCCTATAATGGATGAACTCTTGGACAAGCTACATGATGCCACAATCTTTCCAAAACTAGATATGTGTTTTGGGTATCATTGAATATGGTTTTCAGATAAAGATAAAATGAAAACAACATTTCACTCACACGGGGGTCATTATGAATCTAGAGTAATGCCTTTCAGTTTGTGTAGTGTTCCATCAACATTATAGGTTCTAATGAATGAGGTATTTCACTCCTTCCTATAAATTTTTGCTGATTTTTTTGACGATATTTTGGTTTATAATAAGGCAACCATAGAGCAATACACCATTTGAAAAAAACATTCCCTTCCCTTCATAACTCTACACCTTGTGTGAAAATGAGTAGATGAGCATCTGGTGTTTTGTGGTGGTTTATCTTTGCCACATTATCTCATGGGAGGGTTGAGGACAAATTTGACAAAGCTTCATGCTATTTAGGCATGGTAAACTCCTTGCACTATGAATGATATTTAGAGATTTCTTAGACTAGCCAACTAGTATCACAAATTTATTGCATGATATGCCTCCAGAGCAACTCTCTACACCAATTACTTCACAAGGATACTTTCTACTGGGATTCCAATTTTTTATGCTTTAGCCGATTTGAAACAAGCTTTGAGACATCCACCTCTTTTATGTGTACTTGATTTCACTCGACCATTTATTTTGGAATGTGATGCATTTGGTGCAGGGGTTGGTAGGTTTTGATGTATAAAGGTCATCGGATTGCGTATTTCACCCATTCCTTGACCCCATGACAACTCAAATTCACCACTTATGAAATGAAACTATTGGTTCTTATTATTTCTATTACCATATGGAAATAATACATCTGGAGCGATCCATTTATTATCTATACTAACCATCAGAGTGTCAAGCATCTCCTGGAGCAATGTATTCATTCATCTACTCAACAAAATGGATTTTTAAGCTAATAGGTTATGATTCTTTCGTTGAATAAAAGGCAGAGCGTGTACCAAAGTTGTTCATACCTTGTCTCAATTCCCTTTAACCTTTCAATCTTTCCACATTGCATCTATTTTTCCATATTGGACAATGAGTAGGGTACTCTATTCTATAAGGGTTGCAACTTATTGAGCAAGGATTCTTCTCTCAAACATCATATTATCCATGATGCCCATGCTACACAAATTGGGGTTCATTCTGGATTAAGAAGACTCTCCATTGTTTAAAAGGGATTTCTAATGGCCAGGAATAATTATTGATGTGTGTATTGTTGTTCATGAATGTCATATTTTCCATAAGAAAAAATGCATGACCTCCTCCCCCACATGTCTTATTCAACCATATCCCATATCCAATCAAATACAAAAGGATATATTGATGAACTTTATCGATGGCCTATCTTCTATGTGTCATTTCTCCACTATTATAGAGATAGTTTACTACCTTAAACAATACATCCATTTTATTCGATTGAGTCACCCATACACGATGAAGTATGTTGCTACTCTATTTACTTTGACTATCTTCAGACGCTGTGGCTTACCAAAGTTCATGGTTTGTGATTAAGATAAAGTTTTCCAGTAGAATTTCTCAAAATAGGTTTTGAATCAAATGGGAATAATGCTTTGTTTCAACACAACATACACCCCAATATAATGGTCAAATAGAAGTAGGTAATCATGCTTGGAGACATATCTTCTCTACTATTGCTCCATAACTCCCAATGAATGACCACATGTGTTATCATAGGACAAATATCGGTACACCACCTCCTAACATTCCTCTGCATATACTCCACCCTTTGAGGTCGTTTAAGGGTGATCTCCACCTTCCTTTATCTAGTACATTGAAGGAACAACTAAATTACCTATAGTAGATAAAATCCTGACAACTCGTGATGCAGTGTTGGATCAGCTTAGACATTTCCTTAATCGTGATTAGATTTGCATGACCCATCAAGACAAAAAATTCCATAGATTAGTGGAATTCCAAGTTGGGCATCTAGTCTACCTTAATCGTCAGCCCTATCAATATTTCCCAATAATCTTCAATGCTCATTAGTAGATGACCGTCAAATATTATGGACCCTATCCAACACTTGAATGTATTTGCAAGGCCACCTACAAGCTTCAGTTGCCATCTTCTTCACTAATCCACCCAGGTGTTTCATGTCTCTCAACTAAAAGGTCACCAAGGACAACTACTTGCAACCTCTACTGCAAAATTTCCTTGCATATGGGCCCCAACTGAGAAAGCTATTTGTTTTCCTAATTAAATAATACAACATCACATAGTCAAGAAGGGGAATCATACCATTGCTAAAGTCATGATCTCTTGGATGGACATCCCTTTAGAGGAGGCTTAATGGATGTTGAGAAATCTATGACTTGGACCAAGTTTCCTTCTTGGTCCAATGTTGTGGTAGTGATCGTGGTTGGACCATCATAGGGGGTATTTGATAAGCATAGCTCATCTCCTACTTTACAATAAGGTAGGTGGACACTTGTCAATTATATTTTCCATTGTAAGGCAACTGGCCACTTCCCTACATCATTTAGTATGGCCCATTACAAACCTTGCTTTGTGGTGTCATTGAGTACACGTGGCACCTAGTAACAATTCACCTATTGAAACAAAAAAATCGCTACGGGCATCAAGTATTCTTGACTTTTTGCTACCTTTGACAAATCTTTGACCTTTTCTCATATTGGGACCTATCTTAGAGCGGGAGTGTAATGAATCATATGTTGAAGAAAGCAATCACCTCACCACTACACTATTCATAGCTCAGTGGAAGCTATCAATATATGTTGTTTGTTAATGTCTAACTATTACAACATGAATGCACATACATGAGCATAAATTTATCATACATTCATTCCCCAAGAAATAAAAAATTGAAATAGATGAAGTTTGGTACTTAATGCATAAAGTGGTAATTGATTTCCCCTTTGTCCTCTTACACATGAATGTCATCAGTAATTTAAGGTAAAATCAACCATTTTCTTACGTCTATATCGGCATGGCTCTCTCTATTTACTTATTTCTCTCAAATACTTACCAAATGAATATCCACAACTCAAATCCACCATAAACTTATCCAAAACAACTACATGCAAGATGCCTAAAATACCCCACAAATTAGTTTAGGATCTAGGATACTATGATGGGCGAGGCCAAGCTTTAAAAAAAGTTTGCGACACAATAGCAGGAAATATCTAGAGAAAAAATACACAATCACAATCATAATTAAATTATTATAAAATCCCAAAAAATTAAAAAATGCATGAATAGCATATGACATGAAATAAATAAAGAGAATATCATTAACAATCACTTTGAGAACCCTATTTAGATGATTTTTTATTATTTTCATCATAGAAAGATCCTCACCATTGTAACCATCGTGATAAGAAATGATATCGCTAACTTCAATGGCCACTACAATAAATAAAAATCTTGTCGTTAGCTCGTCGAGACCAAAATCTTAACAATGATGTTGTTATTTTCTACAAACATGAGCATGTCAGACCAAAAAAATGTAATTAAATAAAATGGCATATTAACCTAGTTATCTCTAGCATATTGAACAAGAGACTAATGTATCCTCATGGAAGAAAGATATCAATTTCCTCAATACATGAAATACGTAACAATAAGTTTCAAATTTCTTCATTGAATCCTTCCTTAAACCTATTCAAGAGAAAGTGCATTATTGTACTAAATCCCATGAAGCGGAAATAATACCTACTAAGTCTTAGACTCCCTATTGTTAAAAAATACATCCATATCCTTCAATGAAGTTTTAGTACTTCTTCTCATGTATCAATTAGTTTTCTTTTGTAAAATTCATGTAACTCCTTATGGGATTACCATCATACATCTTTTAACCAATTTTGTTTAAATATTGTAAGTTATTTATTATTATTTATCAAATATAATCCTAGAAACATTAGGTAGTGACTTTAGAGTTTAAGGTCCACCGTTATTGGGAGACACTGAAAAGTGGGTTTTGTTACATTTTGTATCAGAACACATATTTGTCAAATAAAATCTAATAGTTGATAATTTCAAATAATTGATAGAAATATAAGGAAAATTTTCAGGTCAGAACCTAAGGAAATGGTGTCTAGAAAGGATCATGACTTTGAGGGCTGGCAATATTGTCCTCCATACCACTTAGTTGGTAAATGGAGTCCCCCTAGCCAATGTGATACTTTTTTTGGCTAGAACCTAGGATTTTCTTGAAATAATGTTTCCTCTTAGTTTCTCATATCTAATTTTGTCCTCTTTTCCTCTCCTTGCTCAATGAATCCTAAAATGAACTTGCTTCTTCATCTCAAGTTAAAATTTTGAGAAGAAGTAGGAAGAAGGCATCTTCTGCCAATTCATGTACATTTAATAGTGACATAATGATATAGTTATGAAAAAATGTGTTACGATTTTTTCTTGCAAGGGTAATGTTACGACCCCATTTGAGCTTAATTGGTAAACTAGGGTTTACCTAGACAATTGCAAAGATTAGTTAGAATAATCATTCTTGAAACCTAATTAATGACGATAACACAATTAGGATGTTTTAACTATGATAAGAAGTCTAAATGTTCTTTTGTCTTGAGAATTAGGGTTTGAGAAACATAAACCCTAATCGGCCCAAAAATAGGGTTTGATGATGCATGAATACAGAATTTGATAAGTAGAATGTCTCACTAAATGATTTTTAGTATTTTATGTGTAACTCTGATTTACTTAAAATTTGGATATGATTTATATATATAAAATGTGAATAACATTGCAAAATATCAGAATTTTTGAAGAATGCTCTGATCTGTTTGTCGGCCGAGTTTCAAACTCGACCGATCACAATTTCAGAATTTTACAGCAGTGTGGTAATTGAATTTTATCTTTTTATTGGTATATCCAATTGATCTCAATTTTAACAGTATTTGATAAATACAATTTTAGACACTCTGTTAAATTGGCATTATTTTAGGATGACTTTTGAATTCCTACAGTAAGGGTGTCGGTCGAGTTTGTGCAGGACAAACTCGGCCGAATATTCTACAGACTGCAATATAGCAGTGCACTGTTCTATTTTTAATTATTTATTGGTAACTCCAAATGATCCCAAATTTTAACTTAAGCTTTATAGAACAATTATAAACAACGTGCTAAATTCCCATAATTGTTGGAGAATGTTTGATCTCTAAAATAAACGAATTACAGTAACTTTTGTATAACTGAATATTCAGCCAATATAATTAAAGTTAAGTGTTGGGTCAATATGCAATTGACCCAAGCAGCTCAATTGACTTATATGAACGACCACACACACAAGCATCTCTCATTCTTCGTCATTCACTCCAGAGAAACGAGCTCCTAGAGAGAGAGGGAGAATTAGGGCTTGAGTGGAGAAAGTGGGGGAATTGCTGAATTAGGGTTTTGCGATTCCAGGAAGGGTGAAATCAAGTAAGTTTGGATCCTTTGCATAGACTTTTATGGTGAATCTTCTCTCTCATGTCTAGATTCCGTCCATACTCTGATTTGATCCAAGATTATGTCGAAATTCCCTCTTTTCTCACCCTTTCTTCATAATCCCTCATTTTCAAGGTTCCCGAGTTGAATGGAAGAGGAATTGGGAGATTTGCTAGGGATTTGATGTGAGTTCGAGATTCCCTGAGTTGAGCTGCAGTTTTGAGGTGTTTTCACACCTTAGGGTGAGTGGGTTCTTCCTTCAAACATTCTAATGCACGAATTTGATTATAACATCCAAATCCCTAAATGCTTAGCATGCGAATTCTAAATCCTGAAATGTCCATTTGATTTAAGTTATTGTAAATTGATATGATATGGATTCCTTCTCTATATGAATGACTCCTAAATGGTAGATTCATATCAGATACGTATACAACACTTCCTAGTAAAGATGATTTTAGATTTATATCAAATAATGTAATTAGGGTTTGACCTAATTGAGATATCGCTATAGTTTCAATCTTATTGAAAAGGACTAGTAATCCTATAAGTGGTTAGGATGTACCTCGTGGGTTATCTTAATTGAATCTTATTCTGGATACATGATATCGCAGTGATGATATGGAAAAACCTAAATTTAGTTAAATTTCCATGGTTTCATGTCTATATTGATTGCATACGATTTGTTGGAAACAATCTTTATTTAGTGAATGCTTATATCGTATGAGATCATGATAAGAGCCATGTGACAAATGAATGAGGCAAATGAAACCCTAAGAGTAGGGTGTTGGCATGTGATGAATGAATAAGGCAAATGAAACCCTAAGGATAGGGTGTTCAATGAATCATGTTATGGTAATATGAAAGGTCTCGAGATGAGATGTGGTGATGCTTAATTATTGAATTGTATGTTTCTAGTGCATTTAACTTTATATGCTTGTTCTCTCTGAGATGATATCTACATACTGCAGGGCTCCTTATTTTCAATACATATCTCGTAAATTGCAGGTGATGAGTTATGACATGCCCTAGAAAGGGATGTTATTGAGATATGATATATGTTGAATACATGAGATATGATGTTGCTTATGATATGATATGGCAGGCCGTGTGAGCCTTGTAAGAAATGTTAAATGAGTCATGATTTTCTGTTTAAAATGCACCTATAATGTTAGTGTTAGACTTAGGTGCCCTGAACACCGTAGAACCCCTAAGAGGTGTCTGCAACTTAGGGGTGAAACTCGTGTTGCAACATTATCCGTGCGATGTCATGGAGACACGAGGATAGAGAGGCAGTGTCCAACAACAACGCGTGCTTGTGTCACGGTGGCACTGGAGGAAAGTGGGGGTTATTGCAACATTATCCGTGCTTGTGTCATGGAGATAACCCCGTGAGACTCCCTGCCTGTGTACTCAGGTTAGAGGAGGAGTCTAGAGTACTAGAATACTGCAGAGAGGCCCCTGAGTGCTGAGGACCTGCGGTGAGGCCCTTGAGCGCCTGAGAGTACAGTGAGGCCCTTGAGTGCCTGAGGCCCTTGAGTGCCTGAGAGTCCTGTAGCAGAACAGGGCTGGTAGTCAGACTTAGCATTTCCCGGGTGTGTCGCTAAGTCTTGTACGGTGTGGTCGTAGTGCACTGCGAGTCTCTTATGCAGAGTACACTGCATAAGATCAGGGCATAAGCTAAAATATGATCATATAGGTTCACAAAGTCCTTTATTAATGAAAGAGTTAAGGAAGACTAGAGCATAGTCTTCTAGTAGTTATTCTTTGGATGCAATATTTACATTCTTTGTTATTTCAATTATATTGTTTTAGAACTGCTCAGTGTAATATCTATTGTTGTTAAATTTCATATCGTTTATTCAAATTATATCTGTAATCACATTAGTGCATTAGTCTGTTTCCATGAAGTACTCATTCACTGAGCGAGTAGGCTCACCCCTCTACTCAAACATTTTAGGTTAATCGCGTGGACTTGAAGATGATCAGAGCGTCAAAGTAGATCTGCCACATGAGTCAAGTATGAGATTAGTTGAGTCAGTCGGTCCTTGTCACTCTAGGTCCTCAGTAAGAGATAAGAGAGAGAGTTGTAATTACGATGTGTAATATTGTTCCTCTTTGATATGTATGCTAATTAGCAAGTTTCATGTGCATAATGTGTGAAAGACATCGTGAATGCTTATACATGTATCTTTACTATTAAAGTTTGATTAGTAGAAGAAATGTTCAGATTCCTTTGTTAAGATGATATGTGGTTCAATGCGAAGAAACAAAGTTTTTAAGAAAAGAAAAAGTTAAGGGTGTTCTTGGTGTTAAATATAAATCCTATCTTACGCCCTAATCTCATGATTTGAGGAAATTGTGAGATCGGGGTATAACAGGTAAACTCCAGATGGAGCTAGGGTTGGTTTAGGAAAGCCATGAATGGGTCAAGGGATGTCTAAAACCATAAAACACAGGGTGTAGGCTCTTAAACTAACTCTAAACCTAATCCTAGGTAATGAGAGTAGTGAGAGTGAAATAATAACCCTACCCATATATGCCCTAAGTTAGGGAAATAGAAAGAGAAAATACATAGGTTTGGGGATACCCAATATCTATACCACGAATTGGATATTTTAGTTTCCATGCATACAAACATGTGGAGTAACACATGCATGATACATGTGAACGGTTTTGAATATAGATGAAGCATAGGAAATCAATGAATACATAAGGGAAAAGATGATACCCTCATTTCACTTTTTTAGAGGTGGTATCCCAACCTAGGGTGGGTCAACCCAAGATTGGGGAAAGGACCTATGCAAGAGGCACAATTGTAAACTTGAGGTGTCAAGTAGTGGATAGAAAGCCTAACCTGCTCCTAAAAGTCATGTAGACACCATAGGTTAGGACTTACCTAGAAGGGTTAGTTGACCAACCTTATTTTAAGAATCAAGGAAACCCTACACGTCCTCAAAGGACCAAAATCTTAACATCTAGGTCTATGATAACATAAACATAATCAATAGAAGGATTATATGTGCATGACCATCAATATACTATGATGTCAGACATTGGTTGGAGAAATTCCAATTTGAAATATGATGTTAAAAATATACATCAAAACATAAGGCAAGGGATAGAATTAGGGTTTTTATTGTAAGTCATGAGACCTAGGGTAAGTATACATTTGGAAACCCTTTCCCTAAATCGATGATAGGATAAAAATAACAATAGTATAAATTTGTATTGTCTCAATTATCCCTATACATAAAAGTGGCCAAAGAATGCCCCAAATAGGGAAGATGCTCAAGTGAGGGACAAAATGGCCCTATGCAGGGAGGACACTCTAGTTAGACTTAAATTATCCCTATGCAGGGAAGAGCCTTATGTAGTCCTATGAAGGGAAGAGTTGAGCCCTACGTTATCCTTATGAAGGGAATAGTTGAGCCTTACATTAGCCCTATGATTCCATGACATGAGTCTCATGTTAGCCCTATGAAGGGAAGATTTGAGCATCACATGAGCACTATGTAGGGAAGAGCTCATGAAAAGCCACTTTCTACGTGTCTAAGGCCCAAGGAGTCAAGCGGGAATAACTAAGACAATAATACATAATATGTAGATATCGTGAATGTAATAAATTATGTAATTATGATAATGAAACTTAAAATAGGTGATTACACCCATAAGAAGATAATTACCATAGGATAGGAGAAAGTCATGCATGTGTACACAAGGCCCATGGGGTTAGGAAAATGCCACATCCATGAGTATACAAGGCCCAAGGGATCAATATGAAAGGCACTCCATAAGTACATAAGTTCTTTGGGGTCAAGAGAAGGTAAGTCTATAGATACCTACACTCCTAGAGACCCTAAGGGAATGGCTAAGTCTAATTATATATGAGATATGATCATAAGGAATACACAAACTTATGTAATAATTGTTGAAATAGAAATTTCAAGGGAAGTTGTGCATGCGCTCGATGATTTTGAGAAAAGCACCAACCCTGAGTTCAAGAAATTTAAGAACATTCACGAATTAAAATGCATGTATGGTTTGGAATCATTATTGAAAATGATTCAACCTAAAACTTTGAATTAAAAAGATGATGTGTTGATACACCATTTCTGTATATCGAACAGGACGTACTTCACATTTTGGACTGCAACCAAATGTTTATTTCATCTTATTCTGAGTGTCAGAAATTGGGTAGCCACATCTGATACATGAAATTGACATATGGAGATGAATACCCTAAGATGAAATTTAGCATAATTTAGGGTATGGAGGTATTATCTGATAAAATCATGGATATAGTTGAATAATGATTTGTAGGTTTAAAATCAAGGAGAACATGAAATCACCAAGTGATAATATAATGTAATAATTTAGCTAAAACCTATCCAAGAAAGGTTGCTAGCGCCAATGTTTGAGGCTAAAATGAGTTATCATTCACATTAACATGATTAACTTTGAATTTTGGAGACAAAATTGCTTTGTAAGGAGGGGCAAACATAAGATCTTCAAATTTGGTAAATTTGGATCTCATGATATGAATTAAATATTAATAATGTATTGAGATTGAATTTAAGGCAAATATAGCAATATTGGAATGATGAGATCCATATTATGATTTTGAGTGAATTCGACCTAGTTTTGGTCTTCAATTTGAGTAAATAAAGTAATGTTGGACAAACATGCTAATTGTAGTTTCAATAGATAAGAATTTCCTTAATATTGTAATTAGAAAGATAATTATGTTGGTGGGCCCATTGGAAGGCCTCAATATGAACTATGAGCCTTAATATCCAATGCAGGGGTTATTTGTATGGCAAATAGGCCCATTGGTAGATAGGATAAAGGAATTGGAACTTTAGGCATAATATGGTGCCAATAATCTTATGAAATGATTAATAAACTTGCTATGAGACAATGAGAAAAAATCTAGAAGTTTCTAGTGTGATTAATGACCTATATAATTAAAAGAGAAATTATCTAGTCGTTACTTGGATTCTAAATATTTAGATTTCAAATGAGATAAGATGACCTAATACTTGGCATCATGCAATACAATAACTAAATGGAAATACATCTAAGCTTTGGGATAGTTATATGTTTATTTGTGACCTAGGAGACTAATTCAAGGAAATTCTTGAATAATAAGAAAATAAACATATAATTATCCCAAAACTTAGATGGAAACAAATCCATGTGACATGACATTAATCTTTAGTATTTTGATCCCAATATTTTCCTGATACGAGAGTAGGATAATAAAAAAATCTATTATCCAAATTTGGGGTTAAATAGAGTCTCCTAGTGGTTATAGAATTTTTAGAAGAAGTGTGACATTTCAAATAAAGTGAATGATTAATATATTTTGAATCAGAATTATCTCTATCACACCTAAAGTATGGATAATCCATGACTATAGGATGAAAAAAATGTAGCTCTTGATCCCCATCGCTAGTGTCACAGAACCGTTCTTACCCCAATTCCAACCCTACTACCTAGATAGTAGTAAAGGGATCAAAGAGCCTGTCTCTAAGTGGCCCAAAAGGATCTCACACACTGACATATACAATAAGAAATAATAATTCATAAAATAAGAGGTTTAAAGAACTAACCAACCCAAATATGATATTTTGTAGATTTTGTCCTTATCATCAGAGTTTGTCAAGAGCAGAAGCGATCTAGTCAATTCTTCATAATGGTCAATTTGGATTTCCTAAAATTAGGTAAATCGAGACACAATAAATGCAAATGCTTCGGTACGCTTTAGAAGACCATATATTGAACAATTGAAAACCTCCAAGATCAAGAGCTCCAATCACATGATCCAAGGGTTGAAGAAGCTTCACTAAAAGATCCACTCTTAACCACATGAGCACCTCAAGAAGGAGAATACACCAAGGTCAAAGCTATCCCAAGGAAAGAATCAAAGAAGCTCTTGGCCGAACCAAAAGAGAAAGGGAGAATAAATCCTCTTCACACTTGGGTCTACCTTGTCAAAACATGGTCTATGACCCTTGTGTTGAGGAGTTTCTCACCCAAAATGACCACCATGGAAGAAACATGGTTTAGAGACAAGAAAAGAGAAGAAGATGAAGGTAGGAGATCAAAAGAAACATCAACTAAGAAGACAAACACTTACTAAGGATGGAATATGAGATCAGATCGCCACCACCACCACATGCAAGATGAGATTGATCCCCCAAGCTCCAAGGAGGAACCTCCTTGCTCCACCAAGATCCAAGAATAAGAAAAGAAGGAGGAAGAAGATATATGGCCGAAAAGGGCTGCAAAAAAGAATAAATAAGGGATTATATAGATGGAAGATGAGAGAGAGATCAAGGGGTGATGTGTCAACATACTAAGGGACCCAAGGGACACTTGTCCACTCAAAAGGCCAACATGAAACCACTTAAGCATGACATGAAAGACATAGTGATACACTCTAAGTTGTGTCTTGATCACCATGTTAAGCCACATGGTCACGATCATGACCCATCCATGGGGCACCATCTATGGTCACGACACCACCAACCAACACCAGCTCCCGACCGCGATAAAGCACCTTCACAACCCTAGGTCAAAACAACCTATGCTAGGGAAACCATCTCGACCCGTGTCCACCCTAGACTACCTAGGTCATGAGCCCCAACACCTAGAGGGGGTGTCTTGACCGAACACCATCTAGATCCAACCTTGGTCGTGACCCAAGGTTGAGACAACACAACAAACACATGGGTCAAGACACTCAACACTCACATAAACTCAAATCACCACCTAGGGTGATACTACTCAACCAAGGCTCAAACAAGGAGCCCTCCTCTTTATCTTTCCTATAGATGATGTCATGAAAGAGAGGGAACACTCTAGAGGTGGCAAATTACACATCCACCCCCTACATTGGGTAAATTTCAATTTGCACCAAAACTACAACAACAAGCACAAACTTCATCCAAACAAGCTCAAACATGAAACTTAAGCTCCCCACACACCCTAATTACATCTCAAAAGATTTGAGCAAGGTTATAAGAACATGATTAAGCTAAAGAAAATAGGGTTTCCCCAAAACTCAGGTTAGGGGTCTTACACTTCATTACTTGGCAATAGGTCTAGAAGAGAGATCATTAATTTGAACAAACAATATAGCATTTTTAGTTATAAGCAAGTAAGCTCATCAAGATAAATCCTATTCTCATATTTAATAGCATTACATGCATGTATAAGGTCATCATTTTCAATTCTAAGTAAGACAAGCTCATCAAGGGGGGCTTGGTTTTCCTCCTTAAGACTATTCATGTTCTTAAGGTAGATACCATTCTCTACTTTAACTATATTGTATTGGAGCTCAACATAAAGAAACTACCCTTGGAAAGAATCAATACTATTAAGATGAATATTCTCATTTTTCTCAAGAATATCTATTTTAGCATACAAATCATCAATAAATTTCCCAAACCTCTTCTTCTTAGATTTTCAATCGGAATAAAAAGAGCGGGAAGCATTAAGCATATCAATGTGGGTATCTTTAGACAATTCATTTAAACTTACCTCACTTACCTCACCAATGTCTTTTCTAGTAGATGACATGAGTGCAAGATGGCATTCTCCCTCATTTGAGCTAGAATCACTTGAAGAAGACTGTTCCCATGTGGCATTGGCTGCATCCTTGCTTCTTCTTTATTTCTTTCTTTCTTGTCCTTCTTCTTGTACTTGCAATCCTTCTTGTAGTCCTCCCTTTTCTTGGAGATGATCTTATGGTAGGACTTATTTTCCTTGGGGAATTCATTCTTATAGTGCCCCTTTTACCTACATTCATAGCACCTTGGAGTAGAGGAGGAGGATTGCTTTCCTTTGAAGTGCTTCCCCTTGGAATAGTTTGATTCATGGTCACTAGTGGCTTCATCTTCACTTGAGGAAGGAGGAGAGGATTGGCAAGCAAGTTGTTGTTGGATAATAAGGGCCCCTACATGAGCTTTGAATGCACTATATTTGATCTTCTTTGATTCCTTCTCTTCTTTCTTCTCATCTTCATCTTGCTTTTCAAGTCTTGGCTCATGATCTTGAAGATTGTCAATAATCTCTTTTGTGGAAATGTCACAAAAACTTCTAACTTATTCAATAGAGGTCACCTTGGATTCCCATCTCTTGAGAAGAAATGTTATAATCTTCGATTTGATCATCCCTCTATCCATGGTGTGGCCCAAAGAAGCAAGTCCATTGATGATGGTATTGATCCTTGTGTACATCTCGGCCACTCTCTCCTTCTTGTCCGTTTTGAAGTTCTCAAGGAGACCCTTGAGCATGTAGATCTTGTACTCCTTGACTTGCTTTGTGCCTTCATAGGCGATGAACAACTTGTTCCATATCTCATGGGCTGTGTCCCAAGAGGAGATCCGATTGAACTCGAAAGGAGTGAGGGCTTCATAGATGATGCATATAGACTTTGCATTCAGCTGTTCCTTCTTGAGTGTATCTTCATCTCAGGTGGCAACATCTCCGTCTGGCTCCTTATAGGGAAGGGTGACTACTTTCCACATGTCATATCTCATCACTTGTAGGTAGAACTACATCCACCTCTTCTAATAGAGGAAGTTTGTTCCATAGAAGATTGGAGGACTCATGGAGAATCCATCCTCCAAGTTTAGAGAACCTAAGAGGTTGTTGCCCATCTTCTCGTCTCTTGGGAGATTTTTTCTGAGAAGAGAATGGCTCTGATGCCACTTGTTGAATCAAAGGGCTCTAGAGAGGGGTGAATAGAGCTGAAAAAACTCTCACAAATCATGTTAGACCTTCAAGTTACTTCAATGGGAATGATTGCAAATGTGTAAATTTGAGTGCAACTAAGAATACATAGCAAATATGAGAGAGATTGGACAATCTCATGAAACAAGCTATGTAGAGTGGTTCGAATCTCTAAACTAGGAGAAAGTTAGTGTATTACCTAGAGAGGTTAAGATCTAGGACTTTGCAACCAATATATACTTATATTCCATTATAATACATACAAGGAGACCTTCCTTTTTCGGGCCAAGGATACCCACACTTCCTTTCAAGGAAAAACAGGAGACAATAAACAACCAAGGTCTTACCTATCCTTGAGAGTGGAATATTTAACCTCTACCAGGGCTTACCCACTCTTCTAAGCAACTGGAAACCTTCGACAAGGAGCTCCCCTTTCTGCAATGAGTCTTCCGCCTTGAAGGAATTACTCATCCACCTCCGAGTCTTCAACCTTGACCTTCTCCTTCACCTTGGAGAAGATTTTGCACCTTCTCCTTCCACTTGGATAAGCTTTGCACCTTTTCCTTCACTTGGAGAAGCTTTCACCAACTTGATGTTGAAGAAAGGGGTTGGGGAAAGGGAAGATTTGAGAGCTTTACAAGTCTATAATGAAATAACTCTCTCACACATATCCTATACTCATATGGACGTTGTGATTTGCAAACAAGAGAGAGAAAGGGTCTCTTTTCTCTCGAACTGAATGCACACTACAGCTAGGAGCTTGAATAGCTTGAAGTAGCAAACTTGGGATGAAGCCCAAGGGGTCCTATTTATAGTTGAGGATGTCCATTGGTGTCTATGAACACTTAGGAATGGTTTGTCATCATTTTGGGGTGTTGCAATGGATCTATTTTTGATGTTTGCAACACTCTTATGGATAGAATCACTTTTTCTATACAATCCATACAGTGTAGTCAGTTGAGTTTTCATAAAGGTAACTCGGCCGATAACATCGTGTGACAAAGAAAATTTGAAGCATCAATCGAGTTTATCCTAGATGAAACTTGACTGATCACTTAAGTCTAATTTTCTAGTGTAGGGATTTGGTCAAATTTGGTTTAGGCAAACTCGACCAATCCTGGGCATTTTCTAAGATTGGTCCAAGGCATTAGTTAAGTTTTTGGGAAGGAAAGTCAACCGATCATACAACCTGTGATCAATTTTAAAAAAATGTTGTTCTTGATTTTTTCTCATCTTAGTTACAAGTCATAGCATCAATAAAAATGATTACAAAAATTGTCCCAAGGGTTTTAGGCTGTTTTCCAAGAAAGTGCATGCAAGCATTACTTTTTAATTGAACTAGATCAAGATAGGGCTTGATGGAAATGATCCTTTTCATGTACCTAATGCCTGAAATCAATCTCAAATACACATATTAGATACATATGAATGGAATGGTTAAGTCATCATCAAAATATGGATAGTGTATAACACTTAGGCCAACATACATAAGGCAAGAAAATGAGCGGCTAAGCACATAAGAAAGGAAGCAGAAGGAGGCTCCAGCGGAATTGCTTTCCTGTGAAGAACCCTTGTCCAATTGACAGATGATCACTGATGAGGATGCCTATCTGAAATAGAAAACGACATGCAACTAAAGGTAGATATGCTATTTGCAAAACTAAACACCATCCGAGCTGCACCTCTTTCAACACAAGAAGTCACAACTGAACTATTTGTTGAACATGGGGAAGAAGAATTTGCAAGGAACATGAAAGTGCCTGCTGGGGAGTATAATGATGCAAATTCCCTAGCCTCACTAGGGAACTTCACAAACCAACCCAGATCACCAGAGGAACTCAGATATTGTGCAGACATTGTTTCTACAATCTGACCTAAATAGGAAGTTGCCTCAGAGGACGTCGAAGGAACTATAGAAAATGATGTTGCTCCTTACTCGACAAAGTCAAGGGAGGTGGTACCAGAAACAACCAAAGTTTTTATGAACTTGATGGACTTTCTCTTCAACTACAAGGCCCCACCCCCACCCATAGACTATGAGACATAGTCAATGAATTCCTTCTCGATGAACTGGCAGAAGAAGGAGTGCCTTCTCCTAATCCTTTTGAGGCGGCAATTGAGGATAAAATCTAGAAGAGGATGAAGGGAACATGAACTAGATGTTCAACAAAGCTCCACACAAACTTGAAAACACAATCTTCCTAGAGCCACTACTTGCTGATACAACCAGTCTGGCAATGCCCCCACCCCTTCCTTACAAAATGAAGCAGATGTATATGACATCAATATCATGGATGCTTCTCCATGACATACATGTCCTAGATGATATATTTCTTGACAAAAATTCAGGAAATAACATCATCTACAACAACAACAAATATTCTCTAACAAAAAATGACTTTAGGCCAGCCTTCAGGCACAAGGCATTGATCAACAGAGTATTTTCAAAAGTTCTCTACGGAACAATCATAGAAGAATATATGTACAAAGATAAAGAGGGGCCAATTTTTAATGCTACATCTACTACAGTCACTCAATTATATGCGGAAAACTATAAGACCCCATTGGTCAAAGATCTATAGAAAACATTGCAAGAAACAAGGAAGATCAAATTCATAAAACCCCCATTTAGCTTTCAACCACTGGATACTGATCATGGCATATCTTTCTACTAGGTGGGTCATTACCTACAATTAGAATGTAAAAGGCCTCTAGTGTGTAAGAATGGTCTTTGAGAAGGAAGAGCACAAGATGATACAAGAAATTTTCACACGCTTGAAATGTCTAATATAAGGGGTAGAAGGGTGGTATCACCCTAATTGGAAGCAGATAATTATTGACACCATCTTTCCTCAACAAAAACCTAACTCAGGGGACAACATGTTCATCATGGTCAAGACCATTGAAGCTTTAAATAGGGGGATTCTCTTCGAGCAGATAGCCAATGAAGAACATGCCTTACAAGGAAATACATCACAAGATCATCCCTGATAGAAGATTCTTCTATGATGAGCACATGGAAGACATCCCCCTCAGTATGCACTCATTGGTCCCCCTTCCACAAAAAACACCATGGACGGAACAATTGAAACAAATGTGAAAAGAACAAAAAATCCCTCCTTAGAAACCAGTTACAATAGCTCCAAGAGAAATCCCTCCACTCCAAAATGAGACATCTCCATCCCTTTGCCCAAAGGGAAAAATCTACAATCAAGCAAGAAAGACGAGGTGCCCAAAGAAGCATTTGTCCCTATGGAAGAACACCCTATCCCACCCTTCCATACCTTATAAGAATCGACAACCAAATAGATGACTAGTGGGACAAATGTGGATCAAGAGGAGATAGCCTTCGAGAAGATCATGTGACACCTACAACAATTAGTGAAGCTGTAGGAGACACTTTCCCATCTCAAACAATATCACAAAAAGAGAGGCAGAAGAGGAAGTGATCACCAATGAAGAAAATGATACCCATGTTGTAGAGGAATCTACAACACAAGTAGCACCTGCATATCTAATACAACCCACTTTTGACAATTTCGACAAAGATTCATGCTATGGGTTATCTCTAGAGGATCTAAGTTTCATCATGCAAAAACTCAAGCCAAATGATGATGAAATTATCACAATCTTTGAGAGAGACAATGTCAAAGTCCTACAGTCAGACCTTCGCGACACACTCATTGTTGGAGGATATATGATGCTAAATGTTATGACAACCTACTAGCTACTTCTAGATGATGAGATCAATGATGTATACATGGCCTTCTATGACATAGTAGGGGACAACATTCTAAAAAAGAAATCAAGAGAGATCCAACTACTTACAAAGTACCTAAAGTCCAACATTCTATGTATAATCTTTGTACCCATTATACAATATGGCCACTAGATGCTACTATCGAACAATTCAAAAGCCAAAACATCAATCTTATACAACATCTCAAATGCCAAGTTCAACAAGAAGAGAATAATTCATCATAGAACTGCAATGAGCATAACTAAACAGAAAGCCACACAAGTGGCTACTCATATTATTGAGCTTATTACGATGTATGCCAGAGGCTTTGTTGATGCAGAAAACAATTTTGAAAAACTACAATTCTGCCATTGGAGCCTGCAACAAGAACTTGGCTCCAATATCTATGGTTCTATTTCTTATTTTGGATGCAAATTCTAGCAGACAACAAAGTGGAGTTCTACCAATAAGAAAATTACTACCACCACCTCTGAGAGAGTTACACTGGATCTCTTAACTTCAAAGTGGGCATTTTCATGCTTGAAGTCTTAACTCACCTATTCTCACTCAACCTCAATCTTTGACACCCTGAGGACAAGGTGCATGATAAGTTTTAGGAGGGGTCTGAATAGTCGATCTAGGTATGTTTACATGCTCAATACCTTTACATTCTGCAATTTCTCATACTTCCTGTCCTAAAATTGAAAATTTAAAATTTTCCTATATATATATCATTACCCTAACAAATATATAGGAAAATTTTGAGTTCAATTTTCTTGGATGTTGTCATCAACCACATCTAAGACCTTATTGTCTTCAAGATACTCCCTAGCATAATCATTTCAAGAGTGATTATTTGGGCTATTAGTCTACCTAATAAAAATCAATTTGACCATGTCTTTACGTCATTCTTATCTCAAGATACCACATGCAACAAAAGAATGATACTACCCCAAGAAAAACTTTCTAAAATAAGGAGGACCCCATCTGGTGTACTCCTGATCGATCACCTAGTCTCTCTGTACAGATTGAAAAATGCAAACACTCGCAATAGAGGAAACAACTACCCCATCTAGTACTCAATCCCTACTATGAGATCAAAATGGCATGGCAGCCCATATACCACGACTATCCTACCACCAAAGCCTTGTGAGCAAGAATAAAAGTTGATTTTTAGTAAAAACATGAGATTTGTTCCTGGCAAGATGCCAAAAAGGATCCACCATGCTGGTGTGTAGCTACACTCAAGAATACAAATATGCCGTGCCCTGTAGTGGAGACTGGAAGCCAAACAAAAACCCACCTGTATTTTGACAACAATCTCACATAACCACCTAAAACTTCACCATGACTGAAAATTTAGTAACACGGATGCTACAATAATACTCATGGTTGACCAAACCCTAGAAAGATAGGAAACACAAGCAACCTTGTCCCACCCTACACCATTATCTAGGACCACCCAAAGAAATAAAAGTTGGGTGTGAAAGCTACCCCTGATGGTGTCTTGCACAAGTACAACTTGAAAATGAGGTTCGGTGCAAATCGTGAAGGACTTGTGCTGAGAAGAAGATGCACTATACAAAAGAGGTCATGCAACTCTGGATCTAAGGGAATGAAACCTGGGGGTATAGTAAGTTGACCAAGCCACCGCACATAAGTCATGACCTACATATGGTGTAAGAATATAGTCAAATTTTGAAAAAAAACTAAACAAATAAAGCCCTTAACATTTGCTGGATGCCTTGATTTTATTTATTAGCTTGAGGACAATCTAGATTTTAAGTTTGGGGGAGTTGACAACATCCAATTATATGGATATTCCTTGCCTAATGTTGCCCTTAATTTCCTCCCATTACACATATTTGATTTAACTTTCTCACATTTTATTCATGATTACCATTTATGTCTTGATTCCTAATTAACTTATCATTTCCACACAGGATATTCATCAGGTGATGCTTTTAACCTTGGATAGGGTTCCCATTGGTTTCCACAACAGATGGCTACCCACCATCCATCTTCATCACCCCATATGAACCATCAAGACACGAGCCTCTCGAGCAAACTTTCCATTAGTTTTCAAGAACTATGGCCTCCAGGGAGTACCCGGCTGACCAACCATCGAATGGTTAGTACACTACCTTGACATTAGAGGATAGTGGGCCGAACATCCATGGTTCCTGCTACCAAAGGTCGGGGATGGGTACCCTTATGATGGCTCAACTGGGACTAACCTCCCGGCCAATTGAAGGATGCCTACATGCCCTTCTGATGGCCCAATTAAGAACCATATACCAATGACTCACTTGTAGATCCACTCTTCTGATGGTTCAACTAGGACCTACTTCCTGAAGGATCAATGGAGTTGCCTACCAATGGCATGCCTACTAGTGCCAACCGATAGTAAGGCAGACTGGGTGACCCAATCGATGGGTCGCCTACACCACCTCCTATTGATGGTGGCACTGCATGCATCAATCACTTAGAGGGTTGTGTGTGCCTTAAGGCAAATGCTCATGAAGCTTGAGTCACAAGTAAATTACACTAGTGAACACATTGAACCTCAAACCATGGTCTATAAATAGTAGACCCATTACTAGTGTAATGAGATCCTTTGAGTAGGGAGTCACACATTGTTGGCTGAAGCTAAGTGTTGATGTTGTGCTTCAGTGCCATCGATTCATTGATTTACATCTTCATCCATCCGGTCGTTCACCCTGATGATAAGAGTCCAAGGGTCAGTGAGCCTCCATTGTCACCAAGCAGTGGCTGAATCCTTCTTCGAGAGAAGGATGAAGATAGAGCAACCATCTTCATCGCCATTACTGGGTTCCTATAGGAGAAGGTTTCCATCGACCTTGATTTGTTTGGGGTTGTTGTTGGAGTATCTTTCCCTTTTTCTCTAAATATGTTCACCTCTTCCATCTCCATATCATTATCCATCTTCATATATTCTCCTACTTCTAATTCAACATGTCATTCACCACCATGAGTGGCTAGTCATTTAACTTCTTTGTGAGTAGACACTAAGGCTCTTCCAACATGTAAATACTCATATTCATCGAATATATGCTCTTATCAATGTTTATCGCCATACTCTTGTTCTTAAGGCTTCACTTGCATGGTTAGCTACCATCTTGTGTTATTTGATTGTTAATACCTTGAGAGAGTAGTAATAACCTATATCTAATAGTTATGGTGTTGCATGAATGAATGAGAATGTTGAAATGCTTAAGCTACTGATCATTTGTTTGCTTTGTGACTATTTGTTTTCCATATCCAGAGAGAGATGACCTTATAATCTATATCTATCCTAAGATTTGGAGAGAGGAGGGAACATACACTTATGATGATTTCTTGTAAACTTTCTAAGAGTATACAATGGGTGTGAGTATTGCTTTTTGGTGAGAGATCTTAGATGGTCAAACCCAGTCCAAGTTTCCTTCCATATTTGGGATTTCATCTTTTATCATTCTAGTTCTTTGTTTATCATTCAACTTACTTTTCTTATTTGTTGGATAATTGCCATTCCATAAGGAACACACACACACCTTATTTTACCCCTTGATTGGTGTAACTAAGACAAAGCACTAAGGATCTTAACACCTACTACCCTTGTCCATGTGTTTGACCCCAATCTACTACATCATACCTCATTATTATCGTTGCGGGGGCCTAAGTGTTAGGTTATGAATTAAAAAGTCATATTACTCTATATCCACTCTTTTTTGGATGTTAATTTGGATCGATCAAGCCCTGACCAATACACTTGGCATGAAGCACCGTGGGGAGTTCACGAGCAACCTTCATATACCAAAAGGGCCTAGGGAAGCCCTGAGGTTGGTCTACGACCTTTAAAACATGTTTCTCAAAGCAGGTCAAAGAAGATGCTTATTCGAGTCACCATAGGCTAACAAGAGAAATGGAAAATCTTCTCCTAGCTCTGAAACATCCTCTAAGACCTCTAGATCATCACAGAATGAGGTGAACCATCACCTTAGCTTCTTATATGTTGACACCTAGAAACTGGTATAAATTACTGCACACCTATACAAGAGGGTTGATCATCTTCATTGAGGCATGGTGGAGGTAAGTCATCCTTTCACAATGTCTCTTGAGCCCCATACACAATAGTGAACTATGGATTTGATCTCATGGAAGGATGCCTCATGAGCAAGATGGAAGGGAAAGAATCCCCTTTGCAAATTTACTTCTCTACCCTGATCTGTGTGACTAATTGACAATCAATGCAAAGGGGCAATAGAGTCTTTACCCTGATCCAAAGCTTGCCCATGTGGACTAAGGCACTAATATTTCACCAATCCATTTTCTAGCTCAGCCCCGCATGACATGGATGGATAATAGTATATTCTCTAACATGTCAGTCTATAATTAGTTAATAAATGATCATCTTGCAACTATTCTAGAAAATATATGGTAAATACGATGATAGCAATATTATATATGATATTGATTAAAACAATGAGTAATTCATGAATAAAATAGTTCTAGAGTCTAATTATGCTTTTTGTTCCAAAAAGCATATCTAATACATATATATAGGATGATTAATGTAAGTAAACCCTAGATTTTGATGAAAAGCTTGTTAAATGTGTTCAATAGGCTTAGTTGTGATATATCTAATATTAATTAATGAAATAATATGCCATGTTGATGACGATGATGTGTATATTGGGTTTCCAATGTTGATAACTTTCTATGATCCTAATCCACATTATTTGATTTAGTTTCTAATAATGAGTGAACTGAATTAATCTGATGACTTAGGGTAACCCTGATGTCAATAGGGTTTGTAACCCTTGTGACTCATGATATGGTAATATTAGGGTTTTGAGTCTAATGTGCAACCCTAGGATAGATCTACACCTTAGTCAACACCTATGATAGGTCTAATCAAAATTGATATGATTAATTGGTGACCTTTATGATTGCATGAAATTAAATATCATGTTGATTAATTGGATTTACCTTTGTTTGATTTAATACATTTGATGATTTGAGTCCATAGAGTATTTTAAGATTACATTGCATGGTTCTACATTGAGGTACATGGTTACTTATGAATACCAACATTATCGACCGCCAATGATTTTCAAAGTGTTGAATTGATGAAAAAAATTATTTCATGTTTAATTACTCTAGTTCAATTTTAATGCCTGTAACACCCCTGACCTGGGTTATGACCTAACCCTAGATGTTTTGCCTAAGTAAGATGCTTACAGGCTTGTTCTTATCTTGTAAAAAGTAATTAAGACCTTTGTGATGTATTATTTTCAAAATGGAACTTATATGCAAACTATGTGTGCATTTTATGTTATTCTAAGTGAAAAGTGCAATTTACCTAAGATGAGGGGTTATGTTACAAATGTTACATGTTGAATATATTCTAAGTGTTTTTTATGTCATGAAAGTGAATATGGTGCTAAGTGGTGGCTTGTGCAAAGCCTAAATCCTAAGTGAGAACTTGTGTAAATAATGCTAAGTGCTTGGTGCATCAATTGTGGTACAATTACAATATGTACGAAATGAAGGGTTAATGTGTAATTTACTACCTCTAGATTGTCTTTCCTCTTACCTAGTGTTCTAAAGGAGAGAGAAAGGAGGAGACAATATGTTTGAAACATCTTAAAATGTTAGTATTCTTAATAATAAAGAAACCAAGAAAATGAATAAGTTGAAAGCTATGTGCATGAGCCATATTGAGTTGTAGATGTGAGAACAGAGGTCCCTATCGACCATAAAGCCATAAGGAGGGCATCCTATCGGTTTGAGGAAGCCTTTTCTTGACCCATGATGGGCAAGGAATTCCAAGGGAGAATGAGGCATCAATTTGCTTTTACCTTGGAAATGATGGAGTAGAATATTATAATAAGTTAGTGGAAGGGTAATTGCCCTAGGAGACAACTCAAGAGCCGCCCCCTTATCTTTTATTTATCATTTTTGCAAGGAAAAATAATAAGTGGCAAGTATGCAAGAGCACGTGTCGACCTTGCATGGCTAGGTGGCGTGAAGTACCTTAGGATAATGACACCTATGGCACTCTTTTCTATAAACCACAAGTATAAATACCTTGACCTTTATTTGTTGGTAAGATTTTTGGATCTAACAAGTACCCTTACTCTTGTATCATGCAACACCTTCCCTTGTGTCACCTTTAGTGAAGAGTGTTGAGTGTTATCGGCCAAAGAGGAGGGATATCGACCAAAGAAGGTTGAAGCAACTAAGTAAGGTGATATCACTCGAAGTGGTAGAAGATATCATGTAAGAGCTTGGAGTTCAAGTCATGGAGTTTGGAGAAGGTTCATATTCAACCTCGGAATGTATGGAGTAAAGCTTGAAGCTTGAAAGCCTTTCAAGAGGTGGGTTATATAACTTAAACCCTTCAATGTTATTATCCTTTCTTTAATATTATTCAATTGTTGATTAAATTGCAAATTAGGGTTTCCTATGATCAGTTGATATAATCATAAGTTCCAAAGTGTAATTAGGACTATTATTCATAGTTTTGAATTAGATTATGATTTTGAGGTTGATGACGATGACATCATCATTGGATACCTGACATAGGTAGATCACTCTTGAGTAACCCGATATGGGTTGAGACCTTGCAATCCGATATGGGTTGAGACTTGGGAAAAATGATATGGGCTTGATAATGGAGACTTGGCCGATATGAAAATAGGTTACTTTTGTAAAACAAGTCTTATGGACGATATAGGGGATTCCTAACCATCACCTAGTACACAATACTAGGGTAAACCATTTACCCTTGCCCAATATGAGCAAAACCCTAGTAAGAGGATGGGGAACCCGATATGATCTTTGAACTTTGAAATATGATATACTTCCCTTGTGTTAATAGATCAACTTGGTATCCATCTTATCATAATATGAGTGTAAAGTTCTTATCAATGATGGGCACACGATAAGGCCAAGAGATAACACTTAACATGGGTGTCCAACATGATGCCCGATACACATGTCCAACATGATGCCCGATACACATGTCCAACATGATGCCCGATACACATGTCGAACATGATGCCCGAAACACATGACTGATAGGGTGCCCAATATGCATATAAACTGTAAGAATATCTAAAGTAGGTGAACCGATATGATGATCATGTATCACTCGATATGATTCCCAATATGGTACCCAACACCATGCCCGATATGCTGCCCAATACACTTACCCCATATGGTGAATCTATGAGACAAACCAAATTGGTGAAAATTGATATGATGCCCAACATGAGTGCACGATATGATCTCTAACATATGGCAAGTCCAATGTGAGTGCACGGTATGGTAACCCTAGATGGAGTCCAATATAGAAATCATAGATAGAGCCCGATATGGAAACCCTAGAGGCAATCCGATATGATGGAAGACTAGTGTGGAAGTATAAATCGAAATGAACATGGCTAGCTAAGGAGAAAAACTAGTATTATATGGTTGCATGAGGTATGGCAAAGCCATAATGGTATGTCCGATATGGGGAACCCTAATATATGATAAAAGAATCCAATAAACTCTTATATCCAATATGTGGTAGTGGTTTAATCCATACATAACATGAAGATGACTTGAAATAAGAAGGGATGTCTAAACCTACATGACCACATGATATAGTGATAAGGGACATGCCCTATATCCGATATGAGGATGTAGTTCCACCATGTGATTGGTTAAGCATACACATTTCCAAATAATAACATTATCAATCGTGCAATTTGACATGATAAGCAAGTCCTTAATTATTACGATCATCTAAGTGATGATTATGATTAATGAAATATTGAGACACAATGAGTTTAACTTAAATTTGTTAATGATAAGAGTGTAATGCTTAAAGATGTGAACTAAGCAATTTACATCCTAGTGAGAATGAGAGGGAAACTAAGACTTGAAAGATAAGTATGTAATTAGCATACACTATTACTCTTGAGATGAGTGGAGAATGAGTTAGGGTATAATCTATGTTGATGAAATCTTGAAACACTAATCAATTGAATATAACCCTATTCCATGGTTAAAGACATATGTTGAAATTGTTGATAACATGATATAATAATCATGCAAATATCTTAAAGAAATAAGCATGGTTAAGTAAGAGCTATGTGATTATGTGATACAAATCCAACGAGCTATGTGGAGTATGTGGATAAGCATCTGGGTCTGATGACCTAGAGGTAATGATCATCTGCCAAGTGGTGACAGTACTCAGTGATGAATGAAGGGTTGAATACCCAAATGTGATGATGATAAGAGGTCAAAATCCTAAGTGAACTATGTGACTCAGTGAATATAAAAGTATTTGATAAATGCAATTATGCTTCTTTCTGGTACCAATTGTTATAATCCTTATTTGTAACTTGATTGATGCTAAAAGATATAGTAATGCATTTAATTAAGCAAGATGAACATTATCATGTAGTTTCCCAGACCATAGATCCATTCAGTGTTAGAAATTGCTGAATGGTGAAACATGTTTTACTCGGAATGCATATTTTTGAATATGTGATAACATAAGGGTGCTCAATGAACTCCCAAACTAAATAAGGGTGCTTAGTGGACTCCCCAAATACATCAAGTTACTCAGTGTACTTCCTGATAAAATCAAAACATGATCGCTCGATGGTGATCCTAATAATTCGGGAAAGCTAAGTGGTCTTCTTCCGAAGAGAGTACATGCTACGGCAGTAACTCTATAGCGAAGATGCTGCTATACCACGACATAGCTAATTACAGTAGACACAAGATGTCATGCTAAACCTAAGTGTTCTCGTGGTGACCGAGAAAGGTGAGGTCTTGACAGACGGCTCTGCCATTGACCTTGTATGGTACCGATTTTGACTTACTAGTGGTCTGTTGGAGCATGAGCGGTATATCTCATATCCTCTGGGCATAAGTATGAATGTGAACATGTAATCAGTTGTGTAGCTTGTTTATTTAAGGATCAAATACAGAAACATTAGTTGATGCCTTATTACTTTTATACATATGGGTAGATAGATGTTATACATGTTCTTCATATTCCCTTTCAAGAAAAAGAGAATTTATAGATGTGTTATTAATGTCTATACTTTGCACTTAAATATATATCTATTAATCAATGAAATACCTACAGTTCAATTCTATATTATTTTCTATGATAATAATATTGTTGGAAGAAAGTTATATCTCTCACTGGGATAATAGTCTCACCCTGTGGGGTCCACAATTTTTAGATGGTTGAGGATGGGGGACTAGAAACTAGACTACAGGAGAAGGATCGTTGCAACAAGGACAACAATAGTATTTTAGGTTGTGTACGCTGCTTGTCAGGGTTTGTAGATAGAAGTCTATGTGTCGTCTCTGTACTCTCAGGTCCTTGGGAGATAGTCTTATTGGTTTTCACGATCAACTTGAGATTTTGGTTTGCTTATCTCAAGGTTTTTATGTGCTACTGTGTGTATTAAATTAAAGCAACCGATACTTGTTATCCTTTAGAAGAGACGACATACTAAATGTATGACATGAACTATGTGTATGTAAATCTTTGGTCCTTTATGTAAAAGCTTATTGGACATGTATCTATGTGTAAAGATGGTTTTAAATTTTTAGTGATTTTTGTTAACTCTGTTATTTTTGATGATTCCACATTTTTACTGGTGATGGCTTGATTTGTAATCGGTTCATCCCAAAGTTTTGGTATCAGAGCCTAAGGTTTACTGAGTCTACAAAGACATAGGATTAAGTTTGTTGAGTCTGTTCTAGTGTCCTACAATATATCTTATAGTAAAATTCTCCTTGTTCAGGAGAAGAAGTAGGAACCAAAGATGTCTGGAGTGCACAAAGAACACGCTGCTGAGAGCAGTGTTGCTGCAGCCAGAGGTGGTGTTACAGATCAAGATAGAGATGAACCTGTACCTGAGAATCCCCAGCCTGACCCAACTCTGTTAGAAAGCCCAACTTTTCAAGTTCTTTTCGGGCAAATTATGAATATGGTGACACATATGGCTGACCAAATACGAGTACCAGCTCCTAGAACATCATGATCTATGCGAGACATGGAGCTGGCAAGACTTTTGAACGGTTGTGCCGGGCAGGAGCCATTGAATATGCTGGCATAGTTGACCCAACAGATGTAGATTTATGGCTTACTGAAATAGAGAAAGCCTTTAAGATCCTTAATACCCTAGAAATCGATAAGGTAAAACATGCTATATACCTTATGAAGGGAAGTGCTGGCCATTGGTGGGCCATCGAAGAAGAGAAACGACTGGGTGTCGAAGTCAAATGGTAGGAATTTCGACAAGAGTTTGTCAATAGATACTTCCCCAAGACATATGTTGATGAGAAGATTTCATAGTTTGAGCGGATTAGACAGGGAATGATGAAGGTTAATGAGTATGAAGCCAAGTTTATGGAGCTTCAGAGGTTTTGTCTGCACATGGCCACTATAGATGAGGAGAGAATTTGACATTTCGAGAAAGGTTTGAACGTTGAACTGACCACACTTGTATCTGCCCTGGAAAATAGGGAGAAGTTTGCTACCTTTGTGGAGTCAGTTAGACGGGTAGAGAGGCCCGTGACAGAGAAATGAGAGGTGAACAGTAGGAGAGCACCTGGACAGTTTCAGAATTAGAGGTCTGGCAGTTTTTAGAAACCGAGGTTTTCTACACTTGTGGAACCACAAAGGTTCAATACTCAAACACAATGGACATCTAGCCGAGGTAGAGGTCATAGTTTTCCTTCAGGAAGAGCTCAAAGTTCAACATCAATGTCAGTGACAGGACCGCCTAGGCCGTAGTGGGATAACAAAAGCTGCTACAAGTGTAGGAAGACAAGGCATGTGATAAAGGACTATCCGGTTTGGGACGTGGAAGTAACCCAACCATCGAGGTAGAGCCAACAGGGCTCTCAGAGACAATAGTTCAGTAGTGGCTCTAGGGGACGTGGACAAGCATCTCAGGCAGGATCATCTGCACCGACCAATAGAGGATGAGGTCGGCAACAAGTGACGACAAGATTCTATGCTATGAATCAGCCAGAGATAGTGGTTAATGCACGAGTTGTGATAGGTTAGATGGAATTATTTCATTCTGATATGTCTTCTATATGTTTCGAATCTGTTTTGATTGATCCGGGCGCTACGCAGTCTTTTATCACTCGAGAGGTGATTCATGATTGTAATATGGTTGTTAATCCTAGAAAGGATGATTTGTTATTAGAAACTCAATTCGAGGAATCTGCGATATTGTGGGATGTATGCTCTTTCTGTGTTCTTTCCTTCTCAGAACCAACATTCAAGTGGATCTTATACCACTTTAAATGCATGGGTTTGATGTAATTCTCGGGATGGATACCTTAGAGAAGTATAAAGTTGTCTTGGATTGTAGGTCCAAGCATGCTATGTTCACATATGGTGATAAGACATGGGTTTTTCAGGGGGAAAGAAAGATTCTTCCAACCAGTCTAGTGTCAAATATGGTAGCAGAAAAGTTGACGAGGCAAGGATGCTTCACATTCTTGGTACATGTAGTGGATACTAGACTAAAGAGCCCTAGTCTTTCTGAAGTTATGGTTGTTAAGGAATTCGAGAATGTGATTCCCGAAGAATATCCAGGTGTTCCTCCACCTTGATAGATTGATTTCGAGATTAATCTTGTTCCGGATACACAACCTATAGCCCAAACCCCTTATAGGATGGCACCAACTGAGATGGTAGAACTTAAGAAACAGTTACACGATTTTCTTGAGAAAGGTTTCATACGACCGAGTACTTCACTGTGGGGTGCTCCAGTTCTTTTTGTTAAAAAGAAAGATGGGTCTATGAAACTTTGCATAGATTACAGACAGATCAACAAGGTGACTATTGAGAACAAATATCCCTTACCAAGGATTGATGATTTGTTTGACCAGTTGTGTGGTGCAACAATGTTTTCTAAGATTGATCTAAGGTCAGGATGTTATCAATTATGTATCAAGGAGAGTGACATATGTAAGTCGACATTTAGAACAGGGTATGGTCATTATGAATTTGTAGTTATGTCATTTGGACTAACTAATGCACCAGCTACATTCATGGAGTTGATGAATAGAATCTTCCGACCCTTCCTTGATCAGTTTGTAGTAGTTTTTATAGATGACATCTTGATATATAGTAGAGACAGTCAACAACATGAACAACATCTTCGTCAAGCCTTGACCTTGTTGAGACAGCTTAAGTTATATGCTAAGTTTAATAAGTGCGAGTTCTAGTTATCAGAATTATCTTTTCTTGGACATGTTATATCTGATTTAGGTATTTATGTGGATCTTAAGAAAGTGGAATCTGTTGTGGAGTGGGAACAACCTAAGACACCGACTAAGATTCGTAGTTTCCTAGGTTTGGTAGGGTACTACATAAGGTTTATTAAAGATTTTAGTTCTATAGCATTACCCTTAACCAGATTGACCAGGAAAGAAGTTCCTTTTGTTTGGAATGACAAGTGTCAACATTCTTTCCAGTTATTAAAAGAAAAGCTGACTAGTGCACATGTGTTAGTTCTACCTGAGCAGGGAAAGGGGTATGTTGTTTTCTATGATGCTTCTAAGAATGGTCTAGGCTGTGTGCTGATGCATAATGATCATGTAGTTTCTTTTGCTTCTCGACAGCTCAAGAAACATGAGGAGATCCCACACATGATCTAGAACTAGCTGCAGTAGTTCATGCGTTGAAGATCTTGAGGCATTATCTTTATGGAGAAACGTGCCAGATCTTCATAGATCATAAAAATTTAAAATTCATCTTCTCTCAGCATGAGATGAATAGGAGACAACACCGCTGGATGGAGTTAATCAAGGACTATGATTGTACAATTGATTATCATCCAGGAAAAGCCAATATAGTAGCTGATGCACTGAGTAGAAAATCCTCATCTTCACCCTCAGATAATGCACAACTGAACTCCTTAATATGCTGTAAGGGGGATATGCTTGTCTCTCTGAGAAAAATGAATGTACAATTTGAAGGATCCTTGTTAGAAGGGTTATTAGTCAAGATGCATGTGAAACCCACTTTGAAAGAACAGATCAAAGAGGCACCACAGGCTGATTTTGTGATTCAGTAGATTAAGTCAGAGTTGGGCAGTAAGAAACAGGATGATTTTCATGAGTCTGAGGACGCGATAGTTTGTTACCATAGTAGGATGATAGTTCCTGATAGTAATAACTTAAGAAAGTTAGTCATGGAGGAAGCTCACTCATCTATGTATGCAATGCATCCAGGGAGCACCAAAATGTATCACAACTTAAAGGATATGTATTAGTGGCTTGGTTTGAAGAAAGATGTAGCTGAGTTCGTTATGTAGTGTCAGGTGTGTCAGTAGCTTAAAGCAGAACACCAGAATCCTATAGGAATGATACAACCCCTACCTATACCTCAGTGGAAATGGGATCACGTGATGATGGACTTTGTGGCTGGCCTACCTAGGACAACCAAAAGTCATGATTCCATCTAGGTGATAGTTGATAGGTTGACTAAGACAACACATTTTCTCCCTGTCAAAACAACCTACACTACTGAGAAGCTTGCATAGATCTATATAGATGAGATAGTGCGGTTGCACAGAGTTTCAGCTACAATTGTATCTGATAGAGGTCCCCAATTTACGAGTCATTTTTGGGAACAATTACATAAAGCTCTGGGTACACAATAAAAGTTTAGTACAACCTTTCATCCTCAAATAGATGGACAATCTGAGAGGACCATACAGATCTTGGAGGACTTACTTAGGGCATGTGTCCTTTAGTTTGTGGGAAGTTGGGACCTACACTTAAGCTTGATTGAATTTGCTTATAACAATAGTTACCAGGCCAATATTGATATGGCACCATATGAAGCATTATATGGTAGACGCTGTAGATCTCCATTATGTTGGTTAGAAACTGGTGAATACCAACTTCTAGGTCCTGAGCTAGTGCAACAAACAAATGAGAAGATTAAAGTTATACGACAACAATTGAAGGTTGTACAAGATAGACAGAAGTCTTATGCTGATAAACGTCGTAGACCTTTAGAATTTCAAGTTGGAGATAGAGTGTATCTCAAAGTTTCTCCTTGGAAAGGTGTTCTCAGATTTGGTAAGAAAGGTAAGTTAGCCCCTAGATATATGGGACCTTATCCAGTGATAGCATGGATTGGGAAAGTAGCTTATAGGTTGGAGTTGCCACCTAGTTACATAGACTACATCTAGTGTTTCATGTGTCTATGTTGAGGAAATGTCATCCCGATACAGAGATGGTGCTGCAACCTTTAGAAGTTGAATTGAATGAAGATATATCCTATGTGGAAGGCCCCACGATGATTCTTGACAAAAGAGTCAAGAAGTTGGAGAAGAAAGATATCGTTCTTGTGAAAGTTCTTTGGCATCACCGTGGTGTTGAAGAAGATACATGGGAGTTAGAAGAAGAGATGAGGAAGAAGTACCCTTCTCTTTTCTCTTGAGATTTTGGGGATGAAATCCTTCTTTTTGGGGTTGATAATTGTAACACCCCTGACCTGGGTTATGACCTAACCCTAGTTGTTTTGCTTAAGTAAGATTCTTATAGACTTGTTCTTATCTTGTGAAAAATAATTAAGGCCTTTGTGATGTATTATTTTCAAAATGGAACTTATATGCAAACTATGTGTGCATTTTATTTTTTTCTAAGTGAAAAGTGCAATTTACCTAAGATGAGGGGTTATGTTACAAATGTTACATGTTGAATATGTTCTAAGTGTTTTGTATGTCATGAAAGTGAATATGGTGCTAAGTGGTGGCTTGTGCAAAGCCTAAATCCTAAGTGAGAACTTGTGTAAATAATGCTAAGTGCTTGGTGCATCAATTGTGGTACAATTGCAATATGTACAAAATGAAGGGTTAATGTGTAATTTACCACCTCTAAATTGTCTTTACTCTTACCTATTGTTCTAAAGGAGAGAGAAAGGAGGAGACAATATGTTTGAAACATCTTAAAATGTTAGTACTCTTAATAATAAAGAAACCAAGCAAATGAATAAGTTGAAAGCTATGTGCACGATCCATATTGAGTTGTAGATGTGAGAATAGAGGTCCCTATCAGACATAGAGCCATAAGGAGGGACTCCTATTGGTTTGAGGAAGCCTTGGCTTGACCCATGATAGTCAAGGCACTCCAAGGGAGAATGAGGCATGGATTTTCTTTTACCTTGGAAATGATGGAGTAGAATATTATATTAAGTTAGTGGTAGGGGAATTTCCCTAGGAGACAACTCAAGAGCCGCCCCCTTACCTTTTCTTTATCCTTTTTGCATGGAAAAATAATAAGTGGCAAGTATGCAAGAGCATGTGTCGACTTTGCATGGCTAGGTGGCATGAAGTACCTTAGGATAATGACACCTATGGCACTCTTTTCTATAAACCACAAGTATAAATACCTTGACCTTCATTTGTTGGCAAGATTTTCGGATCTAACAAGTACCTTTCCTCTTGTATAGTGCAACACCTTCCCTTGTGTCACCCTTAGTGGAGAGACTTGAGTGGTATCGGCCAAGGAGGAGGGATATCGACCAAAGAAGGTTGAAGCAACTAAGTAAGGTGATATCTCTCAAAGTGGTAGAAGATATCATGCAAGAGCTTGGAGTTCAAGTCATGGAGCTTGGAGAAGGTTCATCTTCAACCTTGGAACGTATGGAGTAAAGCTTGAAGCTTGAAATCCTTTCAAGAGGTGGGTTATATAACTTAAACCCTTCAATGTTATTATCCTTTATTTAATATTATTCAATTGTTGATTAAATTGGAAATTAGGATTTCCTATGATCAGTTGATATAATCATAAGTTCCAAAGTGTAGTTAGGACTATTATTCATAGTTTTGAATTAGATTATGATTTTGAGGTTGATGACGATGATGCCATCATTGGATACCTGACATGGGCTGATCACTCTTGAGTAACCCGATATGGGTTGAGACCTTACAACCCGATATGGGTTGAGACTTGGGAAAAATGATATGGACTCAATAATGGAGACTTGGCCGATACGAAAATAGGTTACTTTTGTAAAACAAGTCTTATGGATGATATAGGGGATTCCTAACCATCACCTATTACACGATACTAGGGTAAATCATTTACCCTTGCCCAATCTGAGCAAAACCCTAGTAAGAGGATGGGGAACCCGATATGATCTTTGAACTTTGAAATACAAAATACTTCCCTTGTGTTAATAGATCAACTTGGTATCCATCTTGTCATAATATGAGTGTAAAGTTCTTATCAATGATGGGAACATGATATGGTCAAGAGATAACACTTAACATGGGTGTCCAACATGATGCTCGATACACATGTCCAACATGATGCCCGATACACATCACCAACATGATGCCCGATACACATGTCCAACATGATGCCTGATACACGTGTCCAACATGATACCCGATACACATGTCCAACATGATGCTCGAAATAAATGATTGATAGGGTGCCCAATATGTATATAACCCGGCAAAATATCCAAAGTAGGTGAACCGATATGATGATCATGTATCACCTGATATGATGCCCGATATGGTACCCAACACCATGCACGATATGCTGCCCAATGCACTTACCCGATATGCTGAATCTATGAGACAAACCATAATGGTGAAAATTGATATGATGCCCAACATGCGTGCACGATATGATCTCTAACATATGGAAAGTCCAATGTGAGTGCACGATATGGTAACCCTAGATGGAGTCCGATATAGAAATCATAGATAAAGTCCGATATGGAAACCCTAGAGGCTTTCCTATACGATGGAAGACTAGTGTGGAAGTCTAAATCGAAATGAACTTGGCTATCTAAGGAGAAAAACCAGTATTATATGGTTGCATGAGGTATGGCAAAGCCATAATGGTATGTCCGATATGGTGAACCCTAATATACGATACAAGAATATAATAAACTCTTATATCTGATATGGGGTAGTGGTTTAATCCATACATAACATGAAGATGACTTGAAATAAGAAGGAATGTCTAAACCTACATGACCACACAATATGGTGATAAGGGACATGCCCTATATCCGATATGAGGATGTAGTTCCACCATGTGATTGGTTAAGCATATGCATTTCCAAATAATAACATTATCAATCATGCAATTTGATATGATAAGTAAGTCCTTAATTATTAAGCTCATCTAAGTGATGATTATGATTAATGCAATATTGAGAAACAATGAGTTTAACTTAAATTTGTTAATGATAAGAGTGTAATGCTTAAAATGTGAATTAAGCAATTTACATCCTAGTGAGAATGAGAGGGAAACTAAGACTCGAAAGATAAGTATGTAATTAGCATACACTATTACTCTTGAGATGAGTGGAGTATGAGTTAGAGTATAATCTATGTTGATGAAATCTTGAAACCCTAATCGATTGAATATAACCCTAATCCATGGTTAAAGACATATGTTGAAATTGTTGATAACATGATATAATAATCATGCAAATATCTTAAAGCAATAAGCATGGTTAAGTAAGAGCTATGTGATTATGTGATACAAATCCAATGAGCTATGTGGACTATGTGGATAAGCATCTGGGTCTGATGACCTAAAGGTAATGATCATCTACTAAGTGGTGACAGTACTAAGTGATGAATGAAGGGTTGAATACCCAAATGTGATGATGACAAGAGGTCGAAATCCTAAGTGAACTATGTGACTCAGTGAATATAAAAGTATTTGATAAATGCAATTATGCTTCTTTCTGGTACCAATTGTTATAATCCTTGTTTGTAACTTGATTGATGCTAAAAGATATAGTAATGCAATTAATTAATCAAGATGAACATTATCATGTAGTTGCCCAGACCATAGATCCATTCAGTGTCAGCAATTGCTGAATGGTGAAAAGAGTTTTACTCGGAACACATATTTTTGAATATGTGATAACATAAGGGTGCTCAATGAACTCCCAAACTAAATAAGGGTGCTTAGTGGACTCCCCAAATACATCAGATTGCTTAGTGTACTTCCTGATAAAATCAAAATAGGATCGCTTGGTGGTGATCTTGATAATTCAGGAAAGCTAAGTGGTCTTCTTTTGAAGAGAGTACATGCTATGGTAGTAACTCTATAACAAAGATGCTACTATACCACATCATAGCTAATTACAGTAGACACAAGATGTCATGCTAAACCTAAGTGTTACCTAAGTTTTCTCGTGCTGGCCGAGAAAGGTGATGTCTTGACAGATGGCTCTGCCATTGACCTTGTATGGTATTGATTTTGACTTACTAGTGGTCGGTTGGAGTATGAGCGGTATATCTCATCTCCTCTGGGCATAAGTATGAATGTGAACATGTAATCAGCTATGTAGCTTTCTTATTTAAGGATCAAATACAAAAACATTAGTTGATGCCTTATTACTTTTATACATATGAGTAGATAGATGTTATACATGTTCTTCATATTCCCTTTCAAGCAAAAGAGAATTTATAGATGTGTTATTAATGTCTATACTTTGCACTTAAAGATATATCTATTAATCAATGAAATACCTATAGTTCAATTTTATATTATTTTTTGTGATAATAATATTGTTGGCAGAGAGTTATATCTCTCACTGGGACAATAGTCTCACCCCGTGGGATCCACAATTTTTAGGTGATTGCAGACGAGGGACTAGAAACTAGACTACAGGAGAAGGATCGTTGCAGCAAGGACAACAATAGTATTTCAGGTTGAGTACGCTGCTTGTCAGGGTTTGTAGATAGAAGTCTATGTGTCGTCTCTATACTCTCATGTCCTTGGGAGATAGTCTTAGTGGTTTTCACAATCGACTTGAGATTTTGGTTTGCTTATCTCGAGGCTTTTATGTGCTACTATGTGTATTAAAGTAAAGCAACCAATACTTGTTATCCTCGAGAAGAGATGACATACTGAATGTATGACATGAACTATGCGTATGTAAAGCTTTGGTCCTTTATGTAAAAGCTTATTGGATAGGGATCTATGTGTAAAGATGGTTTTAAATTTTTAGTGATTTTTGTTAACTCTGTTATTTGTGATGATTCCGTATTTTTACTGGTGATGGATTGATTTGTAATCGGTTCATCACAAAGTTTTGGTATCAGAGCCTAAGGTTCACTGAGTCTACAGAGACATAGGATTAAGTTTGTTGAGTCTGTTATAGTGTACTCTAATATATCTTATAGTAAAATTCTCCTTGTTCAGGAGAAGAAGTAGGAATCAAAGATGTCTAGAGCGCATGAAGAACACACTGCTGAGAGCAGTGTTGCTACACCCGGAGGTGGTGCAAGGGATCAAGATAGAGATGAAACTGTGCCTGAGAATCCCCAGCCTGACCCAACTCTATTAGAAATCCCATCTTTTCAAGTTCTTTTCGGGCATATTATGAATATGGTGACACATACGGCTGACCAGATACCAGTACCAACCCCTAGAACATCAAGATCTAGTGAGAAACATGGAGCTGGAAAGACTTTTGAATGGTTGCATTGGGTAGGAGCCGTTGAATATGCTAGCACAACTGACCCAACAGATGCAGATTTGTGGCTTACTGAGATAGAGAAAGCCTTTAAGATCCTTGATATCCCAGAAACCGATAAGGTAAAGCATGCTGTATACCTTCTGGAGGGAAGTGCTAGCCATTGGTGGGCCATCAAAGAAGAGAACTGACCAGGTGTCAAAGTCAAATGGCAGGAATTTTGATAAGAGTTTGTCAATAGATACTTCCCTAAGATTTATCTTCATGAGAAGATTTCATAGTTTGAGCGGATTAGACAGGGACCGATGAAGGTTAATGAGTATGAAGCCAAGTTTATGGAGTGTCTATAATTTTGTCCGCACATGGCCACTACAGATGAGGAGAGAATTCAACATTTTGAGAAAGGTTTGAACGTTGAACTGACCACACCTGTATCTGCCCTAGAAAATAGGGAGAAGTTTTCTACCTTTGTGGAGTCAGTTAGACGGGTAGAGAGGCCCGTGACAAAGAAACAAGAGGTGAACAGTAGGAGAGCACCTGGATAGTTTCAGAATCAGAGATCTGGTAGTTTTAAGAAATTGAGGTTTTCTACACCTGTGGAACCACAAAGGTTCAATACTCAAACACAGTGGACATCTAGCTGAGGTAGAGGTCATAGTTTTCCTTCAGAAAGAGCTCAGAGTTCAACATCAATGTCAGTGATAGGACCGCCTAGGCTGCAGTGGGATAACAGAGTCTGCTACAGGTGTAGGAAGACACCATTTAGGGACGTGGAAGTGACCCATCCATCGAGGAAGAGCCAACATGGCTCTAAGAGACAACAGTTCAGTAGTGGCTCTATGGGACGTGGACAAGCATCTCAGGCAGGATCATCTGCACCGACCAATAGAGGATGAGGTTGGCAACAAGCGACGACAAGATTCTATGCTATGAATCAGCCGGAGGCAGTGGTTAATCCACGAGTTGTGATAGGTCAGATGGTATTATTTCATTCTGATATGTATTCTTCATGTTTCATATCTATTTTGATTGATCCGGGCGCTACGCATTCTTTTATCGCCCGAGAGGTGATTCATGATTGTAATATGGTTGTTAATCCTATAAAGGATGATTTGTTATTAGAAACTCAGTTAGAGGAATCTGAGATGTTGCGGGAAGTATGCTCTTCCTGTGTTCTTTCCTTCTCAGAACCAACATTCAAGTGGATCTTATACCACTTGAAATGCATGGATTTGATGTAATTCTCGGGATGGATACCTTAGAGAAGTATAAAGTTGTCTTGGATTGTGGTTCCAAGCAGGATGTGTTCACATATGATGATAAACATGGGTTTTTTAGGGGGAAAGAAAGATTCTTCCAACTTGTCTAGTGTCAACTATGGTAGCAGAAAAGTTGATGTGGCAAGGATGCTTCACATTCTTGGCAAATGTAGTGCATACATACTAAAGAGCCCTAATCTTTATGAAGTTCCGGTTGTTAAGGAATTCAAGGATGTGTTTCCCGAAGAACTTCCAGGTGTTCCTCCACCTTGAGAGATTGATTTTGAGATTAATTTTGTTCTGGATATGCAACCTATAGCCCAAACCCCTTATAGGATGGCACCAGCTGAGATGGCAGAACTTAAGAAATAGTTACATGAGTTGCTTGAGAAAGGTTTCATACGATCGAGTACTTTGCCGTGGGGTGTTCCAGTTCTTTTCGTTAAAAAGAAAGATGGGTCTATAAGACTTTGCATAGATTACAGACAGCTCAATAAGGTGACTATTAAGAAAAAATATCCCTTACCAAGGATTGATGATTTGTTTGACCAGTTGCGTGGTGCAATAGTGTTTTCTTAGATTGATCTGTGGTCAGGATATTATCAATTATGTATCAAGGAGAGTTACATACCTAAGTCGGCATTTAGAACAAGGTATGGTCATTATGAATTTGTAGTTATGTCATTTGGACTAACTAATGCACCAACTGCATTCATGGAGTTGATGAATAGAATCTTCCGACCCTTCCTTGATCAGTTTGTAGTAGTTTTAATAGATGACATCTTGATATATAGTAGAGACAGTCAACAACATGAACAACATCTTCGTCAAGCCTTGACCTTGTTGAGACAACATAAGTTATATGTTAAGTTTAATAAGTGTGAGTTCTAGTTATGAGAAGTATCTTTTCTTGGACATATTATATCTGCTTCAGGTATTTATGTAGATCTTAAGAAAGTGGAATATGTTGTGGAGTGGGAACAGCCTAAGACACCGACTAAGGTTCGTAGTTTCCTAGGTTTGGTAGGGTACTACATAAGGCTCATTAAAGACTTCAGTTCTATAGCATTACCCTTAACCAGTTTGACCAGGAAAGAAGTTCCTTTTGTCTGGAATGACAAGTGTCAAATTCTTTCCAGTTATTGAAAGAAAAGCTGACTAGTGCACCTGTGTTAGTTCTACCTGAACAGGGAAAGGGGTATGTTGTTTTCTGTGATGCTTCTAAGAATGGTCTAGGCTGTGTGTTGATGCATAATGATCATGCAGTTTCTTTTGCTTCTCGTCAACTCAAGAAACATGAGGAGAATTATCCCATACATGATCTAGAACTAGCTATAGTAGTTCATGCGTTGAAGATCTGGAGGCACTATCTTTATGGAGAAATGTGCCAGATCTTCACAGATCATAAAAATTTAAAATACATCTTCTCTCAGCATGAGATGAATATGAGACAGCGCCGCTGGATGGAGTTAATCAAGGACTACGATTGTACAATTGATTATCATCCAGGAAAAGCCAATATAGTAGCTGATGCACTCAGTAGAAAATCCTCATCTTCACCATCAGATAATGCACAACTGAACTCCTTAATATGTTGTAAGTGGGATATGCTTGTCTCTCTGAGATAGATGAATGTATAGTTAGAAGTATCCTTGTTAGCAGGGTATTAGCCGAGATGCATGTGAAACCCACTTTGAAAGAATAGATCAAAGAGGCACAATAGGCTGATTCTGTGATTCAGCAGATTAAGTTAGAGTTGGGCAGTGAGAAATGTGATGGTTTCCATGAGTCTGAGGATGATATAGTTTGTTACCATAGTAGGATGATAGTTCCTGATAGTAATAACTTAAGAAAGTTAGTCATGGAGGAAGCTCACTCATCTATGTATGCAATGCATCCAGGGAGCACCAAAATGTATCATAACTTAAAGGATATGTATTGGTGTCCTGGTTTGAAGAAAGATGTAGCCGATTTCGTTATGCAATATCCGGTGTGTCAGTAGGTTAAAGCAGAACACCAGAAGCTTGTAGGAATGTTACAACCCCTACCTATACCTCAGTGGGAATGGGATCATGTGACGATGGACTTTGTGGTTGGCCTACCTAGGACAGCCAAAAGTCATGATTCCATCTGGGTGATAGTTAATAGGTTGACTAAGACAACACATCTTCTCCCTGTCAAAACAACCTACACTGCTGAGAAGCTCGTATAGATCTATATAGATGAGATAGTGTGGTTGCATGGAGTTCCAGCTACGATTGTATCTGATAGAGGTCCCCAGTTTACAAGTCATTTTTGAGAACGATTACATAAAGCTCTGGGTACACAATTAAAGTTTAGTACAACCTTTCATCCTCAAACAGATGGATAGTCTAAGAAGACCATACAGATCTTGGAGGACTTGTTTAGGGCATGTGTCCTTCAGTTTTTGGGAATTTGGGACCTACACTTAAGCTTGATTGAGTTTGCTTATAACAATAGTTACCAGGCCAGTATTGATATGGCACCATATGAAGCATTATATGGTAGATGCTATAGATCTCCATTATGTTGGTTTGAAACTGGTGAATTACAACTTCTAGTTCCTGAGCTAGTGCAACAAACAACTGAGAAGATTAAAGTTATACAACAATAGTTGAAGGCTGCACAAGATAGACAAAATTCTTATGCTGATAAACATCATAGACCTTTAGAATTTTAAGTTGGAGACAGAGTGTATCTCAAAGTTTCTCCTTGGAAAGGTGTTCTCAGATTTGGTAAGAAAGGTAAGTTAGCCCCTAGATTTATGGGACCTTATCCAGTGATAGCGTGGATCGGGAAAGTAGCTTATAGGTTGGAGTTGCCACCTAGTTACATAGACTACATCCAGTATTTCATGTGTCTATGTTGAGGAAATGTCATCTCGATATAGAGATGGTGCTGAAACATGTAGAGGTTGAATTGAATGAAGATATATCCTATGTGGAAGGCCCCATGATGATTCTTGACAAAAGAGTCAAGAAGTTGAAGAAGATAGATATCGTTCTTGTGAAAGTTCTTTGGCATCACCGTGGTGTTGAAGAAGCTACATGGGATTTAGAAGAAGAGATGAGGAAGAAGTACCCTTCTCTTTTCTCTTGAGATTTCGGGGACGAAATCCTTCTTTTTGGGGTTGATAATTGTAACACCCCTGACCTGGGTTATGACCTAACCCTAGATGTTTTGCCTCAGTAAGATGCTTACAGACTTGTTCTTATCTTGTGAAAAGTAATTAAGGCCTTTGTGATGTATTCTTTTCAAAATGGAACTTATATGCAAACTATGTGTGCATTTTATGTTATTCTAAGTGAAAAGTGCAATTTACCTAAGATGAGGGGTTATGTTACAAATGTTACATGTTGAATATATTCTAAGTGTTTTGTATGTCATGAAAGTGAATATGGTGCTAAGTGGTGGCTTGTGCAAAGCCTAAATCCTAAGTGAGAACTTGTGTAAATAATGCTTAGTGCTTGGTGCATCAATTGTGGTACAATTGCAATATGTACAAAATGAAGGGTTAATGTGTAATTTACCACATCTAGATTGTCTTTCCTCTTACCTATTTTTCTAATGGAGAGAGAAAGAAGGAGACAATATGTTTGAAACATCTTAAAATGTTAGTACTCTTAATAATAAAGAAACCAAGGAAATGAATAAGTTGAAAGCTATTTGCATGAGCCATTTTGAGTTGTAGATGTGAGAATAGAGGTCCCTATTGTCCATAGAGCCAAAAGGAGGGCCTCCTATCGGTTTGAGGAAGCCTTGGATTGACCCATGATGGGCAAGGCACTCTAAGGGAGAATAAGGCATCAATTTTCTTTTACCTTGGAAATGGAGTAGAATATTATAATAAGTTAGTGGAAGGGGAATTGCCCTAGGAGACAACTCAAGAGCCACCCCCTATCTTTTCTTTATCCTTTTTGCATGGCAAAATAATAAGTGGCAAGTATGCAAGAGCATGTGTCGACCTTGCATGGCTAGGTGGCATGACGTACCTTAGGATAATGACACCTATGGCACTCTTTTCTATAAACCACAAGTATAAATACCTTGACCTTCATTTGTTGGCAAGAGTTTTAGATCTAACAAGTACCTTTCGTCTTGTATCGTGCAACACCTTCCCTTGTGTCACCCTTAGTGGAGAGAGTTGAGTGGTATCGGCCAAGGAGGAGGGATATCGGCCAAAGAAGGTTGAAGCAACTAAGTAAGGTGATATCTGTGACGTCCCCGGATTTTGGCTTCTCCAAACCCTATTGGGAATGAGAGCCCATAATCCGAAGACATCAAACAATCATATCAGAAAGCGATGCGGAAGCATAATACGCATACATGAACATACAACCATAACATTCTCAACATTCAACATGTAAATTTATATTACAACATGAATTAAAAGTGCAACTTATATTTACATAATTTGAATAAAAGTTTACAAGTCTATGAACATGCATGCTAATAGGATCTTAACACAATAGGTACAACCTGGACAACTTCTCACTTCCCGTCTTTTATCCCAAGCTAGCTCTGAACCTAAAACATACGTGAAACAACAAATCAACACACAAGGTGTTGTGCACGTGGGCAGAAAGATACATATATTTATGGCTTTCATAATTTTTGAAAAAGATTTGCAGAAGGAAAGAAAATCATAGAAAACACTTCTTTATTAAGCGAAATACTCCAATTTAAGCCATTTTCCTAGATGAATTGTATTATCAAGGTGGACTAGTACCAAAACATAAATATTGGGCCCATCCCCGTGTACCAAGTACTCTAGGGAAACTCCCCGTACACCGTGTGCTCTAGGGAGGTGTACTAGCCAACATTAATCCATTCCCTCGTAAGGGGGATAATGAACACCTTAAATAACTACAAAACATCTACTCATAATTTATGTTTTCAAGTGACAAAACAACGAGTACTACATAGCAATACTACATCCAATATTTGCAAATAGATGAGAGCATACTTATATATCATGATTGCAAGCAAGAAAACCATAGTCATATAATTAAATAAACCCACGTACCTGAGTTCAGAGATTCCTTACATAACCATGATCATCTAGGTAAACTGGTCAGCACCTGATTAAGACAAGATCATATACTATCATCAGGTTCTTATCATCTTACATCTCATCTTAACCCTAATCGTATCCATTGTAGGATTTTCTTAACTCATTAGGATATTCTCATCATTACTTGCATTCTTGTCTTAGAATTATCTTAATGATATCATTTTCCAGATTATGATTCATTATCTGAATATTAGGTTCCATATTCTTTTTGGTGCACATAATAACCCTAGGTTACATCATTAACCCAGATTAGGGTTTTATAACATGTATTAAGATTCATATTCATATAACATGGATTCTCTTCATCATTATGAAAAACTGAAGTTCCATATACTGATATGACCTTGCCTTGTGAATATCATCATTTATTGACCATGTATGCATTTATTGCATTTTATTAGGGTTATTAGCCCTAATTAGACATATTAATCAAATTATATGCTTTTGAGTATCAACATGAACATATCTGGGATCATATGCATTCTATATGTAATTATAGACTTACTGATATTTTTCTATGATTTTATGTCATCATTTGCTATTTATTATCCATTAAACGAGCATTTCACAACTTATATGATATAACTGAGATTGGTGCATAAAATAACAAATATTATGCTTTCACTACATTCTACGCATTTTTCTGGGAATTTTGGTATATTTTTTGTATTTTTATGACAACGGAGCTAATTACTAGGAATTATACAAGATCTGGGAATTTTGAAGGAAAATACCTTTTTCCGACCAATTGAATGGCGCCATGTGTCCATCGCGCGCTGCTTCTTCTTGCCTCACTGGGGTCCGTCCGGTTCAGGGATTTTGAACCGGGTTCAGCTTGGTTTAATCTTGGTTCAGGGTTGTGGACCTGGTCCTCCCTTTCTTTCTCACACGCTCGCTGAGTCCTAGCAGGACTCAGTTCTCACGCGAGGCATCGTGCCGTCGCTGAGCTGGTCTGGGGAGCGCTGCCGCTGGATCAGACCACGGCGAGGAACCCTCCACTTCAAAGTCTTCCTCGCGAGCTCCTCACGACGCCAACAGCTTCGAGGTCTCCTCCATGACCTCCACGACCATTCGCCCCCCCATCTGCAGTTGTAGGTCTCGTCTTCTGCAAAGGCGCCGCCGCCCAGCTGATGCTATGGCGGGTCAAAAAAGGGGGGTGTACCTCAATTGCGGTCTGAACCTCCACACCAAAGTGCCGTCGAGCATCACAAGGCCTTCTGGGACCCACTCACAACCTCTAATTGCGATGGCGAGGTCTGAAAAGCCCTGTCAAGCTTACTCCTCTTCGTCCATAAATTGAACCTCATCGTCCAAGAAAGCCATCACGGTGGTTTGGAAAGATGGGGATTGCTTCCTCTATGTCTGATCTTTCTTTTCCTCTTTTCTATTTCCTCCGCTCTACCTTCTATTTGTGGTTCCCTTCTTCATCCCCTCCTCTCCGGCCTGTGTGGGTGGATAGCGGAGATGCTGCAGAAAGGGGGAACTAGAATCCTCTCGTCAGTTCTCCATATGCCTCCAGTTTTGTCGACGCTCCCAGCTACCCTCCAGAGCCCCTGATCCATCTGATAGAAAGCAGCCTCGACAAACCTGAGCTCGCCATCGTGGAGCATATCTATAGGCAAAAATAAGGAGAGAACAGTTCCCCACATTATCTGCAACCAGTGTAAGTGCTGAAGAGGAGCACTAGCTAAGGATTTGGGAGATCAGAACTTCTGTTGATGACCGACATCACAGCCTGGTTTCCCCCTCCTAGACTCTATCTCCAATGCGTAGAACGATGGAGCACGACCTCCTCTACCATACACTATCCTCTTCTACAGATTTTGGCTGGGAGTCGGGACCTAGAACTCCCTGGTTTGCCTTGGTGGAAGGTTGTTCAGTAATTGCAGGATTATAGGATCCACTCATCCAATTAGAACGGCCTCGCATATGACTTGGTAAACAAGTTCATGGAACTCGTGGTGATGATTTGTTCTCCTCTCCGCTTTAGCCGCATGTTGAAGAGATGAGAATTGCCATTGAATCATTTCCTAGGGCCTTGATCGGATCAACTTGAAACCAATCTGGTACTGCTCCTCCATTTTCAGAGGTCAGTGACGACCAGGGAGCTATCCGGCCTTCATCAGCGGCTGGCATGGTTTTGGGTTCCACACTGCCCACGAAAGTAATGGTAGCATGAACTATATTGCATTGGCCACTCCTTCACACTTGCATAACCTCAAATAGGAACCTCTTTATTCATGGAGGGTTAGATGCATGCTAATAATATCCCATAGTACATTTTATCCAATTTGGAGGTCCACATGTTTTACCATTAGTTGCTTCCTCCGATAACATCAATATAGGGGTAGATGGTCAAATAAAATGATCAATTATATTTAAGTTGTAACCAAACAACTTCAATACACTTACAGTGATCATGATACAACCTAGAGTTCCTAATGAACTATTCATATTCATGTATATCGTGAATGGTTATATAAGCACATAAATACCCAATTTTATTAACTAAATATATTCCTCATCATTGACATAAAATATGTGTCATGATCATAAATTGGAATTTTATTGTGACAAGAATCAACCATTGAATAACCAATCACTCAATTTGGGTTCAACCATCTACACAACATCCATGGTCCTCAATTAATGTATTGGGTAGAAAATTCCTAAAATTTAGGGTCATCACATTCACCCCACCTTATAAGGAATTTCATCCTCGAAATTCAACTAGTATCATACTGAAGGTGGCATCAAGGAGTTCAACTTCATAGATGTGACCAATTCTTAGGTTCTAAGACCACCATTGTCTGCAAGCACACTATGTTGTCATCTTAGGATATATATAAGCATGTAGAGTGTACCCACCCCACCTTATATAGGTGAAAGCATTTTTTTTTAAGGAATCGTAGCATCACTTAGTGTCTTAGTCATCATATCTTTCGTGTTTCATATGAAGGGGAAGAGAATATTTTAAAGTCAAACTTATCATGATTTCAATCTTGGGTGCTACATGTATGATATAGGGGGGAAATATAGAATAGGTCAAGCTTATGCGAGTGACTCCTCATATATAAATAATCTATATAGCTCAAGTGAGGTTTCTATCATCATATATTAAGAAAGAGAAGAAGAAGGGAGAACATGTATTTTGAGTATCTTTTACACAAAGCATCATACTCTCGTAACTAGAGTTCATATATTACCTCACTTGCAACTAATGATGAGTTTAACAAATTATGTCACTCTAGCTAGGACCTAACTCAGCCAAAGGATTGACTTTATCATATGGGTCATCTACCCATCATTTTATTTTACCCAATTCTCATATATAGATTTGAATCATGCATAAGGACTCAACTCAGCACTTGAGAGTAATCTAGTGTAGGATTTTTTTTTACACATATCTCATGTATTGGAGGCTAGGTCCTATGACCTTCTCCCTGTGGGTCTTACTCTCTCTAGAGTTCACCACATATCTCATCCTACCACTAGATATCCTCCTTGTATAAGAGCTTGAGGCTCATGCATACTCATCTCTATCTTAACTTAGCTTATCTTAAGTAGGAAAAGGGGGTGTACTTTCATTATCACGACTTAGCATAGATCCTCCAAGAGTGGATTCGGTTCATATATAACTCAAATCTTAATAAGAAAACTTATACCATCATAGATCAACTTAGAAAAGATTCTATATACTTATTTCCTTCATCTTTCTTTTGTCTAACCATCAATCACATAACTTTATGAGGCTCTAGACATCTAATCTAGATCTATTCTCTCTTCTAGACTGATGTCACTCCTTTTCACTTAGGTTGCATGAACACTAACTACTCTACAGTGTGAGGGACACATTTTCATATTTACATATAGGTAATAAAATATTATATAGTTTTTCTCCGAGAAAGAAGACGTCAGAGAAAACACTCGAGGCTCGAGCCGATTGGAAAACAAAACCAAATCAGCAAAACCGAGTGTCCCACACACAGTAGATAGTCTAGTGTCATGTAACCTAGTGAAATGGTGAGAACGAGATGTAGACTAGTGTAGCTACCCAATACATATGAGCTCTATATGGAAAGGGTTTCTCACACTTGTCTAAACCTAGTTCTCGAACATCTAGGTTCTAACCTAGAGGCTAGGTCATAAACTTATTCCTATAAAATAACTTACTAAGTTTCTAAGGTTTAAAGTGAAAGGTGAGATTAAGATTTTATGTTTTATGGTGAGCAAATGTCAGGTATAGCTATTGTTCACGCTCTGATACCAACTGTGACGTCCCCGGATTTTGGCTTCTCCAAACTATATTGGGAATGAGAGCCCATATTCCGAAGACATCAAACAATCATATCAGAAAGCGATGCGGAAGCATAATACGCATACATGAACATACAACCATAACATTCTCAACATTCAACATGTAAATTTATATTACAACATGAATTAAAAGTGCAACTTATATTTACATAATTTGAATAAAAGTTTACAAGTCTATGAACATGCATGCTAATAGGATCTTAACACAATAGGTACAACCTGGACAACTTCTCACTTCCCGTCTTTTATCCCAAGCTAGCTCTGAACCTAAAACATACGTGAAACAACAAATCAACACACAAGGTGTTGTGCACGTGGGCAGAAAGATACATATATTTATGGCTTTCATAATTTTTGAAAAAGATTTGCAGAAGGAAAGAAAATCATAGAAAACACTTCTTTATTAAGCGAAATACTCCAATTTAAGCCATTTTCCTAGATGAATTGTATTATCAAGGTGGACTAGTACCAAAACATAAATATTGGGCCCATCCCCGTGTACCAAGTACTCTAGGGAAACTCCCCGTACACCGTGTGCTCTAGGGAGGTGTACTAGCCAACATTAATCCATTCCCTCGTAAGGGGGATAATGAACACCTTAAATAACTACAAAACATCTACTCATAATTTATGTTTTCAAGTGACAAAACAACGAGTACTACATAGCAATACTACATCCAATATTTGCAAATAGAAGAGAGCATACTTATATATCATGATTGCAAGCAAGAAAACCATAGTCATATAATTAAATAAACCCACGTACCTGAGTTCAGAGATTTCTTACATAACCATGATCATCTAGGTAAACTGGTCAGCACCTGATTAAGACAAGATCATATACTATCATCAGGTTCTTATCATCTTACATCTCATCTTAACCCTAATCGTATCCATTGTAGGATTTTCTTAACTCATTAGGATATTCTCATCATTACTTGCATTCTTGTCTTAGAATTATCTTAATGATATCATTTTCCAGATTATGATTCATTATCTGAATATTAGGTTCCATATTCTTTTTGGTGCACATAATAACCCTAGGTTACATCATTAACCCAGATTAGGGTTTTATAACATGTATTAAGATTCATATTCATATAACATGGATTCTCTTCATCATTATGAAAAACTGAAGTTCCATATACTGATATGACCTTGCCTTGTGAATATCATCATTTATTGACCATGTATGCATTTATTGCATTTTATTAGGGTTATTAGCCCTAATTAGACATATTAATCAAATTATATGCTTTTGAGTATCAACATGAACATATCTGGGATCATATGCATTCTATATGTAATTATAGACTTACTGATATTTTTCTATGATTTTATGTCATCATTTGCTATTTATTATCCATTAAACGAGCATTTCACAACTTATATGATATAACTGAGATTGGTGCATAAAATAACAAATATTATGCTTTCACTACATTCTACGCATTTTTCTGGGAATTTTGGTATATTTTTTGTATTTTTATGACAACGGAGCTAATTACTAGGAATTATACAAGATCTGGGAATTTTGAAGGAAAATACCTTTTTCCGACCAATTGAATGGCGCCATGTGTCCATCGCGCGCTGCTTCTTCTTGCCTCACTGGGGTCCGTCCGGTTCAGGGATTTTGAACCGGGTTCAGCTTGGTTTAATCTTGGTTCAGGGTTGTGGACCTGGTCCTCCCTTTCTTTCTCACACGCTCGCTGAGTCCTAGCAGGACTCAGTTCTCACGCGAGGCATCATGCCGTCGCTGAGCTGGTCTGGGGAGCGCTGCCGCTGGATCAGACCACGGCGAGGAACCCTCCACTTCAAAGTCTTCCTCGCGAGCTCCTCACGACGCCAACAGCTTCGAGGTCTCCTCCATGACCTCCACGACCATTCGCCCCCCCATCTGCAGTTGTAGGTCTCGTCTTCTGCAAAGGCGCCGCCGCCCAGCTGATGCTATGGCGGGTCAAAAAAGGGGGGTGTACCTCAATTGCGGTCTGAACCTCCACGCCAAAGTGCCGTCGAGCATCACAAGGCCTTCCGGGACCCACTCACAACCTCTAATTGCGATGGCGAGGTCTGAAAAGCCCTGTCAAGCTTACTCCTCTTCGTCCATAAATTGAACCTCATCGTCCAAGAAAGCCATCACGGTGGTTTGGAAAGATGGGGATTGCTTCCTCTACGTCTGATCTTTCTTTTCCTCTTTTCTATTTCCTCCGCTCTACCTTCTATTTGTGGTTCCCTTCTTCATCCCCTCCTCTCCGGCCTGTGTGGGTGGATAGCGGAGATGCTGCGGAAAGGGGGAACTAGAATCCTCTCGTCAGTTCTCCATATGCCTCCAGTTTTGTCGACGCTCCCAGCTACCCTCCAGAGCCCCTGATCCATCTGATAGAAAGCAGCCTCGACAAACCTGAGCTCGCCATCGTGGAGCATATCTATAGGCAAAAATAAGGAGAGAACAGTTCCCCACATTATCTGCAACCAGCGTAAGTGCTGAAGAGGAGCACTAGCTAAGGATTTGGGAGATCAGAACTTCTGTTGATGACCGACATCACAGCCTGGTTTCCCCCTCCTAGACTCTATCTCCAATGCGTAGAACGATGGAGCACGACCTCCTCTACCATACACTATCCTCTTCTACAGATTTTGGCTGGGAGTCGGGACCTAGAACTCCCTGGTTTGCCTTGGTGGAAGGTTGTTTAGTAATTGCAGGATTATAGGATCCACTCATCCAATTAGAACGGCCTCGCATATGACTTGGTAAACAAGTTCATGGAACTCGTGGTGATGATTTGTTCTCCTCTCCGCTTTAGCCGCATGTTGAAGAGATGAGAATTGCCATTGAATCATTTCCTAGGGCCTTGATCAGATCAACTTGAAACCAATCTGGTACTGCTCCTCCATTTTCGGAGGTCAGTGACGACCAGGGAGCTATCCGGCCTTCATCAGCGGCTGGCATGGTTTTGGGTTCCACACTGCCCACGAAAGTAATGGTAGCATGAACTATATTGCATTGGCCACTCCTTCACACTTGCATAACCTCAAATAGGAACCTCTTTATTCATGGAGGGTTAGATGCATGCTAATAATATCCCATAGTACATTTTATCCAATTTGGAGGTCCACATGTTTTACCATTAGTTGCTTCCTCCGATAACATCAATATAGGGGTAGATGGTCAAATAAAATGATCAATTATATTTAAGTTGTAACCAAACAACTTCAATACACTTACAGTGATCATGATACAACCTAGAGTTCCTAATGAACTATTCATATTCATGTATATCGTGAATGGTTATATAAGCACATAAATACCCAATTTTATTAACTAAATATATTCCTCATCATTGACATAAAATATGTGTCATGATCATAAATTGGAATTTTATTGTGACAAGAATCAACCATTGAATAACCAATCACTCAATTTGGGTTCAACCATCTACACAACATCCATGGTCCTCAATTAATGTATTGGGTAGAAAATTCCTAAAATTTAGGGTCATCACATTCACCCCACCTTATAAGGAATTTCGTCCTCGAAATTCAACTAGTATCATACTGAAGGTGGCATCAAGGAGTTCAACTTCATAGATGTGACCAATTCTTAGGTTCTAAGACCACCATTGTCTGCAAGCACACTATGTTGTCATCTTAGGATATATATAAGCATGTAGAGTGTACCCACCCCACCTTATATAGGTGAAAGCATTTTTTTTTAAGGAATCGTAGCATCACTTAGTGTCTTAGTCATCATATCTTTCGTGTTTCATATGAAGGGGAAGAGAATATTTTAAAGTCAAACTTATCATGATTTCAATCTTGGGTGCTACATGTATGATATAGGGGGGAAATATAGAATAGGTCAAGCTTATGCGAGTGACTCCTCATATATAAATAATCTATATAGCTCAAGTGAGGTTTCTATCATCATATATTAAGAAAGACAAGAAGAAGGGAGAACATGTATTTTGAGTATCTTTTGCACAAAGCATCATACTCTCGTAACTAGAGTTCATATATTACCTCACTTGCAACTAATGATGAGTTTAACAAATTATGTCACTCTAGCTAGGACCTAACTCAGCCAAAGGATTGACTTTATCATATGGGTCATCTACCCATCATTTTATTTTACCCAATTCTCATATATAGATTTGAATCATGCATAAGGACTCAACTCAGCACTTGAGAGTAATCTAGTGTAGGATTTTTTTGGGTTCAACCATCTACACAACATCCATGGTCCTCAATTAATGTATTGGGTAGAAAATTCCTAAAATTTAGGGTCATCACAATATCGCTCAAAGTGGTAGAAGATATCATGCAAGAGCTTGGAGTTCAAGTCGTGGAGCTTGGAGAAGGTTCATCTTCAACCTTGGAACGTATGGAGTAAAGCTTGAAGCTTGAATGCCTTTCAAGAGGCGGGTTATATAACTTAAACCCTTCAATGTTATTATCCTTTCTTTAATATTATTCAATTGTTGATTAAATTACAAATTAGGGTTTCCTATGATCAATTGATATAATCATAAGTTCCAAAGTGTAATTAGGACTATTATTCATAGTTTTGAATTAGATTATGATTTTGATTTTGATGACGATGACATCATCATTGGATACCCGACATGGGCATATCACTCTTGAGTAACCCGATATGGGTTGAGATCTTGTAACCCGATATGGGTTGAGACTTGGGAAAAATGATATGGACTCGATAATGGAGACTTGGCCAATATGAAAATAGGTTACTTTTGTAAAACAAGTCTTATGGACAATACAGGGGATTCCTAACCATCACCTAGTACACGATACTAGGGTAAAACATTTACCCTTGGCCAATATGAGAAAAACCCTAGTAAGAGGATGGGGAACCCGATATGATCTTTGAACTTTGAAATACAAAATACTTCCCTTATGTTAATAGATCAACTTGGTATCCATCTTGTCATAATATGAGTGTAAAGTTCTTATCAATGATGGGCACACGATATGGCCAAGAGATAACACTTAACATGGATGTCCAACATGATGCCCAATACACATGTCCAACATGATGCCCGATACACATGTCCAACATGATGCTCGATACACATGTCCAACATGATGCCCGATACACGTGTCCAACATGATGCCTGAAACACATGACTGACAGGGTGCCCAATATGTATATAACCTGACAGAATATCTAAAGTAGGTGAACCGATATGATGATCATGTATCACCCGATATGATGCCCGATATGGTACCCAACACCATGCCCGATATGTTGCCCAATACACTTACCCAAAATGGTGAATCTATGAGACAAACCAAAATGGTGAAAATCGACATGATGCCCAACATGCGTGCACGATATGATCCCTAACATATGACAAGTCCAATGTGAGTGCATGGTATGGTAACCCTAGATGGAGTCTGATATAGAAATTATAGAAAAAGCTCTATATGGAAACCCTAGAGACTCTCCAAATACATCATGTTGCTCAATGTACTTCCTAATAAAATCAAAATAGGATCTCTCGATGGTCATCCTGATAATTCAGGAAAGCTAAGTGGTCTTCTCCCAAAGAGAGTACATGCTACGAAAGTAACTCTATAGCGAAGATGCCGCTATACCACAACATAGATAGTTACAACAGACATAAGATGTCATGCTAAACCTAAGTGTTACCTAAGTGTTCTCGTGCTGACTGAGAAAGGTGAGGTCTTGACAGACGGCTCTGCCATTGACCTTATATGGTACTGATTTCGACTTACTAGTGGTCGGTTGGAGTCTGAGCGATATATCTCATCTCCTCTGGGCATAAGTATGAATGTGAACATGTAATCAGCCGTGTAGCTTGTTTATTTAAGGATCAAATGCGGAAACATTGGATGATGCCTTATTACTTTTATACATCTAAGTAGATAGATGTTATACATATTCTTCATATTCCCTTTCAAGAAAAAGAGAATTTATAGATGTGTTATTAATGTCTTTACTTTGCACTTAAAGGTATATCTATTAATCAATGAAATACCTGCAGTTAAATTCTATATTATTTTTTGTGATAATAATATTGTTGGCAGAGAGTTATATCTCTCTTTGGGACAATAGTCTCACCCCGTGGGATCCACAATTTTTAGGTGGTCGCGGGTGAGGGACTAGAAACCAGACTACAGGAGAAGCATCATTGCAACAAGGACAGTAGTAGTATTCCAGGTTGAGTACACTGCCTGTCAAGGTTTGTAGATAGAAGTCTATGTGTCGTCTCTGTACTCTCAGGTCCTTGGGAGATAGTCTTAGTAGTTTTCACAATCGACTTGAGATTTTGGTTTGCTTATCTCGAGGTTTTTATGTGCTACTGTGTGTATTAAAGTAAAGCAATTGATACTTGTTATCCTCAATGTATGACATAAACTATGTGTATGTAAAGCTTTGGTCCTTTATGTAAAAGCTTATTGGATAGGGATATATGTGTAAAGATAGTTTTCAATTTTTAGTTATTTTTGTTAACTCTGTTATTTGTGATGATTCCACATTTTTACTGGTGATGGCTTGATTTGTAATCGGGTCGTCACAATGCCAATATGAGTATTAGATAAAGTACACTCATATTCTGAACACCGGGTTCAAGCATCAAGGGGTAATACACATAAGTCCAAGTATAGATAGTAATTACACCTGAGATAGCATACCATGAATGGATTAGAATATCTAATGTAAATACAAGTTTTATATGTGCAAATGTTTGACTCTGAACATTATTATGTTATTATTTTACTTGCACACATTTTCATTATACCATGTACACAATGTAAAAATATATTGGTGTGCGTTTTATTTTTTGGCATTTTAGGGAACCACTACATATAAAGACATGAAAATATGATGATTTAGATGAAATCAATGGAAGATACTTAAGCTAAGCAAGGAGGATTATCTGAATAGTTTTAGTACTTCTTCTCATGTTTGAGTTAGTCTTTTTTAGAAATTCATGCAACTCCTTATATGAGTCTCATTCTACATCTTGTTACCAATTTTGTTCAATTAATGTAAATGGTTGATAATTATTTATTGTTTTATAAATATGATCCTAGAAATTTTAGGTAATGAATCTCAATTTTGCGGTCCACCATGATTAGGAGATACTCGAAAGTGGGGAGTCTTTACAACAAAATTGTTGATGCCTCATGTTATTGTGTTAATCTACCCCCCCACAAGATGCATTAAGGGGAGTATCTTGAGAGAGGATGGACTTTGAGCTCTCCATATTAGATCTAATCCAACTGATGGATAACACCTCCTAAACAACATGGACACGGGACGTCGGTAGCGTGTATTAATGAGAGATTGCTACCTAATCCAACAACTTAGGTATAGTTCTTTTATTTTACTTATTTTTCAATCACAATAGAATTTGTTAAGTGATCTAAATATAGCATAAGGTCAAGAAATGGAGTGGAATATAAAAAATCTAGTTTCTTGATATGATTCTACTCCTAGCTCAAAAATATCACTGGATACCATCTTTGAATGAAGACACCTATGTTAAATCCCAAATGTGATGATTTAATATGATCAACATGGTTTAGAATTTAGGAATTAATGATAACGTGTGAGTTAGTTCTAATAAGAGTATCTTTAGTGATATAATCCTTCTTGATTTCTTATGGAAAAATTAATGAATCTATATGCATGAAGTGATTTAGATTTAAAAACATGACTTAAGGATTTTCCCAAAGATGAGACCTAAAGCATGAAAATTATAGAAGTCAATCTTAACTACAATATACACATAACCCTAGCCATTTGAAGACCCTACATCCCTAGCTTAGGTTTTGTATGATTTGATTGTGGAAAATATAATGGTATTAATTATATTGGTTAAATTGCTTGATTTTGCTTGGACATTCCAAACTTTGTAAATTAGATATGTGAAAAACTCCAAATAACACCAAGATGATTAAAGTATTAGTTTATTTCTAGTTCCAATAAATTTAGGTTTACTTTCTAGAATTTTTAATTACAAGTTATATACCTCCATTTTGGAGCCAAAATTTCTTAAAATACATATCTTATCTTTTTAGAAAATGTTGGTTATTATTAGTCTATTCATGTGGATTTGATCTTGTAAAGAGGACATGACAACCCTTGCCCCCAAATACCTCATTTGTGGGGATCTTGGGGGAGGGGTTGTTACACCCATCACCCACTAACTCAAGATCTCAAATACCGATTGGGGCATGCCATTATACCATCTATGGAGATAACATGAGTAGTACTATAGCATGCATAGAATAAGATGACCTTCAACTCAAGTTTGATATGCTCCACATCGCCACTATCAACTATTTACTACCATAAAGATGTAGACTATGAGATCTACCATATGACTTGGCACAAATTTCTTAGAGATTATGAGAGATTGACATAAAAAAAGACTAAGGCCTGAGATATAGACAACTGGGACATACAATGGTAATAAAACCCCCTCAACATCCAAGGCAGATGTGGCCCATCTTATTGTTACCCTCGTTTCATAAGATGGACACCATATTGGAAACTGATTTTGCTGTGGCCCACTCGATATGGATTCATAAATCAATCCTACCTCAGCTATCTACCGCTTTTCCAAAGTTTGAGTAAGAAAGCTTAAAAAGTATGCCTTTACAAAGAGCACCGTCTCTAGTTATTGTACATATGGGACTTAGGGTCCAAGTGCAAGGGTCCCTATACGTACCTTCCCTACACAATCTCACAACAAAGGATACTTCAGACACTTCCAGAGCCATGTAACATGTAATGATACCTCACCTCATTTAGGAGGTTTATGGTGAGAAACATATGATGGTGAAAGCCTAAAAGACATATGAATAGCTACTAAGTTAGAACTTATTATTTGAATTTTTTTGTATGCACGGAAATAGCAAGCATTCATCTACCTCGCAAAGAAAACCATAATGATTAAACATTTTCACTTGACCATTTCTCAAAATTTTCTTTTTCATCCAATATTTAGACTAAAACTCAAACTGAAGTGTTGAAAAGTAATTCGTTGATGTACATGAAGTACAAGGTCAACGATAATGAAATTTAGTTAGTAGGCTAGTACAATAGTGTGCTTTTAGTCCATAAAATTGGATTATGAAAAGTTTATAATTTTGAAGAGTTATTGAAATGCCTCTCATTTTCTCGCTATGATTTATTAAAAGCGATCACAAGAGGCCGTCCTTAGTGAGAGCACCGAAAGGTGTTTTAGTAAGTCTTTTTAATGATGAACTTCTCAAAATCTAACCGTATGAATTAAAAGTAATTCTTTGTACTTACCTACCTTCCAGCTTTCATTATCACTGCGCTTATAATTCATGTACGCCTATGAATTACTTTTTAGATACCCCATATTAAGTTCTAGGCTGATCGTTGGATGCAAACAAAAAATACTAAAAGAGACATGCAAAAATGTCCACAAATTGTACGTGTTGTCTTTTACGTATGCTAACACGTGTGTGCATGTACATGTTCATGTGTGGCGTGTATGCGCCTTGCTCCCATTTGAACACGATGAGACCCAGTTGAATATATTTGACTTGTCAAGCAAATGCGTATATCACCACCATTCACTATTTTCAGTCGAGAAAATGAGCATCTCATTGCGTACCTTCTAGATTGCATGCAAATGGGAATTGGTGTGTTGATAATTGCGGCTAAGGTATTCCGATTGATTTTGTGTAAGTCGTTAGTTATGTAGAATTTATTTTCTAAAAAATTTAGTTTAGTTTCTAAAGCTCAAGTTCCATTCATTTTTATGCGATTGGTTTGTTGTGATTGGTTTGTTGTAAGTGTAAACATAAAATTATTGAAAAATGTCGATAATTTAGTAAGTAAAATGATAAAGACATAAATAAAGAATCAAGTTTGTTAATAACCATAATAATTTTTACCGAAACAACCTCAATAAGTAGTCATGGTTGGGATGTTCTTTTAAAATTATTCCAGTGTTGTAAAATTATAATTTTAATACAAAAAAATATGATTTAAATTATATTATAATATTTTTATTTCACTTGTATGTACAATATATTATAACAATATCTACATTTCATTTATTTGTAAATATAATTTTTGATTCATCATTATTTAACACAACACATAAATATTATATTTTACTACATTCTTCACGCACAATTATAATTAATTGTTATTTTTCACATCATATTGTTTAAATATGAAGAATAATGATATGTTAAATAGATTACATTTTTTGTCACATGGTGTTGCGTGTTACTTTTTTATAGCATTTTATATTTTTTAATCTATAAGTCGCAATGATAATGGTGGTTCTAGTGTAAAATATTTTCAGTAGAGTCATTATAATGTAAAATATTAAGTGCGACTTATAATGTGTTATAACTTTGACAATAAACCATATCCACGCCGTTAACATGTCTAATTATAAATATTTTATATGCATGATTTATAAAATATGAAGAGTACGATTGTAAGAAATGTTTGGTTATGAAAATTCGTTTTCTGCTTTAGAGAAGGAACTCAAGAACTGTTCTTATTGAAAGTCACCGAACTTGAACTTACTTTAAATCATTTATGAAAAACTGCTTAAAGAATTTTTGTTCATATGTTTTCCAAAGCACTTACGACAAATCAAGAGGAGAAGTGGAGCATGTTTCTCGCCGTGTGAATGCTGAGCCGCCGTGGTGGGTGGCCAATTCATGGTTTGTGCATGCAGACTTACGAGATCCTGTTGGGTCCATATACTACCAATCACCATCGTTATTCCTCTATCCGAGGAATTCCGAATCTGGTGCATGCGATAAATTGACCCGTAACCAACTGTAACAAGGCAGCAATAATAGCAGCCTAATTAATCGACCAGTCGATCAAGAACTAGGGGAAAAAATAGTGATTGGCATTGCGTTGAACAAGAGAAAAGAACAACGGCCATGGTTGCTCGCACCAACAGTCCATTGAAGAACTGTCAACGTTCATAACTGTCATTTTTGCACCATCCAGTTCTCATCTTTGACTAGCAAACCACTTATCGACCAATAGCTACCTCTCTCTATAGATACCAATCCCTTCCAACCACAATCCTCAACTGCTTCTGTGTGTTTCCACTGCCTAGAAGTTGAGCATCCCACCTTCGTCCAATCTGCAGGATAATAGATCAGATCCTCAATTCTTCTTCCGGCTAACTAAGAGTATAGTAGCGCTTAACAACAATCCTATATGGCGGCGACCGTAAGCTTCACCGAACAAGTCCCGGCCAAGGCTTCTGCCTCACGCATGTTTCAGGCCGGTGTGATGCACTTCCACACCCTGGCTCCCTCCTCCTGCCGGAGTACGTCAGGAGCGCCCACAGTCGTCCAAGGTGATGGCCTGGCGGGTTCCATCAAGCTGTACACCCTTACTGAAAGTTAGAACAATTCCCGACTAGTGAACACATTGTTGCAGATGATATTTACTGTATATATGACATTACATTACTACTGCCCATTGCAGCCTCACCCTTTTCCTTCATCAAGGAATATATCAACGTACTAGACATGGAGAACGAAGGAGGAGATCTGGGGACCAAGACAACCTCCATGGTCTACCAACTCCAGCTGCTGCCTGCAGACGACGGCACCCCCTCCTCCATCTGCAGGCTCAGCGCTGAGTACAAGGTCCTACCAGGTGTAGACTACACCAAGGAGATGGAACTTGACAAGGCCCTTCTCAAGAACATGGTCGCCGCCCTGGAGAAGTACCTGCTCGAGCACCCTACCGTCTACGTTTGAGTTCAGCTCCGGGTGCGGATATGTGATACGCGAAGCTCATCTCCTACTTTAGCATAAAGCCGTTGGCCATTTCTCTTTTCTCTTTTTCCATCGTAAGGCCTCAACTCTCAAGCCGCTTAGCTACAAAGTTACCATTGTGAGTACAAACCTCATTTTGTCCTTGGTGTAATAGAGTGCAGCTGGCACTTAGCAACATTCACCTTTTAATAGAAATGACGGACTCATTACGAGCGTCGAGTATTCTTGTCCTTTGGCAGACTTTTCCCCCCTTTCCTCGTATTGGGACCCGTCCCTCAGCAGGCGAATCTCAAGCTCCTATATAGTGCGTCTCACACATGATGAGATGACTTCGGGCCGACGGGTCAAAAAAAAAAAGTGTCATGATGAGTTGCGTCCGTCGATCATTTCCAAAATTAAATTTGTCTTTCCTAGCATTCAGCCTTGTTTTCAATCACGCTACCTACACCTGGCAGCCCCACTCGGCTGCCCACCCGGATCTCAGGAAAATGCATCAGTAACATTTGCAGTCGACTTTTATTGTCCAACAATTAACTCCATGCAGCCGACTTTTATTGTCCAGCAATTAACTCCATGCAATCGATTTTTATTGTCCAGCAATTAACGTCAATTAACTCCATGCAGCCCGCTTTTATTGTCCAACAATTAACTCTCTCCACTCCTTTCTTTTGCCACTCCTCCTTCCGGCTCTATTTCAACCCACCAATATTTGCACGTTAGTACAGTACGTCATTTCCCCAGTTCTCATCAATCTTTCTACTTCGGTCGTACAACACATCATGTAAAGGTTGCGATGGTCAGAGAGTTGAAGTACAAGTACAGTACTTGCCAAACACTATTTTATGAGTACTTGCCCAACACTGTTTTACAATTCAATAATAAATACAATACTTAATTATTATTCTCATATCAGTAACAAACCTATTCATTTCCGCCAAGTACAACACTCACTCTCCCTCCCTATTCATTTTCACCAAGTACAATACTCACTTGTTAATTTTAACTCATTTACTCAAGCATAAGTACAATACCTACCAATTTTAATCCATAAGTACAGTACCTACGGAATCCAATAACAATATTTTTCTCCTGGACATAATTTTTTTACAAAAGTACAGTGCACATCTGGTCCATAATCAACTATAAAATGCATCCATAAGTATTGTACCCAATATTTAATTTCCAACCCAGTTTGTCAAACATAAGTACAATACCTATCAAATTTACTTGTGAATGTATATGTATTTATTGTAGGTACAATACTTATGTAATCTGCAGTGGGGAGAAATATGCAGTTAATAGAACTTTTTGAAAAAAGGAAGGGAATCAGAAATGAAAAAAAACTAAGTGGTTTTCGTAAGCTATAGTGGATTGATATCTGCAATTTGCATGACTGTTGCATGGAGTGGACAGAGTATCAGTACCTTGCATGTATTTTGCATGCTTTTACATGGGTAATAGTATCAAAAGTCGGCTGTATGTTGGGACACATTAAAAATCGCGTATTCCCGAGGTCCGGGTAGGCCAACGGGTGTGCCAGCGGTTATGGCTAGAAGTTTTCCTTGTTTTACCCATCTCATCCCAAATCGGCTACCCCTGCTCTCTTGGGCGACATGTGTCTGAAATCAGATAGGTGTTGCATTGGTCTTCAATTAGTCAATGACACCTATCTCAGTGTCCTTTCTAACATCTTTTTCTTCCACTATCACCCTCTCTCCCATCCTCAACATCCGTCCTCCTCCCTATGGCTCTCTCCCCTCTCTCTCCTATAAGGATCCAACCTATGATCAAGCTCTAAGTGATCATTAGGACAAATCCCTAGCTAAAAACCCAACTTAAAAACTAACAACCATAAAAATCAAGTTGAAAAATTCTGAATAAAACTATATGCATAAAGATCTGATCTCAAACAATCGTCACATAACATCACATGATGTCATATAAAAGCATCATATATCACATTTGAATCATCTCAAGAGTGGACAAGATAGCAAAACAAAGTGAAATCACTTCATTTACTACAACTAATAGATTTATAAGATGATCCATATCCATGAAGATACAACATTATAAGATGCCTATCTCAAGTTACAACTCATAATCATATACAAACAAAAAGGAAGGAAACCCATCATATTCATGATAAACTACCCACCCATCACTGTAGAAAGTGAGAGTATGGGGATAGTCTAGACTCAAATATGTTATATCTTGTTATATGTTGATTACCGCATCCTTTAACATGATCAACTGATAATGAAACACACATCTAAAAAGATGGTTAGTTAAAACTGATTAAATTTTCACAAACTTACTCAACAAAATTTGCATAAAATCCCAACATCTCAGATTATTTCACAAATCTTATCAAAAGTCTCTTACAAAGGCTACGTGACCTTAGCCACAACATATACAACTAACACATGAGATATCATCTACACGTACAACATCATAATACTATGAAAGCTCGAGTCAATAAAACACCATATACAAAACTCTCCTACCCGAACCTGAGAGTACATGGATGATCTAGGACACACTAGACATCTAATTAACTCATTTTGTGTTCCATTACATCAGCTCCTCCTCACTGCCACGGGTCCGCTACTACTACTGATGATCACCTAAAAATGATTGTTGTGACCCACGAGTGAAACCCATGTCCCAGTGAGAGATATAACTCTCAAAAATGCTTATTGATTACAACATATTATGTAATTAAATGGGTTAAGTATATTAATCTGATTAAACAAATAGATGGATAAAGAAACAAAATAGAAATATCAATTATAAGGACTTTGTTAAGAGCAATTCTAATTAGAGTCTTAGAAGATAGAATTACTCTCAACTACTAGATGTAGATATTACTACGAGCATAAACATCATCATGAGCCTAACTAGCATCATAAATGTCAATAATTGTATGAACATATTTGAATAATAGGAGCATGTCTAATATAGCATGTATACAATCATAAACAAAACTAATAGCACAAGAATATGTAATAGTATACCATAGCTAACAACATGGGCATATCTAATAGGATGAGCAAAGATAACAATGTGAACATGTATAATAGAATATTGTGTCTAATAGAATAAGCATATCTACATCTTTATTAGAGTTAACAACATAAGTAAGACTACCATCGTAAGCATGATTAGTAGTATAAGCATAGATAACTACATAGGCATGGCTAGCAGTATAAGCATAGATAATGACATGAGATAACTTTCATCATAAACAAAACCAACATTAGCAATATTTCTAACAACAAAAGCGTACCTACTTCTCTTATAGAACTACACATCATCTATATATGAAAAAAACAAACCAGGGTTATCATCCAATGTGAAATGTGTTTAAACCTAACATATATGCTACACCGTAGTTTATATATTTTGCTACACTATAGTTTATATATTTTATTAAGCCTTGGGGAGTTTGAGGTATACCAATCAAAATCCAACTGCTAATTCGAAATCAATTCTATATAAGATCTAGGGTGTCTGGAATCCGAAGATCTCATCTGACCTCACTCAGTAAGAGTCCTATGAAACAAAATATAACTCAAGCTGCAAATCATCCTAGTCCTCCCTTGGAATATAGATTGCAACACTAGTGAAACCGAGATACGACCGTGACAGTTCTCCTGCAAGGTTTGACCACAACCATCCTCAATCATATCACATATACAATGTCTGAGACACGACCACAGTCATTCTCCTGCGGAGATATGACTGTAACCATCCTAAAGACCTTGAAATTAGGAGACAAGAACACACAATTTCTTACACCCCACATACTCAACAATATGAGCTCTGAGTTTCCCTTAGGAACACTCGTTTCCCCATCCAGGAAGACCTGACACTGGAATGGTTCTACGTCATAGGGAACTACATGATTAGGGTTTCACTTTGACTAGTAGTTGCAAATTGAGTGAGTTAAGGTTGAATCAAATAAGTGGACAAAAAAAACCTTATTCATTTCTAGAGAGCATTAATATTTAACAGTTAAGAAGATATGAAATGTATAAGGCATAATCCTCATTTCAACATCACAAGGTACTATTTCATTCCCATTCATGACACTCTACTTGTCATCACACCAACATAGGATATAAATCATTATAACATTATTCTAGGGTACCAAATCTTATCACATCATGAAGAGTATCACATCTCCATTAGGGTTCAACCATGCCCAAAGGTCATTAAGAACATCATATTATCTCTTGCAAGAACATCATTATGTTCCCATACCTTCCAAAAGTCTGAACAAACCATCATCATATTTGTTATATATATGTTCATCATAACATTGAAATAAGGAAATGAAAGATTTTCACATGATAACATAGTAAGATTATCTTAGGATTAAGGGAATTTCTTTATAATAACAATATTCAAGGAAACTAGGTATAATTGACCAACATGATTTAGTTGTATTAGAGCTAGAATTAACAACACAAATCAAACTTAACATTACAAATCATCACTTTACAACCTTAGATTCATATTTATCTGAGGGAAAGGTAAGACTACAATCTCATGGGCTTAAAACAATTGACTCTAAATCATCAAATCCAAACCTTGAGTTAGGTGCAACAAGCACAGGCCATCAAATCATATGTAAAACTATCAGTTTTAAGGAAGACATGACCTTTGAATTAGGTGTATTAATCACCATTATCAGATCAAGTACGCTAAGCAAAACCCATCAAATCATATACCACACATCAAACCATTAGTTTAGAAGAAATTAAGACCATTGAATCGTGTATGTGAATCACCACCATTGAATATAAACCATAACCATCGAATTAGGGCATCAAACCCAAAACTTCCAAGTATAAATCCTTACCCAAGACCTTTAGAAAACCATCGAATGCAAAACATGTAAAACCTTGGGGCATTCATCTAGGAAAACCATCAAGTTATGACTTAGAAAAACCCTATATTTTCATCAAATGTGAGCCCTAAACTCACCATTGGTTGTGACTTCTAGGCTCACCTTCGGTTGTGGGCTCTAGGCTCACCATCGGTTTCAAGAGTAAGGAAACCCACAAAGTTAGATATTAGTGAAACCATCATTTGTTTTAGCTAAGCAAACCAACAATTGAGCAACTAAGTGAATCGACATTCTAATACTTAGGTTCCGATTGGTTTATCGTAACTAGTCTGGAAAACTTATGAACTGGAGTTATTTAAGAAGTTTTTCATGATTGTTTTATAGTAAGTGTTGGAACTTGAGTTCTGTGACTTCTAGTGAGTTAAATACTTACATAAAAATATAGTTCCTGAGTACCCTTTTAAAAAGAGTAGAAAATAAGTTTCGAGACAACTAACACATTTCTTATGCAGTTATATTCTTCATTCGCCATAAGTGATACATGTAAATATTTGTGACTACAAATATTAGCGGTGTGGATATAGTTTGTTACTAAAATTATAACATAAATGACAAAATATTACACATTATAATCACACTATGTAATTCATTTTACACCATAGCCATCATAATCAATGTGATTTATAAAATAAAAATACAAACATCATGAAAAAATAGCATACCATGTGAAACCAATGTGATTTACCTAATATATTTTTATTATTCATGTTTAAACAATGTGATGTGAAAAATCATAATTAACTATAACCATGCACAAACGATATAGTAAAAATTCCCTGTAAAAATAAAATTAATATTCTACATTGTGTCAAACAATGATGAACCAAACTTATATCTAATAGAACATGGAATGAAAAATTATTGCAATGCTTTATATATACAAAGTAAAATAGAAATATTGTGATGTGATTTTAATCATAATATTTTTATTAAGATTATAACTGTACCATAATAAAATATTTTTTAAAGGAGAATCATTTGTACCATAACCGTTTGTTGATGTTATTATGATTTAATAATATTATGATTTATCACGGATATGATTTTTTATGTCACTGCCATCTTTATTTAAATGACCTAGTAAAAATTAACAATAATTTTGATGATTTCCATATTTACACTTACAACAAACCAATCACAAGGAAGTGATTGAAACTCAAGTTCCAGAAATTGAACTAGAGTTTCCAGAAAATGAGTTCCATGGAACTTATGACTTACACCAAATCAATAGGAACCTTAGAGTAAACAGTCCATAACCTTTTAGGATGACCATCGGTTGTGTCAGTAAAGAGTAACATCGATCTAACACTTAGAGAAATCAACAAATCAAAAAATAGGATAGACATCAATTGTGAAACTAGTGAGATGATTGGATTTCATCACTAGATGGAAGAACAAACTTCAAAAATTGATCAAAACCATTGATTCATTAGAGGGGAAAAACCATCATCTGGATAGGGTTTAAGGAACCATCATTTGAACAAAAGATAGAAGAAACATGACCATCAGTTATTGAGCACATCAAGCCATCAAAATAGAGACAAGGTGTGAAACATCAGTTGTCACAAGAATCTCAACCATCCGGTGTTGAAGCAAGAAGGGAAAAAACTTCATAACACCTAAGGAAAGCCATCGTTTGTGAGGGTTAAGACAAAAATTGATCATTCAGTGAAGAAGGAAATATACCCATAATTTCTTGACCTCGCTAAAGTCATCAAATAGTAACTAAGGTACTACCAATGTTTCTTCCAAAAAGCCAAACGATTAGGTCACATGAGAAAAGAGAAATTAGTTCAAGGCACTAAGGTAAACCCATTGTTTCAACACTCAAGAACCATTATTTGCTATGGTTATGGAAACCATTGACCATTCAAAGGCAAGAGTAATATAACCATCAATTTCTTGGGCTTATAATAAGGTCACCAAATTAGTAACAAAGCACAAGCATTGTTCTACACAAGGAACTAACCATCAGATCATGAGGCAAGGTAGGCATCAGTTCAAAACATATCAAGGAGAGCCATCAATTCTCACCACAACAACACCATCAATTCATGGTCAAGAAAGGTCTAAAGCTCATGTTCCAAAATAGAGAACATGCCCAAGATTAAGGACAATATCAAGAACATTATCTACTCAAGAATCATCTTATATATGATCAACTTAACTAAGGATTCACATTTTCAACTCATTACTATGTTTTAGAGCAAGATTTGTTCATGGCAAGTTAAAAGTAAGCAATAAACATGAAGAGAGTTGTATAACTCGCCTCAAGGATGAAGATGAGACTTCAAACAACAAGGTGACTCGAGGAAAAAGAAAAGAAAATCCAAGCTTTGAGCTCACCACTCGTTTGAGCTAGCTTTCACCAAGAACAAACAACCCTAGGTCAAAGAAGCAAGAAGAAAGGTGTTCTTCAAGAGTTATAGCACAAACGCTGCCATGGAAACCATGGATCTGACAAAGAAGAAGAGAGGGGAAGGTAGGACAGTAGGGAAAATGATGGAAAGAGAGAATGTATTACTTGATTAGGTCAATAACAAGCTAAGGAAGCTCCACCAGCTTGAAGAGAGGGTAGATCCAAGCTCAAGGTGCACATGCAAGAAGATCGACCAAGATTCATCCACATTGGGATCCTTCTTCTCCCTCAAGTAGGGGAAATTAGATTAAGGCAGAAACAAAGAAGTGAGGGTGAAGGGAGTATGTAATGGATCGGTTTGCATGTAAGGAGGGAAGTATATATAAAAAGCTAAAAGGGAGAGAAAATGAAGAGGCAGGATGTCTTAGGCAAACTTGCCAAGTGTCCATGGTCAAGAACATCTTTTCCATACAACCCAGCAACCCATCGTTAGTGGAAGTCAAGAGCCCACGGAAAATTGATTCCTAGGTCACCCACAAACCAACTCATTAGAAAACCCATTGAATCTCTTACACAAGGTAGCACATCTATGAGAGGAAATCCTAAGTTCAACCTTAGGTAGATGCCACACATAAAATTAAGGTGCATCTAGGCACCCCATGGTACAACTAACTTCCACATGATATGAAAACATATGAGGAACAACAAGGATGTGAAATATTTCAAGAAAAAATGTCATATATTGGTAAATTGCATAGAAGTCCAAAATGTGCACAAAATTACATAACTTGCACAAATAGTGTCCAAACTGGACCAAACTTGAAACATGGGTAAATTAACTGATATCAAAGCACAATAAATAGTTTGATTAAGAATGTAAGAATCCAATTAGGTAAACAAATCATCATTAGGGTATAGGCCAGGTTAGGGGTCATACAACCATAAACCCCTAATGGGATTTCACCCCTAAGATCCAAATCAAACAAGGATGGCTATCTTCTATGCATCTTAGCCTCTATCTCCCACAAGATTTCCATCTTATGGTAATGTCACAACATATCCACTAAAACTATGACCTTCCTCCCCAACATGTATGTGTTATCTATGACCAACACAAAATCCATCACACCAACACCCCCATTTAACTCGATCTGCATTATCTGTATCACTTATTTAGTATTGGGATGACACTCCTTCTATCATGGAGCATGGAACTGCGGTATTCCCTGTGCAACTTTTGGGTAATGGATCCAAATTGGAACTATAGTGGTTCACCATGGTTACCAACATTGATTCTGCCTATCTTGATCTAGTTCCATCTATTGTTGAAACATTGTACCTTCGAGATAATACTTGCCTGCTTTATGCCAAACAAAGAGTGTCCTGCATCTCCTACTGTATACAACTTTATCATGGCATGTTTAGTTGTGATGATATATTGTTCCATCACCCACCTGTCTCATGGAAGCCATCATGCTTCCACTACTCCACTCTGATCTGATGTCCAACACCATGACGTCACCTATATGTACACCTTGTCCTATTGTTAGTAGTTATATAATCATAGAATCACTCTTCTTCTTCTCGAAGAGTCATTAGAGCACCTCTAGATCTGACTCTCTCTAGGTAAAGGAAAATTAGGAACCCATAATGTATCCAACTCATGTACGACTAATACACCCTGGATACTAAGAGTCATAACAAGAACTAGAAAATCTTGACCCGACAAAGCCGATACAGTACAATTTTTACCCGACCCAAAATGACTCAATATTTTTTTTTCATTGATTCCGTCATAATCTTTAATTTCATGTCTTCTAAACATTAAACCCACAATTGACCCAAAAATGACCCGAAAACCCAAGTTGCCACCCCTACTCATAACCTTAGTATTCACTACTTGTGTCAAGAAAACCTCACATCATTGTCTTATCAACTTCTCTACCATCACAACAAGCATCCAACATGTCAGAAGGATCTTCCTAACTACCTAGAAAAGTCAAAAGGTGCCCCTGTCACAAACGTCATGATCATAGAACTATAGTCTAAAATAGCCACATTCACAAAGATACCCATCCTTAGGATTACATCAAGTCCTAGCACACCAAGTGGCATAAGATCCACTTGAATGAAACATCTTGAGAAAGGAAGATCACAAGAGTAAGGGTATACCTCTCACAACACAACGATACCATCCAAGGGTTTCTAGGAAGGGGTTTATCGGTCCTACTGGTCACAAAGAAGTTACAACATTTTATGCATTATTCACTTTTCACTTGGATTCCTTGCCACATGCATAGGAATTTAACATGATTAGCGTACCTTTATAATAATTACATGTATCTTCTCATTTACCATGTTTCTTATTCACCCTTTTAGGGGTTTGTTCATCATATTTCTCATTCTTATCCATCCAAAAGGGATTGTTTCCCTTTAATTTCTTTTATATGTCATGATAATTTTACATTAACATCTTTTTGCACATAGGGGTGGGTCTTAGGTTAACTATGATTCCTATTTGTTCATCCATCTTAATCCACTTTTATTATCTCATATCACAATTATCATTCAATTCTCTTATTCCTATATGAAATTTACACCTTACATTATTACACCAACACAGATTCATCTTTCATTACTCTATCATTTTCTAGAATCATAGTTTTAGGAACTCCTTCTTATTTTATTTTCATTCAAATTTAAGTGCCTCATATCTCTTTCTTTGATCATCAAACTTTCAAGTTTTGATGAGTTACGATATGATTTTCACCTTTCATTTAGGGTATAATTAAGATATGCTCACCATGATTTCTGAATTATTATGCTCTTTGGATTATTTCCAACTGATTACTTGGTTAGGATAATCTAAAAAGATAATAATCAAAGAGTTCCACACTTGCCTTTCTTTTAGTAAATGAATACCTAACCAGGACACCCAAGTACTAAATTCAAGAAGTATGCATTATCTTCATATCATTTTCAATAGTTAGTTATCCTCATAGTTTTAAGTCCTAGTATCCCTATAGACTCAGCGAACCTAGAGTTTTGATACCACCAACTATGGAAACCCATCACACAAAATGAGATTCAAAACTCAAACATGATCAACCACTAACAAAAGACATATTTAAAAGAGAGGGTCAATAAAAATCGATTAAATTTTCACAAACTTAGTAAAAAGCATTTGCATAAAATCCCAACATCTTAGATTTATTCATAAATTTTATCAAAAGTCTCTTACAAAGGCCATGTGACCTTAGCCACAACATATACAACTATACACATGATATATCATCTACATGTACAACATCAAAATACTATGAATTCGAGTCGATAAAACACTATACACAAAAATTTCCCATCCAAACATGAGAGTGCATGGATGAATCTAGGACACGCTAGACATCTAATAAAATCCTTCTATGTTCCATCACATCAGCTCCCCCTTGCTGCCACAGGTCTGCTACTTCTACTGACGATCACTTAAAAAAGATTGTTGTGATCCACAGGTGAGACCCATGTCCCAACAAGAGATATAACTCTCAACGACACTTATTAATTACAATAAGTTATGTAATTAAACATGTTAAGTAAATTAAACTGATTAAACAGATAGATAGATAAAGTAATAGAACATAATTATCAGTTATAAGGACTTTGTTAAGAGCAATTCTAATCATAGTCTTAGAAGCTAGCATCATTCTTAATTACCAGATGTAGATATTACTATGGGAAAAACCATCATAATGAGCTTAGCTACCATCCCAAATTTTGATAATATTATGATCATATTTGAATAAAAGGAGCATGTCTAACAATATAGCATGTCTACATTCATAAATAAAACTAATAGCATAAGCATATCTAACAGCATACCATATCTAACAGTGTAAGGCCCCGACCTGGGTTTTGGGGTAACCCTATTTGTTTTGTCTTCATTAAGTTCTTAGAACCTTTCTTTGATCTTTTTAGATGTTATTAGAGCTTGAGGAGAGCTTAAGTTGCCAATTTGATCTTATTTGGATGATGTTTGTGCTTTTTGTGTTTGTTTTGAGTCAAAATGAAAATTACCCATTTGAGAGGGTTATCTTGCAAGTTTCCACCTCTGGAGTATACCTTCTCTTTCTTAGCTTTATGATAGAGACTGTGATGCTTTGGGGTGCCTTGGTTGGGCCTCAGTTGAGTAGTAACATCTTTAGAGGTGATTAGGATTCCTAGGGTTTACTTGGTGTCGATCTTGTGAGCTTAGCTGAGTGTAGCAACCCTTGTCTCAACCTTGTGGTATGGTTTGGGGTGTGTCTCAACCGAGACACCTTCCTTAGGTGGTTTTATATCGACCATGATGGTCTTGGAGTGGTTGGGTTGAGACAGTTGTCTTCTTGTGAGTGTCTCAACCTTGAGTGTCTTGGTGACCTTTTATCTTGACCATGATGTATATGATGATCTTTGTTTCGACCTCCTTGAGGTGTTGTGACAAAAACCATGTGTTGGGGACCTAAGTGGTTGATACCCAACATTGGTGTATCACCATCTCATGCATGCATGCATACAATGGTTGCATGTTGGTTTCTTTTGCAGACAAGTGTCCCTTTGGTGCCTTTAGGTGTTGACACATCATCTCCACCCTACTTCTCTCCTCCTCAAGTATATAAACCATGTTCTCTCCATGCAAGTGACCCTTTTCGATCCTCTTCCTTCTCCTTCCTTACTTGCTCATCCTTGGAGCTATGAGGAGCTAGAAAGATTGATCATTGGAGCTTTGGTAATCGGGATACCTTACATGTGGTGAATTTTGGTCATCTTCAACCTTGGTAAGTGTATGCCTTTATTTGGTGAAATTTTCCTTGGATCTTCTACCCCATATTCCCCTTTTTTCTCAGCCATAGACCATGGATTACCCATGGTGGTCATTGTGGAGAGAAACTACTCATCACAAGGGTCATAGGCCATGTTTTGACAAGGTGGTACCCAAGTGAGAGGAAGCTTCTTCTCTCTTTCTCCCTTCTTCTTTTAGTTTGGACTAGGGTTTCTTTCCCTATTTTCCTGAGATATCTTTGACATTGGTATCTTCTTCTTCTTGAGGTGATCTTGTGGCCAAAGTGGAGCCTTTGGTGGATCATCATCATCATCCTTGGTGATCATGTGCTTGGATCTTGCCTCTACACTTGAGACGGGTTATATAACTCTCTACCTTCTTATATTACTTGTACCATATTATTGCTTGTATGTTGATGTTTCTCTCTCTATATTATAGTCTTAACATTCTAGTAGATAATACCATGCTCTAGGACTTGAATTATGGTGGTTATCATCCTTGGTTTTCTTAGAATCGGAAACCCTAATGTAATGTACCCGTTATAGAGATGATTGTAAAATGGTGGTTTCTTCCTATATTTTGATCTTGGTTTTGATCACATGCATGAGGTTCATGTACTTTGATCTATCATGGAGTTAGATTCTATTTTGGAGTTTTTGAATGTGGGTTTTTCTCTCTTGCATGATATTTTTCCATGGTGATTTTATGACACACGTTTTTAGGCTTTTGGCGACTGATTGCAGTATGAAGTTTTCCTCCTTGAAGATGATGGTTTTCCTTGATGTAATCTTCTATTTTTTCCATGTAATATTCTATTTTGATCTTCATTAATCTTTATTTTGATTTTGGTCTTTTCCTTGGTGGTCGCTACACCATGTTTTTGCTTGGGTCGAGACACTTGTGGTTATGGTCGAGATGCTACTTTAGTTTTGGTTGAGACACTATGTCTTGTGGTGGTCGAGACACATGTCCTTGTATAGGTCGAGACACGTACTTTTGTTTCGGTTGAGATTCTTTCCTTTGGGGATGGTCGAGACATGTTTTTGGTTGAGGTCGAGACATGTGTTTTGAGCTTGGTTGAAACCCTAATCTATGTGGTGGTCAAGGCACATGATGTGTCATGGTCGAGACACCTTGCATAAAGGTGGTCAAAACACTTTGGATGAGGGTGGTCGAGACACTTGTTTCATGAGTGGTCGAGACACGTATGTGATGGATGGTCGAGACACATACATTAACATATAGTCAACACATGTGTATGAGTAAGAAAGTAATGATTCATGTATAGTGTTGTTTGAATTATTGTTTGGTGAACCCTTATCATGTTCCTTAACCCCAATATGTTCCAAGAAAGTGGGAGATGGTGTACCTAGGGTTTGGTGATTGAATGTAACTATCAAACTCTAGTTGGATATGTATGCCCTAACCCTAATCTAGGGATTAGTGATGTGTTTGTTTCTCTCTCTCCTAAGGTGGTTATCATATTATAATGTTTTCTCTCTCTTGATCATGAAGCCCTAACCTTGCAGGTGAAATGAATGCCATGGCTTGTGTATTCTATGGTGACTATTATGTGATACATGATGTTGGATATAAGCCTTTATGAGATATGATGAGATCCTATTGATGTGATGGATCCTATGACTTGGTGAAGGCTTGATGTCTATTGTGAGGTAATATCCTCTAGTGATATGATTGTGGGATTAATATCCCCTAGTGATGTGACTTCGGTGATGGCCTTGTGAATGGTAGTGCTACAAGTATCATGTGGTGGTTATGTGACAAGTTCACACCTTATACATTTTATATCTTCTGGTGTTGCACTAATCCCATATCTTTGTAGAGTTTGTTTGGATTTATATGTTATTACTTGATTGATTCTAAAAGACACTTAATTGTCATACCTAATAAAGTGAAACTCTAATCATGTAGGTTCCCTGTGCCATAGATCCATTCCAGTGTCAGTCCTAGTGCTAGATGACGAAACGAGTCATTCCTATGGGAAACACTGAGCGCATATTTTTGAATATACAGGGTTGCAAGTCGAGTATCTCCTTGCATCCACAATTATAGGTTGTGTGAGATGACCATGCGTGAGATGCTCTCCTTGTGATATGGACGGTCGTGCGTGAGCCAACCCTTCTTTTTAGAACGGCCATGCATGAGCCTGTTCTTCTAGCGCTGTTACATGTACCAAGGTGGGTTAGGTGTTGTTTATATATGGATGGTCATGCATGAGCCAATCCTTTATCTTGACTATATGTCATTGTTGTAGTTGACTGATATGTCTCTACAGTGTTTTCTCTTGTACTGACCAAGAGGTGATGGGGATTTCGTGGATTTTGGCTCTTCCATTGACCTTGTATGGCATCGATTTTGACTTAGTAGTGGTCGATTGGATTTGGGTGGTATGACTTGAATCCTCATGGCAATAATAAAAGATGTAATAAGACATGTAGTGTATTTGGTTAGGGTCAAATGTAAATAACATTGTTTGAACCCTTTGCCTTATCTTTGTACTGATTTCTTAAATTATAAGGTGGTAAGAGAAATCAATTGTTGTACATGTTCTTCATATTTCTTTTTACAATATTAATTGTTCTACTACATAGTGGTAACTTCCTAGTCTTGTTTAATCTGCTCTATCTGTTAGAAATATATCATTTAGCTGAATCTGCTCAACCTTCTAAGTATTTTATCTACATGCTTAGTTATCTGCACTTTAAAAGATGTTGGCGGAAAATTATATCTCTCACTAGGACGTTTGGTCTCACCCTGTGGGTTTTCACATCTTTTAGGTGGTCGCACATGAAGAGGTAGAGATCATACAGCTAAGGAAGAGCAGCAGCAAGAGTAGTAGCTGATAAGGTTGGATGTGCTACTAGTCTTTTGGTTATAGAGTCCTAGATGTATTCCTATACACTCAGGTCTTTGGGGTGTTCTTGATGTGTTTTGTGGATATGTTATCGATACGAGGTTTTTGGCTTGTGAGCCATGCATGTAAGATACAACATGTGTACATGTATATATATGTGGAACATGTACCTCATGTAACAGATGGACCACATGAATGATAGTGAACGATGATGTAAGCACCTTGTCATATGATAAGTAATGCATGTAACATGCTTGTGGACTTATATGTGATAAGATTTTGGCTTATGGTGCTTTTGAGAAATCAATTTAGATTTCCTGTGTTTTTTGATAATCTGTTTGCTTAGTTATAATTCCGTGTTTGGTTTTGAGTAATCTCATTTGTGGCGCGTCAGAGCATCATAAACAACATGGGCATATCCGATAGGATGAGAAAAGCTAACAATGTGAGCATGTATAATAGAGTATCATGTCTAATCAAATAAACATATCTACATCTTATGTAGAGTTAACAACATAAGAACAACTACCGACATAAACATGATTAGACGTATAAGCATAGATAACTACATAGGCATGGCTAGCAGTATAAACATAGCTCACAACATGAGATAACTTTCATCATAAACATAACCAACAGTAGTAGTATTTCTAACAATAAAAGCATGGCTACATCTCTTATAGAACTATACATCATCTATATGTGAAAATAGAAAACAAGGGTTATCAACCAATGTGAAGCGTGTTTAACCCTAACAATTATCCTACATGAGTGTTTACATATTTTATTAAGCCCTGGGGAGTTTGAGGTGTACCACTCAAACTCTACTGACCACTGCTAAGTTGAAATCAGTTCCATACAAGATCTAGGATAACCGAAATCCTAAGATCTCATCTGCCCTCGGTTAGTACAAGTCTGCCACAACGACATATAAGTCAAGCTGCAAAATAACTTAGTTCGCTCTTGGTATATAGGTCACGACACTAGTAAAACTGAGATATGACTGCAGTCGTTCTCTTGCCGAGGTATGACCACAACCATCATGTCACTACATGATTCGAGTTTCACTTTGATTAGTTATTGCAATTGGGTGAATAAATGCTAAATTAAACAAGTGGACAAACAAAACCTAATTCATTTCTAGTGAGAATTAATATATAACAATCCCATAAGATATAAAATGTATGAGGCATGATCCTTATTTCAACATCACATGGTACTATTTCATCATCATTCATGAGACTCTACTTGTCATCACACCAACATAGGATATAAATCATTATCAGATTATCTCAGGATACCAACCCTTATCACATCATGAAGAGGATCACACCTCCATTAGGGTTTAACCATGCCCAAAGGTCAATAAGACCATCACATTATCTCATACAATAACATCATTATCTTCATACCTTCCGAAAGGCTCAACAAACCATCATCTTATTTGTGATACAATGTTAAACATAACATTAAAATAAGGAAATAAAATATGTTAACATGATAACATAGTAAGATTATCTTAGCATTAATGGCAACCCTATATCATAACAATATGTAAGGAAACTACGTATAATTCACCACCATGATTTAGTTGTACTAGGGTTAGATTTAACAACACAAGTTGAAAATAACATTATAGATCAACACTTTAAAACAACCTAAGGTTTATATCTATTTGAGAGAAAAGGTAAGTGACAAGCCTTAAACATGGGTCCAAGAATGGAGTCATGTCTAGGCTATCGGACTTTAGAAATTTATAGTACCTAAATGTTTAAGACATCCTGCAACTAGCACAGGTTCGAAATAGTTCAGGGTCGAACATAGAGGGATAGGAAGAACAACGCTTCAGAACTCAAGTTTTACTTGTCTAAGCATGTTGAAAAAGGTCGAAGGATAAGGTTTTGATATAACAATAAACACATATAAGAATTAAACAAAAAGCCTATCTCCAAGGGGAGTTACTAGCAGAATTATTGTTTTAAGGTTTAGCAAATTTTTTATAGAGGTTTTGTATATAGGAAACCAAGGAGATAAAACTATCACCGGGGTAAAGAATGAAGGAGGAAAACTTAAACATAGCAAGCGGTAGCAGAATACATCCTGCACCCTCTTCTCTCAAAGAGGATGCCTCTGACTATGCACCAATTCTCTCTCTTAAGAGTATTGGACATAGACTAGAGCGGAAAGATATGCCGGGGCAACCCTAATCCTGGGTACTCTCATACACCTGAATCAGACCAAACTCTAGAGTTTACGACATCCTTCTCTCAAAGGAGTCAAAATGAGAAACATGATTCGATATCTAGTCAAAAGCGGGATTCAAACAGAAGAGACTAGAGCTCAAATGCTATAAAGAAATCATCCAACAAAAAGGAACCATACACAGGACAACATGAGATAAATTCCACAGTTTCCATAAGCGTAAGGAGGTAAAAAGGTTTAGTTACAATGCAATAGTAAATGAAAGTAAATTGCTGAAAAAGGGAAGATAGGTATCAACCTCCTTAATGTAGTAGGTCGATATACATAGCAGCGGATCCCTAAGGTAACACTAACCTGGTACCGGGAAGGAGCCCTATCGGGATACGACCGTGTCAGGTTCTTGACCGTTTCGGGTCATGAACTGTGACGAGTAAAGGGCGTATCGGGATAGGACTCCCTACCCGATATGGTCGTGTCGGGCGGCAGGCCCTATCGGGCGGGAGCCATGACGAGTAGGCCATATCGGGTTAGGTATCGCGTCATGTTAGGACGTGTATCAGGTTAGCCTTCTCTTAGGTTCTCGGGTTCCTCGTGTTGGGAATAGATGGGTGAGCCGTCTCAGGTTGAAGCCCAACTAGAGACCCAGCATGTTTGAAGTAGCCTTGAAGGTCGTGTTATGTTGCTGCTGCTACTGGGTCGAGTTCTAAGTGAACTCCTCCCGTCCCTATCAAGTAGGGGGTGTGCTCACCTAGTATCGGTCGGTAGGCCTGGGAACTCGACGCACTAGCTCCTTTATGCTCCAAGAGTGATCTCTTCTAGGGTTCTGACCTGTCCCATCAGAGTCCTGTAGCTGCTATTTATAGGCAAAAGATGGTGGGAGTTGTGGCTCTCATTGGGCCACGTGTCCTTTGTTTGCTCTATTCACATGACTTTGGGAGAGGGTCAACATGTCCATTGCCCGACACGGTTGGCGGGGGCCGTGTCGTGCCGGGTTGTGAGTAAATCGTGCTCGATCGTGTCGGGTTAGGATTCTGGTGGGCTACTGCACCGAGGGGTGGCCGTGTCGCATGATCAACTCTGTCGGCTGACGGACCGTGGCGGGCAAGGCTCCTAGTCAGGTAAAAGTGTGTAGTCCGTCAGGGCTCCCGTGCAACACACCTGCGTCGGGTTGCTGCCATATCGGGCAGCGACCGTGATGGGTAAGGGGTGTATCGCTTCACCACTTGATGGGCCGGGGCAGTAAACTTGTTGTGGATGGGATGGGATGGGCCCATTAGCATTCTTTTGATGGGAAAATAAGAGAAACTCTATAAAAGATAGAAAATGTTGTCAGGAGCATAGTGGGCATTATTTCTATTCAACAAATAGGATAAAACAGAGAGGAAGTAACGTTTGGAGGCAGTTTTGATAATAAAATATAAGCTCTAGCAGCCATAAAATGGGTGTTATCAACTCCCCCAAACTTAACATTTTGATTGTCCTCAATCAATCTGTACTTATTTTAGAAAAGTTGCTGTAGAAAAGTTGTAGCCTTTGTCATTTAAGACTGCATTTTCAAAAGAGCATAACAGAAATGTGCACCGCCTTAGATACAGAGAGAACAAACTGGAAGAAGTTGCACCAAATTTTTACTATAAAGTGATTTGTACAGTTTTCGAGAAACAAGTAGTTGTGTATGTATTGCTTTCTATCAATCATATATATATATATATATATATATATATATATATATATATATATATATATGTGTGTGTGTGTGTGTGTGTGTGTGTGTGTATTCATAGAGTATGGTAAAAAAAGGAAAAGGGCAAAAAGGGTAAAAAAGGGAATTGTTTTTTAGTACCTCCCTCACTGATACTATGGAGTACCCCCCCAAACTTACCTCACACTCTGTCCTAGAGTTGTGAGATAAATAGGAAAGGATAGGCATAGATCAGTGAGGGTTCAACAAATGCGTGCGCCCTCGGAAGATAAGAGCTCCCATCACATACTCTCTGCATTGGATGTGGTAGCCTAGGTGGTGGAGTTTATCTGGAATCTGTTTGAGGGCTACCGTGCAGTAGATCCAGTACAACACATAAATACCATAGTCATTTGATAACTTAGCTTGTTGTGGACTGCGGTGGCAGTATTCAAGTTCGTGCCACTTGGCCTTTGGGTCTTCAAGGTATGGCTGGATCAGAGACACCACCTCGATGTAATATTTCCTTGCTAACCGCTCGAGGGATGTTGTTGGCGTGGATGTACACTCTGTCAGATAGTCGATGTTGGCATCAGAGTTTTTGTAGAAGAAACTGGCATGCAAATGAGTGTACACCATTAGGAGCGTCCAATGGTTGTCGTGCAGCATAGGTAGGAAGATGATGCCCGATAGACACTTCTTTACTTGGAGCTGAAATAGCTGGTGTGCTCCTATTTCTTCAGCAAGGCACATGTCATTGAACAACATTGGATGGGCGATGTAGGCATGTTCAATCTATTATGTAGGATGGGGGATGTAAGCTGATGCCACCGTCATTGCTAGACATCCTCCTGCCTTGACTAAGTCCCACAGTTCATCGAGGGGGACTACTGCATTGTCTTTTTCATATATGATATCTACAGTGTTAATATCAGTAAGTCTGAGAAGAATTTCATTAACCTATTCTTGAGATAGAGAAGTACATGCGGAATGGTCAAAATTGCTGATAAAATATTCAGAGATGGCAGGCGAAGCAAACTTGTCTTTAGTAGCATCTCCTTAAGTGGCAAGTGTGGTTCGCATATTTTCTACCTGCTTGCCTGTCCCGTAGACGTCCGCGCTCTCGACTTCTTCTCTTGGAGGGTTGCCGGGTTGAGAAGATTCAGATTCAACATCTGTCTCTAGTAGATCCACTGGAAGCTATGCATCTTAGAAATAGCGCTTGTCCTTGATCAACAACAACACATATATACTTCTTAGTCAATAGAAGTCTTTGTCTTGGAGCTGCCTTACGTATTTGAAGATGTTTAGCAGCTCCATGGTGCACATGATGATGAAGGTGCTATTTCCGCTTCCCGACTCTTCTTGGACTGGGAAGTCTCAGATGGCATAGAAGTTCCAGACGCTACTGTGGCATTGGATTCCTTTCTTGATTACACGGTGAAGACACATATGAAGAAGTCTGAGGTGCTTGTCTTCGGGACGTACGAAGATGTTCCCTCTGTGTGGGACCTCCGTGGTGCAATAGTTGAGAAGTGCGACGTCATGGTTGTGAAGGTCCGCCACACAGAGGAACGAATGCTTTCTAAGCTTGTAAGGGACCAACACCAAGCCTAGATTGTGCTCTTTGATATGCTACAACATGTCGGCCACCTACTTTGAATTGTACGCCCCTGCTAGTAGTCTTCTTGCCAAGGCCGTAGTGGCGTTGTAGAATTGCTGTCGGCCTGCACTGATGGCGACATTCTCGAGCATCGCGCCTTCCAGGACCCTAAATAAAATCTTTCCTACGACAGCTTCTGAGCGGAACATGCCTTGAAGTGTTCTGCGTCGTACTGAGAAGTATTTGTTGCTCCAGATGATGACTTCTTCTTATGCCTGCAGCCTCAGGACCATGTTTAGCAGTTGTTGGTCCCAGATCGATAGGTAGCCGATGGCGCGCCTCTCAAAATCAGCCATCTCAAAGACAGGGATCTCTGACGTTGCAGAAAATGCATCTGCCATTGAAGTCCTCGCCCTAGGGGTTGCTCAACAATTAAGCTATACAGATTCCCCCCCTTCTCCCTCAGATTCTTCAGATGAACCCTCCACTCGGCTTATAGAAATTTCTTCTTCGTCTTCAGCTGGGTCTAGTGGGGGTGAGGGAGGAGATGTGTCGACGCCGTAGGCACTCTCTTATCCTATGGGAGTCTCGTCGGTAGTTTTGTATGTCATATCTTCCTTGGGCATTGTGGAGGGCCCACTGGAGGTGGATGACGACGATGAACCAGAGGATGATGATGACGATGATGGTGGAGAGCCGGAGGCTGGCGGTGATGGCAATCTTCTTGGATGCCTTGAGCAGTGGTGTCCTTCTCTTTCGTCCAGTCTTTGCTCGATGGTGTCAAGCTGTTGTAGCGCCGTCTGCATTGTGTTATTCAATGCCTCTAGTTGGCCGGGGAGACCAACTAGACTCAGTAACTGATGCTCCTGCTCGTTCAGCCTCCTGTGGAAGATCTAAAACTTGTGGGTTAGGGAAGCAGATGTAGCTATGTGGTTGCTTGTTACCTCCCGCAAGTTGTCAAACTCGAAGCTGAAGGCCTGTCCCGATGAGGAGGGGACTGTCACTGATCAGATTCGCTATGCGCTCCTCATGTTGGCCGCACAGACCAATGAATAAGCATCGTCTATCAGTGCTGAGTTGACATGGACAGTACGCGAGGGTGTGGCCTCCGGACGGGGTGTTGGCACCCTAGTGGTTGCCTCCACCTCTTCATCTTGGGGTTGTGGAGAAGGTTGCACAGTAGGCAGATGTTGATCGACCATCTGGCTCTCAATGTCCTCCTCCATAGTGATCACCAGCGTAGATGGTTGCGGTGTAGGCGTCGGTTGTACGACCCTCAGCTCCACCTCCAAGAGCTCAATGAATGCCTTATCGCTATTGTGGGAGGCATCTGACTGTACCAATGCCTCTGCCATTTTTGGCAGGGCTGAAGCTTCAGGCGTTGTGGCTATTTCATCTACCACATCAGCCTCTGGGGAAATGACCATTGTAGCTGCCCCGATGGTGTCGACAACCTCCCTGATGGTCGACACTTCTTCTGTAGCCGCAGCGGGTGTTGTTGTGGTTGCCACAGTTGGTTCGATGGTAGTAGCAGCGACCCTTGGAGTGGCGGCTGCTGGCTATGTGGTGATGGCAGTCGGCTCGGTGGTGGCGGGGACAAGCGAGTCTTCAACGATGACTGCCGATGATTTGTCCCGCCGAGCGTCGAGGGGTGTGGGCCTTCCTGTAGTGGCCATCCTTTCTTGGATGGTCCTAGTGGCGGCGTAAGCGGCTTCGACAATCACAACTTCGATCTTTTCTGTTGTGAAGACCATCTTTTCTGTGTCATAGTTGACATAGAGTGGGAGGGGTAGGAGGGTGTCCATCCTCACGAACTTATAGAAGAAGTGGTGGCCCTCCTTCTTGATGATGTTCACCCTTGTGAGGAACTTGATGTCAATCTTGTCGTTGCCCTGAGTGCGCGACAGGCTGAGTGACTCCTTACGGTACCCTAGCCCTACCGCAATCGGGTTGACAACCACTCCCATGTTGTACTCCTTGGTGGCATCCTTTATCGGGTGCATCTGATTGAGTAAAAATTACCCCAAGTTGATCGTCTTGCCCTCCATCATGTACCAGATAAGATGGAGCCCTTCTGTATATAAGTTTCTAGTTTCATATTTACTGAAGAGGAGGCTTTCCATGATCGTATGTATAATCCTCCAGAAGCACGGGTGAACAACCACCACGTTGCTCCCCGGATTGAAGGATGATTCACCAGTCAACTTCTTCCATAGCGTGACTGGGTCGAAGCCTTCGCCCTCGGTGATCTGGGCACCACTGTTCAACAGCTCTCTCTCAGCCTCACTGGAAGAGAAAATCTCATTCAACAGCCTCTCTGAGATGTCGTGCTCTGCGTTGTAGAGATACCCTTGTAGTCTGTCTGCTTCGTCGAACCATTTGGTCTCTTTAGGGGTATTTGGGACTCGACGGAGGGAGGATATGTACTCCTTGGTGAGCTCGGTATAGGAGGTGGAGTATCTGAAGCAAATCTTCCGCAGTCCAGTAGCTTCTAAGACGTTCTCGAGTCTGTTGAAGACGCCGATATGATGGAAGGATGCTTGATGGCAGAACTAGGTTGGCCGGTAGACTTTTGTCACCAACTACGTGTAACTTCGTTGGTGCTCCTCGTCTCTAGGTGCGAACCAGCCTGGCGAGTGTGCCAGGACTTCCAGTTTGGATGTTGTTGTTGGGGCTAGTGCTGCTTCCATTCTGGGCCGCTTCTCGGCATTAAGTAATCTTGCTATGTGCGACGGTTTGCCACAACATCTATGTCTATTGTTGTGCACATCTATGTGTATTGTTGTATACACATATGTGTACTATTCTGTTTACTTTTATGTATTGTTGTGTAAATCTATGTCTATTGTTGTTTACACATATGGGTATTAATTTGTACATATATGTGTAGTGTTGTGTGCATCTACGTGTACTATTGTGCACACCTATGTGTACTATTTTTTTCTCTTGTGTACTATTATGTATGTCTATGTGTACCATTGTGACACCTACATGTACACCTGTGTGTTTTGTGTACATTTATGCATACTATTGTGTACACATATGTGTAGTGTTTTGTACATCTATGTATATGTTGTGCACATCACCTTTGTGTATTATTGTGTACACATATATGTAATGTTGTGTACATCAATGTGTAATGTTGTGTAGACATATGTGTACTATTGTGTACATTGTTGTCTACTTTTGTGTACATCTATGTGTACTATTCTGTACACTGATCTATACGGCTATGTACATCTATGTGTGTTTTTGTGTACATCTATGTATATTGTTGTGCACACTTATGTACTCTTGTGTACACATATGTGTACATGTGTACTCTTGTGTACTATTGTGTACAATTGTTCACTGTTTTCTGCATATATGTGTATATCTTTGTGTATTGTTGCGTACACCTATGTGTACTATTGTTTACACATATATGTACTTCTATGTACACATATATATTTTGTTGAACACACATATGCATGTTACTGTGTAGACATATGTATACTCTTATGTACATCTATGTGTACTATGGTGTACTCAAGTATGTATGTACTCTTATATGTACACATATGTGTATTGTTGTGAACATTTACGTGCACTATTATGTACCCATATTTGTACTCTTGTGCTGACAAGGAGTGGCTCAGTGGTCAGGCGTAGTGTCCCCTAACAAAGGGACCCGGGTTTGAATCCCAGTTGCCACCTTGGTTTACCACCCTCCCAGGCGTTCGGCCTCTGCAATGGGTGTGGGAGAGGGGGGAAGAAATATTTCTCTCTTAATCCCATATCTGTACTCCTGTATACATTTATGTGTACATGTGTGCTCTTGTGTACTGCTATGTACACCTTACTGCATTGTTATGTTCATTTATGAGTATTTTTATGTATATCTTTGTCTATTATTGTGTATATCAGAACACTTGTGTTCTTATGTATAATATTTTATAGAAGTATATCATCGTATCTATCATTGTATACACATGTACTTGCCATGTTTATTGTTGTGTGCAATTTTGTACACATGTACTACCCTGATTATTGCCATGTGCACTGTTATCTACACCTATGGGTACACTTATGTACACTTATATGTATTATTGTATACATCTATGTGTATTGTTCTATACACCTATGTGTACTCTGGTGTACACCTATGTGTACACAAGTACTCTTGTGTACTACTATGTACACCTATGTCTACTCATGTGTACAACTATATGTATTGTAGTCCACACATATGTGTATTGTTGTGTAGACCTATGTGTACATGTGTACTCTTGTGTACTATCGTGTACACATATTTGTATTATTTTGTACATCTAAGTATATTGATGTACACGTCTAGCTATACAGCTCTGTGTACTATCATGTACATCTATGTGTATGGTTGTGTACATCTATGTGTATTGTTGTGCACACCTATGTATACACATTTGTGTATTGTTGTGTGTACATATGTGTACTGTTGTGTACACTTTTGTGTGACCTTGTGTTCACTTTTGTGTATTGTTGTATACATCTATGTCTACTATTGTGTACACTTATGTGTATTGTTTTGTACATATATGTGTATTGTTGTGCACACCTACGTGTACACACCTATCTATACATATGTACTCTTGTGTACTATTATGTACATCTATGTGTATCATTGTGCACAACTATGTGGACACCTTTGTGTGTTATTTTGTACATCTACATGTACTATTGTGTACACATATGTGTACTGTTGTATACATCTATGTATTTGTTGTACACATCCATGTGTACATTTTTGTGTATTGTTGTGTACACATATGTTAAATGTTGGGTACATCTATGTAATATTGTTGTGCACACCTATGTGTAAACCTTTTTGTATTGTTGTGTACATCTATGTGTAATGTTGAGTAGATATATGTGTACTAATGTGTACATTTGTGTGTACTATTGTGTACATTATTGTGTACTTTTGTGTAAATATGTGTATTGTTGTGTACACTTATATATACTATTATGTACATTCATGTATATTGTTGTGTATACCTATGTATATTGTTGTGCATACATGTGTACTCTTGTGAACACATATATGTACATGTGTACTCTTATGTACTACTGCGTACACCTATGTATTGTTATGTGCATATATGTGTACAATTTTGTGTACTATTGCTTAGATCTGTGTGTATTGTTGTTTACATATATATATGTACTTCTATGTACACATATGTGTTCTGTTGTTCACGCCTATGTGTATTGTTAAGTACATTGTGGTATTGTTATGTGCGCACATGTGTATTGTTATGTGTACACATGTGTACTTCTATGTGTACATGTGTACTGTTGTGTAGTGTTATGTGTATTGTTGGATGCATTTTTGCACTTCTATGTGTATTATTGGGTACACTTATGTACTACTATGTATTGAATGTGTACACATAGCACTGCTTTGTAAATGTACTAACAACATGATATTTCTATGTATTATAATATTTTGTTGGCTACACATTTGAATAGCTATTTGTAATCATTTCTACTACTATGCGTACATAAGTTTGAGACTATGTGTGCTATTGTGTATACAAATGAACTACTATGTGTAAACATGTGTACAGTATGTGTACTGTTGTGCATTGGTATGTGTATTGTTGGGTACACTGTTGTACTATTATATGTTCACATGTGTACTATTATGTGTGCACATGTGTACTGCTTATATTGTTGGATGCATTTTTGTGTACACCTTTGTACAATTGCGTAGTGTTATATGTATTGTTGGGTAAAATTGTGTACTACTATGTATATTATTGGATACATTTGTATATTGCTACATTAAACGTACTATTGTATAGTGTTAGTGTTTGGGTACACTTGTGTACTTCTATGTATACACATGTGTATTGTTTGATACACTTGTATACCATTATATGTACACATGTGTATTGTTGGGTATATTTGTGTAAGGTTATATATATATATATATATATATATATATATATATTGTATGAGTATTGCTATATAATATTGTGTTGTGCTACATGTATACATGTGCAAATATATGCTCTGCCTTTAGAAAATGACTGTTGCAAAACTATCAACCTATAGTGGTGTAAAGTTCAACTAAAATCAAAACACCAATCTCCTAATCTACATCTACTAGAACCACTACACATGTAGAAAAACTTACACACATGCCTTCTTGTGTTCCTTTTAGAAAAAAAATAAATGTTACTTTGGTCATAAGGTTAGACAACTAGAGTATGGAGTAGACTTAGTCCAAAGCTTTTTGTCGATTTCTGCTCTTGTGGAACCAGGCCTGGATAATGGACCCGTTGTCGAGCTTAAACTGGGATGTGAAGGAGAACTTGATGGACGGTATGTTGGGAAAGTTCATGTATGACAACCACACAACGTTGTCCATATACGCCGACACAAACTCCACCATGACTTCTTCCTTAAAGTGTCTTGACACTGCCAGATTAAGTAAGAATGTGAGGTGTAGCATTCAAACAATCTTAGGAAACACCCTAGATCCCTTTTCCCACACCCCCATCCAGGTCGCTATAGCCCGGTGCTACTTAGTGGTTTCGACGCCAGTGTCGGGGAAAAACACCACCTCCATGCCTTCACTTTTTGTTGTAAGGTACTCCCTCACCACTCACGTCCAAAGGGAGCACCCCAGGAGCTCTACGGGATCCATGTGGATCATGTTGTGGTTCTGTGAGTAACACTTGTGGCAGTGCAGAACTGGATCAAGGATGAGGAGCGACAATAACGATCCCTTCATATAGAAAGTGAATTAGAAACTAATGAGAGATATTATCATGTACATAATATGGATTTCTATGTGGTCATCTGTGTTGATACACTTGCTCTTGAAAATATGAGATATACTTTACAACAATTAAGTAGCCCCTAGTGGATATATGTGATGTGATGTGAATACATTTGATTAAATGTTCTTAATAGAAATTTTCTACCTGATGCACTTAATATGAAAGACTAATCTTGCAACACTTCTCTACCTTTCTCTAATAAGTTATGTTGTTGGAAGCTAGTTTGAAATAGACTTGATACATAAATATGGTTCATCTATGACTAGTTGTTCCTTTCATGTACTCCACTATGAATTGATCATAACATTTACACCTTTGGAATTTTTGAAGTAAAAAATTGTATTATGTTTGGTTACTATCATTTGAATATGAAATTCCTTGTAGTACTTATTCCTATTTTAACCTCGATGGTATTTTGGACCTTTGTTGTGCTCTATAATTGGTGAATTGGGGCCTTGTTATGGCCAAGCATGGAATATGACTCCAATTTTATGTGGTTTGGAATATGTAGATATTTTTTGTATCTAGTGTCGTTGTTAGACTTAATTAATTTATGTAGTTTTATATGTATGCCTTGTTTGTAACTTGTTTGATGTAAATAAAATATAAGTAATTGGTGTAATGAATCAAGTGTAACCCTAATCATTTAGTCTCATGTGATTGTAGAGCTATCTCAGTGTCAAGACTTGCTAGATGGCGAAGCGACATTCCTTGTAGCAATCTCATATTATGAGAAGGGGCTTGGAGTCATATACTTATGAGTATAAGTGGGTGCAGGGAGGGTTTTCTCTATCATCCTAACTTCAAAGTATGTTTTAGAACAATTGTGGTTGTGTCTTGATTTACATGTGATTGAGAGTGATTGTGGTTGTAACTCGATTTTGAGGGTTACATACCCAAGTTTTTGGTGTTATGGCCTGAGTACCCAAGATGGATCAAGTTTTTAGTAGGTTGGGTCATTGTTCCACTACAGTTGTCACTAGTAAAGACCAAGGGGAAGAGATCTTTAGAAGTCTGACAATATTAAGATCGTATACGGGGCTGATTGCAACTTTGTAGTGGTTAGCTAATAGTTTGAGTGATACAACTCAAACTACCCAGGGCTTAATAAAACATGTAACTCAGTTGTTTAGTATGTGTGATGAGGATTATATTGGTGAATGCCATTTGATGTTACTATTGTTCTCTTCTTATTTGCAAATTTTGTTACACTTTATGAATGCTCCATAATTGTAGGGATCAGCTAAAGCATTGTAAGTAATGTTGCCATTATTGCATTCAAGATGATTATACAATGAGAAAATTGTTGTTATATTATGAAATGTACTATACTTCTATCACTAATATGCCTTAACCTAAATTATGAAATGTCAATGATCAAAATTTGAAATGAATAATAAATTTCTCTATGTTATTTGTAGTCCATCTTGAAAAGCTATTTATGTATGTTTATAACTTGGTCGGAGTGATCCTCCCACTGGGACTCTTTTAGAGTCTCACACGGTTCTTCCATAATATTTTTAGGTATCCTAGAAGAGGGGCCAGCCGCCTTAGGGTTTAGGCATTTCTTCCCAGTGGTGGCTTCATTTGTGGCCTCGGGGTTGATCCTCCAGCCTTGGTCATCAACCTGGACGACAATTTGTTTGGTGCGGGCCATTTTCTGCAATGATTTAACAAAGGGATTAAGTAAAAAGAAGTTTCTTGATCAAACTACATTTTCCCAATATCGGGAAGAAGGCAAGAGTGAGTGTGTCGCCCGATACAATTGGGAGATATGCATTAAAATCGGTATCAGGTCGGGCACTTATAGAAAACATGGTGCGCGATACGTAGGTGCCCGATACCAAAAGACTGATACGTTTTCAAAGGGTACTCAGAGCAAACCGATATCAGGAAGAAACCGACATCGAGGAAACGATAAGGTTTGGTCGATATGATTTACGTAACAAACCAGTATCAGGTAACTCCTCTAACGAGCCTTCACGAGATGTCGCGGGATATGAATGCCGCACGGCTAAGGTGAAAACACTATAACATATTTACACGATAAAAGGAATGAAACATGATGCATCGCGTCGCGTTATATGGCTGTGGTGTAGCATAGATGAAAGCATTGCTAAACAACCCGAGCGATACAAGCATCATCGTAAGCTTGAGTTCTTTACCCGATAAGATGTGTTGGTCATCATGTCACACGATATGGCTGTCGTACGACATAGGAAAAAGGCCAATGTAAAACAAAGTGGTAAGGAAGACGAACACACTTATCACACGACAAGAAGAAACTCGATACGTGTTAAAAGGTTCTGCCTGACGCGGGCAAGAACGTGATAGGGTTTGGCCGATATGATTTACGCGACACAAAGTCACACGATAAGCAAGGTGTTGTGGATTTTACCAGTATCGGGCAAGGGGATCCTTAACGCGACACAAAGGTCAGTAGGTAAAGGATGGCATGGTAGTTTTTTGAAAAGGGAAAAGAATGTGCGATATAAGAGCAAAAGTAGGTAACTCGATAACCCAACACGGTAAATCTCGGGCTACTATATATAGCTGGTTGCGAGTGGGGTAAAATGGATAAAACTGGGACACGTGTTGTGCGAGAAGGTGAATCGCCTTCTAAAGCACGGTAAAATCGGTCTAATCCGTCTTGTCGCAAAGATTTTGAGGAGACTGAGAGTCACGTGGCACGCGTGTCGGGCGGCAAGGATGTGGTGCCCGATAAGCTTTGCCTGGTGCACTCCTTTCGCGACATGGGCCTACGCGAGATGCACGTCGTGTAACGTGCAATGCACTGGGTGATAGTTTTGCCCGACACAGGTGTCGAGAAGCCAGTTAAATCTTACAAGCATGGGGCATGCAAGCCGATACGACCTGGGCAATATGACAACCCGACACGGTTATCACACGACACAGCTCTTGCCCGACACACCTCTGCAAAAAATGTGCAAAACTGAAGCCAAGGGGTCGCTCGATACTCATCAACGTGGTTTGGGCGACACAGGTATCACAAAACTTATCGTGCTGAGCAAAGGCAAAGGAAAAGTATCATGCGTACCCAGTATGCCAACAAAGGGCTCAAAGGAAAAACAAAAACAAGGGTTGAAAAACTAAAGATCATAAGGGACTTGATGGGTAAAACATCATAGGCCTAAGGGTAAACTTTGGCCTAAAAGAGTATTACTCACCATGTCAATAAAACTAAGTCGGTGGCCCATGAAACAGAGTTTGCACTCGTGGCACGGGAATAGACTCGGGCCTTATCACAATGAGATTGTTCATAATGTTCTTTGTAGGAAAAGGAAATAACATCCTATTCTAGGAAAGTAAAGGCTCGGGCTGCCTCCCGAGGAGCACTGTGGTTCACATTATCAGCTTGATATCTTTGAATCCTACTATGTTTCTTTGGTAAGTGCAACTTCGGCATCCTCTAGGGGTATCTTGGATCTCCTCACAAAGGCTTCATCTTCATAGAACCTTTTGACCCGGTGTTCATTGATTGGAAAAACTTTCATTGGATCTTCTTTATCATATAGCTCCATCATCCCAGATGGGTATATCTTTGCTATTATGAATGGTCCAGACCACCTGGTCTGCAATTTTCCTGGAAAAATAAAAGATTTAAACAATAAGACTTTATCACCTTCCTTGACGTCCTTTGCTCGCACATGGGAATAATGCCAGACTTTGGTTCTTAGCTTGTAGATCCTTGCATTTTCATAGGCGTGAAGCGTAAGCTATTCAAGTTCTTGTAGCTGAAGAAACCTCTTCTTTCCAGTTAGTGTTGGGTCCATGTTAAGGAATTTGATGGCCCATAACGTTTTATGCTCTAACTCGAAGGGTAGGTGGCAAGCTTTCCCATATATCAGGCGATACGGTGTAGTGCTGAGCGGCGTCTTGTAGGCAAACCTGTATGCCCAGAGAGCATCATCTAACTTGGTTGACGAGTCCTTGTGAGACTTGCTGACTATTTTCTCTAAAATCTGCTTGATCTGCCTATTAGAAACTTTGACTTGTCCAGACGTCTTTGGGTGGTATGGCATGGCGACTTTGTGACGAACACCATATCTATGTAAAAGCGATTCAAATTGCCTTTCTGCAAAGTGAGATCCACCATCACTGATGACGGTTCTCGACACTGAAAACCTTGGAAAGATTATCTTAGTAAGGAGCTTTATCACTGCTTTGGCATCACAAATGCTGGTGGGTATAGCCTCTACCCATTTGGAGATGTAATCAACTGCAACAAAGTTATATTTGAAACCATAGGAAGAGGGGAAGGGTCCCATGTAGTATATCCCCCACACATCAAAGACTTCTACTTCAATCCATTCTGACAACGACATCTCATTTCGACGGGAAATATTCTCAGTTCTCTGACATTCATTACAAGCTTTGACATAGGCGTGTGCGTCCTTGAAGAGAGTTGGCCAATAAAAGCCTGACTAGAGTACCTTAGTTGTAGTCCTTTCACCTCCCAAGTACCCTCCACAGGGGGAGGAATGACACTCAAATAGAATCTTTGGGGCTTCATCCTCAGGTATACACCTTCTATACAAGCCATCGACACAATGCCTAAACAACAGAGGGTCATCCTAGTAATGGTTCTTCAGATCAGAGAAAAATTTCTTCTTCTAATTGTAGGACATTTATGGGGGTAGTTGTTTGCAGGCTAGGTAATTGTAGAAGTCTACATACCATGGCCCTTCAGGGTTGGCCAAGTGGGCAATATAGATAGATTCATCGACATAACTTTCATTGATTGGCAGCAGGTGGTTGTCCTCCACTCGGATCCTCGAAAGGTGGTCGACGACCACGTTCTTAGAACCCTTATTATCTATTATTTCATGATTGAACTCTTGTAACAACAATGCCCAACGCAACAACCTGGACTTCACATCTTTCTTTTGCATTGAGTACTTGATGGCCTCATGGTCGGTGTGAACTATAACCTTAGAGCCCACGAGGTAGGATCAAAACTTATCAAAAGCATATACAATTGCCAACATCTCTTTCTCAGTAGTAGTATAATTCATCTGTGCCTCATCCAGGGTCTTGCTTGCATAAAAGATCACGTGGTACTTTTTATCTTTTTTCTGGCCAAGGACTGCACCTATGGCAAAGTCACTAGCATCACACATGAGCTTGAAAGGAAGATTCCAGTCGAGGGACTGGAGAATGGGTGCAGATACCAAAGTGTCCTTCAGAGTGGAAAACGCTTTCATGCACTCATCCGTGAAATCAAATTTCACATCTTTCATCAACATGTTGGAAATGGACTTTTCTATCTTTGAAAAGTCTTTGATGAACCGTCGATAGTATCCGACATGGCCTAAGAAACTTCAGATACTTATAACAGATGTGGGAGGAGGAAGCTTGGCTATCACCTCCACCTTGGATCGATCGACTTTGATACCTTTGTTGGACACCTTGTGTCCTAGGACTATTCCTTCTTGCAACATGAAGTGGCACTTTTCCCAATTAAGGGTAAGACTCTGCTCTTCACATCTCTTCATCACCAGAGATAGGTTATTAAGGCAATCATTAAAGGAGCTGCCGTAAACACTGAAGTCGTCCATAAAGACTTCCATTTTATCCTATAGAAAATTGGCAAATATGGCATTCATGCACCGCTGAAAGGTGGCAGGTGCATTGCAAAGACCAAAGGGCATTATTCTGAAAGCAAAAGTTTCATAGATGAATGTAAATGTGGTGTTTTCCTGATTGTCAAGGTGAATAGGGATCTGATAGAACCCTGAATACCCATCTAACCAGCAAAAGTAGGAGTGATGGGCCAGACGCTCCAGGATCTGATCGATAAATGGAAAGGGGAAATGGTCCTTGCGGGTGGCAGTGTTGAGCTTTTAGTAATTGATGCACATCTGCCATCCGTGACCATCTTGGTAGCTACCTCGACTCCATTATCTCCTTTAACCAATGTTATACCTCCTTTCTTTAGAACCACTTAGATTGGACTTACCCATGTGCTATCGCTGATGGCGTAGATTATTCATACATATCAAAGTTTGACAACCTCCTTGCTGACCACTTCTCTAAGCTTCTCATTCAACTTCCTCTACTGCTAGGCATATGGCTTGAAGTACTCTTCCAGATGGATCCTGTGCATACACACAGAAGGGTTGATCCCCCTCAGGTCTCTGATTGAGTAACCTAGGGCTTTTCTCTGTAGCCTCAACTCCTCAAGCAACTGATCTTTTGGGCTGTCTATCAACTCTGAGTTAATGATCACTAGATTCATCTTCTCCCCATCTAGAAAACATTATTCCAAGCCTCTCGACAAAACTTTCAACTCGGGTTGGGTATCCTTCTCTTGTCCATCGGCGGGGTCTTTACAGATGGCAGCTTACATAACTGTCTCCACATGGTCTTCTTCTTTGGGCAATCCTTCAACTTCTAGAAAAGCCAATAGTTCCTTGACCTCTAGATCCTCGACCTCTTGTGCCTTATCAGATAGGGCGCACATCAGCGGGTCTACCATGGCTTTTTCTTCCCTTACTTCATTGCATAGTTGCTGATAGCTTTCAACAAAATAAGAGGATTCAAAGAACAAAGGGGATTTCATACAATCTCTGATGTTGAAGTCGATGTGATCTCCACCAACCCTGATCATAATCATACCCACCTCTATGTCAATGAGGGCCTGACCGGTTGCTAGGACAGGTCACCCAAAGATAATAGGGCAGCTGGGATCTTCTACTGTATCAATCAAAACTATATCACATGGTATAAAGAATCACCCAACTCGAATGGTCACATCCTTAACTACTCCGACTGGCCTATAAAGGTGAGACTGGCCAACTAAATCCTCATGTTGGTGCTTACCATATCAGTGAGTCCAATCCTCTTTGCAAGGGACAAGGGCATCAGGCTGATGCTTGCCCCCAGGTCTGCTAGACCTTTCCGGTTATGTTATCCCCAACTTGGAAGGGGATGACAAAGGCCCCATAATCTTTCTTCTTCAATGAAATACTTGCTTTGATGAAGGAGCTCGATATCTGTGCTAGCTTTATGGTCTCCACATCTTCACCTCTCTTCTTCCTCAAAATCAGATCCTTCAGAAACTTGGCGTAAGTAGGCATTTCCTCAATGGCATCCAGAAATGGGATGTCAAGGTGCAATTTCCTTATCACGGCCATAAACTTATCGTGCCTATTTTTCAACTGAGCTTTCACCAACTTATGTGGGAAGGGTACGTGGGGTGCGTAATTATTCAGATGCTCTTCAGAAGAAACATCATTTACTCTTTCTTTGGTCACTTTCCATAACTTTGCGGGGACTTCTTCTTCAACTTCCTCGGGGCTATCGTTTTTACCTGGTGCTGTCACTGTTGTTACTTCCTTTTCAATGGCTGGTCGTACCACTATACCTGACCTTAAGATGGCCATTTTTGTGGTTTCATTCCCACATGGATTCGCTTTGGTGTTGGAGGGGAAACACCCCACTTGATGATTGATGCACTGGGCAAGGCTTGCCAGCTGTTGGTCGATCTGTTTATTGTGCTTCTGGAGCTCTCCTATCTGGGAAGAGAATCTCCCCATCTGTTGCTGCATCAACTTAAATAGGGCCATGCTATCCACATAGCTTTTATGCATCTTCTCGTTCAGGTCGTTCTGCTTCTTGGCAAAGGACATAAGCTCCATCATCATAGATAGTCGATGCAGCTCGTTCTGCTGGAAAGTCCGCTACTGCTAGAACCATGTTTGACGTTGTTGATTTGACGATCCTCCTGAGGGATTTCTGCCCACTAGAGGATGAGAGTTCTCAGCTGTGTTGGTGTTTCCGTAGGAAAAACCAGGGTGATCAGGGCGTCGGTATTGGACATAACTGATGTTTTCCATATTGTCCTCATCAAGATCTCCTTGAACGACTGTGTGCGGGCAGAAGTCAGACAGGTGGTCTAGCTCTCCACAGGTGATGTAGCTCCTCACCACTTCCTGCCAGACTTTTCCTTTATACCCCTGCTCCTTCAAAGTTTGAAAATCAGTTACAATTTTGTCCAACTTAGTCTTGAGGGCTTCCATCGCTTTGGATTCTCCCAGAGTGGTGTGGCCCATAGAATCCCGATCGTACTTGCTATCCTACTGATTTGTGGCCATGTTGTCGATAATTTCTCTAGAACTCTAAGCAATGAGTCCTAAGAGATCGCTGCCAGCTGCAGCGTTCAGGGGTTTCCTCTCTGTGACACACACCCCATTATAGAATGTGGTGATCAGCTTAGGTTTGAAAAAGCCATGATGTGGGCACTCCTGCTGGTAACTTTGAAACCTCTCCCAAGTCTCATGCAGGTTTTCTGAGGGTTTCTGTGAGTACCTCGTTATCTTGTTCTGACACTTGATTTCTCTTTCAATGGGGAAGAACTTGGTGATAAATGTGTTAGCGAGTTGCTCCCAATTGGGAAGACTCCCATCTTGCAGACTTGTGTACCACTCCAACGCTTTGTCTCTCAGAGAGAAAGGGAAGCATTGGATGTAGATGTGGGCTATCAGAACTCTATTGATTTTGAAGGTGTTGCAAGTCCTCTTAAAAGCTGTGAGATGGTTGTACGGGTTTTCTTCAGTAGTATTCCCTCCAAACCGATTATACTGTAGAAGTTGGAGGAAAGAAGGCTTCAACTCGAAGTTGGCGACATTGAGGGGTTGTACAACCACTGGATTCCTCTCTTCATTTTCCCGGACTTGGACAAATGAGCACAAGGAGTGGGCTTCCAGAGGTTGCTTAGCCATGACTTGTCAGAAGCGAAGATGGCTTGAAAAGGTGAGAAAGTACATGGAAAGAAAGAAAAGTGTAAAGGTATTAGTAAGTTGTATGAAAAATGTGTAGTAAATATTTGCAGTATAATATGCATATGTACAAGGTTTTTGGCAAAGTGCAAGCAAAACTTGAGTTCATAGAATGGTTTTCATTGCCTATCCCCAACAACGGTGACAAAAAGTTGACAAGCCTTAAACTTGGGTCCAAGAATGGAGTCATGTCTAGGTTTTCAGACTTTAGAAATTTATAGTACCCAAATGTTTAAGACATCCTGCAACTAGCACAAGGTCAAAATAGTTCGGGGTCGAACACAAGGATAGGAAGAACGATGCTTCAGAACTCAAGTTTTACTTGTCTAAGCACGTCGAAAAAGGTTGAAGGATAAGGTTTTGATATAACGAGAAAGAATTATAAAGAATAAAACAAAAAGCCTATCTCCAAGGGGAGTTACCAGCAAAATTAGTGTTTTAAGGTTTAGCAAATTTTTTTATATAGGTTTTGTATATAGGAAACTGAGGAGATAAAACTATCATCGGGGTAAAGCACGAAGGACGAAAACTTAAACATAGCAAGCCACAGAGGAATACATCCTGCACCCTCTTCTCTCAAAGAGGATGCCTCTGACTATGCACTGATTCTCTCTCTCAAGAGTATTGGACATAGACTAGAGCGGAAAGATATGTCGGGGCAACCCTGACCCTGGGTACTCTCATACACCTGAATCAGACCAAACTCTAGAGTTTATGATATCCTTCTCTCAAAGGAGTCAAAACGAGAAAAACAATTCGATAGCTAGTCAAAAGCGTGATTCAAACAGAAGAGACTAGAGCTCAGATGCTATAAAGAAATCATCCAACAAAAAGGAACCATACACAGGACAACATGAGATAAATTACACAGTTTCCATAATCATACTGAGGTAAAAAAGTTTAGGTACAATGCAATAGTAAATGAAAGTAAATTGTTGAAAAAAGGGAAGATAGGTATCAACCTCCTTGATGTAGGAGGTCGATATATATAGCAGCGGACCCCTAAGGTAACACTAACCCGGTATCGGGTAGGAGCCCTATCGGGATACGACCGTGTCGGGTTCTTAACCATGTTGGGTTGCGAACCACGACGGGTAAAGGGCTTATCGGGATAGGACTCCCTACCCGATATGGCCATGTCGGGCGACATGCCTTGTCGGGCTGTAGCCGTGATGGGTAGGCCATATCGGGTTAGGATGTGTATCGAGTTAGCCTTCTCTTAGGTTCTCGAGCTCCTTGTGTCGGGTATAGATGGGCGAGCCGTCTTAGTTTGATGCCCAACTAGAGACCCAAAATGTTTGAAGTAGCCTTGAAGGTCGTGTTGTGTTGCGACTGCTACCGGGTTGAGTTCTAAGTGAACTCCTCCCGTCCCTCTCGGGTTGGGGGTGTGCTCACCTAGTATTGCCCGACAGGTCTGGGAACTCGACGCACTAGCTCCTTTATGCTCTAAGAGTTAGCTCTTCTAGGGTCCGACCCGCCCCATCAGAGTCCTATAGCTGCTATTTATAGGCAGCGACTGGTGGGAGTTGCGGCTCTCGTTGGGCCACGTGTCCTTTGTCTGCTTCGTTCACATGGCTTTGGGAGAGGGTCAACACGTCCGTCGCCTGACACAGATGGCGGGGGCCGTGTCATGCCGGGTTGTGAGTAAGTCACACTCGATCGTGTCGGGTAAGGATTTTGGCAGGATGCTGCACCGAGGGGTGGCAGTGTCACGCGATAAACTCCGTCGGCCGATGGACTATGGCAGTCAAAGCTTCTTGTCGAGTAATAGCATGCAGTCCGTCAGGGCTCCCGCGCGACACACCCGCGTCGGGTTGCTGCCATATTGGGCAGCGACTGTGACGGGTAAGGGGCGTATCACTTCGCTGCTTGATGGGCCAGGCAGTAAACTTGTTGTGGATGGGCTGGTACGGGCCCATTAGCATTCTTTTGATGGGAAAATAAGAGAAACTTTGCAAAAGATAGGAAATGTTGTTAGGAGCATAGTGGGCATTATTTCTATTCAACAAATAGGATAAAATAGAGAGGAAGTAAGGTTTGGAGGTAGTTTTGATAAGAAAATATAAGCTCTAGCAGCCATAAAATGGGTGTTATCAGTAAGACTACAAACTCATGGGCTGACAACAATTGATTCTAAATCATCAAATCAAAACCATTGAGTTAGGTGCAACAAGAACAAGCCATCAAATCATATGTAAAACTATCAGTTTCAAGGAAAACATGATCTTTGAATTATGTGTATTAATCACCACTATCAGACCAAGTGCACTAAGAACAACCCATCAAATCATATACCACACATCAGACCATCGAGTTCAAGGCAATTAAGAGCATATCAACGTCTATATGAATCACCACCATTGAATCACAATTGTATAAAACATAACCATTGAATTAGGGCATCAAACCCACAGCTTTCAAGTATACGTCCTTACCCAAGACCTCTGTATGTTCATAGATAAAACCATCAGATGCAAAACATGTAAAACCTTGGGGCATTCATCTTGGAAGAGCATTGAGTTATGATCGTCCCATCAAAGTCCTGTAGCTGCTATTTATAGGCAGCGGCTGGTGGGAGTTGCGTCTCTCGTTGGGCCACATGTCCTTTATCTGCTCCGTTCACATGACTTTGGGAGAGGGTCGACACATCCGTCGCCCGACACAGATGGCGGGGGCCGTGTTGTGTCGAGTTGTGAGTAAATCACGCTCGATTGTGTCGGGTAAGGATTCTGGCGGGCTGCTGCACTGAGTGGTGGCCGTGTCGTGCGATCAACTCCATCAGCCGATAGACCATGGCAGGTAAGGCTCCTTGTCAGGTAATAGCATGCAGTCTGTCAAGGCTCCTACGCGACACACCCGCGTCGGGTTGTTGCCATATCGAGCAGCGACCGTGACGGGTAAGGGGCGTACAGGTAAGGGGCATATCACTTTGCCGCTTGATGGGCAGGGGTAGTAAACTTGTTGTGGATGGGCAGGGACATGCCCATTAGCATTCTTTTGATGGGAAAATAAGAGAAACTCTACAAAAGATAGGAAATGTTGTCAGGAGCATAGTGGGAATTATTTCTATTGAACAAATAGGATAAAATAGAGAGAAAGTAAGGTTTGGAGGCAGTTTTGATAAGAAAATATAACCTCTAGCAGCCATAAAATGGGTGTTATCATTAAGACTACAAACTCATGGTCTGACAACAATTGATTCTAAATCATCAAATCAAAACCATTGAGTTAGGTGCAACAAGAACAAGCCATCAAATCATATGTAAAACTATCCATTTCAAGGAAAACATGATATTCGAATTATGTGTATTAATCACCACCATCAGACCAAGTGCACTAAGAATAACCCATCAAATCATATACCACAAAACAGACCATTGCGTTCAAGGCAATTAAGAGCATCTCAACGTCTATATGAATCACCACCGTTGAATCACAATTGTATAAAACATAACCATTGAATTAGGGCATAAAACCCACAACTTTCAAATATACATCCTTACCCAAAACCTTTGTATGTTCATAGGTAAAACCATCAGATGCAAAACATGTAAAACCTTGGGGCATTCATATTGGAAGAGCAATGAGTTATGACCTAGAAAGACCATGTATCACCATCGGATGTGAGACCTAAACTCACCATTGGTTGTGAGCTCTAGGCTCACCACCAGTTGTGTCCTCTAGGCTCACCATCAGTTTCAAGAGTAAGGAAACCCATCAAGTTAGATATCAGTGAAACCATCAATTTTCTTAGCCAAGCAAACCATCAATTGAACAACTAAGTGGATTGTTGTTCTAGTACTTGGAGAAAACATCCCATAACCTTTTAGGATGACCATCAGTTGTGTCACTAAAGACTACCATCGATCTAACACTTAAAGAAATCAGAAAATTAGAAATTAGGATAGCGATCCATTGTGAACCTAGTGAGACCATTGAATTTCATCAATAGATGGAAGAACATACTTCCAACATTGAGTAAAAACATTGATTCATTAGAGGGGAAAAATCATCGTTTGGCTAGGGTTTAAGGAACCATCGTTTGAACAACAGATCAGAGAAACATGACCATCGTTTCTTGAGCACATCAAGCCATAAAAAGAACAACAAGGTGTAAACCTATAGTTGTTACAAGAAGCTCAACCATCGGGTGTTGAAGGAAGAAGGGAAAATAGTTTGTAACACCTAAGGAAAACCATCATTTGTGAGGGTTAAGACAACCATAGATCATTCAGTGAAGTAGGAAAGATACCCATTATCTCTTGAGCTTACTAAAGTCTTAAAAATAGTAACTAAGGTACCACCAACATTTCTTCCAAAAAGCCAAACCACCGGGTCACACACAAAAGAGAAATCGGTTCAAGGCACCAATGAATACCCGTTGTTTCAACGCTCAAGAATCATTATTTTCTATGGTTATGGAAACCATAGACCATACAAAGGTAAGAGTAATATAACCATTGGTTTCCTCATCTTCTAAGAATCTCATCAAATCAGTAACAAAGCACAACCATCGTTCTACACAAGGAACTACTCATGAAGCAAGGTAGAAATCAGTTCAAAACATATCAAGGACAACCATTGATTCTCACCACAAAAACACCATCGTTCATGATCAAGAAAGGTATAAATATCATTTTAAAAAATATAAAACATGCAAAAGATTAAGGAGAGTAACAAGAAGATTATATACTCAAGAATCATCATATATATGCACAACTTAACTAAGGCTTCAAATTTTCTACTCATTACTATGTTTTAGAGCAAGATTTGTTCACAGCAAGTTAAAAGTAAACAATAAACATGAAAAGAGTGATATAACTCGCCTCAAGGATGAAGATGAGGCTCCGAACAATAAGATGGCTTGAGGAAAGAGAGAAGGAAATCCTGTATTTGAGCTCTTTGCTCGTCCAAGTTAGCTTTTCTCCAAGAACAAGCAACCCTAGGTCAAGGAAGCAAGAAGACAAGTGTTCTTCATGAGTTCTAGTACAAAATCCACATAGAAACCATCAATTTGATCAAGAAGAAGATAGGGGAAGGTAGCACATCACTAAAAATGAAGAAAATAGAGAAGATATTGCTTTCTTAGGTCAAGACAAACTAAGGAAACTCCACGAGCTTGAAGAGAGGGTAGATCCGAGCTCTTGGTGCACATGCAAGTAGATCGACCAAGCTTCATACACCTTGGGATCCTTCTTATACACCAAGCAGAGGAAGCGTGCTCCAGGAAGAAAGGAAGAAGAGAGGGTGAAGGAAGTGTGTAAGGGATTTGTTTGAATGCAAGGAAGGAAGTATTAAAAGCTAAAGGGGAGAGAAATTGAAGAGCCAAGGTGTCTTATCTAAACTTGTGAAGTGTCCATGGTCAAGCAAAGGGGAAACGTGCTATAAGAAGAAAGGAAGAAGAGAGGGTGAAGTGAGTGTGTAAGGGATTTGTTTGCATACAAGGAAGGAAGAATAAAAAGCTAAAGGGGAGAGAAAATGAAGAGCCAAGGTGTCTTAGCCAAACTCGAGAAGTGTCCATGGTCAAGAGCATTGTTTCCATCCAAACCAATAACCCATCATTAATGGAAGTCAAGAGGCCCATTGAAACTTGATTCCCAGGTCAGACACCAACCCATCTCATAAGAAAACCCATTGAATATATTACACAAGGTAGCCCATCTATGAAAGGGAATCCTAAGTTCAACCTTAGTTAGATGTCACACACAAAACCAAGGTGCATCTAGGAGCCCCATGGTACAACTAACTCCAAATTGATATTAAAATATGTGAGGCACAAAAAGGATGTGAAGTATTCCAAGAAAATTGTCAGATATGGGTAAATTGCATAAAAGTCCAAAGTGTGCACAATATTACATAACTTGCACAAACAATGTCCAAATTGGACCAAACTTGAAACATGGATTAATTAACTGATATCAAATCATAAGCAAGTGTTTTATTAAGCATCTAAGAATAAAATTAGGTAAATTAAGAATCGTTATTGTTTATACTAGGTCAGGGGTCTTACAATCATAAACCCCTAATAGGGATTTCACCCCAAAATCTGAAGAAAACAAGGATGATTATCTTCTATGCATCTTATCCTCTATCTCCCACTAGGTTTCCATCTTATCATAATGTCACAACATGTGCACTAGAAATGTGACCTTCCTCCTCAATCTGTATGTGTTATCTAGGACCAACACAAAATCCATCACACCAACACCATCATTTTACTCCATCTCCATTATCCCTATCACTTATTAAGTATCGAGATGACACTTCCTGTATCATGGAACATGGAAATATGGTATACCCTATGTAACTTTTGGGTAAATGATTCCAACTTGGAACTCTAGTGGTTCACTATGGTTACAATGATGTGATTTTCCTATCTTGAACTGCTTCCTTCTATTGTTCAAACATTGTACCTTCAAGCTAATACTTGCCTGCTTTATACCAAACAAAGAGTGTCCTGCATCTCCTACTATATACAACTTTATGATGTCATGTCTGGTTGTGATAACATACTGTTGCATCACTCACTTGTCTCATGAAAAATAATATGCTTCCATTGTTCCACTCTGATATGATGTCCAACACTATGATGTCACTTATGTATACACCTTGTCCTTTTGTTAGTAGTTATATCATCATAGAATCATTGTTCTTCTTCTATAAGAGTCATTGGAGCACCCCAATATCTCACTCTCTCTAGGGAAAGGAACATCAAGAACTCTTCTGAACGTCTCCAACTCATGTACCACTAATTCACCCTGGATACTAGGACTCATAACCTTGGTATTTATCACATGTGTCAAGAAGACCTCACATCCTTGACTTAGCAGCTTCTCTACCATCACAATAAGCACCCAACATGTTGGAAGGATCTTCTTTCTCTCATAATGTTAAATCATTATTAAAAAAATATAGACGGAAGTTGTGTACTCTTCTTTCTCTAACTTTTTCTCTCTGAAGGTAGATAGCATATATACAAACACAAAGTTACCTCATTACTTAGGGAAGAAGGCGAGAGACTATGTTGCCGAAATCATTGGATCGTTCATTACCTCGTGAGATCCAAATTTGTTGTTGAGGAATGTTGTTTGAGGCATTTATTCTCTATCTTACAAACACCCAATTAATTTTTTAAGGATACGCCTTTGGTTTAGTTATACGTAGGGGGGGTGTGGTCTGGTCAAGTTTGGTTTGACCCTAAAACTATAGACCAGACCACATGTAGTGGTCTGAAAAATTTTCAAACCAAACTTGACTACTGAAAGGGTCTAGACCAAACCTAACATTAAAATTTGGTTAAGTTTGGTTAAATTAGGCCTAGAACTACTAGTTGAACACTTGAATGAAGATCAATAAAAAAATTATTCAATTTTGATGTTATGTTATATGTAAATTATTGTCTATACATCAACTAAATTATGACTAGAATAATTTACTTGAGTATATATGTGTGTGTGTGTGTCTATATATATATATATATATATATATATAGACACACACACACACACACATATATATATATATATATATATATATATATTTATATATATATATATATATATATATATATATATATATATATATACTCGAATGCACACTAGCCTAACTCATATATAGTCAGGCTAGAATACACTCGAGTGTATAGATAACGTTCTACACCCCAATGATGTTTGCCTATCTAAACCATGTTTTTCCAAAATCTAATCCATTGATCTCCATGGATACAATAATAATAGCCCACATGCAAAATTTGAGCTCATTTAAATGAGTGTAAGTCACTCATCTGAGGACAAAAAAATCGACGCACAAAACTAATTTGAAATACGTGATTTTTGCATCCTTTAGATGCATGACCTATAAGTATACAAATGAGCTGAAATTTATTTTATAGTATGTTCTTAAGATATTTAAAAAGATCAACGATTTAGATTTTTAAAAAAGTTATTGCATCTTTAAAAATGACTGAGGTGTACAGTGCCTCCGGTACACTCAAGTGTACATGAGCCTGACTCTCTCTCTCTCTCTCTCTATATATATATATATACATATATACATATATACATATATATATACAGATATATATATACATATATATATATACAGATATATATATACAGATATATATATATATATATATATATATATATATATATATATATATATATATATATATATATATATATATATATATATATATATATATATATATACTCACACACACACATACATATAGTTGGTTGATTCAGTCTGGTCGGTTAACCAACTATCAAAACTATGATCAGACCAATTAAGAATGGTCTAAACACTTTTTAAACGAAACTTGACTGCAATACTCATGTAACTAGAACAAAATATGACAAGGGTCAGGGCCGAATCCTTGACCAATAATGTCGAATCCTTGGGGATATCTATTTGTTCAGGTCCTATCCCTGACTATTGTACCTTGAGTAGAGGCTTTGTGAGTAAAAAATCTAGTCAGGGCCAGCCCTGAGTAAACATACATGGTATCCTTGAGCCTTTTTACGTCCAAAGCTGTACATGGTATGGCATTGAGCCTAGCATTTAGTCAAGGATGAGGCCTTCAAGACAAGATATATAACTTCTTATCCTTTCAAAGAACTAATATATTATACTATGAATATCCAAATAATTGAATACAATAAAGTTGCACACCAATTGACAAAACGGTAATATTTGTATTCAATTGCAAAATTCGTACAAAGTGTTTTCTCATGATTTATGGAGTACAAAATGTTTGACTCATAATTCATGATAACAATCATATGATTCTTCATCTTTGAATATAAGAAATTTGTTGCACATCAACGCTTGACTATATCCCATCATTTGAGTGTAGTGTTTGAGTTTCACATAATAAAAAACTAATTCCCATTTTTTCTTGCATTCTCGATATCATTATTTTTCTCTTTGAGGACTTTTTCTACTATTGCTTCCAATACTTCCTCTACAGGGGCTATCTTTGTTTTCACCATTGCTTCCAACACTTCCACCATGGGGGCTATCTCTATTTCCACCATTTCTTCCGCCAAGAGGGCTGCCTCCAATCCCCTAAATAAATAAATATAATAGTTAGAATATACACAAATGCAGCAAGCATAGACCATTATCACATAATGGAAGAAACCAAATAATTCAGCAATAAAAAGACCAAGGTTGTTCATTAAAAATTTTAATTTCATAAAATAATTCAGCATACATATTAGAAAGAAAGAATCTACATTCAACATGAATCTTTTACTTACAGATAGATTTGACAAGTATTTGTAGTAATAGTTTTTCCTACTACTAGTACCACAAAAACAACCAATCAAGCAACAACTAGATAAGAGATCTAGAGATTAGAATATCTTTGTAAATAATGAGAGATTAATAAGAAAAGGAAACATTAATAAACTATATGATTTGTTGTTGGCCTTACAGTTGTGGTGTATCATTTTGTAACACTGTTTCAAACTATGTTCACGTTGTTAATTTGATTATCATCAAGAAGTACTCACTCAAATGCAATAGAAATATTAAAAATCTATCATTCTCAAGTTGGGAAAGTTAAGAAAATATAAATTAAATGTTATGCATTTTTAAAATCCACTGGGATCCACATCATGCATTTTCAACACATCTTAATACTTAATAGGATTGCATCTTCATTGAGCATTATTCTTTAGCTTGTAGATTAATGTTACAAGTATCTATAACAATGGTGATGCCTACTACTAGAACCACAATAGTAGGCAATAAAATCAACATCCAATCATGAGATACTAAAATATCTTTAGTAAACATTCAAGGTTCATGTTACAACCATTGTAAAGAGTTCTTCAACTTTTCTCAAAAGCATATAGAACTTTTCAACATCAAGATTAGTTGGTTCCTCTTCTGTCTCTCCTTGAACATGGTTTTCAGAACCATGAACACCAAAGACATCATGTAGAAGCCCAGTGAAGTCATCCTTTTCAATATCATTCTTTGGATTAGTTGAGACAGTGGAATCATGTCTCGCTTGTCCAGAAATTTCTCCATGGTCAATCCAAATGGAGTAATTTGGTAAGAATCCCTTAATCATGACATGTTCATAAACATCTTCCTTTGATTTTAAATACCTATTGCAACAAGTTTTTCATGGACACAACAATTGATTGTTTCTTAAAGGCCTTTGATGAGAAAGAGCAAAGTCTATGAATGTAGACACCCCCTCTCGAAAGTCTTTACTAAGGAAACATCTTTCAATGTACATCCAACTCCTATCGGCTAAGTAATCCATCTAAAAAAATAATAAATAATATATTTAGTATCATAGTAGGAAAATAAGTTGATCATCCATATGACAATAATAAAAATACTTCTCTAGATATTTTGATGAACTCCTTTTCCCTAGCTTGCAAGATACATTCTCAAAGGAATTTTTATTGGAGATATGTCTATTTTAAATAATCTTCTTTTTATGATATTTTATTGCATCTAACATAGCACGTAAAGTTGAGCATTTCAAATTGTATTGAATGTGTTATTGAAATTAGGAATTTATTAATTTGTTTTTATCTTCTTTAAATCTTCATGTTCTAATGTGTAACAACATGACATTATTCAACATTACAATATCTTCATCATTAAATGTAAACAATGTTCAGCTAAGATCATTTGACTTAACTAAAATAGCATTATATTAAAGAGATGTATTTGAATTATGAATATGTCATTTGAAAATATATGAACCAGAAATACATATCACTACAATATGTATGAGAAAAAAATTATAACATGCACATGTAAGTATAGTAATTGTCTACAACATGAAATTATTCAAGAATTGAACGTGTTATAAAAAATCAACTGATAAAAATTGGAGCAAGATATGCCTAGTTGGAGCACGATATGCCTTATTTAATTAGTTTTCCTTTTTATGATATTTTATTGCATCTAACATAGCACATAAAGTTGATCATTTAAAATTGTATTGAATGTGTTATTAAAATTAGGAATTTATTAATTTGTTATTATCTTCTTTAAATCTTCATGTTCTAATGTGTAACAACATGACATTATTCAATAGTACAATATCTTCATCATTAAATGTAAACAAAGTTAAGCTAAGATCACTTGACTTAACTGAAAAATCTATCATTTGTAGAGAAAAAGTACAAGTAATGCAGTTCACAAAACAAACTTAGCATGCTCTTTAAAAATATTCTATATCTAGTTGATCTTAATTTTTTGCCATGCATAAAATGAATAAAATAAAAACATGTATATCAGAATTTTATTTCATAATAAAACAATGATAAGAATTTAGATATGCATGAGACAAATGTAATTAATTCTAAAAGTAAATCATTGCTAATAATTTAGTTGATATAGGTATTACGAATGGTTTTTTGGTATCATTTGGGAAAGAGAGGACAAACGGGAAAGGAAAGGGAATAGAAAATTTATTAAAAATGGTTGTTTAGTAACATGTGAGAAAGAGAGGATAACTGAAAAGAAAAAAGAATAGAAAAGTTATTAAAAAATATGTCTTCATCGCTATGCTGATCAAACATGATTTTTCAAGGTAAACAAGACTTTAGCCTTATGGTAATCTAACAATGCGACAATGACATGCTCTAGGATGTCGTAACAAATTTAAATATAAGCAGCATAATATAATTAATTAGAATAATGACGACTGATCATGTATTGTAAAATTAAGATATATACTATTTTGGCCTATGTATAGAAAAAAGTTGAGATTTCTGTATCCAAGTAATACATACTCAACGAGAAAATAGGTCATTAACTTATATAGTTGAATGAACAATGTAAGGCAATCATGATTTTTTTAATACGAACACTAAGATATTGTCAATACCACTTGATAATATCCGATTGTCAAGAGTATGTAATGATGATAAACCTGATTTTTTAGAGTGATCTAATATTATAATTTAAATATGATCTCACATGTTTATCAGCAACACGAAAAAAAATTAAGATAAAAAAATATTACTAAATATTGCATTGACAGCAATTCTAACAAAAAGAGAACCTAAATCAAACTCAAGGCACGAAATAAATCATTCCCGTCTATAAGATTGGTCAAGCACGGTGTCCCTTGATAAAAGGACTCGAGTTTGATTCCCAGAAGTCACATTGAATTTACCACCCTTCTATGTGTTCGACCTCTGCTAGGGGTTGAGGGAGGGGGGAGACTAATGTCTATCCTGACTCAAATAAATCATTGGTTTACATATAACTTTTATATAAAATAACAAGAACATCTCATTTGAAATGTTGACATGTAAAAATATGGATGCAATATCTAGATAAACATATCAATGACTCTCAAGTTCAGATTTTTATTATATAAAACAAAAAAAGACATATTGTATATTCTCTTTCAGACAGACTCTTCAGAACACTCATAATATATGTATAAAAAAATCAAAGATATAGGAACCCTTTTTCAGAAATGAGAAATTACCTGACTTCAGCCGCAATGAAAAGATAATAATTTGTTATTATCCTTGCTACTACGCCACTGAGCCTTGGAGACTGTTGTTCGAGGAGAGAAAAGAGGAAAGACCTAACCATTGTCGGTCACCCAGAGATGCGATTTAAAAGATGCTCCTTTAACACTGTCTAGGTAGATTGGCCGAGGATAATGGTTCCTAGTGCAGGGAGAGATATAATTTTAATATACAAGGAACAATGTAATAGCCGGAGAAGGCACCCACCAGCAGTAGAGGCAAAAACAGAATGACCTATCCAACGTCAGAACAGAATGGAGAAGGAACAATCTAATGCCCGGAGAAGGCACCCACCAGATAATGGTCTATCCAACGTCGTCGGTTACCCGATTAGGCCTTGCCGCAGTAGACGAACCACGCCAAAGATTCCTTGCAGAAACAATCGTAGACTTCCAATGGCTAATGCAGAGGCAAAACATGATGAATCCTGACGAAGAAGACCAGACAGAAGAAGATTTGCAGCGGCGCAAGGAGAGAGAGCGCTTGTTCTGGTTTCCGAAGTGGGACTTCGGCGTCGTTCTGTTTCCGGAGCGGGAGGGGGAGCGAGAGTTTGGGTGCCGTTGTTTTGTTTTCGGAAGCGGCGCATGTATTGGAAAGTAATCCACCGCCTAAATGAATTAGGATTCAACACATTACAAAAAAAGAAACTGCAATTGTTGTTTAAAATCAACGACTGATCCATTCAAACAATAATGATTATCTAACAAGGAAAAGGATAAATGTCCACAATCAAATGGACTCTTCACGGAAGTAAAAGAGATAATGGTTGGTTTAATATAGTTAACATTGTTACGAAAAAAGTTAGTGAGGTCAGGGGCAATCCGTAGGTAAATTAAATAATAGTCCGGGATACATTTCCAATGGTCAGGGATAAGCCTTCGGGAAATTTTAATATACTCGTAAAGGATAGCATTACAGGGGTCAGGGATAAGCCTTCGGAAAAATTAATACACTTGTGAGGGATTATGTCTTTGAGGAAAAATTCTTTGGCCTTATTGAGTTTTGTAGTATAGACTTAATTAGTCGGTCTGGTCAAGTTTGGTTTGGCCTAATGTCAACTTTGGTTTCTTGCCGAACACTAGTTGTATGGCTAGCACAACATGTTGGAAAAGCAGCTTGGAGTCCGACTACATGCACATTAACCAGCTGGCTAGATTCGGACACTTTATGACAACCCACAAAGTCTTATGTAACATTCCCGTATATAGCCTAGCTATCACCATCATTAATTATTGATCGTATTTCTGTGCCTTGACCAGCGTCTAAGCAAGCCAGCTGCGGCCAGTCAACCATTCGATCAACGGCTAGAAGAAGTAAGAGCAGACAGAGATTTCTTCTAGTAAAGACGAGCGATGTCGGGGGCTAGCTGCCAATGCCAGCAGTCGAATCAAGACTGCTCCGAGGTTCACAAAAGCCCCTTACTGCCCCTTCACGATCCGTCGTCATCTTTGACTATAGCAAACTACCATCGATCGATCAAATCGTATCTTCTTCTCACGTTCTTCATGTTGTTAATATATGTTGTTGTCGTTCATGCAACAGCGTCAGGTGCAATTTAATTAACAGTGCAGGCAGATCCAAAATAAGATTCGAAGAACAAGCAATGCAGGAGAACAAAATTAAGGGTTAGATGTTACTTAAAGAAACCAGTGCCCGGCAATCCTCGCGGATAGGCACCGTTCTCCCAGTCTCGATCCGGCACGAACCTGGAAGTTGCACGTCTTGCTCGCGCACGTCGCACTGCTACCAGTGCAGCACAGCCACCGCAGGTACCACCGCCTGACAGCTGCGTCTGAAGGGAAGGACGAGTTTCGCTTCGCATAGGAGGACAACTCCGCAAAGTAACTCCGGGGACGACGACTCTCGCACTCGGGATTAGGGTTCACAAAACACACGGCGGCAGAAGCTGTTTTCGGTGTGTTTAACCCTAATGACCGGAGTCATATAAATAGTCACGTACGTCCCTAATCCTATTCCCAGTTAGACGCAACACTCGGTTGCTCTCGTACACAATACGGGAATAATCCGTAAAAGAGAAACACTTTCTAATTAGGATTTAAGAAATCCGAATAAGAAAGTAACAATTAATTACACGAGTAATTAATTACGTAGTTGTATCATAGTGCAAAAAAAAGACGGAAGACGGAAGACATTCTCCACAATCCACAAGCCCAAGCCCAAGCCCGGCCCGGCCCGGCCCGGCCCGGCCAGGCCAGGCGAGGCGAGGCGAGGCGTGGCGTGGCGCGCGCGCGCGTGCGTGCGTTGTGATGTGGTAACCCCACCCACCAAGGAGGTGAGCATACCTCCTTCCTAGGACTCCTTTGGACACTAGTGCCCCATGTGATCCTACATATGAGGACCACAAAAGTTCTAGGTGTGAGCAATATGGGATAAAACTTCTTTGCCATTTGCACTAGAAACAACACTACATTCTCACATGTACTTGTTGCACTACGTTGGGCTTAACCCATGCTAAATAAATGATTACCACAATAGCCTAGCTACATAAATGAGCTGCTACAGTAACTAACTAATAGCTACAGCAGTTACGTAACTAATAACTAACGTAACCATTTATCTAACAATCCCCCACAAAGTCCAATGTGTAGTGTGCCCTACCATTCAGTCCTCCATATTGTGCTTTCAGCAGATACCTTTCGGTTTGAATCTACCTGAGTTGTCCAACTGTGACCCTCGTAGGAACTAGGTGAACAAAAGTCTTGAACTTGAACCTTGGGTACAAGAGTATAGGTTGGTAACAACACAATAAAGACATGGTAGTAAAGAAAAAAACAATGCATTAAGGCCATGCATACAAAATATAAATCATGATTGATAACAGAGAACAACCCAATTCTCCTGTTGCGGCCTACACAACATCAATCACTTAGCTGGAGTCTCCAAGGATGTACTACTAACATCCTGTCCTAAGACTTGACACCATTAAGAGACTACTCTCTTACTAACTTGCAGTCATGACACTAACAGGTTTCCCAGGGAATAGACACACAGATGCAAGAAGCATCAAACAAGAATGCATAGTGTCATCTGATTTACCCGACAGCTTGTTATTACCACATTGAACCCAATTTGTAGGATCTCCACTCTTTTGGGTTGGGTTGCTACTGCCTGCAAATCTGTAGGGGTTTCAGTCCCATTCCCAACCTGGATTTTTCCACTAAAGCCAAGGTAAGACCTTTAGTGAAAGGATCAGCTGTATTATCTTTGGTACCGACGTAGTCCACAGCCACGACCCCATTAGACACTAACTCCCTTACAGATTTCAATCTGACTTGGATGTGTCTACGCTGTTTTTGATTGTACTTGGAACTCTTTATCTTAGCAATAGTTGTAGTGCTGTCACAGTGAACTGAAATTGCAGGAAGCGGCTTCATTACCATAGGTAAACTAGACATAAGTTCATGTAGCCATTCAGCTTCCAATCCAGTTTCATCTAAAGCACACAACTCTGCCTCAAAAGTGGACCGAGACAATATGGTCTGTTTCTTAGACCTCCAGGAAACAGCTCCTCCTCCCAACAGGAATACATATCCTGAGACACCATTACTCCCAGAATTCACGGCAATCCAGCTTGCATCACTATATCCTTCGACTACGGAAGGATGTTTACCATAATGCAGCCCAAGGGAACGTGTTCCCTTGATATACCTCAGAACTCTGTCAAGAGCTTCCCAATGGGTCTTGTCGGGACAACTGGTGTATCTACTCAACTTGTTCACGGCAAACGCAATGTCTGGACGTGTACAGTTCATAAGATACATCAAACTTCCGATAATCTGATAGTATCGTAATTGAGACACTGGAACCCCAGTCTCATTCTTGAACAAGGGTTTGGATGAATCATATGGAGTCTTAACAGGTTTACGTGATGTGTACTCAAACCTCTCCAGTATCTTCTCAACATAGTGAGACTGAGAGAGAGTTATACCATCAGTAGACCTTATGATTTTAAGCCCTAAAATCACATCAGCGACACCCATATCCTTCATCTCAAACTTGCTACACAAGAATGACTTTGTCTCTTTTACTACTTTCATATCGGAACCAAAAAGCAGGATATCATCGACGTATAAGCATAACAAAATGAATCCATTATCGACAACCTTGCAGTAGAGACACTTATCAAATTCATTAGAAATAAAGCCAAACGATGATATCACAGAATCAAACTTCTCATGCCATTGCTTAGGGGCTTGTTTCAAGCCATATAATGACTTAACAAGTTTACACACTTTGGACTCATTCCCACGACCCACAAATCCCTCAGGTTGTTCCATATATATCTCTTCTTGAAGATCACCGTGTAAGAACGCGGTCTTCACATCCATCTGATGGATATAGAGATTATAAATGGAAGCCAATGCTATAAGCACTCGGATTGTGGTCATACGGGAAACAGGTGAATAGGTATCAAAATAATCTATTCCTTCCCTTTGTGTGTAACCCTTAGCAACTAACCTAGCCTTATACTTATTGATTGTCCCGTCTGCATTAAGTTTCTTCTTAAAAATCCATTTGCAACCAACTGCAGAACAACCAGGAGGCAAATCCACCAATTCCCAAGTTCCATTCGAGAGAATTGATTGGATTTCATCATTAACGGCTTCTTTCCAAAACTTAGCTTCTGGAGATTCCATAGCTTGTTTGAAAGTAACAGGATCATCCTCAACATTGTAAGTGAGAAACTCACTTCCAAAGTCCTTTGATGTCCTAGGCCGTTTACTTCTCCTTGGTTCAACTATTTCTTCAGAATCATCAGATTCAGAAATAACTTGTTCTGAGTCGCCCCCCACATTTGTCATCCTTTCCACGTGCTCGGGAATGGAACCTGTGGTAAATGAATCTTCTTGAGAAACTTCATTGGGCACACCAGTTTTCATAGGAAACACATCCTCAAAGAATGTAGCATCACGTAATTCCACAATTGTATTGACCTCAATGCTAGAGATATCTGATTTTACAATCAGGAATCTATAAGCATAACTTGTCTCTACATAACCTAAGAATATGGCATCAACCGTTTTCGGTCCTAATTTCTTCCTTTTGTGTTCAGGGACAAGTACCTTAGCAAGGCACCCCCACACTCGAAGATATTTAAGACTCGGTTTCCTTCCTCTCCATAACTCAAACGGACTACTTTTTGAATGTTTATGGGGAACTCTATTCAGAATATGGCAAGCCGTATTCAAAGCTTCCCCCCACATAAAGTTGGGTAATCCAGATGTTTGGAGTAAGGTATTTACCATATTTATTAAGGTTCGGTTTTTACGTTCAGCTATCCCATTTGATTGTGGTGAATAAGGAGCAGTTACCTCATGAACTATTCCATGTAATTGGCAAAATTCCAAAAACAAATTCGAGGTATACTCTCCTCCCCTATCAGACCTTAATCGCTTAAGTACTTTCCCGGTTTGAGTTTCAGCTTCTTTCTTATAAATTTGAAATTTATCCAATGCCTCATCTTTACTTCTAAGTAAATAGACATAACAATATCTACTCGCATCGTCAATAAAAGTTATAAAATAACGCTTTTGATCTCTCGTAGCAACACCATTAAATTCACAGATATCTGTATGAACTAAATCCAAAATTTCCGAATTCCTATTCACAGAATGAAAAGGTTTCCTAGGCAATTTAGCTTGTACACAGATTTCACATTTATTGTTGCTAACTTCAGATTTAGGGATCAAATCTAGATTCATCATACGCTTCATTGAGGCAACATTAACATGTCCCAAACGTGAATGCCATACATCAAATGAAACAAGATTCATGCAAACAGAACTATAATCATTCAAATTTAAAATGGAATTTGAAACAGGTTCAACATGAATCTTAAACAAGTTCTCCATGTCACATAAGTACCCCTTGCCAAAAAACAAAGAATCACGAAGGCGTGTAATAATAGCCTTATTACATTTGCAGTCTACTCTATAACCTTCTCTAACTAATATGACGCCACTAAGGATATTGCGTCGAATGGTTGGAACATGTCTGACCCTGTTAAGAGTCAAAACCTTCCCCGAAGGGAACTTCAAGTCCACCCGTCCTTCGCCTTTGACTTCTGCAGAGCTGGAATCACCCAAAGTCACGGACCGACCTCGAGAGGCCTGATAAGACACAAACAGGGATTTATCAGCACATACATGTACATTAGCCCCAGTGTCAATTATCCAATAAAGTGGTTCAAATATAGAGAGAATTTCAGGTTTAATAGACACGTACCCATCATTGAGGTTCAAGGATGTAGTCATCATGTTGACCACAGCCTCCTCAGTTGTAGATGCGGTAGCTTTCTTTGCCTTCTTATTAGGACAATCCTTGTTCCAGTGACCAATATGTCCACAAGTCCAACAAGGTTTGTTCTTCGGTTTCTTTTGGATCTTTGCCTTGGGATTATGTGCATTCTTAGATTTCTTATCTTTGGTATTTTTCGTAGAAGTAAGATTAACAGTTGGATTAGCATCAGTAGGCACTTTGACCCCTTTCTCCTTTAAGTGTTCTTCTTGTATATTAATATCCATCATTAATTCATCCATGGTGTGTGTCCCTTTGCGATGCTTCAGAGACATACCAAACGACTCCCATGACTTAGGGAATTTTTCTATGATAGACATAACAACAAATTTCTCAGGAAACACCATCTTGGCATCTGAGAGTTCATGAACAAGGAGTTGTAGATCGTGTGTTTGATCAGAAACTGATTTACCCTCAACCATCTGAAACTTAAGAAATTTAGACACACAGTATTTTTCAACACCCTGATTTTCAGTGCTAAAATTCTTAATTAACAATTCCCATAAAACCTTGGACGTAGTGACTGGCGGCTTTGAGTAAGAGTCATACAGTTTGTTATTTAAACCAAACAGAATCAACCCGCGGCACGTTTTATCACCCTTCTTCCAATTAGCAATAATGTTTGCATTATCAGGAATTGTGTCATCAGATACAGGTTCAGTTTCAATTAAATACTGATCATATCCCGCAATATTCAGCCAAATTTCCATACGACTCTGCCAACGGGCAAAATTCGTACCAGTAAATTTTTCAGGCATATTGGTTGTATCAATCCTACATCCCGAATTACCCTGACCGGCCATGTTAATTAACGACAGAAAATGGTTTCTTTAAGACTGTTGTTAATATATGTTGTTGTCGTTCATGCAACAGCGTCAGGTGCAATTTAATTAACAGTGCAGGCAGATCCAAAATAAGATTCGAAGAACAAGCAATGCATGAGAACAAAATTAAGGGTTAGATTCGCAAACCAGATCGTTCGTTGAGAAACGAACATGTTACTTAAAGAAACCAGTGCCCGGCAATCCTCGCGGATAGGCACCGTTCTCCCAGTCTCGATCCGGCACGAACCTGGAAGTTGCACGTCTTGCTCGCGCACGTCGCACTGCTACCAGTGCAGCACAGCCACCGCAGGTACCACCGCCTGACAGCTGCGTCTGAAGGGAAGGACGAGTTTCGCTTCGCACAGGAGGACAACTCCGCAAAGCAACTCCGGGGACGACGACTCTCGCACTCGGGATTAGGGTTCACAAAACACACGGCGGCAGAAGCTGTTTTCAGTGTGTTTAACCCTAATGACCGGAGTCATATAAATAGTCATGTACATCCCTAATCCTATTCCCAGTTAGACGCAACACTCAGTTGCTCTCGTACACAATACGAGAATAATCCGTAAAAGAGAAACACTTTCTAATTAGGATTTAAGAAATCCGAATAAGAAAGCAACAATTAATTACACGAGTAATTAATTACGTAGTTGTATCCTAGTGCAAAAAGAAGACGGAAGACATTCTCCACAATCCACAATCCAAGCCCGAGCCCGGCCCGGCCAGGCGAGGCGTGGGGTGGCGCACGCGCGCGCGTTGTGATGTGGTAACCCCACCCACCAAGGAGGTGAGCATACCTCCTTCCTAGGACTCCTTTGGACACTAGTGCCCCATGTGATCCTACATATGAGGACCACAAAAGTTCTAGGTGTGAACAATATGGGATAAAACTTCTTTGCCATTTGCACTAGAAACAACACTACATTCTCACATGTACTTGCTGCACTACATTGGGCTTAACCCATGCTAAATAAATGATTACCACAATAGCCTAGCTACATAAATGAGCTGCTACAGTAACAAACTAATAGCTACAGCAGTTACGTAACTAATAACGTAACCATTTATCTAACACTTCTCAACTCACAAATCATAACGCCAAGTGTGTCCGTCTAGCTCAAGATCTACCTCCATGGTTTATCAACTCAAGATGATGCGAGGGGACGACGCCACCTCTTGTGTTTGCACGCTGACCGGGGAGTACAATCTCCTACCTGGCGTCAACTACAGCAAAGAGATGGAGCTCGACAAGGCTCTTCTCAGGACCATGGTAGCTGCCTTGGAGAAGTACCTGCTTGAGCACCCAACCATTTACGTTTGAGTCTCATGCAGTGAGAGAATACTTGTTACTGGTTATACTGTTTGGTTAGACTGCTACGTACGTTGCTTTTATCCGGTGCCTGTACATCAGGAAATGATAACAAAGAGTACGAAGGATCTCAGAAATAAAGTAGCGAATAACTTTTGTAATCATATTTTCCACAAGTATATCGAAGAGGTAAAACGATGTTCTTTTGTTTTTGCTGATGGGTTTTAAATAGTTCTTACTGAAAAAAGTTGCATAAAAAATGTTCTTGTAGAATTAATCCATCTTAGTTAGAAGCTAATTAACCCTTAACACATACAAACCCTACCCATCAATATACTCTCCTGACATAGAATGCGGGTCAAGGTAAATCTTTCAAGGACCAGAGCGGCTGAAGTCAACTTCAACTTCCACAAGTATATCAACAAGGTAAATAAACATGGAGCCAAAATGAATGTCTGCATAGCAATGAGGGAACAATGTAGAATTACATTGACTGCAGAATTCTTGGGGGAAACAAATCTCCACCTCATTGCACCAATAGGTATATTAATTATATTTGAAGTGATCTACAATAGCCTCTCAGCAGTGTACAAAGTTATTCATTGCCAAGCTATTACCACAAGGAATCAACAAGCATATAGTTTATGCAACAAGATTGACAAAAAAACAGTCTACAACAAGTGGAAAAGCTAAAGAACCGATAGGCCGTTTCCCTATGCTTAGAAGATAGGGCATTAGAAGCAAAATTGAAAAAAAAATTTGAGAGCATCAATGCCCCCAAATACTACACAGTTGCTTCTCTCATACAAATAAAGAGCTAAAAACATAGCCGTTGAGCAGACTATGAATGCAATTACCATGTATCTACTTTACTTCCACCTTCGACAGAAAACAATCTCAACAAGAATGTTGAATATTGAAGGGTTCATTATAACATCACTCCCCATACTATTACGCGTTTTGTTCTCCCCTCAAGATGGAGAGAGCATAGGTTATATCATCAAACTCCAATGGTGTGCATCACCATTGGGAATGATTTTCACTATGTCTAGTAGAGCAACCAACAAGCGACTGGTAGGCCCCATCATATAGATGGTTGTAGAAATAGGTCGGTCATTCTAGTCTATCCTGACAATGATGACTTAATATTTGTCCTATTCTTTGACAATAATAGTCTCTTATTTTACCATCACCTACTATCCAAAATGATGTGCATGTTGGCATCATCACTCTATAAAAACTCCTAAAAGAAAACCCAAGTTCATCATGTGACCCCTTGGGTGGCTTGACAACCATTGTGGCATCTTACATCGAAAAGGTTAGATGTAGATGGTAGCATGCCATCTCCTCACAATGCATTTTGTAATTGTTATATAGTGGTAGGATTATAGTTGAAAATAAAACTACAAATATACTTGGTTGCACTAGGTGACAATGAAAAATCCACATCGGGATTTCCTCTCCACAAATAATCACCACTATGTGGTCATATAATCTCAACAATATTTGAATTTAAAGAATTTATCCTAAACACATTTGCATAGACATGCATCAACACAAATATCACATTGGTCTTAGACTTTACTCTTCCTTATCATTAATGTCTTATCACACTTTTACTAGGAATCTATGATAATATATATGCAACAACAATCTCATCATATTGTTTATCTCTTAATCTATAACAAATTCTAAGAAGAGTTATTATATAAATCATTGCTTAATTTTTTTTTAATATCACCACTAGTACAAAAGTGATATATAACATCACATTTGATGACGTCGGTTAAACATAAAAAATTGACGCCATAATACTACGACATCTACTAAATACTACAACCATCACCAATATGTGAAGTTTGACCGATTTATAAAAGACATGGGTACCACTTTTACTTTAACGTCGATTACTTTATAAAAAAACTGACGTCTAAATTACCCATGAAATACAATTTTTCAGGAAAAAATTTGCCTCCAAAAATTTTAATATGTCGCCGGTCGTACCAAAACTGACAACACATGTTTCGAGCCATGTCCCTGTGAAATTTTTTATCCCTAATTAGTCGTCGGTTTTCTCTAAAAATCGACGATTAATCACCCTTTGCGAGACAAAATCTATCCCCTCATTAGTCATCGGCTTTGACAAAGAACTGACAACTAGGTGTTTTCACGCGTTGTCCCCGCGAAAATATTCCCCCCCCCAATTTACTTCTTCAATGTCGGTTTTTGTTGGGAAACTGATAACTATGGTCCTAACACAAGAATAATTTTTTTTTGTTATGATATGTGAATAGACATTGTTTGTTATATCTAGAAAATGATGACTAAAACCCTAACTGGGTGCAATTTTTTTGTTTAAAATTGCACATAATTGTCGGTTTTTCAAGTGTGACTGATGCCTATTGGTATTAGGTGTTAGTTTTTGTAAACAACCAACGATTAAAGGTAACTTAATAGCACCCGCACAAAATAGACTCTTCCCCTTCTCTGTTTCTTCACGATTTCATTAGGAGTTTGTGGCGATTCTGACGATTTCATTGCCGCTCACCGTCACCGATCGTCTTCCTCCACTCACTGTCAGACTTCCTCACCGCCACTGCTACCGCACCTTTGGCTTCCTCGCTGCCGCCGCTACTGAGGAGTTGTTGAGGAGCCATTGTTGCGCCACCCCCTCCACCGGTGAGGAGCGCAAGGTGCTGCACCATTGCCACCACAGGCTCTGGGAAGATGTCGCCGTCGGTGAGGAGCTTGTTGTGCTCGCTGCCAGAGCTTTCTGTGGTTGTTAGTAGTGTTGTTGGACACCATGCCACCGCTATCAGTGTTGTTACATCTGTTGGACACCACACCACCACTGCTAGTGTCGTTACAGCTGTTGGACACCACTCCTCTGAAGGTTTGGAGTTCTTATACCTGATTCTTATATTGAGCCAAAATGAAATAAGAAACCAATAGTTTGATTACATGTTGAGCCAAAATTATTTCAATTACTAATTTATCTTAATTAATTAATATTTTTGCTTTCTGCCAAAATGATATAAGAAACCAATAGTTTGATTACATGTTGATCCAAAATTATTTCAATTACTAATTTATCTTAATTAATTAATATTTTTTGCTTTCTCTCTTGATTAACAAATCTATATGGAATAATGAATTGAATTAAATGATGTTACATAAAGCTAGGATATGAACGAGAAAAATAGGATCATAGGTATAGGAATGACAACATACATGTATTTAATTTGTTGGCCTAGAAACCCATCCGAGATTTACTGATAAGGAGTAAATCTTAGATAGTCCCCAGTTAGGACTATTATTAAACACTTAATCTCACTTAGGATGTAAGCGTATAATATATATTAGGTTTTCATGATGTTTTATCAGCACTTCCCCGTTTGTTCTCTAAGTACATATGTTGGTGATCATTTATCCATGCACATCGGTGTACTTGGAGAACTACGGGGAAATGCTTCCGAAATTTTCTTGAAAACCAAATACACATTATACACCTACTAGTGAGATTATGTGTTCAAGAATGGGATAGGTGGTACACACATTTATTATAAGATCTTAAACCCTAATCTTTTAACCCTAAACCCTAATCTTTTAACCCCAAACCCTAGTCTTTAAATCTTTATATCTAAATCTAAAACAATAAACCCTAATCTATATGTAAATCCTTAACTTAATATGTAATCCCTAAATCCTAATATATACTTGTTTTTCTCTTTGATCATAGAATGGATAGATCATGGATGTCCATTCCAAATCGTTGCACCCCAGAGTTTATTGCTGGTCTTGAACACTTTATTAGATTTGTAGAGGAACATAGGAAACAACCTGGAGATAGGTTTTCTTGTCCATGTAGGCATTGTGGTAACAACTTGAAAGTCAACACTGGTGACGAAATCAAAAGTCATGTCATGTGCAACGGGATTGTACAAGGATATACAGAATGAGACTGGCATGGAGAGATTTCAAACCTGAAATCAGTAGATGTCGATAGCAGTGCTTGTGTGGAAGAAGAAATTACCTCTGATGATGTAGATGTGAACGAATATGTTCCAATAGACGTCGTTGATGAGATGCTAAATAGTTGTGGGGTAGAGCACACAGATCAATCTCCCATGTTTAGGAACATTGTGCATGATGTTGAGAGACCATTATACATAGGTTGTACTAAGTTTACAAAGCTTAGCGCTGTGTTGAGATTGTATAAGCTGAAGGCTAAATATAGATGGAGTGACAAAAGCTTCTCGCCATTGTTGTCTTTGTTGAAAGAAATTCTTCTTAAAGGAAACGATCTTCGAATCACAATATACGAGTTAAAGAAATTATTATGCCCAATGGGAATGGAGGCTAAGAAGATACACGCATGCCCAAATGATTGTGTATTATTTCAAAAGGACTTTGGATTTGAAAGATTGTCCAAAATGTGGGGCGTCAAGGTATAAAAAGAAGACTTCAGGGAAGTCCAAAATCGGTTCTCCTACCAAGGTGATGTGGTATCTACCAATAATACCACGGTTTCAACACTTGTTTACCAATCCGATAGATGTATAGAATTTGAGGTGACATGCATAGGTTAAAAAAATAGTGATGGGATCCTACGACATGCGTCTGATTCCCCACAGTGGAAGAAGATTGATTTATTCTACCCTGAATTTGGTGAAGAAGTCAGGATTCTAAGACTTGGGCTTTGTACCAATGGGATGAATCCATACAGGACATTGAGCAGACAACATAGCACCTGGCTTGTTATGCTTGTTATATACAATCTTCCTCCCTGATTGTGTGTGAAAAATAAGTACATTATGTTGTCGTTGTTGATATCGGGCCCTAAACAACCTGGAAATGATATTGACATTTATCTTGAACCTATGATTGATGACTTAAAGAAACTTTGGGGTGAAGGTGTGATGACCTATGATGCTTCACATAGAGAGACATTTCATTTGTATGTTATGCTATTTTGCACTATTAATGACTTTCCAACATATGGGACTTTATGTGGATACAATGTAAAAGGATTCAAAGCATGTCCTATATGTGAAGAGAATACTGATTCAATAAGACTAAAACATAGCGGCAAGACTATATATCTTGTTCATCGAAGGTTTCTTCCATAATTCCATCTGTATCGAAAGTTGTGCAAAACATTCAATGGATGGAATGAGGAACGAAGTGCACCTAAACCTATACTAGGGGTGGTTGTTTTTGAAAGAGTAAAAGACTTTGTCAATGAATTTAGTAAGATATCACATTGTACCATGCCCACAAAAAGTGAAAAATCTTTATTCAAGAAGAAGTCAATATTTTGGGATCTTCCTTGTTGGAGTTCTTTGGCAGTTAGGCATTGTATCGATGTCATGCATGTTGAGAAAAATGTTTGTGATAGCATCATTGGTACTCTATTGAATATACCACGTAAGACTAAAGATGGGATCAAATCCAGAATGGACCAATGTTAAATGGGAATAAGGACAAAATTAACAGAAGCAGTTAGTACTGATCGGAGAACATATATATTTACCTCTTGCCTGTTACATGTTGTCTATAAAGGAGAAGAAAGTTTTTTGTGAGTGCTTGGTTAATGTTAAGGCACCAAAGGGTTACTCTTCCAACATCCATAGATTGTTATCAATAAAATATTTGAGGCTAATAGGTCTTAAATCTAACACATATTGCCGATGGCAATTCGATCTATACTTCTGAAGCATGTAAGATTTGCAATCACCAGACTTTGTTTCTTCTTCAACAGTCTATGCAACAAAGTTATTGATCATGAGAATCTCGATAAGTTGCAAAGAGGTGGTTGTTACCCTATGTCATCTTGAGATGTATTTTCCTCCTTCATTCTTTGATATGTTGGTACATATTGTTATCCACTTGACTAGGGAAGTAAAAATGTTGGGAACGGTCTTCTTGCATTGGATGTATCCTTTTAAACGATACATGGGCATTTTTAAAGGTGATGTTCAAAATTGTTATCATCCTGAAGGGAGTATTATTGAGGGTTATGTGGCGATAGAGGTTATGGATTTTTGCAATGACTTTTTGAGTGGTAATGATGCTCCTGTAAATGACAAGAATATTGAGGAGTATTCTGGCAATGGGATTTTAGGAGCATGGATGAAAGTAATCAGCCTGAGATGTTGGAACAAGATCACTTGTATATTTTACACAACATCGACAAAGTGAGTGTTCATATCACGGAACATACTAATTTCATCAAGAAACAATATCCTCGAGCCAATTCAATGTGGCTTGCTAGAGAGCATAACAAGACATTAATTAAGTGGTTTGAAGATAAAGTCTTACATCAACTATCTCAAACACCAAATAATATTGCAGAAAATATCAAATGCCTCACCTTTAAACCAAAAATTAATGTTATGTCTTATGAAGGTTTTGACATAAATGAGTTCTCATATTAGACAACGTGTCAAGAAGATAAGAGCATCGTCCAAAACAGTGGGGTCACCCTTCAAGCGTCTTCATTGTTTTTTTTTCTAGTACGAAAGATAAAAGTCTACGTGAAGCTAAAATGTCATATTACGGTGTCATTGAAGGCATATGGGAGTTTGACTATGTAGATTTTAGAATTCCGCTCTTTGAGTGTAATTGGGTGGATAACACCAAAGGAGTTATAGTGGATGAACTGGGTTTCACATTAATAAATTTTGAAAAGATTGGCGAGAAGGGTGAACCATTCATATTGGCATCACATGCGAAACATATATTTTATATGGATGACCCTACAAATGAAAAATGGTCAGTTGTTCTTCATGGTAAAATACAATTCATTGAAGATCCTATAGATGAAGAAGACTACTATGATAAGTATGATGACTCAAGTCCATTCTCAGTTGGGTTGCCAACACCAAATATTGAAGCTAACGATGACTTATATGTGCGCAGAGATCACATTGAAGGAATGTTAATTGATAAAAGATCTCAATATTAGAGGCATGTTTTTATTTTTTTTTAAATGTTTTATTTTTTGAATGTTAGATCGATGTGAACTTCACAATGTTATATTAATTTTAGTTATGTTAAATGTTTGATTTTTTTTTGTATGAAACTTTCAGATGGCTGACCATGAATGTGATGATCGTGATGTTGATTACCATGAGGGTGAGGTGCCGCCTCACAATGTAAGTTTTACAATATATCCTATATCTAGATATATATTTCCATTTATAAGTTATATCCTATATGTGTTTTTTGTCAATTTTTAGGTTGATGATGTACCCCCTGAAAACCTTGTGTCACTTGATGAGCAGAAAAAAAATTGAAAAAAACTAGGGGCACCACTATGATGAACAAGTTACTACAACAAAGGAGCCACAAATCAAAATTGGTTGTGGATTTTGATCATGCAAGAAATCCAGTTGGGGTAGACCACAACTCGTTTGTTTCATATCTTGGGGTTCTTACTCATAGCCTTTGTAGTGTAAATGCAGAATCTTGGCATACAGTTCCTAAAGGGAAGAAAGACTTAGTATGGAAAGAACTATGTGTGAGATATTATCATTTGCATTTTTTTAAAGTTATTTACAGTTCTAATTTTTAGAATACTCTATTAAATATATGAAATTTTGTAGACTATATTTGAACTGGATGAAATCCTACATCGTAAAAAGGTGATGCAACACTGTGGGAGGGTCCTAAGGAAATATAGGAGAACTCTCAACTGATAATACATACAAGAGGCTGATAAGAGGAAGAAGTCCTGGCGAAGATCTTTATAGCCACCTGGACCCATCGTGTAGTCATGCACTTTTAGTGCACACCTTGCTCTATGAGCATTGCTCATAGCCTTGTTAGCAATCACATTGAATTGGTTAGCAACAATCAAGGTCAATCATGAATAGGAGAATTCATAAGAATGTATATTAATTAAAATGGGAGTGTATGTTAGAACTTTATTTTGATTTAATCCTATTTATAGATCGAATTTATGCCCTCGTAACATGTTTTATGTCAGCCCTTTGGGCATAATCGAATGTGGCCCAGTTGCTCTCCTCCTCCCTTTGGCAATCTGGTTCAAAGCCTATGGACCAATCACTAGCTGTCTTTTTGCTCAAGCCACCCATTTGACCCTTGGATCTACCAACCAATGATCTCACCTCCATCCAATAGCCATGAAGTCATCCTCCACCTATGGACACTTGGCCAATAGATTTGGCACTGAGATCCACCAACCCCTCCTTTCCTACCAATCTGACACTAATTAGCCCTACCTTTTCCTATAAAACTCCTCACCCATCCTCTTACCCTCTTTTTCTTAGATGTTCGGTGGAGGATGTGTATCAATTATAGGAAGTTGAATAAGGCGACCCGTAAGGTTCATTTCCCGATGCCTTTTCTAGACCAAGTTCTAGAGAGACTTGCTCACTAGGAATATTTCTACTATCTCGATGGTTACTCTGGATTCTATCAAATTCATATACATCCAGATGACCAAGAGAAAACTACTTTCACTTGCCCCTTTGGAACATATGCCTTTAGAAGGATGTCATTCGGTCTATGTAATGCGCCTGCAACCTTCCAGCGCTGCATGGAAGCCATATTTGTTGGTCTTGCCGAAACTATTATGGAAGTTTTTATGGATGATTTTTCCGTATATGGGGATTCATATGACTCATGCCTGAAACACCTCTCCCTGGTCCTCAAACGATGCGAAGAAGCACATCTCATGCTAAATTGGGAGAAGTGTCACTTTATGGTGAAAGAAGGCATAGTCCTTGGCCATAGGGTCAGTAATCGAGGAATTGAAGTGGATAAGGCGAAGATCGAAGTGATATCCAAACTCTCTATCCCAACCAATGTAAGAGAGGTTTGCGCATTCCTTGGTCATGTAGGCTTTTACATAAGATTTATGAAAGATTTCTCCAAGATAACCAAGCCTATAACCCACTTGCTACTAAAGGATGCTGATTTCCATTTTGATGAGGAATGCATCAAGAGTTTCAACAACCTGAAGCATGCTCTTACAACAAAACCCATCATCCGAGCTCTAGATTGGGGGCACCCATTTGAAATAATGTGTGATGCCAGTGATTATGCAGTCGGTTCCATTTTAGGCTAATGTATAGAGAAGAAACATCATGTCATCTACTATGCATCGAAGACTCTTTACAATTCTCAGAGGAATTATGCAACTACTGAGAAGGAACTCCTAGCAGTTGTGTATGCCTTTGACAAGTTTAAATCCTACCTCATTGGTTCGAAGGTCGTTGTTTATACAGATCATGCTGCTATTAGTTACCTCCAAAAAAGAAATATGCAAAACCCAGGATGATCAGATGGATTCTCCTCTTGCAAGAATTTGATCTGGGGATAAGAGATAAGAAAGGAACAGAGAATGTTGTGGCTGACCACTTGAATCGTATCCATACCCTGGATACTGAAAAGATCCCAATAGACGACTCTCTTCCAGATGACCATCCCATGAAAGTATCAGAAGCTACTCCGTGGTACTCAGACTATGTGAACTTCCTCACCGTCGGTGTCATCCACCCTGAATGTACCAGAAATGCACTAAAGAAATTCATGCATGATGTGAGGCAATATCACTGGGATGAACTGTACCTCTTCAAGCTCTGTGTTGATGGTCTCTATAGACGTTGTATCGTTGAGGAAGAAGCCCCACTTGTTTAGAGCAATGCCACTCAGGCCCAGTTGGAGGCCATATGAGTTCTAAGAAAACTGCTTTGAAGGTTTTGCAATGCGGTTTCTTTTGGCCAAACATATCCAGAGATGCCTACAACTTTGTTCTATCATGTGACAAGTGCCAGAGAATGGGTAACATTACAAATAAAGATGAGATGCCACTTAATCTATGGCAAGAAGTAGAGATTTTTGATGTTTGGAGAGTGGACTACATGGGCCCATTCCCATCCTCGCATGGATTTTGCTATATTCTAGTCGCGGTGGATTATGTCTCTAAATGGGTAGAGGCCATACCAACCATAACTAGAGATTCCAAACTTGTCATCAAAATGTTCAAAGATATCATCTTCCCCCATTTTGGAGTCCCACGCACTGTGATCTCCGACGGAGGTTCTCATTTTCTAGAAAGAAGCTTTGAAGCGTTGTTAAGAAGTGGTGTAACACACAAGGTAGCTTCCCCCTACCATCCGCAGACAAGTGGACAAGTAGAGGTATCAAACCGTCAACTCAAAGCTATCCTAGAAAAGATAGTAGGACGCAACCGAAAGGATTGGTCAGTAAAAATCAATGACACCTTGTGGGCCTACCAAACTGCTTTCAAGACTCCTCTTGGAACAACACCCTTCAGACTCATCTATGGAAAGTCATCTCCCCTGCCCGTAGAACTGGAACACAAAGCTTGGTGGGCAATCAAATAGCTAAATTTTGACATGAAGAAAGCGGGCCAAGCCAGGATGCTGTAACTTCAGGAGCTGGATGAACTCCGGATGATAGCTTATGAGAATGCTAGAATCTATAAAAAACACACAAAGTTGTGGCACGATGGTCATCTGAAAAGGAAGGACATTCAAGTGGGAGACCAAGTTCTACTGTTCAACTCAAGACTGAGGTTATTCCCAGGGAAACTCTGTTCCTGATGGTCCGGACCGTACATTGTCAAAAGCATCTACCCACATGGTGCTTTCATTTTATGGAGTGAATATTCAGGAGAATTTATAGCTAATGGTCAATGCTTAAAGAGATATTTCACCAGAGCTGACACTAGCACGGAGGAATTGATAAATCTCTCCAAACCAACATATCTACCAAAAAATTGAAGGAATCAAGTCGAGCCAACAACATAAAACAAAGGCGCTTGTCGGGAGGCAACCCGACCCTTACCTTAGATTTTTACTTGAGGTTTTAGTTTTTGAAAATGTATCACAAGATGCAATCTTAAGTTCTGATAATTTTTATTCTTGAGATTTCAGATGGAGGACGTGTCGCCGAAAGGAATGCAACCACATTTGGTGGACCAACCGGTATGATTTTTCCCCTCCATCTCAGATTTAGAGTTTGCTCGGAATGAGCAAATTTCTAAGTTCGGGGTGGAGGTTGGGTGGTACGTACTTTACTTTCCACCCACTCCTATCTGTTTCAGGCTTAAGATTTCATAGTTGCATTTTCAAGCAATTTTGAACAAAATTTTTGAAAAAAATTCAAAATTTTGAAGTTTTCAAAGTAGTTTGTATAGAAACTTGATGAAGTTTTGATGTTTTGTTTCAATCAAAGCCATTACCTAGTTGGCTCTCATGTTTTTCAATGCAGTTTTGAACCATTATACCCTCCTTATCTGAAGCGAAGCCTCAAGGGGGACAATTTCTAAAACTAGCCAATGGTTAGAAATCACCGTGTGAAGCTTATGAATCCTAACATCATGCTCAGTGAAAATGGCAAGTATCTGCCGAACTAAGAGGGATCAAACACATTGTGCTTCCTAACTGACTAGTGGAACAATAGCATGGAATCTCCACCGGATCCACATCAAGTCATTATTTGAGTAGAGTATGAGAAGGAGAACGACCTGGTGCACTAAATTGTAAATCAAGTTGCATTCTGATCTGAACTCTCTTCTACATGTCTTCTATCATCTTCTTACCCCTCCATCCATAAAAAAGAAACAAAAATAGCCAAAATAGTGCCAAACCCTAAGTTCGGGGTGGCACACCTCCTCCCTTTTTATTCACTTCTTCCATACCTCTCGCTATGTAATAGGGCCATACCACCAAGAAAAGATGCCAATGTGTACACAAAATATGCAATCTCGAGTCGAATAGAAGAGAGATTCACATAAAAAAATAATATACTAAGAGTTGTTGTCAATTAAACTGAAACCATATAATAAAAATCTTGATTTGAATAGAGAAGAGATTTATTTTCTTCCTTCCATACCACCCTTCACTTCCTTTTCCACCTACTGGCACAATGAATGCCTACTTTGCCAATATCTTGAAAAACACTAGTGTCAGATCAGGTGCACACTTGTTGTTATGCAGGTGTCTCTAGACTCTTACAAAACACTTAGACATGCTTGATGTTGGAAAAAGTAGGGAGGAAGTGATGTTGGGAAATGAACTCAGGAATGAAGATATGGTAAAATGTGTTCAGTGGTCTCAGGAAGTTGAGATGCTTAGTCATATAGTATAGAGAAGAAAGCAATCGTGATGTGAAGAGGAGGCAGTCACATGAGTGAAAGTATTCATTTGGCGACTATTTCAGATTTTTTGTTACTCAAAGATGAGCAACGTTTAAGTTCGAGGTGTTTTGATGAATGTGCATTCATTAGGGTTTAGTCACCTCATCTGGCCCAGTTTTGCTTACATTCTCCCGTTTATTGACTATATCTTCTAACATTTGACTTGTTTTGGTTTAATCAGAATTATCCCTATTTTTATAGAATTTTTTGCACCTTTGTGTAGGTCATTTTGGGCAAGTGGGCCTTGTATTCTCAGCCCAATACTCCATTTTGGGCCTTGGTCTATTCGAGCATGCTTGGGCAAGTAGCAGTCAGTGGCTCCCTTCTTTCCTCCACAGGCTCCTGCCCTAATCACGACTAGCACAAGAACTACGAATACCTATCCGTGATTCCTAGATTGCGATCATCATCCACCTCCCACACACCACGACTGCTTCCCACACCCGCGGTCTACACAGCCACCAACCGCGACCCTGCTCTTCTCTCCTCCACACCTCGACCTCCCCACTTTGCTAATCGTGACTGCCTCCCTCTCGGCGAACCAAGAACCATGACCAGATCTCCTCGCGCACATGGCTTCTCCACATTCAAACGTCATCCCGTGGTTTCCTTCTCTGCACCTCGACTGCCTAACCGCAACCCCAAGGCAAGAAACCACGACCCAGGAAGGACAACCACGACTACCCTTTTGCCCGCGGTCCTCCTCTGCAATGCACTACGCCCGAAAGATCGCAATCGTGACCTGCTACCCTAACCGCGATCTCTGAAACCACCATCACGGTTCTATCTCACAACCACGACTAGCTACAACCCTACCTCTGCTTCCATCACACCCTTGCACCTCTACCTGCTACCCTTCGTCTCAGTCACGACGGCAACAACTACGCGCCGACCCAAAATCGATAGCACACTAAAACTGCTACCTCAGCAGAAGAAAACCGCGAAAGCACTTTCAACTATCGTGACCAAAGAATCTTGACCAACAACCGCGACCAGACAATCGTGACTTGCTGCAAATAACCGGATCGTGAAAGTAAGGCGGTGCCCAGCCTGCCTATAAATAGAACGCTACCCATGCCATTCAAGGCATTCTCTCCCAACTCCGTTGGGCTGTAGGTCTATCCTAATCCTAAGGAGATGATCTCCACAGCCAAGAGCCTGCCTCTGTGGTAGTCTTGCACCCCCATTCATCCAGATCTGAGGTGGAAACCCAGACCTGCAAGCCACTCCATCCAGATGTAGATCTATTGCATCTACACCGTGCCTACACTACCATCGCGTCCAAAAGTTGCTCCTCCTGTTGTGAGCAAGGACTACGAGAAGAGAGAGAAGGTGGAGAGAGCCTGTCTACTGTGGTGTTCTTCCCTCCTCGTTCGAATCTGCCCCGACATTGTGTAGAAGACTATTTCTCCACCGAGCTACGATCATCTTCTTCATCATGCTCATGGCACAATCTTCTCTCTCCCTTGTTCTTCTTTTTTCTCCCATCATGAGCGAGTGGTTTCCTTTCACTGGGGTGTAGGGACAAGCCCCACTGCCCACGCTCATATGTCTTTTCATTAAAAATTCCATGGCATGTATTTAACTTTTCATTTAGTTGTTAATCGTCGATGTGTGCTTGTGGATTCATCACCTGCTTGCATTTATCTTGTTCGTTCCTATGTTGTGAGAACTTCAATATGTAGGATTTGAATGTCGATTAACGCGGTTGACTCCCTGACTAGAAATAGAATGGGATTCCCTAAGGTCATAAGTGTATGATCTGTGAGGGGACGAGCCATCTAGACCACAGTGATGCTTCTGTGTGCCTAAACATCCTAACGGAGGGCCACAGCTTCAGTTGGATATATGTATCTTCAGAACCGTAAGTGCATGATCTGGATGGCGACGAGAAATCGGATGCCTAAGGTGATGCTTATGTGAACCTAAGCATCCTTCCGGGAGGGTTCACAACAGTTCTATTTGGATGGTTATATCTAGCCTGGATGTTTGTGTTTGGATGTGTTTGCATGTGTAGCGGTGGTAAAACCTGAGACCATCCCAGCGATCCCCATCATTAATCTGTAATCAACTTTTAATCATGCTCTTTACTTTCCTCGCATTTAGTTTAATTAACCTCAAATCAACCTTTGTTCTAAATATTAGTCTTGATTCAACTAGATTCGACTAGTAAAAGATTCTTAAAAATGTTGTCCCTTGGGATTCGATGCTAAACTATACTGCGATAAGACTCGTCTGCTTGCGGGTGGTATTATTGCATAATGTTTTGGTAAAACTCAGGGATTTCAGCCCTAGGTGAGTTTGTTAGTGTGATAATATAGCACATCAATAAGTTATCCAATTATTGTTCCTATGAACAATTATCAAGTAGATGAGCCAACAGAAGTAGATCATGCTCCTAGTCAGGTTGAAAATGAACAAGTTGATCATGTTCATGATGAGGGACAATCTGAAGAGCCTACAGAAAATGTAGAACCCAATGTTGAATTAAAGAAGATCCACAAGATCAAAGAGGTCTGTCATTCCATATGATTATGTTGTATACCTTCAAGAGACAAATATGGACTTTGAAGATATAGATCCCTTATCTTTTTCATAAGCAATGGGTTGTGAAAATTCATCTAAGTGGCTTGATGCCATAAAGGAGGAACTAGCATCCATGGATAAAAATCAAGTATGGGACCTTGTACCTTTGCCAGAGAATATTAAATCTATTGGTTGTAAATGGGTCTTTAAGACCAAAAGGAACCCAAATGGTGAAATTGAGAAGTACAAGGATAGACTTGTTGCTAAATGTTTCATGCAAAAAGAAGGCATTAATTATAAGGAGACCTCTGTTCCAGTCTCATCAAAGGACTCCTTTACGGTAATCATGGCCTTAGTGGCTCATTTTGATCTTGAGCTACATCAAATGGATGTAAAAATGACATTTTTGAATGGAGATTTATCTGAAGAAGTCTATATGGACCAACCAGAAGGTTTCATTGATGATAGTAGAAGTCATATGGTTTGCAAATTAAAGAAATCAATTTATGGACTTAAACAAGCATCTCGACAATGGTATATAAAGTTTAACACCATTATATCAACTTTTGGGTTTAAACCAAATGTTGTTGATCGGTGTACATACCTCAAGGTCAGTGGGAATAAGTTCATAATATTGATTCTTTATGTGGATGACATTATACTAGCAAGTAATAACCTTGCTATATTAAATGAAACTAAAGAATTTCTTTCCTCTAACTTTGAGATGAAACATATGGGAGAAGCTGTGTATGTACTCGGCTTGGAGATACATCGAGACTGAGCTAAGGGCATACTCAGTATATCCTAGAAAACTTACATATCTCAAGTTTAAGAGAAGTATGTAATGAAAAATTGTTCACCTGGACCTGCACCTATAGTTAAAGGAGATAAGTTTAACTCCAAGCAGTGTCCTAGTAATGATATCAAAAGGAATGAAATGAGGAAAATACCATACACATCTGCAGTTGGGAGCCTACAATATCTCCAGATATGCACCCGACCGGACATTGCTTTTTCTACTGGAATGCTTGGTCATTACCAAAGTAACCCTGACATGGACCATTGGAGAGCTGTGAAGAAGGTGATGTGCTACCTGCAAGGAACAAAGGATTACATGCTTACATATAGAAGGACAAACCACCTTGAGGTTATGAGATATTCAGATGCAGATTTTGCAGGATGTCTAGATAGTAGGAAGTCTACAACAGGCTATGTTTTCCTACTAGCCGGTGGTGTAGTATCATGGAGAAGTATTAAGCAAAGGACTACAACTTCATTTACCATGGAAGATGAACTTATCGCTTGCCATGAAACATCATCACAGGCAATATGGCTTAAGAATATGATATAAGATCTTAAAGTTGTTGACTCAATTCATAAGACAATACAGATATACTGTGATAATGAAGCCAGAGTCACTTTTGCTAATAATGATAAAAACACAATGGCATGCATACATCTAGACATAAAACTCTATGTTGTCAATGAGCGAGTTGATAACAAGATGATACAAATTGATCACATTGGTACACAATAAATGATATCAGATTCTCTTACTAAAGGGCTAGCTCTAGGATTTTATACATCTCATGTAAGGAATATGGGTCTGAGAAAGTTATTTGATATGTAATGAATAATGTGATTTGACAATGTAATAGTGTGATCATATATTTGACTCGCTATTTCTGTTTTAATACTAGTAATAACAGAATGTCGATTTTGACATCAAGTTGGACAAAGGAAATAGGTTTTGAGGTCAACATATATATAACTTTTACATCACTATATATAAAATGATTAGATATTTTGGTACATAGAAGGAAGTATTCATTTATTGAGTATCAACCACTATGATTCATATCTGAATTTTATGTAGACGTGTTTATATGGATGCATCAATGGAAAATGAATAAATATGATTGCCATGGCATTTTGGGCCAAGTGAAAAAATGTTAATATATCCCCATTGGTGTGGCCCAAAATATAAGTTATTTATTTATTAAGTATTTCCTGAAGGAATGCATCCATTGGGTTGGGCAGTTCTCCATAACTGTTGTGTCTCTTCATGATGGAAAGAGAGAAAAAAAAGATATAAATATATAGGGTATTTTGGTCCTCTCTCCAGAGAATCTATTCGTAACTGACTTCCATCGTTGGAGAGTCCATAGGAGGGAGAAACCAAACGCTTCCGTAAAAACTTCTGCTCTCTCATATCTCTCATTTCCGTTGTGCAATGCAAAACGCAGCCGTGCAACACTGATGTCTGACACTGCCAGAGTCTGGAACGTAGTGTGATCATCACCGGGATACACCATGGAGACTTCAGAGTCTTCAGGTATGAGATAAAATCTCTAACAGATAATTATATAACAGTTGTCAAAGACATGTCGGATACAGTGCACAACTCAACCCAACCCAACAACAAAGTGCGAGTGGAAAAGATGCAAGAGGAAGTTGAGAGACACAGTGTGGTAAACCCAGGAGTGGATGAGGTCATTGAATTCGTTGAAGTTACTGATGGGGTTGATATGCTAGTCACAGAAATGGTATTACCTAACTTTAAACCTTCAGAAATCAAGCTCAACGAAGCGACTAATATGGAGGATATATTGTCATCTGTGTCAACACTCATGGGGAGAAAGAGCAAGGGAAGTGGTATGAAAATGAAGAGAAAGGGCAGTGTGAAACATGTTCCACCTTTAGGCCCTCGAAGGCGCAGTCCACGGGGAAAGCCTATAGACGTTGAGGTCACTGAGATTGTGAAGACAAATGTGCTAGCAGATAACAAGTCAAATGAGGAGATTGCACTCTTGGGTTCATCTGAAGATATCGAGATCTAGGAGAATTACATAAATATGAAAGTGTATGCCTTTGGGTATACTCGTAACTCATATTCTTATTTCTTGAACTTTTTCCTTTGTAATATTCGCTCTAGTATGTAATAGACGTTTATGGTGTGAAAAAAAAAAGAATTTAGTGACCTAGAATGATGCATAATACATGAAATTTCATAATATAATTTAATGACTTACATTCAATACATCCATTTTCATAACAAAATAACAATTACATCTAAAAAAGGAAACTACCTTAGTTGGATGAAGTGAAGAGGTTGACTGGAACAAGTTTTTTGAGATGGGTGGGCCAATTGGTTGGGGGAGAAGAATATTAGTTGTTGGTCGACTAGAGTACCTCTGGTGAGCAGCAGTAGGTGCTCTCGTGGAGTGAGGGGCAACAATAGTGCCCATGGAGTGAGGAGAAGTAGCAACATCAGTGGCTGGCAGTGATAGAACTAGTGGCTGGTGGTCTAAATAGTGTTGGTGGCTGGAGGTAGCAACGCTGGTGGTCCAAGCATAGTTATGGAGAAGGAGAGAGTAGAAATAAGAGTGGAAATAGTGACCAAGGATCCGAGGAAGACAGTGGCAAATGAAGGAATCTACGGTGACAACTACGGTGGCAACAACAAGGGAAAGAATAGAGGAATGATCAGTAGAGCTAGGTATTGAGGGTGATGAAAAAGAGAATGGAGGAAAAATAAATTTTGTGGGTGTTATTAAGTAGAACTTAGTCTCTAGTTGATCTAAAGAAACCAACACTATGAACTTACCCATTGGTTCTTTAAGCAAAACTGACTACAAAGTTCAATCACTATGATCGGTTCAACATTAAGAAATAGGCGAGAAATGTACTTATCCCTATTAAAATGTGTCACCTCTATAAGACCTATGTCATCAATTGTAAGAACTAAGCCAACAACTAAACTAAATTTGGGAGGGAAATAATTATCTTGATGCATGTGATGGGAATCCAGTATTGTCGGTTCTGGTAGAATGAGACGACACCACATGCTTTTTGGAAGTATTTTTTTCTTCTTCAGAGCACATGACCTCTAGCGTCAATTCTATAGAACAAAATTGATGACATAAACTTTTTGGAGGTCAAATTTACTTGGTGAGAAAGGTTGCTTAGTCTGTTTCTTATTCGACCAATGTGACACATGTTATGGCAAAACAATTTGGGGAAAATTGTATTTCACAGTCACTCTATAATGTCAGCTTGTTCCCAAGAAACCGATGTGACCCATGTTTTTTTCCTATATGGAAAGTCTTGACCAATTGTGATGTTTGTGCTTTACAAACCGACGATAGAGGTCGTAGTGTCAAGTTTCTTTAGAAACTGACATTAAGAAAAGTGACACTAAAGGTCAAAAATGTACTAGTAAATGTTAATCTCAATTCATTTGATTCAATTATGATGTCCTTAAAAGTTTTCATTTAGGTTCTATGATATTTCTATCCTACAATAATACCCATCCACTTATGGTAGCAATAATTGTACGTAGTTTAGGCAAAAACCTAGGGTCTTTTGCTTAGGACATTTTCTCGTGCAGAAAATCACATAAATGTTGACATCGTTTTTAGGAAAATGGAATATTTTTTGAATATATTTGTTGAGATCAATTAGTTTTTCCTTTTCAATTAAAATGAACTCTTATCTTCTTGAATTTTACTTGTGTTCATCTGATTCTATTCATTCCTATTTTAGGTTCCAGTCTAGTACATGCAACACTCTATTGGCATTGATGTTGTGCCTATGGACATCAATTTTGGAATAGATAGAACCTTCCATCATGCAAATAGGGAGAACATAAGTAGGATGGATGAGCGAGAAGTCACCCATCATGTGATATGCGCTCTTGCAGTCCAGAGTGAAATGCTTATGCAAGAGACAAGAGATGTTGTTGTAGAGGAAAATAGTTCGAGAGAAGTTGCATCCCTTTAATTTGAGTGACAAAAGAAACATACATACTTTTATGTCCCTAAAGCCACTTATAGCCATCACCTTATGGTTCCTCCAGCCATTACATACCCACAACTTGAAATTTGTTCACAAAGGGTTGTGATGATGCAAAGTAACGCCTTCACTGATCACAAAGGAGAGACTTTTAAGCCTAATTTCAATAGTTTCTAGATTTATGTGCTTGAAATAAGCAACCTAGAGTCTCACTAGATGCTATCAAACTCTAAATGTTCAAGTATTCCTTGATGAACAAGGCAAGGAGTTGGTAAAACAACATTGAGGTTGAAAATTTAATGACTTGGGAAGGACTGCAAGCCAAGTTTTTTGAGAAAAATTACCCTTCTTCTTGCACTTATCAAACAAGGGGCCAAATCACATGATTTTCCATGGTCCCAAGTGAATCACTTGTTAAATCTAGGGAATAATTCAAGAAACTCTCCATTGATGTCCTCACCTAGGAATCCCACATATGCAACTAATTGAAACCTTCTACCAAGGTATCTATGAAGAAATGAAGAAGATCTTGGGTTCCTCATCTGAAGGGATTTTGATGTTCCCAAACTTTTATTGTGATTAGGAAATAGTGAAATGAGGTTATGAAAATCGATCTCACTCATGAAGTGGACGTGGTAGTGTTCTCAAGGTGACCTAGGAAGAAGTCAATTTGAGGCTCAAGTTCTATTATCGAGTCCATGAAGTAGTTGGTCTTGAAGAAAGAAAACTTGGGACTTATCTTTCAATGCTAATGAGAGAAGAGGGCATCCACAAGAAATCCATCAATGTGTGAAATCTATGAATCTTTCCAATGAAGCTTGAAAAGGCAACGATCATTCTTCTATCGGGTATCAAATATTGTATGAAATCACAGTGAACAATGCACGGGGTCAAGGGATGATGGTCAAGTATAAGTCTTGAATTATATTCACAACATCCAAGGAAAAGGCTATTACAATCCCAAAACAATGCAAGAACTATATAGGATTTCAATATGGCAATCCAGATAATGCTAAAATGCTTCACAATTGAGAGGATGACAGGTGAACAATCAAGTTTGGTGTCATCCTAGATTCCAAACCAATCAAGAATAGAATTTTAGGAACTAGGGAAATTACTAAGGAGATTCCAAGTAAGATGATAAAATAAGGGGTACCAGTTGTAGAGTTCCAACTAAGTTCCCCAACAACAACCACATTGACAACAAGGGAATTCACTGCCATATGATCAAGATAAATTCTCAGCCATTCAACAGATCATGCAGTCCCAACAGACCATGATTTATATCAACAAGCTCATCAAAATTCTATTGAGTCATAGTTGGCTCAATTCTCATCTTGGCTATACCCCCTACAGGTGCATTTGTTGGACAACTAGAAAACAATCTTGAGAACCCAGAATAGTTGGACACCATTGACACCCAATTTGGAAATGACAACACATGATCACACCTTGCACTTGTCATGGACCCCATTGAAGATGAGGCTTTTGTGATGGTTGAGGAGTTAGTAGTATAGATAATGAGTGAAATCCAATGGTAGGCATGAAGAGGACAATGGGAAATAATAAGAAGACATGGGAAAGGCAGATGACACTAAAAAGGCATAGGAAAATGTTATTGTTCCATATATTCCACCGTACAAAACAAGACCCGCATCAAAATTGTTTGAACCATATTAATTTGGATACTTGCTTCATGAAGTTCAAGGAAGCTATGAGGAAGCTTCACATTGACGTCCCTTTTTTGACACCCTTGCTAAAATGTTGGTTTGGTCTAAATTTCTGAAGACACTTCTCGCAAGGAAATACACTACCAAAGAGTGTGAAACAGTGAAGTTAGCCAGGACATCTTTTGTGTTGTGATGAACAAGATGTTGAAGAAGCAGAAGGATCTTGATTCCTTTGGTATAGGTTGCTACATCGGGGACAACACATGAAGTAAGGGACTAGCAGATCTTAGTGCTAGTATTTCAATAAATGCATTTAGCCTATGTAAGAGTTTATGATCTACTAGTCAACTTTAAAAGTCCATGATGATCCAGTTAGCAGATTCTTCCATAACAAAGATAGTGGAAATTACCTACTTAAAGTAGGCAAGGACTCTTATGTTCCATGTGATTTCATTGTTATGAACATCAAGAAGGATCTTATATATCCTGTCATTTTTGGTTGTCCCTTTCTAGATACAACCCAATCCTTGATTTATGTAGAGATAGGCACTCTTATTTTGAATCTAGGAAAGGCATCAATCGAGTTTTGATCATATGAAAGTCCAAAGGGCATATCATTCATGCATGTCTTCCTACTCTACTGAATTGATAAGACATCCCAACTTAAGCAAGATAGACATGTTTCTAAATATCCTTTGTAGAAAACCTTAACTAGTCCATAAGCTTTAGAGTCAAGAGATGCATAGGTAAAACAATGTGTATTTCACACCTTTCAAGAAGACCTAAGGACTATTTTTTGAGTAACTGAACTTTTTATCTATTGGTGAAGAGGAATCATCAATGCCTAAGGCACCAAGAATGAAACCCCTACAGGAAGAGTTGCAATTTTTCTTTCTTGATGAGTAACAAGTCTATCCTATCAATATCAACATCGACCTCATGATAGAATAGGAGGAAATATCTTAATAGATATTAAGAATGAAGTTAGATTTATGGTACAAGATGATAGATCTCATAGGCGTTAGCTAGCCTGTATGCATGCATAAGATCCACATGATGGAGGATTAAAAACTATCTTGAGATTCACATTACATATTGAATCCCAATATGAAAGAGGTGGTCGGTTGGAAGTTATCAAGTTGATAGTTGTCAAGATTATCCATCCCACCTATATTTTTCATGGGCGAATCGTCTTCAAGTGGTCACCAATAAGGGAGGGACCATTGTATCCCTATGTGAGAAGAACAAAGTGATTCCCACTCTCATAGTCACAGTAGGGATAATGTTCATTAATTATAGGAAGCTAAACAAATCCAAAAGGAATGATCACTTCCCTCTCCCCTTCCTTGTACAAGCCCTAGAGTGTCTAGAACACCAAGAATTCTTTTGTTACTTGAATAAGTATTTTTTGGTTTATCAAGTTCCAATCACCCGGATGATCAAGAGCAGCACACATGCATTCATGAGGACAATGTTTGGGCTTTGCAGTGCCCAAACCACATTCCAACATTGCATGGCATCCATTTTTTTGGTTGATAGAGACAGTTATGAAGGTGTTTATGGATGGTTTCTCTATCCATGAAGATTCATTTCATTCTTGTTTGCAAAATTTCTCACTTGTCCTAGCTAGATGTAAAGAGGCACATCTGGTGCTAAATTGGGAGAAATGCTACTTCATGGTGAAGGAGGGAATAGTCCCGGGCCATAGAGTGAGAAAAAAGGAACTAAAGTAGATACATGAAGATTGAATTCATAATAAAATTAGCACAAAAATATATTGTGAAGGAGGTGAGAGCATTCTTAGGCCAAGCAGTGTTGTATACAAAAATCATAAAGGATTTCTTGAAGATTACAAAGCCTCTCACCAATATACTATTGATGTATGTTAAATTCATATTTGATTTGGCTTGCATAGATGGCTTCAAGTACCTAAAAGCTACTCTCATTTCCAAATTGGTTTAAACCTTTTGAGATCATGTGCAATGCAGTGACTATGCCATGGGATCAGTTTTGGAACACCAAATTGACAAGAGGCATCACATGATTTATTATGCCTCGATGACATTAGATAAAGCACAAAAAGACTATGCTACTAAGGAGAAAGAGTTGATTGTTGTAGTCTATTTTTTTAGTAAGTTCATGCCATATCTTGTAGGGTCCCAAGTGATTGTCTACATTGACCATGCATTTATTTGATAATTTATTACTAGTAGACACATCCATATTGAAATGTTAATTTCATTTGATTGGGTTTAATCATGATTTCTTAAAAAGATTATCCTTTTGGTTCAATCCTAGCACTATCCTACAATAAGACATGTTTGCCTACATATGGTTATTATTGACATTGTTTAGGTATAAACCTAAGGAGTTTTTGTTAGGTAAGTATGATCATGCACTAAATCACACGTCAAAGACCTATCTCAATACCACATAGATGGTGCCCTGAGAATCACAAAAATAACTCCGTGCCACTGACATTGCTATTGGTGGTACCTACATACTTATAATTGGATAAGAAAATAAGAAATTTGATGGCACCAACTATGTTGTTATTGCCAACATCAAAGTATTAATGGTCATCATTTTTAGTCTAAAAGAAAGGATCTTGATATTTCCTAGATGACTTAGGATTCTATAAAACCTAAGTCATGACATCTATCAAGAACACATCATAGAGAATCACACATCCGGTCCTAGAATATGAGGAGGAGACAAGACAAGGCAGAAACATGAGGAAAAGATGATCTTGTCACCTTGGACGAGCGATTTGGAAGCTAAAACATTGTATGTTTGTGCCCATCATAGGAGGCGATTATCATTATTCTCAATTCCCTAGCTCTATCTAATTATTTTCATGTTTTCTCCCTTATCAAAAATCTTTTGTGTGACCATGTCCAATAGTGAGGTGATCCCTTCTTCTTTAGGATTGAGGAGTAGTCTAGTGTCCATTTGTACACCATGAACTCTATTCACAAATAAATTTCATTGGCTAGAATTTTAATGGTAATATGTTTTGTTTTGCCATGTTCATGACTGGTCACCCTGTTCATGCTCATATGCTTTCTCACTTCAAAAGAGCGATTAAGTGTTGGAAAATTTTCATTAACATAATTAATAATCTATTATGAAAGTGGGAAAACAATTGTGAGTTTAAGTATCATGAGAGAGATTGTTAATCATTTAGTCTTTTACTTGGACACTATAGAAATGGGATTTTGACTAGATTAAATAGTGTATTGCAATGCAAAAGTGAGTAATTCAAACTACACATCCTTAATTATTTTGAAGCAGTAATGATTTGCTTTTTGTAATACTGAAATTAAGTATATATTGTATCACAGTTAAATTGATAAATCTAGAGAATCCATCTCTCTAATTTCAAAAAAAATTATTAATACTTTCCATTGGTTTATCTGATTTGGTCTTCATTAATAGTAGTATATAGCCTCCCAATTCATGGATTTCAACACCCAGAACTCAAATTATAGTAATACTTTGACATATACACTTGCATTTTACACACATGATAAATGTGTGGCAATATCTCAATGTGATTTCTCCCTTTGAACTCCACCCCTTTATTTAGATAAGTCATGGGCATATATCACCAAAATATAATCTCATTCCTAATTGCAACTAAAAATATATCAAAATATAGAAAACTAATAAAAACATCCCAATCATCTAGATTTTAAAATAGACAAGTTGAATCACCCAGTTGACTAGTTATACATCCAATCGACCGGTTGTCTTGTCCTGGCCCATTCCATTTGACTCTGCAATTTAAAATCAAACAAGTCTCATTTTCCCTTGTTGCTTCCTAACTTGTGTCCAATTGACTGGTTGGGTTATCCAGTTGATAGGCTGGCTAGTTTCTCAAATGGTAATCGGTAGATCAATTTGTCTAATCATCCAGTCGACCGAATGGCTTACCGAATCTACTAGTTGGGTAGGAAATCATCCTTAACATTATTCAAAACCACTCTAATTAGGTTTATGATTGTGAACTTCAATTCCTTTCAGTATCCTTATGTGTATGACCCTATAGGTTCCATATTGTATTGGCAGCATGTCACAAGAAAAGAGTGTTATCGAGAAACCCGCATTAGTACCCAAGTGAATGGAATAGGTTGAGAACACCCTTAACTTATGAGTGCCCAATGTTACACATCAAAGTATAATCCCTTTGTCACAAATATCTGGATTGAACTCATGCATGGAGTAGTCATCATCTTATTACTCAATCTATGTTTCTTGAACCAGAGAATCTTATTGAGATTGATTGAGCTCAATATCATAAATAACAACATGAGCATAGATATGAATTTCATAGTCTCACTTATCAAGTGTCTAGGAGTTAACTGAAGGGAATATTTTCATCTACATCACTCTCAATAATCACACATGTCACTGTCCACCCAACCACTACATGTATGGAAACTCTTATTTATAGTCAAACTAGGTAGTGTTAAAGTAAACATAACATCATGTTATCATTGCAGTGACATCAAGTTTAAGGATCATAATCACCAATTTCACATTGAGATACAACTCTAACAGCCATCACATCGCTGGCATGTATCAATGGATTGTCCAGTACAACTTGTTCTTTAACAAGTACTCATGTATCTAAATTGATATCTTATATCATGAGTATAGAGGCATAGTCATCATTCAACACATACTAGTCTTATGTATTTTCTATTATATACATAATGATAACTGACAAGGGATATAACAAGAAAGAATACTCTTGAGTATGCATATAATCTCCTATTTAGGTCCTCGACCCAAACCATATGTCAGTGAGTCAAAACAATCTTAGGACATTATCACATGTAATATAATCTTGATATTGAAACAAATATAATAGTGTGTATTACCTTTTACTAATAATCAAATCATATACAATGTACACCCATTACAATCATCACATAGTGAATCTCAGGACATGCAACCAATAATGAGCACCCAGGGTTGATGAATATCTATACAATTTTTGATATCGCTAACAAGTTCTTTTTGCATATTATATTTTGTTATCCTTATGTCTCCTCTCTTTCCCCCCTTCTCTGACCCCTCCGTGGTGTGGGTATATGAGCACTCGAGGTTGATGGTCATTGATACAATTTTGTAACCCCTCACTTTTTGTTTTGAGGCAATTTTTCTCATGATTTTGTCACAACTTGCACGTATCATCCCTTTTCTATATAAAAAAATCTAATTTAATTTTGTCAAAATTTATGATATAGCAAGGGTGTTGTGGGGTGTCGAACACCTTCCCCTTGCATAACTTGATGCATTACTGGATATTTGGTTCACCTTCTAGTGTAGCCACCCTCTTTCTGAAGGCTTTCATGGTTACCTCATTTTCCCTTAAAACATGTGGTGATCCTCTACTTTTTTCTCCCAACATGTCTGTGATGTTCACATATATGATATCTAGTCTCTTTTCACCCAAATATTAGAATACATACCGGAATTCGGAGGAGCCTCCATGAATATAGATCCATAGTAATGGTGTGCAGATGCAACAGCAACGTCTAGACAACAGAGAAGAATCTCCCGTACGGATGCGAGGGGTGTTCTCTGATGGAAACGAGCCTTCCCAAGTGGAAGCGTACGTCAATAGGAAATAGGTTTCTCTCTCCTGATGGGTTCTTTAATGGGTAGAGTTGGTTACAGGGATAGATCACATGGAGAGAGGACCATCCTATATATAATAAATCATAAAGCCACTTTATCTACCATGAAGAGGCATGTCGGTTAAGGGAATCCATCCCATCTCCAACAGATGCATCCCTTTATGGAAATTGTTGTTATTTAATATTATAATTATTTTGGGCCACACTAAAAGGTATTTAACATTTTCCCACTTGGCCCAAAATGCCATGGCAATAAGATTTAACAATTTTCCATTGATGCTCACTATAAATACTTCCATATAAAGAATTAAGTATGAGTCATAGTGGTTGATACTCAATAAATAAGTACTTCCTTCTATGAACCACAATATTCAATCATTTCATATGTAGTGACATAAAATTTATGAATAGGTCAACCTAAAACATATTTCTTTGGTCCAAATTTATATCAAAACTGACATTCTGTTATAACTAGTATTGAAACAGAAACAGCGAGTCAAATATGTGATCACATAATAAATGTTATTTTGTCACATTACACATAAAATGACATTCTCAGACCCATATTCTTTACATGAGATGTATACAATCCTGGAGCTAGACCTTTTGTAAGAGGATCTGAAATCATATATTGTGTATCAATATGACCAATCATTAACATCTTGTTGTCAACTTGCTCATTGACAACATAGAGCTTTATGTATAGGTGTCTGCATGCAGTTGTGCTTTTATCATTATTAGCAAAAGTGACTGCGTCTTCATTATCACAATATATCTGTATTGGCTTATGAATTGAGTCAACAACTTTAACATCTTGTATCATATTCTTAAGCCATATTGCATGTGATGATGTTTCATGGCAAGCTATAAGTTCAGCTTCTATGGTAGATGAAGACGTAGTCCTTTTATTAATACTTCTCCATGATACTTCACCACCGGCTAGTAGGAAAATATAGCCTGTTGTAGACTTCCTACTATCTAGACATCCTACAAAATCTACATCTGAATATCCCGTAACCTCAAGGTGGTTTGTCCTTCTATATATAAGCATGTAATCCTTTATTCCTTGCAGATAGCGCATCACCTTCTTTACAGCTCTCCAGTGGTCTATGTCGGGGTTACTTTGGTAACAACCAAGCATTCCAGTAGAAAAAGCAATGTCCAATCTAGTGCATATCTAAAGATATTGTAGGCTCCCAACTGTAGATGTGTATGGTAATTTGCTCATTTCATTCCTTTCTATATCACTACTAGGACACTGCTTGGAGTTAAACTTATCTCCTTTAACTATAGGTGCAGGTTCAGGTGAACAATTTTTCTTTCCATACTTCTCTAAAACTTGAGATATGTAACCTTTCTGGGATATACTGAGTATGCCCTTAGCTCGGTCTCGATGTATCTCCATGCCGAGTACATATGCAGCTTCTCCCATATCTTTCAACTCAAAGTTAGAGGAAAGAAAATATTTTGTTTCATTTAATATAGTAAGATTATTACTTGCTAGTAGAATGTCATCCACATAAAGAATCAATATTATGAACTTATTCCCACTGACCTTGAGGTATGTACACCGATCAACAACATTTGGTTTAAACCCAAAAGTTGATATAATGGTGTTCAACTTTATATACCATTGTCGGGATGCTTGTTTAAGTCTATAAATTGATTTCTTTTGTTTACAAACCATACGACTTCTATTATTATTAACGAAACCTTCTGGTTGTTCCATATAGACTTCTTCTGATAAATCCCCATTCAAAAATGTCATTTTCACATCCATTTGGTATATCTCTAGATCAAAATGAGCCACTAAGGCCATGATTACCCTAAAGGAGTCCTTTGATGAGACTAGATCAAAGGTCTCTTTGTAATCAATGCCTTCCTTTTGTGTGAAACCCTTCGCAACTAATCTAGCCTTGTCCTATCAATTTCACCATTTGAGTTTCTTTTGGTCTTAAAAACCCATTTGCAACTGATGGGTTTAATACTCTCTAGTAAAGGTACAAGGTCCCATACTTGATTTTTATCCATGGATGCTAGTTCCTCCTTCATGCCATCAAACCACTTAGAGGAATTTTCACAATCCATTGTTTGTGAAAAAGATAAGGGATCAATATCTTCAAAGTCTATATTTGGCTCTTGAAGGTATACAACATAGTCAGATGGGATGGAAGGCCTCTTTGATCTTGTGGATCTTCTTAATTCAACATTTGGTTCTACAATTTATGTAGGCTCTTCAAGTTGTTCTTCATCATGAACATGATCAATTTGTTCATTTACAACCTGACTAGGAGCATGATCTACTTCTATTGACTCATCCACTTGACAATTGTCCATCAGAACAATGATTGGATAGCCTATACGTCTTTGACTAGGTGCAGGTGCGACTGAATTATCCTACACTTCATCAAAAGATATATTTTGAAGTAGGTCATTCCCACTGAGGTGATGATCCTCCAAAAATCTAGCCTTACCCCTCTCAACTATTTTTTGTGTGTGAGATGGATAATAAAATCTATATCCCTTTGACCTTTCTGGATAACTAATAAAAAAACAACTAGTGGTTCTTGGGTCAAATGCCTTCTCATGTGGATTGTAGATTCTAGCTTATGCACGACATCCCCATATGTGCATATAGTTCAAGGATGGCTTCCTTCCTGTCCATAATTTATATGGGGTTTTCTGGACAGACTTGCTAGGAACCTTGTTTAATACAAGCACTGCTATCTTTAAAGCCTCACTCCACATTGTAGACGGAAGGGATGAATTACAAAGCTTTGCACGAACCATTTCTTTCAATGTTCAATTCCTTCTTTCAGCTACACCATTTTGACTTGGTGTGCTTTGCATTGTATATTGAGGTACAATACCCTCTTCTTGAAGGAAATGTGCAAATGGTCCCTTTCTTTGTCCCATCTCAGTGAACCTTCCATATTATTCACCTCCCCTATCTGATCTGACTATCTTAATCACTTTACCTAATTGTTTCTCTACTTCAACCTTAAAGTCCTTAAAGGCTAGAAAAACCTCACTTTTGTCATTTAGTAAGTAGAGGAACATATATCATGAATAGTCATCGAAAAAGGTTGCAAAATATTTTCCCCTGTAAAGTAAGGTGGGAAAGGTTCACTAATATCTGTGTGAATTATTTCTAATGTTCCATTACTCCTCTTGGCACCCTTTTAGAAGTGTTGGTTTGCTTAGCCTTTATGCATTCAACACAAGTTCCAAAATCAGTAAAGTTTAAAGGCCCTAAAATGCCCTCCTTTACTAATCTTTGGATTCTTTTTTTGGAAATGTGTCCCAACCTTCGGTGCCAAAGAAGTGATGATTGCTCATCTAACAATGTGCGTTTATTACCAATAACATTATGCTGGACTGTAAAAGATTTCTCAAAATGAGGGCTTAATTTAACTTGATAAAGAACATTTATTAAGACACAAGTACCAATTAAACTAGAGCTTTTATACAATGATAATTGTACACTTTGAAGAATAAAACCATAGTTTAATTTATCTAATCTAGAAACAGACACTACATTTCTACTATAGTTTGGTACAAAAAAGGTATTTTCTAAGTCCATCAACTTTCTATTGTCAAAGATTAATCTGCATGTTCCAACAGCCTTTACGTGAGAGCCCAATTTATTTCCTGAATAAAGGACTTTTTCACGCTCCCTTGGTTTCCTTTGATTCAGAAATCCCTACAATGTATTGGAAATATGCACAGTGGCACCAAAGTCCAGCCACCAACTATATAATGGAATATTTGAAAGATGACATTCATATGAAACAAGAGACTTTATACCTTTCTTTTCCAACCATTTCTTGTATTTGAAGCACTCCTTTTTAGCATGTCCTTTCTTATGGAAGAAGAAACATTTCATATTAGCCTTGCTTCCTCCAGCCTTGCCATCACCTGGCTTGGACACTCCACCTAAGATAGGAGTAGTTCTCTTCATTTTTCCTTTACCCTTGCGGCTATGCTTGTCGTGAGTGCTTAAATGTGCAGTAGGAACCCCTTCATTCTTAAGTCTCTCTTCTTCTTGAACACACATGGCCAATAAATCATTTATTAACCATTTTTCCTTTTGTGAGTTGTAAGAGACCTTGAATGATCCATACTGACTAGGCAAGGAAGTTAAAATGAAATGAACAAGAAATATATCAGAGATAGATAACTTCATCTCATTGAGTTGTGTGGCAATATCTCTCATATCCATGATGTGTTCTCGGATCCCATAAGAACCATTGTACTTCATGGAGCACATCTTATCCATTAGAGTGTTGGCCCTAGACTTACTGGAAGAAACATATTGTTCCTCCACTGCCTTCAAAAAATCTTTTGCCAACTCAAAAGTGGGAATGGAGCGTCTAATATGCTTTCCCATATTCGCTTACATAAGCAACAAACTAAGCCTATTAGAAGGTTCCCACTTATCATAATTGACTTTTTCTGTAGAAATACTTTCCTTTGTAAGTGGTTGTGGTTATTTCACTCGGAAAGCTAAGTCTAAGTCCATACAACCTAATGTAAACATGACCTTTTCTTTCTATTCATTAAAATTTGAACCGTTGAGAGTAGGAATATTGTTATTTTCACCATACAAGGATGAGGAAATAACTGCAATAGTAAAAAAAAATATATTATAACCACAACTGAAATATAAAAGTAAATTTCGAGGTCTACTTTATTTACTTCTACAATGCTAATCACAATTCATCATTAGAAATCATCTTTAGATATTTTGTAACACTGAGTAGGATTAGTAAATAATGTGGACAAACTCACTCTAAAATGACCTATGTATTAGAAAATTAAATACTTTCACCTTTGGGCAAAAATATGTTTCTAATTTTAAAACATATGACACTTTGTATCATGCCAGACACAAATAGAGTTATCCACATTTCGGTAACATCATTTCACATATATCTAACTTTATGCAATGTTACTTACTAAACGTATACATATAAACTACCCATAAATTCACTTTTGTGAGATATATGGGTAATTGATTCTGATAAAATTTATTCTCTCATGATGCAACATTGGATCAGCAATAACGTCTTCTAGATTTTTCATGATACACAAAAACTGTGATAAATTCGATTACCATATATGGCCCATGTCCCCGACATACTAGGCACCAAAATGTGCAGTGCATGACACAGTGAATGGAATACACCATTAATGACCCAGAGCTTTACATCAAGTCAGTTTACATGACAAAAATAGCAATAATAAAAGAAATGGAGAGTCGAGTTGTGTGGAGCAAACAAACTATTGAGCCATTATAACCTTTTATGATTAGAGTACCACGATAGAACAAAAATATAAGTACCAACATACCGAATTCACCCATAGCGGCGCCCACCGAAAACTCTTTATCTCTTATTTAGGCATTAGAGGACCCGCCGCATCAGCCAAGAAAAAAAAAATAGAAACTACGTGGAAGGGAAAACTGTACCGGAGGATTATACATCTACACAAGCTTGACGATTTTTCAAGTGTGGCAGATTTAAGTTGAACCAACCTATAACACCAGTGACGATACACGGTATGGTTCGAAACTAAACCATGAACAAGAAGAAGCAACAAACATATCCGGCACAGACGCATCCGAGAAAAGAAAGTAACAGACCCCGATTTCAACATGGCTCTGATACCATTATTAGAATACATACCGAAATTCGGAAGAGCCTCCATGAATATAGATCCAGAGTAATGGTGTGCAGAAGCAGCAACAACGTCCAGACAACAGAGAAGAATCTCCCGTACGGATGCGAGGGGTGTTCTCCGATGGAAACGAGCCTTCCCAAGCGGAAGCGTACGTCAATAGGAAACATGTTTCTCTCTCTTGATGGGTTCTCCAATGGGTGGAGTCGGTTACATGGATAGATCCCATAGAGAGAGGACCATCTTATATATAATAAATCATAAAGACTCTTTATCCACCATGAAGAGGCATGCCGGTTATGGGAATTTATCCCATTTCCAACAGATGCATCCCTTTATGGAAATTGTTGTTATTTAATATTATAATTATTTTGGGCCACACTAAAAGGTATTTAACACCAAAATCACATATAGCACTACCTTTTCACTCAACATTAGGTTCAGCAAAATAAAATTTTACTAAACAACTATAGTCATCAACTACTAACTAAGGTTTACCTCTAACTTAGGAGTCAGTCATTACGTACATACAAAGTTTACTTTTGTACCCACAAGACCAAAGTATCTAAATTGAAGAAATGCTGACCGCATGACGATTTTCCATGTGAATGATTGTTTCATGTGTGTTCATATATAGAAGTGTGGTCTTATAGGCTTGGGGCTATGTGTGTCTCGTGCATTAGTCACAAAAACCCTCAATATGTACTATGAAGGGATGGGATTTTCCCGACTTAAGTAATTCATTGAACTTGATGATTAAGAAACCCATCTAGAATTTTGATAAATATCTTTTGGGGAGTGAATGATTTTGCTCATGGTTTATGTATGCTTAGGGTTTTATAATTATGTGTTTAGTAACTAAGTAGATATGTAATTACTCCAAGTTATAAGAATCTCTATGCATACAAAATTACAAGAACAATTGTTTCCTACGCTTGGAATCACACTTAGATATGGCGAGGTGATGTGATTAGCACTAAACTTCCCGATTCTGCATGAGGTTTGACATAGTTGCACCTTGTTCGATACTAATTTTTATTCCACTCAACATCCGAGGCATCAGCTACAAGGTTTTGCATTTCGTACATTTTCAGGAACATGAGTGTACTGGCCGCAGCTGGCTTGCTTAGACGCTGGTCAAGGCACAGAAATACGATCAATAATTAATGATGGTGATAGCTAGGCTATATACGGGAATGTTACATAAGACTTTGTGGGTTGCCATAAAGTGTCCGAATCTAGCCAGTTGGTTAATGTGCATATAGTCGGACTCCAAGCTGCTTTTCCAACATGTTGTGCTAGCCATACTAGTGTTCGGCAAGAAACCGAAGTTGACCATTAGGCCAAACCAAACTTGACCAGACCGACTAATTAAGTCTATACTACAAAACTCAATAAGGCCAAAGGATTTTTCCTCAAAGACATAATCTCTCACAAGTGTATTAATTTTTTCGAAGGCTTATCCCTGACCCCTGTAATGCTATCCTTTACGAGTATATTAAAATTTCCCGAAGGCTTATCCCCGACCTTTAGAAATGTATCCCAGACTATTATTTAATTTACCTAAGGATTGCCCCTGACCTCACTAATTTTTTTCATAACAATGTTAACTATATTAAACCAACCATTATCTCTTTTACTTCCGGGAAGAGTCCCTTTGATTGTGGACATTTATCCTTTTCCTTGTTAGATAATCATTATTGTTTGAATGGATCAGTCGTTGATTTTAAACAACAATTGCAGTTTCCTTTTTTGTACTCTGTTGAATCCTAATTCATTTAGACGGTGGATTACTTTCCAATACATGCGCCGCTTCTGAAAATAAAACAACGGCGCCCAAACTCTCGCTCCCCCTCCCGCTCCGAAAAAAGAACGACGCTGAAGTCTTGCTTCGGAAACCAGAACAAGCGCTCCCTCTCCTTGCGCCGCTGCAAGTCTTCTTCTGTCTGGTCTTCTTCGTCAGGATTCATCATGTTTTGCCTCTGCATTAGCCATCGGAAGTCTACGATTATTTCTGCAAGGAATCTTTGGCGTGGTTCGTCTACTGCAGCCAGGCCTAATCGGGTAACCGGCGACATTGGATAGGCCATTATCTGGTGGGTGCCTTCTCCGGGCATTAGATTGTTCCTTCTCCATTCTGCTCTGACGTTGGATAGGTCATTCTGTTTTTACCTCTACTGCTGGTGGGTGCCTTCTCCGGCTATTAGATAGTTCCTTGTATATTAAAATTATATCTCTCCCAGCACTAGGAATCATTATCCTCGGTCAATCTACCTAGACAGTGTTAAAGGAGCATCTTTTAAATCGCATCTCTGGGTGACCGACAAATGGTTAGGTCTTTCCTATTTTCTCTCCTCAAACAACAGTCTCCAAGGCTCAGTGGCGTAGTAGCAAGGATAACAAAAAATTATCATCTTTTCATTGCGGCTGAAGTCAGGTAATTTCTCATTTCTGAAAAAGGGTTCATGTATCTCTGATTTTTTTGTACATATATTATGAGTGTTCTGAAGAGTCTGTCTGAAAGAGAATATACAATATGTCTTTTTTTGTTTTATATAATAAAAATCTGAACTTGAGAGTCATTGACATATTTGTCTAGATATTACATCCATATTTTTACATGTCAACAATTCAAATGAGATGTTCTTGTTATTTTATAGAAAAGTTATATGTAAAACAATGATTTATTTGAGTCAAGATAGACATTAGTCTCCCCCCTCCCTCAACCCCTAGCAGAGGTCGAACGCTTAGAAGGGTGGTAAATTCAATGTGACTTCTGGGAATCAAACTCGGGACCTTTTATCAAGGGACACCGTGCTTGACCAATCTTATAGACGGGAATGATTTGTTTCGTACCTTGAGTTTGATTTAGGTTCTCTTTTTGTTAGAAATGTTGTCAATGCAATATTTAGTAATATTTTTTTATCTTAATTTTTTTTCGTGATGCTGATAAACATGTGAGATCATATTTAAGTTATAATATTAGATCACTCTAAAAAATCAGGTTTATCATCATTACATACTCTTGACAATCAGATATTATCAAGTGGTATTGACAATATCTTAGAGTTAGTATTAAAAAAATCATGATTGTCTTACATTGTTCTTCAATTATATAAGTTAATGACCTATTTTCTCGTTGAGTATGTATTATTTGGATACAGAAATCTCAACTTTTTTCTATACATAGGCCAAAATAGTATATATCTTAATTTTATAATATATGATCAGTCGTCATTATTCTAATTAATTATATTAGGCTGCTTATATTTAAATTTGTTACGGCATCCTAGAGCATGTCATTGTCACTTTGTTAGATCACCATAAGGCTAAAGTCCTGTTTACCTTAAAAAATCATGTTTGATCAGCATAGCGATGAAGACATATTTTTTAATAACTTTTCTATTCTTTTTTCTTTTCAGTTATCCTCTCTTTCTCACATGTTACCAAACAACCATTTTTAATAAATTTTCCATTCCCTTTCCTTTCCCGTTTGTCCTCTCTTTCCCAAATGATACCAAAAAACCATTCGTAATACCTATATCAACTAAATTATTAGCAATGATTTACTTTTAGAATTAATTACATTTGTCTCATGCATATCTAAATTCTTATCATTGTTTTATTATGAAATAAAATTCTGATATACATGTTTTTATTTTATTCATTTTATGCATGGTAAAAAATTAAGATCAACTAGATATAGAATATTTTTAAAGAGCATGCTAAGTTTGTTTTGTGAACTGCATTACTTGTACTTTTTCTCTACAAATGATAGATTTTTCAGTTAAGTCAAGTGATCTTAGCTTAACTTTGTTTACATTTAATGATGAAGATATTGTACTATTGAATAATGTCATGTTGTTACACATTAGAACATGAAGATTTAAAGAAGATAATAACAAATTAATAAATTCCTAATTTTAATAACACATTCAATACAATTTTAAATGATCAACTTTATGTGCTATGTTAGATGTAATAAAATATCATAAAAAGGAAAACTAATTAAATAAGGCATATCGTGCTCCAACTAGGCATATCTTGCTCCAATTTTTATCAGTAGATTTTTTATAACACGTTCAATTCTTGAATAATTTCATGTTGTAGACAATTACTATACTTACATGTGCATGTTATAATTTTTTTCTCATACATATTGTAGTGATATGTATTTCTGGTTCATATATTTTCAAATGACATATTCATAATTCAAATACAACTCTTTAATATAATGCTATTTTAGTTAAGTCAAATGATCTTTGTGGGCTCTGATCTCCAAACCATGACATAAACACGATTAAAACGTAGCGGAAGCGAATCGGAAATCAGCGGAAGACAAAAATCACGGGAAATTAAAACTTTTCGAGATAAGAGCTTGAATCCATAAAAGCTTCTTTCATAAAGAGAGATAAACTGTTTACATCTCTGGATAATTACTTCTCGAGTAATTATATACATCAAGATACAAAATCTCAAGATCACTTATACAAAAGACTCCAAGACCTGAGAGTACAGAGGACACATAGGACTGACTCTAACTACACCACATGGCAAGACAAATCTCCACCTGAGATTACTGCTGCCCCTGGTGCTGCTGCTGCTGAGACTGGTCACCTGTAGGTTGGTTCCTTCGTCTCCGGCATCCACCTAAAAAGTTGAAGCCTACGGGGTGAGACAATTATACATAATTGTCCCAGCGAGAGTTATAACTCTTCGCCAGAAGCTTTATTATAACATCAAAGAATATTTTAAACAGTAAAGCTTTCAAAGCATTCTGTATCAGTTGTAGGTATAACAAGATCTCAACTATTTAGGAGATATGGAGAATATAAACAATATTGCAATATAACATCAATCAACTAACTTGGAGTTATCTCTAACAAGTTATACTACATGGTTGATTATGTTTTACAAACAACATTATGCCCTGTGGAGATGAGGCTTACCACTCATACCCCAACTGATCGCTGAGAAGTCACATCAGTATCATACATAGGTCATTAAGAGAGCCGGATTCTCATGACCTTCACCTTCCTCAGTCAGTAAGAGGATCACTTGTAGGACATCTCGTGTCTCTACTACTATAGCTCACCAGGGTAAACTGGTCCTTCGCTATTCTAGAGTCACAGTGGCGTTCTGTACTCTCTTCGTCATCAGGAGGTTTCATATTTACCTACCACTGATACGGATATCTGTGCTTTCTTCGTCATCAGGAGGTTTCATGTTTACCTACCACTGATACGGTATGGAACTATAGTGAAGGATGGATGGATTTCACATCTACATCACTTTCCTACACTAGGATGTAAGGTTCTACACATCCATGTACCCCACATACTCAAAAGTATGTGCTCCAGGAGTTCCCTGAGGAAAACCTGTTTCACCATCATTTAATTTCTGACAATGATGGATCTATGATCAGGGCTCTACATTATACTTGATTAGTTAGGTACATTCAGTATTCTTTAACAGCATACATTGTTCTGCGACTAATAATAATAGCATAGCAGCTATAAAAGAAGAATACTAAATGTAACAGGCCTAACTCATATCAATCATCATTTCTCATTATCCTCATCACAAGTCATCTCTAAGGCATGACCTTGATGGTATTCATGGCTCTCACAGCCCATTATCAGCATAGGATGCCACTGGCAAGACATCAGATTACTTTACTTATTCATAAGGCTAACAACATGCCTTCAATGAATATAACATCAACATCCATACCTGGATATGATTACCTTCATATCAGAACATGCATGGTTAATACATCTGATAAAGGTAATACAACAATAAGGAATATACTTCCTACTCTTGTCATAAGAGTTAAATCTTTAATTCAAATCAAATAGAGCTTAATGCTCAAAAGCATGCCATTTCCCTTGAATTAGGGTTTACTATTCACATTACATATCATCACCCTTGAATTAGGGTTTACTATTCACATCTAGGTGAATTAAACTCATAACATCATCATGTATGAGTAACATCTTCATTGATGCTCTTGGATTAGTTAAAGGTTCATCATTTATCATAATTAGGGTTTCTATGATCTCACACAGGTGGATCATGCCCTAATTATGCTCACTTATGTGCATTGGAGATGCCTTACTTGAGTTTCCACTTTAAAAAGGGTACTTTCTCTCTCTAGAAGTACTTTCTCTCTCTAGAAGTACTTTCTCTCTCTAGAAGTACTTTCTCTCTCATCATAAGGTTAGGTGATGTCAACATCACTCTAAAACAGGTTGGGTTGAGTCATCATAGGCTAACATAGCCAAAAACATCACCATTATGTGATTAGAGTTACTTTCTCTCTCTTTCATCATACTAATGGTTGATGGTAACATTAGATTAGATAAAGTTGGATAGAGTCATTATGACTAAAAACATCATTCTCATGTAATTAGGGTTTGAATTGAGCAAGGTATAACTTAATTGACCCTTCAGGGGTATTTTGGTAATTCACCCTATTGATCATCATCATGGTCAAAAACCTTAGTCAAATAACCTCTTACTATCCTAGATTATCATTAGGGTTTGATTTGGGAAACATTGAACCATTTACATCATCAAATGATTGAATGAGGTCAACCTTGAATCACGTTGATTGATTTCAATCGTTAATCATCAATTGGATTGAGATTGGTTGAAAGTGTTGACCGTTTGCCCACTTTGACCTCAGGACCGCGAGGCCCTTCGCGGTCTTGAGACTGCAAGCCTCCTCTCGGTCTTGATACCGTGAGCCCCCTCTCGGTCTTGAGACCGCGAGCCCTCTCACGGTCTTGAGACCGCGAGGCTCTCATGGTCTCAGCCGCTTGGTCCTTCAACAAGGCTCAAAGGTGCAACCACTAATGTCAAACGATGTTGAAGCCTTCAAAAGGTCCAAACTATGTTGACCACTTATGGATTGGGTTAATCAAGATTATGCTTGACCAATTGGTCAACCAATTGACCCTCAATTGTTGACCAAGTAGGATTGAAATCGATTCAATTAGGGCCTATCAATGTTCACCCATCAACACTCAACAATGTGTATCAACACAAGGTTGAACTCTTCAATTGAGCTCCAATTGGGCCCAAACTTGGCCCAAACGGTCTTGAGGTCATGTGGGTGGACCCCACATGGTCTTGAGACCGTTTGCCCAAGATTTTATCAAATTCTAAGGTGATTTGATAGGGGTTGAACCATGATTGACCCACAAAACAGAATTTTGATTAAATTCATAACTTATTTGCGATTGGGTCCTCAATTGGTCAAATTACTCAACCCTAGACCTTCAAACGGTCTTGGGTGATTGTCCTCTCGGTCTTGAGACCGTTTGGATGAGTTCCAAACGGTCTTGAGACCGTTTGCCCATCAAAATTTTGGATTCTAGTGGAAATTCATCAAGGTTGAACAAATTGAGTTGATGATTATATCAATATTTAATTGCAATGTAAATTGGTGTAAAAGTACCTTTCAATTGGTCAACAAATCTTGACCCCAGACCTCCAAACGGTCTTGGTTGATTGCCCTCGCGGTCTTGAGACCGTTTGGTGACCCCCAAACGGTCTTGAGACCGTTTAGGTCAATCAACCCTAAAAACCCTAATTAGGTCACCATAATTTCAGTACTGATTTTACCTAGGGTTAGCCCTAGTATTCACCCTTCAACTCTTAGCCCGTTTGGAATTAGACCATCAAACTTGGTGAGTTGTTAATTAACATAATTTTGAACAGTAATCTCATACGGTCTATGCTTAGTCAACGACCTTACACGGTCTTGAGACCGTTTTCCCAAAAAGGCAATTTCAGACCGTTTGAAAATCAGCAATTAATTCATTTAAAGTTGTGGCTTAAAAAGGTCATATCTCCCGATTCCTTTGGAGTTAGTCTCCCAAATTTTGAGGGTAATTAGCCTATATAATTAGGAACAGATTTCTTATACGATCCACGCTCGGTCAACGGGGCCAAACGGTCTTGAGACCGTTTGCCCTGTCGCGGTCTCGAGACCGTTTGCTCACCTCGCGGTCTTGAGTCCGAGAGAGCAAACTGTTAGGACCGTTTAAGGAAAAGAAAAGCGGTGGGTTTTTCTTGGAAATCACGCCTTCATCTTCTAGCTCAAGAACAGTACAGATATCCCACGGGTTTGCTTGCAAAATAGCAGGGAAAAGTAGGGAAATACTAAGAGCTATCATCAAATCGCATATAAAGATGTACATAGTAAAGCATGGGTTTAGAGTTATAAAACCCGCCTAAAGCTTGCTTCTTGAGCTCCAAGCTTTCAAGCTCCAAGCTCTAATGGCGTCCTTGAGTTCTTACAGGTTGTCAAAGGTGAAAACTCCAAGGAAGGATGAAAAGAGACGGCTAGAAAGATAGGGTTTCGAGAATTAGCCATGAAGCTGACCTTGAATTCGAATTCTAACCATGGAATTAGGCAAGAAGAGGGGTTTAAACCTACCTTGCACCCCTTGTTCGTCCTCCTTAGCTCCAAGGCAGTCCTTGGTCGTCTTTGGTGAAATGAAACAGTAAGGGAACGAAGGGTAAGTTCCCTTGCAACTAAGGGAAGGAGAGCTTATATACAGGGGGTAGGATTTTCAACATTAGTTCATAAGTTGTCCATAATTCCAACTAGGTCCCTCCTTCTTTACTTGATTGTCCCTTCCTCTTTATTCTAAGGACAACCTTCTCTTAAGGTCTTAGGAAAAGAAAGTAAAGGAGAGCAAGCTAATAATGAGGTACATACATAAAGAGATATTACACATATACCCTGATTATTCAATCACAAGGCATATTTCATAACTTGATAACTCAATTGAGGTGACTTCCTCATCATTTCTTCTCTTTAATGATGGCAAGAGTCTAAAAAGATACATTAGATGACATATTTCACAATTGTATCCCTTAATTTGGGTAATTTGCATTTTACCCCAAACTAGGGTTTCAAGCACCGGGATTGCTTCCACAGCTGCACCTTGGTGCCTTAGCTTGGGAAATCCCTCGAACTTTGCTAAAGAGATTCTCATGATGTCTCAACATCAGAGGAACATCTCATCATGTGCAAATTGCAAGCTAACCCTTTCAACTGGGTAAATTGCACATAGGTCCCTGTATATCAAAACAATGCTACAACTTTAAATAAAAAGGAGCAAATACTGAAATATACTTTTATGAGAAACTTAATTACATGCTCAGAGTTAATCACAAAGATTTATTCACATATTTAGGCAAAACACCTAGGGTTAACTCATAACCCAGGTCAGGGATGTTACAAATTATCCACCCCTTACAAGGATTTCGTCCCCAAAATCGATAAAACATACTACAAGAAAAGGGCAGGATACTTCCTTCTCATTTCATCCTCTAACTCCCAAGTGGCTTCTTCAATACCACGATGGTTCCAGAGGACTTTCACAAGACTTATATCTTTCTTCTTTAACTTTTTAATTCGTTTATCAAGGATTGACACTGGTCCCTCCTCATAGGATATGTCATCATTCAATTCTACCTCCATAGGTTGTAGAACTGACTCGGTGTCTGGGTGACATTTCTTCAACATAGAAATGTGAAACACAGGATGTAACCTCTGTAATTCTGGGGGAAGCTCTAGTTTATATGCTACCTTTCCAATCCGTTCAATGATTGGATAAGGCCCCATATATCTAGGAGCTAACTTCCCTTTTCTTCCAAAACGAAGGACCCCTTTCTAAGGTGAGACCTTAAGATACACTTTGTCTCCAACCTGGAACTCTAAGGGTCTACGACGTTTGTCAGCATAAGATTTCTACCTATCCTGAGCAGTATTAATCTTATGTTGTATAACTTTAATCTTTTCCGTGGTTTGCTGTACCAGGTCAGGACCTAACAACTGGTGCTCACCAGTCTCAAACCAACACAAGGGTGATCTACAACGTCTACCATATAAGGCTTCATAAGGTGCCATATCAATACTATGCTGATAGCTATTGTTATAGGCAAACTCTATCAAGCTTAGGTGTAGATTCCAACTTCCGGTGAACTGGAGAACACATGCTCGCAACAGGTCTTCTAAGGTTTGTATGGTCCTTTCCGACTGTCCATCAGTCTGTGGATGAAAGGCCGTACTAAACCTTAGCTTGGTGCCTAAGGCTCTGTGCAACTGTTCCCAAAAATGACTTGTAAACTGAGGACCTCTGTCAGAAACTATTGTGACAGGAACTCCGTGCAAATGCACTATCTCTTGAACATACAACTCTGATAACCTTTCAGCAGAATAGGTTGTTTTGACAGGTAAGAAATGTGTTGTCTTAGTCAACCTATCAACAATTACCCAAATGGAATCATGTCCTTTGCTTGTCCTGGGTAGGCCAACAACAAAGTCCATGGTCACATGGTCCCACTTCCACTGTGATATGGGTAAAGGTTGCATTGTCCCTGCAGGCTTCTGGTGTTCAGCTTTAACTTGCTGACACACAGGACACCTCAGAACAAACTCTGCAACGTCCTTCTTCATCCCAGGCCACCAATACAGATCCTTCAAATTCTGATACATCTTGGTGCTCCCTGGATGCATAGCATACATGGAAGAATGGGCTTCTTCCAGGACTAACTTCCTCAAGTTGTCCACATCCGGCACTATCATCCTTCCATTATAACAAGCTACTTGATCTTTTGAGTCATGAAAACCATCTTGCTTCTCATTTCCATACTCAGATCTTATATGTTGAACTGCAGCATCATCTAGATGTGCTTCTTTAATCTGCTCTCTTAGGGTAGGTTTAATATGCATCTCAGCTAACAAACCGGCTAGCAATGACACCTTCAACTGTACATTGTCTTGCCTTAAAGAGATAAGCATATCTCTTCTAGAGCATACTAAAGAGTTTAGTTGTGCTCCATTCATGGTTGATGTTGCTGATTTCCTACTCAAGGCATCTGCAACAACATTGGCCTTGCCTGGGTGGTAATCAATTGTACAGTCGTAGTCCTTGATTAACTCCATCCAGCGACGTTGCCTCATGTTGAGCTCATGCTGAGAGAAGATATACTTAAGGTTTTTATGGTCTGTGAAAATCTGGAATGTCTCTCCGTAGAGATAATGTCTCCAGATCTTCAAAGCATGAACCACAGCAGCTAACTCTAGATCGTGTGTTGGATAATTCTCCTCGTGTTTCTTAAGTTGTCGGGAAGCAAAAGAAATCACTTGTTTATCCTGCATCAACACACATCCAAGCCCATTCTTGGAAGCATCACAGAAAACTACATATCCTTTTCCTTGTTCAGGTAGCACTAGCACAGGTGCACTTGTCAACCTCTCCTTCAGCAGCTGGAAAGATTGTTGACACTTATCACTCCAAGAAAAAGGAACATCTTTCCGGGTTAACTTGGTCAAAGGTAAAGCTATAGAACTAAAGTTCTTAATGAACCTTCGATAATAGCCAGCTAACCCCAAGAAACTTCGGATCTCCGTCGGTGTTTTCGATTGTTCCCATTGTAGAACAGATTCTACCTTTGTAGGGTCAACACGAATTCCCGAGGCGGATATTACATGTCCAAGAAAAGATACCTCCGGCAGCCAGAACTCACACTTGCTAAACTTGGCGTACAGCTTATGTTCTCTTAGCAAGGTCAAAACTTGGCGAAGATGTTGCTCATGCTGCTGGGCATCCTTACTATAAATCAGTATGTCATCTATGAAGACGACAACACACTGATCAAGGAAAGGTCGAAAAACTCTATTCATGAGTTCCATGAATGCAGTTGGTGCATTGGTTAGTCCAAACGACATAACCGTGAACTCATAGTGACCATATCTTGTCCTAAAGGCAGACTTGGATATGTCACTATCCTTAATACGGAGTTGATGATATCCAGACCTCAAGTCTATCTTTGAAAAGACTGTTGCACCACGCAACTGGTCAAAGAGATCATCAATCCTCGGCAGAGGATACTTATTCTTTATTGTCACTTTATTGAGTTGTCTGTAGTCGATGCATAACCGCATTGACCCATCTTTCTTTTTAACAAACAAGACCGGAGCGCCCCAAGGTGAAGTACTCGGTCGGATAAAACCTCTCTCAAGTAGCTCTTGAAGCTGTTTCTTGAGTTCTGCCATCTCGGCAGGCGCCATCCTATACGGAGTTTGAGCTATGGGTTTCGTATCTGGGATCAGATTGATTTCAAAATCAATCTCCCGAGGTGGTGGTATACCAGGAAGTTCTTCAGGAAACACATCTTCGAATTCCCTGACTATAGGAACTTCAGCAGGATTAGAACTTTCCTTGGTAACATCTACCACATGGGCTAAGAATGCATAACATCCTTGCCTCAACAGCTTATCAACAACCATAGCTGACACAAGACAGGTGGGCAGAATTTTTCTTTCACCTTGAAAGATCCATGTGTTGCTTTTATCAGCAAACACAGCCAACTTGGACTCACAATCCAAGACAACTCTATACCTTTCTAAGGTATCCATCCCGAGGATTATATCAAATCCCTGCATATCAAGTGGTATAAGATCCACTTGAATGCGATGGTCAGAAAAGAAAAGGATGCAGGGAGAACATACCTCCTGCAAAACGGCAGACCCACTCAACGGAGTCTCTAACAACAAACTATCTGCTCTATGGCTAACAGTCACATTGCAGTTACGAATCACTTCACGAGTGATGAAAGAGTGCGTAGCACCCGGATCAATCAGAACGGATACAATACAGGATGTAGACATATCAGAATATAAAAGTTTCATCTGACCTGCCACTACCCGTGGATTGACCACTGCTTCAGGTGGGTTCATAGCATAGAACCTCGCAGTCGCCTGGTGTTGAGGTGGTGCTGATGATCCAGCTTGAGACGCTTGTCCACGTCCTCGAGCTGCTCCTTGATGTTGTCTATTCTGAGATCCCTGTTGATTCTGTCTTGGGGGTTGTTGTGTCACACCGACAGGCCTAGAACGGCAATCCTTCATCAAGTGTCCCACCTTACCACAGTTGTAGCAACTCCTCTCCTGTTGTTGTGGTCTGGGTGGTCCAGTAACTGACACTGATGCAGAACTGTGCGTCCCTTGAAGTGGTTGACTCCGTCCTCTACCTCTGCTTGGTGTCCATTGAGTTTGAAAACTCGATCTGGGTGGTGGAGGGTTAGGTGCAGAGAATCTAGGTTTCTTGGAATCCCTAGATGAAGAACCCTGGAACTAGGGATATCTTTTATGGGTTTGTCTTTTCTCAACCACAGATCTCTCTATCCTTCGGACTGACTCAACGAAGGTAGAGAATCTTTCTCTGTTTTCTAAGGCAGACACAGGGGTTGACATATCGGAATTCAAACCCTTTTCAAATCTTCTGATTCTTTCCTCATCCGTAGCAGCCATGTGCGGACAGAATCGCAACAACTCCATGAACTTAGCTTCATACTCACTAATGTTCATCATACCCTGCCTTAGTTTCTCAAACTGAGAGATCTTCTCATCTAGGAAGGTCTTTGGAAAATATCTATTGATAAATTCCCGACGAAACTCTTCCCATGAGAACACTACCCCAGGTCTCTTCTGCTCTTCCATGTTCCACCAGTGACCAGCACTGCCTTTGAGAAGATAGACAGCATGTCTAACCTTCTCAGCTTCCGGAATCATAAGAATCCTGAAAGCCTTCTCTAACTCTGTCAACCATAAGTCAGCATCTGCAGGGTCGGCAGTTCCGAAGTACTCGGTAGCTCCGACACGACGAAGTCGTTCGAATGTCTTACCGATACCTTGTGCTTCAGGCTGGACAGGTGCCCTAGGTGCAGGAATGGGCATCCTATCGGTTATATGTGTCATGGCAGTCATAAACTGCCCGAACATCGTCTGTACAGCTGGATCACTCATGTCAGCTGGGTCGAACTGGGGTGGCTCTCTTGGCGACTCAGGTGCAGGTTGTTCTATTCTCGGAACTCTTGCACCGCCTCGAGGTGCACTAGCACTACTCTCTTCCACGTGCTTATCATGATGTTCTGACATTCTTATGTATCTTCTTCTCCTGAGGAGTAGAAGATTCTATTAGATAAGGAAGGAGTACTAAAGGTAGACTCGACATCCTAAGTCCTATGCCTCTGTAGACTCAACTGAACCTGGAGCTCTGATACCACTAGTTGTGGGCTCTGATCTCCAAACCATGACATAAACACGATTAAAACGTAGCGGAAGCGAATCGGAAATCAGCGGAAGACAAAAATCACAGGAAATTAAAACTTTTCGAGATAAGAGCTTGAATCCATAAAAGCTTCTTTCATAAAGAGAGATAAACTGTTTACATCTCAGGATAATTACTTCTCGAGTAATTATATACATCAAGATACAAAATCTCAAGATCACTTATACAAAAGACTCCAAGACCTGAGAGTACAGAGGACACATAGGACTGACTCTAACTACACCACATGGCAGGACAAATCTCCACCTGAGATTACTGCTGCCCCTGGTGCTGCTGCTGCTGAGACTGGTCACCTGTAGGTTGGTTCCTTCGTCTCCAACGTCCACCTAAAAAGTTGAAGCCTACGGGGTGAGACAATTATACATAATTGTCCCAGCGAGAGTTATAACTCTTCGCCAGAAGCTTTATTATAACATCAAAGAATATTTTAAACAGTAAAGCTTTCAAAGCATTCTGTATCAGTTGTAGGTATAACAAGATCTCAACTATTTAGGAGATATGGAGAATATAAACAATATTGCAATGTAACATCAATCAACTAACTTGGAGTTATCTCTAACAAGTTATACTACATGGTTGATTATGTTTTACAAACAACATTATGCCCTGTGGAGATGAGGCTTACCACTCATACCCCAACTGATCGCTGAGAAGTCACATCAGTATCATACATAGGTCATTAAGAGAGCCGGATTCTCATGACCTTCACCTTCCTCAGTCGGTAAGAGGATCACTTGTAGGACATCTCGTGTCTCTACTACTATAGCTCACCAGGGTAAACTGGTCCTTCGCTATTCTAGAGTCACAGTGGCGTTCTGTACTCTCTTCGTCATCAGGAGGTTTCATATTTACCTACCACTGATACGGATATCTGTGCTTTCTTCGTCATCAGGAGGTTTCATGTTTACCTACCACTGATACGGTATGGAACTATAGTGAAGGATGGATGGATTTCACATCTACATCACTTTCCTACACTAGGATGTAAGGTTCTACACATCCATGTACCCCACATACTCAAAAGTATGTGCTCCAGGAGTTCCCTGAGGAAAACCTGTTTCACCATCATTTAATTTCTGACAATGATGGATCTATGATCAGGGCTCTACATTATACTTGATTAGTTAGGTACATTCAGTATTCTTTAACAGCATACATTGTTCTGCGACTAATAATAATAGCATAGCAGCTATAAAAGAAGAATACTAAATGTAACAGGCCTAACTCATATCAATCATCATTTCTCATTATCCTCATCACAAGTCATCTCTAAGGCATGACCTTGATGGTATTCATGGCTCTCACAGCCCATTATCAGCATAGGATGCCACTGGCAAGACATCAGATTACTTTACTTATTCATAAGGCTAACAACATGCCTTCAATGAATATAACATCAACATCCATACCTGGATATGATTACCTTCATATCAGAACATGCATGGTTAATACATCTGATAAAGGTAATACAACAATAAGGAATATACTTCCTACTCTTGTCATAAGAGTTAAATCTTTAATTCAAATCAAATAGAGCTTAATGCTCAAAAGCATGCCATTTCCCTTGAATTAGGGTTTACTATTCACATTACATATCATCACCCTTGAATTAGGGTTTACTATTCACATCTAGGTGAATTAAACTCATAACATCATCATGTATGAGTAACATCTTCATTGATGCTCTTGGATTAGTTAAAGGTTCATCATTTATCATAATTAGGGTTTCTATGATCTCACACAGGTGGATCATGCCCTAATTATGCTCACTTATGTGCATTGGAGATGCCTTACTTGAGTTTCCACTTTAAAAAGGGTACTTTCTCTCTCTAGAAGTACTTTCTCTCTCTAGAAGTACTTTCTCTCTCTAGAAGTACTTTCTCTCTCATCATAAGGTTAGGTGATGTCAACATCACTCTAAAACAGGTTGGGTTGAGTCATCATAGGCTAACATAGCCAAAAACATCACCATTATGTGATTAGAGTTACTTTCTCTCTCTTTCATCATACTAATGGTTGATGGTAACATTAGATTAGATAAAGTTGGATAGAGTCATTATGACTAAAAACATCATTCTCATGTAATTAGGGTTTGAATTGAGCAAGGTATAACTTAATTGACCCTTCAGGGGTATTTTGGTAATTCACCCTATTGATCATCATCATGGTCAAAAACCTTAGTCAAATAACCTCTTACTATCCTAGATTATCATTAGGGTTTGATTTGGGAAACATTGAACCATTTACATCATCAAATGATTGAATGAGGTCAACCTTGAATCACGTTGATTGATTTCAATCATTAATCATCAATTGGATTGAGATTGGTTGAAAGTGTTGACCGTTTGCCCACTTTGACCTCAGGACCGCGAGGCCCTTCGCGGTCTTGAGACTGCGAGCCTCCTCTCGGTCTTGAGACCGGGAGCCCCCTCTCGGTCTTGAGACCGCGAGCCCCCTCACGGTCTTGAGACCGCGAGCCCTCTCACGGTCTTGAGACCGCGAGCCCTCTCACGGTCTTGAGACCGCGAGCCCTCTCACGGTCTTGAGACCGCGAGGCTCTCATGGTCTCAGCCGCTTGGTCCTTCAACAAGGCTCAAAGGTGCAACCACTAATGTCAAACGATGTTGAAGCCTTCAAAAGGTCCAAACTATGTTGACCACTTATGGATTGGGTTAATCAAGATTATGCTTGACCAATTGGTCAACCAATTGACCCTCAATTGTTGACCAAGTAGGATTGAAATCGATTCAATTAGGGCCTATCAATGTTCACCCATCAACACTCAACAATGTGTATCAACACAAGGTTGAACTCTTCAATTGAGCTCCAATTGGGCCCAAACTTGGCCCAAACGGTCTTGAGGTCATGTGGGTGGACCCCACATGGTCTTGAGACCGTTTGCCCAAGATTTTATCAAAGTCTAAGGTGATTTGATAGGGGTTGAACCATGATTGACCCACAAAACAGAATTTTGATTAAATTCATAACTTATTTGCGATTGGGTCCTCAATTGGTCAAATTACTCAACCCTAGACCTTCAAACGGTCTTGGGTGATTGTCCTCTCGGTCTTGAGACCGTTTGGATGAGTTCCAAACGGTCTTGAGACCGTTTGCCCATCAAAATTTTGGATTCTAGTGGAAATTCATCAAGGTTGAACAAATTGAGTTGATGATTATATCAATATTTAATTGCAATGTAAATTGGTGTAAAAGTACCTTTCAATTGGTCAACAAATCTTGACCCCAGACCTCCAAACGGTCTTGGTTGATTTCCCTCGCGGTCTTGAGACCGTTTGGTGACCCCCAAACGGTCTTGAGACCGTTTAGGTCAATCAACCCTAAAAACCCTAATTAGGTCACCATAATTTCAGTACTGATTTTACCTAGGGTTAGCCCTAGTATTCACCCTTCAACTCTTAGCCCGTTTGGAATTAGACCATCAAACTTGGTGAGTTGTTAATTAACATAATTTTGAACAGTAATCTCATACGGTCAACGCTTAGTCAACGACCTTACACGGTCTTGAGACCGTTTGCCCAAAAAGGCAATTTCAGACCGTTTGAAAATCAGCAATTAATTCATTTAAAGTTGTGGCTTAAAAAGGTCATATCTCCCGATTCTTTTGAAGTTAGTCTCCCAAATTTTGAGGGTAATTAGCCTATATAATTAGGAACAGATTTCTTATACGGTCCACGCTCGGTCAACGGGGACAAACGGTCTTGAGACCGTTTGCCCTGTCGCGGTCTCGAGACCGTTTGCTCACCTCGCGGTCTTGAGTCCGAGAGAGCAAACTGTTAGGACCGTTTAAGGAAAAGAAAAGCGGTGGGTTTTTCTTGGAAATCACGCCTTCATCTTCTAGCTCAAGAACAGTACAGATATCCCACGGGTTTGCTTGCAAAATAGCAGGGAAAAATAGGGAAATACTAAGAGCTATCATCAAATCGCATATAAAGATGCACATAGTAAAGCATGGGTTTAGAGTTATAAAACCCGCCTAAAGCTTGCTTCTTGAGCTCCAAGCTTTCAAGCTCCAAGCTCTAATGGCGTCCTTGAGTTCTTACAGGTTGTCAAAGGTGAAAACTCCAAGGAAGGATGAAAAGAGACGGCTAGAAAGATAGGGTTTCGAGAATTAGCCATGAAGCTGACCTTGAATTCGAATTCTAACCATGGAATTAGGCAAGAAGAGGGGTTTAAACCTACCTTGCACCCCTTGTTCGTCATCCTTAGCTCCAAGGCAGTCCTTGGTCGTCTTTGGTGAAATGAAACAGTAAGGGAACGAAGGGTAAGTTCCCTTGCAACTAAGGGAAGGAGAGCTTATATACAGGGGGTAGGATTTTCAACATTAGTTCATAAGTTGTCCATAATTCCAACTAGGTCCCTCCTTCTTTACTTGATTGTCCCTTCCTCTTTATTCTAAGGACAACCTTCTCTTAAGGTCTTAGGAAAAGAAAGTAAAGGAGAGCAAGCTAATAATGAGGTACATACATAAAGAGATATTACACATATACCCTGATTATTCAATCACAAGGCATATTTCATAACTTGATAACTCAATTGAGGTGACTTCCTCATCATTTCTTCTCTTTAATGATGGTAAGAGTATAAAAAGATACATTAGATGACATATTTCACAATTGTATCCCTTAATTTGGGTAATTTGCATTTTACCCCAAACTAGGGTTTCAAGCACCGGGATTGCTTCCACAGCTGCACCTTGGTGCCTTAGCTTGGGAAATCCCTCGAACTTTGCTAAAGAGATTCTCATGATGTCTCAACATCAGAGGAACATCTCATCATGTGCAAATTGCAAGCTAACCCTTTCAACTGGGTAAATTGCACATAGGTCCCTGTATATCAAAACAATGCTACAACTTTAAATAAAAAGGAGCAAATACTGAAATATACTTTTATGAGAAACTTAATTACATGCTCAGAGTTAATCACAAAGATTTATTCACATATTTAGGCAAAACACCTAGGGTTAACTCATAACCCAGGTCAGGGATGTTACAATCTTAGCTGAACATTGTTTACATTTAGTGATGAAGATATTGTAATGTTGAATAATGTCATGTTGTTACACATTAGAACATGAAGATTTAAAGAAGATAAAAACAAATTAATAAATTCCTAATTTCAATAACACATTCAATACAATTTGAAATGCTCAACTTTACGTGCTATGTTAGATGCAATAAAATATCATAAAAAGAAGATTATTTAAAATAGACATATCTCCAATAAAAATTCCTTTGAGAATGTATCTAGCAAGCTAGGGAAAAGGAGTTCATCAAAATATCTAGAGAAGTATTTTTATTATTGTCATATGGATGATCAACTAATTTTCCTATTATAATACTAAATATATTATTTATTATTTTTGTAGATGGATTACTTAGCCGATAGGAGTTGGATGTACATTGAAATATGTTTCCTTAGTAAAGACTTTCGAGAGGGGGTGTCTACATTCATAGACTTTGCTCTTTCTCATCAAAGGCCTTTAAGAAACAATCAATTGTTGTGTCCATGAAAAACTTGTTTCAATAGGTATTTAAAATTAAAGGAAGGTGTTTATGGATGGTTTCTCTATCCATGAAGATTCATTTCATTCTTGTTTGCAAAATTTCTCACTTGTCCTAGCTAGATGTAAAGAGGCACATCTGGTGCTAAATTGGGAGAAATGCTACTTCATGGTGAAGGAGGGAATAGTCCCGGGCCATAGAATGAGAAAAAAAGGAACTAAAGTAGATACATGAGGATTGAATTCATAATAAAATTAGCACAAATATATATTGTGAAGGAGGTGAGAGCATTCTTAGGCCAAGCAGTGTTGTATACAAAAATCATAAAGGATTTCTTGAATATTACAAAGCCTCTCACCAATATACTATTGATGTATGTTAAATTCATATTTGATTTGGCTTGCATAGATGGCTTCAAGTACCTAAAAGCTACTCTCATTTCCAAATTGGTTTAAACCTTTTGAGATCATGTGCAATGTAGTGACTATGCCATGGGATCAGTTTTGGAACATCAAATTGACAAGAGGCATCACATTATTTATTATGCCTCGATGACATTAGATAAAGCACAAAAATACTATGCTACTAAGGAGAAAGAGTTGATTGTTGTAGTCTATTTTTTTAGTAAGTTCATTCCATATCTTGTAGGGTCCCAAGTGATTGCCTACATTGACCATGCATTTATTTGATAATTTATTACTAGTAGACACATCCATATTGAAATGTTAATTTCATTTGATTGGGTTTAATCATGATTTCTTAAAAAGATTATCCTTTTGGTTCAATCCTAGCACTATCCTACAATAAGACATGTTTGCCTACATATGGTTATTATTGACATTGTTTAGGTAAAAACCTAAGGAGTTTTTGTTAGGTAAGTATGATCATGCACTAAATCACACGTCAAAGACCTATCTCAATACCACGGAGATGGTGCCCTGAGAATCACAAAAATAACTCTGTGCCACCGACATTGCTATTGGTGGTACCTACAGACTTATAATTGGATAAGAAAATAAGAAATTTGATGGCACCAACTATGTTGTTATTGCCAACATCAAAGTATTAATGGTCATCATTTTTAGTCTAAAAGAAATGATCTCGATATTTCCTAGATGACTTAGGATTCTATAAAACCTAAGTCATGACATCTGTCAAGAACACATCATAGAGCATCACACATCCAGTCCTAGAGTAGGAGGAGGAGACAAGACAAGGCAGAAACATGAGGAAAAGATGATCTTGTCACCTTGGACGAGCGATTTGGAAGCTAAAACATTGTATGTTTGTGCCCATCATAGGAGGCGATTATCATTATTCTCAATTCCCTAGCTCTATCTAATTATTTTCATGTTTTCTCCCTTATCAAAAATCTTTTGTGTGACCATGTCCAACAGTGAGGTGATCCTTCTTCTTTAGGATTGAGGAGTAGTCTAGTGTCCATTTGTACACCATGAACTCCATTCACAAATAAATTTCATTGGCTAGAATTTTAATGGTAATATGTTTTGTTTTTCCATGTTCATGACTGGTCACCCTGTTCATGCTCATATGCTTTCTCACTTCAAAATAGCGATTAAGTTTTGGAAAATGTTCATTAACATAATTAATAATCTATTATGAAAGTGGGAAAACAATTGTGAGTTTAAGTATCATGAGCGAGATTGTTAATCATTTAGTCTTTTACTTGGACACTATAGAAATGGGATTTTGACTAGATTAAATAGTGTATTGCAATGCAAAAGTGAGTAATTCAAACTACACATCCTTAATTATTTTTAAGCAATAATGATTTGCTTTTTGTAATACTGAAATTAAGTATATATTGTATCACAGTTAAATTGATAAATCTAGAGAATCCATCTCTCTAATTTCAAAAAAAAAATATTAATACTTTCCATTCGTTTATCCGATTTGGTCTTCATTAATAGTAGTATATAGCCTCCCAATTCATGGAGTTCAACACCCAGAACTCAAATTATAGTAATACTTTGACATATACACTTGCATTTTACACACATGATAAATGTGTGGCAATATCTCAATGTGATTTCTCCCTTTGAGCTCCACCCCTTTATTTAGATAAGTCATGGGCGTAGATCACCAAAATATAATCTCATTCCTAATTGCAACTAAAAATATATCAAAATATATAAAACTAATAAAGACATCCCAATCATCTAGATTTTAAAATAGACAAGTTGAATCACCCAGTTGACTAGTTATACATCCAATCGAATGGTTGTCTTGTCCTGGCCCATTCCATTTGACTCTGCAATTTAAAATCAAACAAGTCTCATTTTACCTTGTTGCTTCCTAACTTGTGTCCAATTGACTGGTTGGGTTATCCAGTTGATAGGCTGTCTACTTTCTCAAATGGTAATCGGTAGATCAATTTGTCTAATCATCCAGTCGACCGAATGGCTTACCGAATCTACTAGTTGGGTAGGAAATCATCCTTAACATTATTCAAAACCACTCTAATTAGGTTTATGATTGTGAACTTCAATTCCTTTCAGTATCCTTATGTGTATGACCCTATAGGTTCCATATTGCATTGGCAGTGTGTCGCAAGAAAAGAGTGCTATCTAGAAACCCACATTAGTACCCAAGTGAATGGAATAGGTTGAGAACACTCTTAACTTATGAGTGCCCAATGTTACACATCAAAGTATAATCCCTTTGTCACAAATATCTGGATTGAACTCATGCATGGAATAGTCATCATCTTATTACTCAATCTATGTTTCTTGAAGCAGAGAATCTTATTGAGATTGTTTGAGCTCAATATCATAAATAACAACATGAGCATAGATATAAATTTCATAGTCTCACTTATCAAGTGTCTAGGAGTCAAATGAAGGGAATATTTTCATCTACATCACTCTCAATAATCACACGTGTCACTGTCCACCCAACCACTACATGTATGGCAACTGTTATTTATAGTCAAACTGGGTAGTGTTAAAGTAAACATAACATCATGTTATCATTGCAATGACTTCAAGTTTAAGGATCATAATCACCAATTTCACATTGAGATACAACCCTAACAGCCATCACATCGCTGTCATGTATCAATGGATTGTCCAGTACAACTTGTTCTTTAACAAGTACTCATGTATCTAAATTGATATCTAATATCATGAGTATAGAGACATAGTCATCATTCAACACATACTAGTCTTATGTATTTTCTATTATATACATAATGATAACTGACAAGGGATATAACAAGAAAGAATACTCTTGAGTATGCATATAATCTCCTATTTAGGTCCTCGACCCAAACCATATGTCAGTGAGTCAAAACAATCTTAGGACATTATCACAGGTAATATAATCCTGATATTGAAACAAATATAATAGTGTGTATTACCTTTTACTAATAATCAAATCATATACAATGTACACCCATTACAATCATCACATAGTGAATCTCAGGACATGCAACCAATAATGAGCACCCAGGGTTGATGAATATCTATACAATTTTTGATATCGCTAACAAGTTCTTTTTGCATATTATATTTTGTTATCCTTATGTCTCCTCTCTTTCCCCCCTTCTCTGACCCCTCAGTGGTGTGGGTATATGAGCACTCGAGGTTGATGGTCATTGATACAATTTTGTAACCCCTAACTTTTTATTTTGGAGACAATTTTTCTCATGATTTTGTCACAACTTGCACGTATAATCCCTTTTCTATATAAAAAAATCTAATTTAATTTTGTCAAAATTTATGATATAGCAAGGGTGTTGTGGGGTGTCGAACACCTTCCCCTTGCATAACTTGATGCATTACTGGATATTTGGTTCACCTTCTACTGTAGCCACCCTCTTTCTGAAGGCTTTCATGGTTACCTCATTTTCCCTTAAAACATGTGGTGATCCTCTACTTTTTTCTCCCAACATGTCTGTGATGTTCACATATATGATATCTAGTCTCTTTTCACCCAAATATTAGAATACATACCGGAATTCGGAGGAGCCTCCATGAATATAGATCCAGAGTAATTGTGTGTAGATGCAACAGCAACGTCCAGGCAACATAGTAGAATCTCCCGTACGGATGCGAGGGGTGTTCTCCGATGGAAACGAGCCTTCCCAAGTGGAAGCATACGTCAATAGGAAATAGGTTTCTCTCTCCTGATGGGTTCTCTAATGGGTAGAGTTGGTTACAGGGATAGATCACATGGAGAGAGGACCATCCTATATATAATAAATCATAAAGCCTCTTTATCTACCATGAAGAGGCATGTCGGTTATGGGAATCCATCCCATCTCCAACAGATGCATCCCTTTATGGAAATTGTTGTTATTTAATATTATAATTATTTTGGGCCACACTAAAAGGATTTAACATTTCCCACTTGGCCCAAAATTCCATGGCAATAAGATTTCACAATTTTCCATTGATGCTCACTATAAATACTTCCATATAAAAGAATTAAATATGAGTCATAGCGGTTGATACTCAATAAATGAGTACTTCCTTCTATGAACCACAATATTCAATCATTTCATATGTAGTGACATAAAATTTATGAATAGGTCAACCTAAAACCTATTTCTTTGGTCCAAATTTATATCAAAACTGACATTCTGTTATAACTAGTATTGAAACAGAAACAGTGAGTCAAATATGTGATCACATAATAAATGTTACTTTGTCACATTACACATCAAATGACATTCTCAGACCCATATTCTTTATATGAGATGTATACAATTCTGGAGCTAGACCTTTTGTATGAGGATCTGAAATTATATATTGTGTATCAATATGATCAATCATTAACATCCTGTTGTCAACTTGCTCATTGACAACATAGAGCTTTATGTATAGGTGTCTGCATGCAGTTGTGCTTTTATCATTATTAGCAAAAGTGACTGCGGCTTCATTATCACAATATATCTGTATTGGCTTCTAAATTGAGTCAACAACTTTAACATCTTGTATCATATTCTTAAGCCATATTGCATGTGATGATGTTTCATGGAAAGCTATAAGTTCAGCTTCTATTGTAGATGAAGACGTAGTCCTTTGCTTAATACTTCTCCATGATACTTCACCACTGGCTAGTAGGAAAATGTAGCATGTTGTAGACTTCCTACTATCTAGACATCCTACAAAATCTACATCCGAATATCCTGTAACCTCAAGGTGGTTTGTCCTTCTATATATAAGCATGTAATCCTTTGTACCTTGCAGATAGTGCATCACCTTCTTTACAGCTCTCCAGTGGTCTATGTCGGGGTTACTTTGGTAACAACCAAGCATTCCAGTAGAAAAAGCAATGTCCAGTCTAGTGCATATCCGAAGATATTGTAGGCTCCCAACTGCAGATGTGTATGGTATTTTGCTCATTTCATTTCCTTCTATATCACTACTAGGATACTGCTTGGAGTTAAACTTATCTCCTTTAACTATAGGTGCAGGTCCAGGTGAATAATTTTTCATTCCATACTTCTCTAAAACTTGAGATATGTAACCTTTCTGGGATATACTGAGTATGCCCTTAGCTCGGTCTCGATGTATCTCCATGCCGAGTACATATGCAGCTTCTCCCATATCTTTCAACTCAAAGTTAGAGGAAAGAAATTATTTAATTTCATTTAATATAGTAAGATTATTACTTGCTAGTAGAATGTCATCCACATAAAGAATCAATATTATGAACTTATTCCCACTGACCTTGAGGTATGTACACCGATCAACAACATTTGGTTTAAACCCAAAAGTTGATATAATGGTGTTAAACTTTATATACCATTGTCGGGATGCTTGTTTAAGTCTATAAATTGATTTCTTTTGTTTACAAACCATACGACTTCTACTATCATTAACGAAATCTTTTGGTTGTTCCATATAGACTTCTTCTGATAAATCCTCATTCAAAAATGTCATTTTCACATCCATTTAGTGTATCTCTAGATCAAAATGAGCCACTAAGGCCATGATTACCCTAAAGGAGTCCTTTGATGAGACTGGAGCAAAGGTCTCTTTGTAATCAATGCCTTCCTTTTATGTGAAACCCTTCACAACTAATCTAGCCGTGTCCTCTCAATTTCACCATTTGAGTTTCTTTTGGTCTTAAAAACCCATTTGCAACCGATGGGTTTAATACTCTCTAGTAAAGGTACAAGGTCCCATACTTGATTTTTATCCATGGATGCTAGTTCCTCCTTCATGCCATAAAACCACTTAGAGGAATTTTCACAATCCATTGCTTATGAAAAAGATAAGGGATCAATATCTTCAAAGTCTATATTTGGCTCTTGAAGGTATACAACATAGTCAGATGGGATGGAAGGCCTCTTTGATCTTATGGATCTTTTTAATTCAACATTTGGTTCTACAATTTCTATATGCTCTTCGGGTTGTTCTTCATCATGAACATGATCAACTTGTTCATTTACAACCTGACTAGGAGAATGATCTACTTCTATTGACTCATCCACTTGACAATTGTCCATGAGCACAATGATTGGATAGCCTATACGTCTTTGACTAGGTGCAGGTGCAACTGAATTATCCTACACTTCATCAAAAGATATATTTTGAAGTAGGTCATTCCCACTAAGGTGATGATCCTCCAAAAATCTAGCCTTACCCCTCTCAACTATTTTTTTGGGGTGAGATGGATAATAAAATCTATATCCCTTTGACCTTTCTGGATAACTAATAAAAAAACAACTAGTGGTTCTTGGGTCAAATGCCTTCTCATGTGGATTTTAGATTCTAGCTTCTGCACGACATCCCCATATGTGCATATAGTTCAAGGATGGCTTCCTTCCTATCCATAATTCATATGGGGTTTTCTGGATAGACTTGCTAGGAACCTTGTTTAATACAAGCACTATTGTCTTTAAAGCCTCACTCCACATTGTAGAAAGAAGGGATGAATTACAAAGCTTTACACGAACCATTTCCTTCAATGTTCAATTCCTTCTTTCAGCTACACCATTTTGACTTGGTGTGTTTGGCATTGTATATTGAGGTACAATACCCTCTTCTTGAAGGAAATGTGCAAATGGTCCCTTTCTTTGTCCCATCTCAGTGAACCTTCCATATTATTCACCTCCCCTATCTGATCTGACTATCTTAATCACTTTACCTAATTGTTTCTCTACTTCAACCTTAAAGTCCTTAAAGGCTTGAAAAACCTCACTTTTGTCATTTAGTAAGTAGAGGAACATATATCGTGAATAGTCATCGATAAAGGTTGCAAAATATTTTCCCCTGTAAAGCAAGGTGGGAAAGGTTCACTAATATTTGTGTGAATTATTTCTAATGTTCCATTACTCCTCTTGGCACCCTTTTAGAAGTGTTGGTTTGCTTAGCCTTTATGCATTCAACACAAGTTCCAAAATCAGTAAAGTTTAAAGGCCCTAAAATGCCCTCCTTTACTAATCTTTGGATTCTTTCTTTGGAAATGTGTCCCAACCTTCGGTGCCAAAGAAGTGATGATTGCTCATCTAACAATGTGCGTTTATTACCAATAACATTATGCTGGACTGTAAAATATTTCTCAAAATGAGGGCTTAATTTAACTTGCTAAAGAACATTTATTAAGACACAAGTACCAATTAAACTAGAGCTTTTATACAATGATAATTGTCCACTTTAAAGAATAAAACCATAGTTTAATTTATCTAATCTAGAAACAGACACTACATTTCTACTATAGTTTGGTACATAAAAGGTATTTTCTAAGTCCAGCAACTTTCTATTGTCAAGGATTAATCTGCATGTTCCAACGGCCTTTACGCGAGAGCCCAATTTATTTCCTGAATAAAGGACTTTTTCACGCTCTGTTGGTTTCCTTTGATTCAGAAATCCCTACAATGTATTGGAAATATGCACAGTGGCACCAGAGTCAAGCCACCAACTATATAATGGAATATTTGAAAGATGACATTCATATGAAACAAGAGACCTTATACCTTTCTTTTCCAACCATTTCTTGTATTTGAAGCACTCCTTTTTAGCATGTCCTTTCTTATGGAAGAAGAAGCATTTCATATTAGCCTTGCTTCCTCCAGCCTTGCCATCACCTGGCTTGGATACTCCACCTAAGATAGGAGTAGTCCCCTTCATTTTTCCTTTACCCTTGCGGCTATGCTTGTCGCGAGTGCTTAAATGTGCAGTAGGAACCCCTTCATTCTTAAGTCTCTCTTCTTCTTGAACACACATGGCCAATAAATCATTTATTAACCATTTTTCCTTTTGTGTGTTGTAAGAGACCTTGAATGATCCATACTGACTAGGCAAGGAAGTTAAAATGAAATGAACAAGAAATGTATCAGAGATAGATAACTCCATCTCATTGAGTTGTGTGGCAATATCTCTCATATCCATGATGTGTTCTCGGATCCCACAAGAACCATTGTACTTCATGGAGCACATCTTGGCCATTAGGGTGTTGGCCCTAGACTTACTGGAAGAAACATATTGTTCCTCCACTGTCTTCAAAAAATCTTTTGCCAACTCAGAAGTGGGAATGGAGCGTCTAATATGCTTTCCCATATTCGCTTACATAAGCAGCAAACTAAGCCTATTAGAACGTTCCCACTTATCATAATTGACTTTTTTGCAGCAATACTTTCCTTTGTAAGTGGTTGTGATTTTTTCTCTCTGAAAGCTAAGTCTAAGTCCATACAACCTAATGTAAACATGACCTTTTCTTTCCATTTATTAAAATTTGAACCGTTGAGAGTAGGAATATTGTTGTTTTCACCATACAAGGATGAGGAAATAACTGCAATAGTAAAAAAAATTATATTATAACCACAACTAAAATATAAAAGTAAATTCCGAGGTCTACTTTATTTACTTCTACAATGCTAATCACAATTCATCATTAGAAATCATCTTTGGATATTTTGTAACACTGAGTAGGATTAGTAAATAATGTGGACATACTCTAAAATGACATATGTATTAGAAAATTAAATACTTTCACCTTTTGCCAAAAACATGTTTCTAATTTTAAAACATATGACACTTTGTATCATGCCTGACACAAATAGAGTTATCCACTTTTCGGTAACATCATTTCACATATATCTAACTTTATGCAATGTTACTTACTAAACATATACATATAAACTACCCATAAATTCACTTTGGTGAGATATATGGGTAATTGATTCTGACAAAATTTATTCTCTCATGATGCAACATTGGATCAGCAATAACGTCTTCTAGATTTTTCATGATACACAAAAATTGTGATAAATTTGATTACCATATATGGCCCATGTCCCCGACATACCAGGCACCAAAATATGCAGTGCATGACAAAGTGAATGGAATACACCATTAATGACCCAGAGCTTTACATCAAGTCAGTTTACATGACGAAAATAGTAATAATAAAAGAAATGGAGAGTCGAGTTGTGTGGAGCAAACAAACTATTGAGCCATTATAACCTTTTATGATTAGAGTACCATGATCGAACAAAAATAGAAGTACCAACATACCGAATTCACCCATAGCGGCGTCCACCGAAAAGAAAACCAGTTTCCAGATATTGGTTACTCTTATCTCTTATTTAGGCATCAGAGGACCCGCTGCATCAGCCAAGAAAAAAAAATGGAAACTACGTGGAAGGGAAAACTGTACCGGAGGATTATACATCTACACAAGCTTGACGATTTTTCAAGTGTGGCAGATTTAAGTTGAACCAACCTATAACACCAGTGACGATACACGGTATGGTTCGAAACTAAACCATGAACAAGAAGAAGCAACAAACATATCCGGCACAGACGCATCCGAGAAAAGGAAGTAACAGACCCCGATTTCAACATGGCTCTGATACCATTATTAGAATACATACCGAAATTCGGAAGAGCCTCCATGAATATAGATCCAGAGTAATGGTGTGCAAAAGCAACAACAACGTCCAGACAACAGAGAAGAATCTCCCGTACGGATGTCGTGTTCTCCGATGGAAACGAGCCTTCCCAAGCGGAAGTGTACGTCAATAGGAAACATGTTTCTCTCTCCTGATGGGTTCTCCAATGGGTGGAGTCGGTTACATGGATAGATCCCATAGAGAGAGGACCATCTTATATATAATAAATCATAAAGCCTCTTTATCCACTATGAAGAGGCATGTCGGTTATGGGAATCCATCCCATCTCCAACAGATGCATCCATTTATGGAAATTGTTGTTATTTAATATTATAATTATTTTGGGCCACACTAAAAGGTATTTAACACCAAAATCACATATAGCACTACCTTTTCACTCAACATTAGTTTCAGCAAAATAAAATTTTACTAAACAACTATAGTATCAACTACTAACTAAGGTTTACCTCTAACTTAGGAGTCAGTCATTACGTACATACAAAGTTTACTTTTGTACCCACAAGACCAAAGTATCTAAATTGAAGAAATGCTGACAGCATGACGATTTGCCATGTGAATGATTGTTTCATGTGTGTTCATATATAGAAGTGTGGTCTTATAGGCTTGGGGCTATGTGTGTCTCGTGCATTAGTCACAAAAACCCTCAATATGTACTATGAAGGGATGGGATTTTCCCGACTTAAGTAATTCATTGAACTTGATGATTAAGAAACCCATCTAGAATTTTGATAAATATCTTTTGGGGAGTGAATGATTTTGCTCATGGTTTATGTATGCTTAGGGTTTTATAATTATGTGTTTAGTAACTAAGTAGATATGTAATTACTCCAAGTTATAAGAATCTCTATGCATACAAAATTACAAGAACAATTGTTTCCTACGCTTGGAATCACAAAAAGATATGGCGAGGTGATGTGATTAGCACTACACTTCCCGATTCTGCATGAGGTTTGACATAGTTGCACCTTGTTCGATACTAATTTTTATTCCACTCAACATCCGAGGCATCAGCTACAAGGTTTTGCATTTCGTACATTTTCAGGAACATGAGTATGGAATCAAATACGGGCTGCGATGGAAAATGGTCCTGGTTTAAGTGCTCAGGTATTCAATTTTCGTCATCAACCTTGAACACACCCTTCAACTGCAGGTTGAATCATCTCCTCTTCCTGAACTCCAGAACCACAGTCCCGCTTCCGGGTTCCATGTGAGCCCTTCCACCCTTAGCTACCTGCCTTGCTTTAAGAAAATCATAACCTTTTCCCAATTTCCCTTCCCAACGACCACGGCCCGTACTTATCGTCCTTTACTGATCAACGAGCCATATTAAGTTAAGGACGAATAAAGAAAGAGAGCTAATGATGAACAAGAGTAATGAGATCTTGTTTGAGCCTAATTAAGCTATCTTCCCTAAAAGAGTTACGGATGAAGATCATAAGTTCCTAAACCCGAGCTTCCGATGACGCTTGCCAGGCTCTCTTTCTTTATTTATACAAATGTTCATAGCATATGGTAAAGTTGAACATATAACCGCATCCGCATGTTAAACTAAAAAGTAAAGATAGTAATACAATGGTGCCGGACTGCCGGGTCATAATTGAAATAGTACTAGCAGTGCCATAGAAACTATCGAGGACCCATATGATGGAACCAAAAATATCATAGTTTAGTAATTAAGGAGGGGAGGCACCCGACGGTAGGTCTGTAACGAAGAAAAAAAGTCAAAACCTATTTGTCTCAACTAGGATCTCCTTAATGATTTTGTGTATACAACGAAACCAAACGAAATTACATCTGCAACAAGAAGCTAAAAAGTAGAAAAATTCTAGGTACCTTCCACCCACCCGTACATTGGGAACCTGTGAATCCCCCTCCACTATCTTAATTCGTATCCATTAGCCGGCTGCTATAAATATTACGCATGTAATATCATGTAATAGCATGCAAGGAGATGGTTGCAATCACCCATGAAATTTTAAATTTTGTTCATTTTATTCCTTCTATTTTTTTCAAACAATCAAATATTAAAGACATGTTGCATTGCAATATTCTCGTCCTTCGTTCCCACTTCTCAACCAGCAGTAGATGTGCGTGTACTGTACGTGAATTGTTCTGTCTGGATTTATCACATCTTCTTGCAAACAGATTCCTACTGACAGTTTCATTAAACATTTACCATTAAACATGTATTTATCTAGTTCACATTTTAGTTTCTGCTCACAACAACATGAATTTTAGTTTTATTGACTTCTACACATAAATACAATGAACTGCAACAAATCCCCATTTTTACCAAACGACGTTACCTCCCCCTTAGAAGTCATTGTTTTCGATGATACAAAGGTTGTAGTAACTTTCATTTCTTGATCTTATTCACCTTATATAAGCACATACTCTTACATTTCTTGACTTCATTATTCAACATTCTTCCTATCTTGTACAGACTGATTCAAGCCCTAATAAAGATAATTCTCCTTATCCTCCTAATGAACTAGAGGTCTCGTTAAAATCTAAAATTAGCATGTCATTTGACTCTATACCTGAAGTAAAAGAATTTTACACAAAATATGCCGATAAAATCGGTTTCGGTGTTATAACATCTCACTCCACCAAAGATCCTGGTGATGATGTTGTAAAAAAGGTAGAATGTACTTTTGCCAAGTCAGGTCCACCACCGAAAGAACAGAAGGATTCTGTGTACAGATATAAGCCAACTTCAAAGACAAACTGTCCAACACGTTTGAGACTTTTTCGGAACTATATTGGTAAATATTTAATTTGTAAGTTTATAGAGGATCATAAACATGAGCTTCTGGAACCTCATTTAGTCAGACTTTTACCATCCAAAAGAAAGATTCCTCATGACATCCAAAGACGAATAGATCTGAATGATAGCGTAGGTATCAAAATTACTTCTCTCTCATAGTACGTCCAATATTGTACGTGATATACAGTACATCTCGTACTGTAATAGTTGTATAGTACTAACCATATCATATTTTAGGTATCTGTCCTACTAAATCCATGTGTAGTTTTGTTGCTGAAGCTGGCTCATATGACAATCTTCCATTTACTCAGAAGGACTTGATGAATTATGCTGCATCATCTAGAAACCTCTGACTTGGAAAAGGTGTTGCTCAAACGATTCAGAATTATTTCATTACAATGCAAAAAAATAGTAATTTCTTCTATGTTCTTGATATAGATGACCTTGGCGTTTTACAAAATGTGTTTTGGGTAGACTCAAGATCAAGGCATGCATTCAGATACTTCAATGATGTCATTACGTTTGACGTATCTAACAAACAGATACGAAATGCCTTTTTCACCTTTTGTTGTCATTAATCACCATGGTCGTTCAATTTTAATGGGATGTGCATTATTATGCGAGGAGACTACAAATAACTACGTATGGTTATTCAAACCATGGCTTGAATGTATAGGTACGTCTATTTCTGTATTTAATAAAGTATTGTACGACACTATACTGTACTACTAATTGATTTATTACTATACGCTCCAATGATTTAAATCCTTCTTCACTCTTAGGTGGTGTGGAACCAAAGGGCATCGTCACTGATCAGGCCCAACATATCATGAATGCTGTTAAAATAGCTCTTCCTAATACGTGTCATCGGTTGTGTATGTGGCATATTATAAAAAAACTTCCTGAGAAATTAGGAAAGGACACACGTTTCGAAACTAGTAAAGGATGTAGTTTATGAGAGTACATCTATGCATGAGTTTGAGAGTATTTGGCATCAAGCTATCCAAAGAGTGAGTAAGAAAGAACAGAGTTGGCTGTCTAGTATTCCCGAGCTAAAACATCTTTGGGTTCCCGTCTATGTTGATAGTTTCTTCTGGGCCGACATGTCCACAATACAAAGAAGTAAATCAATGAATGCTTTCTTTGACGGATATGTAAATTCACGTACATCTCTGAAGTAGCTTGTTTCCCAATACGATGCTGCTCTTCAATCAAAATATGAAAAAGAGCAGCTAGCAGACTTTGAATCTTTCCACAAAAGACCACACCTTAGAACAACACTAAAGATTGAGGCACAGTATGCTGAAACATATACCATAAATATTTTTAGGAAATTCCAAAATGAGCCGGAAGGAATGATGTTTTGTGAATCCAAACTCATTTCTGGGTATTTTTTTACAATCAATATTTGTTGTTACTGAGTACAAAATTGTTTGGATAAGATCAGATGAAAGAAAATCCTTTCTGAAAGAATTTGATGTACTATATAGAATACAGGAGGAAGAGATTAATTGTTCATGTTTATGTTTCGAGTCAAAGGAAATTTTATGCAGTCATATTCTATGTGTCATTAGCAGAAATCTAAAACTTGATAAAATATCACAAAAATATATATTGGATAGATGGCAGAAAGATATACATTGGGAATACAACAGCTCTCACACCCTTCTATCTGGTATGGGAGATGAGCCTCAGCAATGTGCAAAGCACATTTATAGCATATGTGGTGGTTTTGCCAATTTAGCAAGAGTTTCTGTTGAAAATTATGAATATGTAAAAAGAGAGCTAGCAGATGCGTACCACTGGATAAACACTGTTTTGAAAGAAAAAGGACAACAACGGTAAATATCTTATGTTAGAACTGTACATTCCCATACTAGCATATACAATTCTTACATTTTATTTACTATAGGAAAATACACCAGCCATACAATACCCTATTGTGGCTATTCATGTTGGAAGACCATCATCTCTCAGAAAGAAATTGATGAGAGAGAAACTAGCATCAAAGAAAAAGAGGGCTTCTAAAAAAAACAATGAAGGATTCCAGAACAAACATCTGTATTGTACATCCAGACATTAACACAATGAATGTGGAAGATATAGCTCTGCGGCCATCTACATCACAGAGTAAACGTGTAGTACACCCAAACCACACCAACACAATGTTTGGTGAAGAATTAATTCCGCATACAATAGTGGATGAAATAGTATCAACTTATTTTCGTCAAGACCTAAACGAATCCCAGAATATTTCGCATAGTTTGGAAGAAGTCCGCTCCCCTAATTTTGAATTCGGTTTTCAGAACTTTCATCCCAATTTTCCTGAAACTAATAGATCTTTGTATGGATGGTTTAATAACTATCTGCCCCATTTCTGAATTTCAAGAGTTGCAAATGTAACCAAAAAAATTAAATCATTTGAAAAGTAGTACTGCATTCATGAATGTCTGTCTTAATTCTATAAAGATCTTCAATTATCTGAGGTTCAGAATTATGAAGGCAATGTATGACCAACTACATTACAGAGTCAGCACAATATAAATACTATCACATATAATACACGGAAGCACAATGCTGATGCGTACAGTACATCAAGATACAGTGATTACTTAAAAGGTTATACCATCCGCTGCACCAAGAACTCATTTTTACAACTTGGAACACTCTCAAATGCATTCATGTATGTCTGTGAGTATGAAAATAAAGAGTTACAGTAGATGACATTATCTTGCACGAACATGCAAAATAAACAAAAACATATATAGTATAGACATGCACAGTACGTTTGTATACAAATTACATATTGTAAGTTGCATACAATTACATATTGTACATACAACAACGTTTTACTATAACATGTGCATCGCCTCACCAATGATCTTCAAATATTTGAGTATCTTCAATGTATGTTTGATTACATTACGAACTCATTTTTTAACTTATGTTATATCACGAGTACACAAAAGCACAACACAAATTCATGAATGCATACAGTACGTCAAGATGTAATGTGTCGTGCATCAAAATTTTGTACAACTTGAAATTAAGGACATATAGTATAGACACCAAGAACTTAATTTTACAACTTTAAACATACTCATGCATTCATGTATTTCATAAATCTCCATGTATATATTCATGCATTCATACATGTATGTGAGTATTAATTTAAGAACGTACAGTATAGACACACACAATATGTCTCCATACATCTATATATTGTACGTTGCATATAACTTCATGTAATCGGATATAATTGTTTGATCTTCATGCATTCATGCACTCATGTATGTATGTGATTATTAAATTAATGGCATATAGTACAGACACTCACAATATGTCTCCATACATCTGTATATTGTAAATTGCATATAACTTCATGTAATCGGGATATAATTGTTTGATCTTCATGCAATCATGCACTCATGTATGTATGTGATTATTAAATTAATGGCATACAATATAGACACCCATAGTACATCTCCATACATCTGTATACTATAAGTTGCATATAACCACTACAACCACCGCATCACTTATGTTTTATCACTTATATTATAAAGACATGCACGTACAGTACATGATATCCTACTTCCACAACCCAACATGAATGTAAAAGAAAATAAACAAAATCACATACAGCATACACACACACAATACCATTGCATACAACATAATGTTTCAACTAGATTTGTCACAAAAATAGCTACAATGGTGCCACCAATAAGTTCAAACTGATAATATGATTACCAAAAAAGGCAACATACAGTACATTTAGAGGTCAGATCAACACCACACAAGTTAAGATACCTACAGTACTCATATAGATATCATCAGCATACTATTCGTTGATGTAATACAGACACCATAACAACTCTCGAATACCTAATGTAACCATCAGACACGCCTCATTCGGTAGCTACAAAAGTAGAGTTCATCAATGATGCCACATAGAATTCTCGTAGCGGATGGACATCATCACCATGTGTGTCTTTGACATTCCCATTCTCCAAAAGCTCTTCAATCCACCTAATAACATATAGTGCACAATCATTTTAATATGGTGGTTGTTGCGGTGCCTTCCTATCAAAAATCAACTCCCAATCATGTGTAATTCCTCCATATTTTATCAAAGCATACTTGACAGCATTTGCCTGTGTATAACAATTAATTTGGTATTAAACATAAATTAAAAAAATGACACTACTCACAATATATATATATATATATAAACCACAAGCTTTGCATCAACATCAACTTCACTATTTACATGTCCCGTTTCCAAACTATTTTAGTGCACAAACGCCTTTTCATTTGTAGAAGCGGTAATTAGATGCCATTGATCTCCTGTCAGTATAGGCAACAACATAACCTTTACCTTTTTTATCCTATAAATCTTAGAAATTAAAAATGAAACCATTGTTGAATGAGTATGCTCTCTTATCGCCTGTGGAAACGATGCAAGAAATATAAAATAATCATCACCATAAAAATTCCTGTTTCAAGTCCATAATAGCCTCCATGACCTAAAAGTAAATTGTACATGCATCAATTAACTGAACCAAAACAATATAGTATACACTGAATTTTCAGTTTTGACTACAAGTTACTAAACAAATAAAGCCAGTACAGTACACCAACATACAATACACATACATATAATCACATACAGTACGTACACTATGTATAAATATAATCATGTACAGTAGTTTTACATATGATCACATATAGTACAAATCTAGGAAACCACTTATAGTTCATAATTAATTACCTAATTTGACACCATCCCACCTACTCTCAACAGTTCTTTCAAATCTTTTCTAATAATGAATGTTGTTGGAGACCGAAATATAACAGTATCTTTATCGCTCCCTTGACAAGTAAGCTGCATGGATATATCAAAATTATAACTTATAGTACGCGTACAAACATTTCTCAAATTCACCAAGGACCTATGAAAATAAATGTAGTTGTACACTAAATACCTTTATAAGTTTCTCTTTATCTTTTTCACTTAGAAACTCAACCGCGTTATTGTCAAATTCACGCATTTTCCTGAATGAACCCTACAATTCTTCCATTATCACCTTAGACCTCCTTGTTCATGGTCTATTCTTAATATTCTTCACAAGTGAACTTTGTTTAAGTTTGTTTTCAAACTTGTCCATATAAAACATCAATCCATTCATGTGCATATAAGAACAAATAAAGACAAAAGATTACAGATTATATTCATTTATATTAAGAAACTTTTTTTAAGACATCTAACTACCTATTCATTTTCGGCCACAAGATCAACAAATTCATATTCTTTCTTTTTGATATTTTCAACATCTCCCAGCATTTTTTGTGTTGCATATATAGTATCAATCTCTATTTCTAAAAGAATTCCATTACCCTTTTCCAATGTTTCCTAATTTAAGAAAACGTTTCAACCAAAACAAATAGTCATCACAAGATATAAAATATTCGTACAGTACATTTCAATATTGTACATCCAAAGTTTAATATCTATGTTGTTTACAAAGTTGTATCTCATAAACATCAACTCTCGGTTCAGCAGTAGTTACATCTTCTATTTCTAATACTTCATGTGTTGTATCTAAAACAATACCACTCTACTCTTCCATTGTTTTCTTATTTACAACAAAAAAAAAGTAGTCAACACAAGATATAAATTCACATGACATATAATGACCTTACAAGCAAGCACTATTTTCAATATTTTCCTTACAGTTGTACACTGTGTAATAGTCTTACAGTATGTTCAATACTGTACTTCCAAAGTTCAATATAAGACATCAATTAACACATATGTTGTATATAAACATTTACCTCATCAACTACAACTTTTGATTTAGGAGCAGCTAGATCTTCAATTTCAACGTCAGCATTATCCTATGATAAAACATTATAATACAAATGAGTAACGTTCACTAATTACATTTAACATCCAATGAATACACATATTCTATTAAAATAATTACCACATCAACATCATCATTTGAATCAATAGCAGATTCTGCTGCGTCAACAATTTGTGAATCATCATTTCCATGTAAATCATCATTGTTGTTTTCTACAACTCCAATTTCACCAACAACTTCCTACAAAAAATAGTACATATAACTACAATACCACACAATATTGTACGATTAATTATTGTACACTTATCACTCATAACAATAACCTAATACATTTATACTATCTAATGATTTACCTCATCATCATCAACTTTGGGGTCAGTAGTAGTTTGTTATGAGTTCACTACATGTGATTCATCCATATCATGTGCATCACCATTATTCCTTTCATGGCCAACCTTATCACAAAACAATACATTACGTATAAGTATAGTACAACTATTACATTAATTACACTTAACACGTTCATACATTAAATACAATATTATAAAGAGAGTCACTTACCTTTTCCTATCCCAGTCCTTCACATCCTTCTTTTAGCACAACTTTTTCTTTCCCAGCATCACCATCATTTCTTTCTTGGTCAACCTTATCACCAAACAATACAGTACGTATAAGTACATTACAACTAGTTCATTAATTACATTTAACGCATCCATACATTAAGTACAGTACACTAAGGACAATCACATACCTTTTTGTAACATCCCTGACCTGGGTTATGCCTTAACCCTGGAAGTTTTGCTTAAGCAAGTTAATTAAATCCTTAATTTTATTTGGTGAAAAGTAATTAAGGCTCAAGAGGAACTTATGTTTCAATTTTGGTCCTGTTTGAATAATGTTGAAGCAATGTTTGCTTAATTTGGACTAAAGTACAAATTACTCAAGTTGAGGGGTTAACTTGAAAATGTTACATGATTAAATGTTCCTCATGTGTTGAAGCATCATGAGAATGAAGATGATGCAGAGGTATCGCTTGGGAAAAGCCTGAGTACCAAGAAAGAGCTGATAAAGCAATGTTTGTGCATTAAAACCTAGTTTTGGTGTAATGTGAAATTTACCCAAAACCCAGGGTTCAATATGCAATTTATCACTTCAATAAGGTCCCTAATATTTCTTGGAATCATATAGAGCAAATAAAATGAGAGGGGCATCTCATTTGTATCACTTTGAAGGAGAGAGAATCTTGATATTAAAATAATCAAGATTTAAGCATAATTGGAACCCTAATTCAATTTAATGCAAAAAATAATTATATTAATTGGATTGCCCTTCAACCTAAATTGTGTTGGTTGAAAATCAACAAGTTTGGATGTCCTTATTCTTTTCAAAGTCAAAGGAAATATCTACGTGAGTGGAGAACCCACTCACATTAAGAAAAGAAAACGAAATATCCACTAACTTACGGATATTAGTATTATATGATTTAAGTTGCTTAATTTCTTTTCCCTTAATTCATGGATAATGTAAGGGAACTCAGAGGTGAGGAATATATCTTTGCATTCAAGGAACCAATGGGGAGAGGTGGCACCAATTTTGGAATTAAAAGATTTTTATAAGGCTTTTTCTCTCTCATTGATTTTCTTATAAAAACACCTTTTACAACTCATACCAAAGGATTTTTTGAATCCACTTCTTCTCTTTGTTTGCAAAAACGACCAAGGGATCTAGGAGCAGTAGGTGGACGACCCCCAACCTGTTGGTAAGCTTCTTGACCTTCGTTCACCTTGATTTCATGGTGGAAATCACAAATCAATGCATGATTTCTTCTTATCTCGATCCCATCTTCAATTCTAACCAATTCTTCTCACTCAAAAGCTTGACGAACGAACCTTGTGGTTTGAGAAAGCTTCTTCCACCATTTTTGATGTGAAGCTCCAAGCTTTGAAGCTCAATTGGTGGCGGGTTATATAACTTGAACCCCTATTCATTGTTACTGAATTCAATTTCTCAACCAATTATGTTCAATTGCTCTTCTTACAATTCCTTTGATTAGTTGATGCAACTACCATGCCAATGGTAGTAGTTTTCGATGGACAAAGGCTTGATGATGATGACATCATCTTAGGCACACATTCCAACAAGTTTCTATTGCAAACGGTTTTAAGACCTTGGTCCAAACGGTTTGCAAACTATTTGGAGGTTTGGATCCCAAACCGTTTGGAAGGGTTGACCGTTTGAATGGGTTGACCATTTGAGGTCAGGACCCTAGTACATGTTGGATGATGATCTAATGGATCCAATTGATTGATTCAATATATGGACAATCCTCTAATTAGAAACCCTAATCGGGTTAAGTGCTGAAATTTCAATTGGTTGATTTAAAACTTTGGGTTGACTAACCCAAACAGTCTCAAGACCATTTGGAGGTCACCCAAACGGTCTCAAGACCATTTGCAGGTCACCCAAACGGTCTCAAGACCATTTGGAGGTCAGCCAAGACCATTTGGAGGTCTAGAGTTGAGTATGGTTAAGTAATTGAAGATTTAGAGATATCAAATCGCAACCAATAGCTAATTTGATGATCAATCCAATGATCTAAACCCTAATTGGATTTCATAAATTTTAATGATGGATGGGGCAAACGGTCTCAAGACCGTTTATAGGTCATCCAAATGACCTCAAGACCATTTGGAGGTCATCCAAATGACCTCAAGACCGTTTGAGGTCAGGTCATATCATAATTTGATGATGATTCATTGATTTCAATTGAATTGGTTCCACAATGTTAACCATGGATGGTTCTTCGAATTCAAAACCCTAATTGAAGGTTTCTTGATTATAAATCCTAGTTCAAGTGGGTTTAAAACCCTAATTGATGGTCCAATTGAAGGATGATTCAATAGTTCAATTGATGAATGAATCAAGGATTCAATTGATAGGCGGTTCATTGATGGAAACCTTGAATTGATTAAGTGTTGAAAGACCTTTTTGGTCCATTCGGTTTTGAGAGGGTTTGGACTCAAACGTTCTTGAATTGATTAAGTGTTGAAAGACCTTTTTGGTTCATTCGGTTTTGAGAGAGGAATTCATACATGTATAATAATCATGTAAAGGTCAAGCCTTATCACCTTCAATTTGAATAATTATGTAATTAGGGTATGATCCTTAATAAAGAGATTTAGAAACCCTAATCAAGAAGGTTGGTAAGCCCTAACCCTAATTTATGGCAATTTCAGATGTAACCCTAATCTAGGGTAATGGTGTAACTTTAAACTAGGATGATAATATGGGAAATCCCAATTCAGGGTAACATCATGAAAAACCCTAATTGGAGAAGATACTTCATAAAACCCTAATTTCGAGTAAAGTCACATGAGAAACCCTAATTGAGTGTGATTCTATGAGAAACCCTAATTGAGGGTGATTCCATGAGAAACCCTAATTGAGGGTGATGCAATGAGAAACCCTAGTTGGGATGAATAATAAACCCTAATTATGGGCAATGTGATGAGAAAGCCTAATGAAGGGTGATGCTATATGCAATCCTAACCCTAATGAAGTATGATAGTGTGTGAAACCCTAAACCCTAATAAAGGGTGATGGTATAGAAGACCTAATCCTAATAATGGAATAGTGAGTATTACACTTATAAGGGAAGTACCTAAAGTGATTGATTATAGGTAACCTTATGGCAAGCAATGCATTAACTTGAGATAAGTCTGTATCATTAAAGATAGTTGTACAAATTCAAATGGGTGACCTATGCACTACATGATAAAGGTGATAGGTTAATGGTTAAAGTATTAAGAGGGAAATACCTTAATACAAGGTCAGTTGATTAACTTAAGTAAGATGGAAATGAGGAGAAAAGTGATACATCAAGACATGATATATATCACATTTAGCATTTCAGGGTCGATATAACTTGATGCACCTCAAATCTAATATACTTGGACAAGAAACACAAGAAGTGTGTGTTATGTGAATTGTTACAATGAAGATGTAATGAACTCAATGCACTTTTATAGTGTTGACTAACATACTATGAGAAAGGGGTTAAGCCAAGATAATGAGTATGATATAAACATACCATGGTAAGGTTAAGAGATGAACTCATACCTTGAATTGATAATTATTAATGATATATGATGAAAGTAATGATCATGAGTAAATACTTATGATATTATTGAATGCTCCTAGAGGAATGGAACAATAAACTAGGGTTGGACAGATAATATAAACATGAAACCCTAATTAATGTGAAATGGGAAATCCTAACCCTAAATTGGGTAATGGAATGGAAAATCCTATTTGATAGTAAACCCTAATCCTGATAAAGGAATGGTGGTGTTACTATTGTATCACATGATGTGATAAGTGATTTTTATGGTTGTTATCATGTGTATCAACCATACAGGTATCATGATATGATAAGCATAGCCAGATATGAGCTAAGATGATTATTTGATATAGATGTTGATTGGCCTTGTGAGCCATATGAACAAGTTGTTGCCTAGTGAAAGGTGACAAGACACTTTTATGGCCTGTGAGCCATGAGAGATGCTTGTGTAACAAGTATCATGTATACCTCGGTCTGAGGGCCTAGAGGTAATAGTTACCTAATAGTTGGTAACAATGATTAGTGATGAAATGAGGGTATGAATAACTAGATTTGATAAGTATGATAATGATGTTGTTGAGAGATGTGAACTTTCAAGTAATGAAATGAGGGACTAAGATCCCAATGTATTATAAAGACTAAGAAGTAATTGATGATAATAGTACAGGTTTCTTTGTAGCAATTGTCATAATAATTCATGTTTGAGAACTTGACTGATGCTAAAAGAATATACTAATGTACTTAATTAATCAAGTGTAATCATATCATGTAGAGCCATGACCATAGATCCATCAGTGTCAGTATATACTGATGGTCAAACGGGTTGCTCCACGGCAAAATGTCAGAATGCATATTTTTGAATATGTGGGGGTTGATGGGCGAACATATCCTTATGTCCTAATGAGGGAATTGATGGAAGGTAAACATTAAACCTCTCAATCCTTCATTATTTATACCGAGATGGATGTATCACGAATCTCCCGATTATTGGGATAGATGCAGTACACATCTGCCAATGATATTAATGCTAGATCAATGGAGGTAAACATGAAATCTCTCGATTGCGAAGAGAGTGCAGCCACCACTATAACTCTATAGCGAAGTTGCCAGTATACCCTGGAAAGCTATCTAGCAGAGACACAAGATGTCATGCATGAGGTCTCGCACTGACCGAGATGTGGGAGGTCTTGGAAGCCGGCTCTTCCATTGACCTTGTATGGTACTGATTTCGACTTCGCAATGGTCGGTTGGAGTATGAGCGGTATACCTCATCTCCTCAGGGCATAAGTGTGATTGTAAAAATGTAATCAGTCGTATAACATGTTTGCTTAAGGATTGAATAGGGAAATTTACTGGCTGATGTTACATTTCTTTTATGCATCTCTAGTTAATAGATGTTAGTTATATCTCTTTACATTTATTATAAGTAGGTGGATGAATTATGATTCTACCATGAGTAGATGCAATTTTCTCCTTAGGAAAGGAGATTACTTCAATCTGTTCATACAGTGATTTATCTGCTGTTAAATATATATAAAATCCTTCTGCTCAGTTTTATTCTAATAAACTGCAATAATAATATTTTTGCGGAGAGTTATATCTCTCGTTGGGGCAATTTACAAATTGTCTCACCCCCATGGGATCCAACTTTTTAGGTGGACGCAGACAAGGAAACAGAATTCCCACAGTAGAGAAAGGACAACATCAGCAGGGACAGCAGTGAGATCTCAGGTGGAGAGTCTGGCTATCATGTCTTATATATGTGTACATAGAGTCCTATGTGTCGTCTCTATACTCTCAGGTCCTTGGAGTTTATAGTTAGTGTTTTTAATGAATCGGTCTGAGATTTTGGCTTGATGCCTTGAGGTTCTTATGTTGTCTGTATATAATGTTAATAGGGCATCTGATGTTTGTAATCCTCGAGAAGAGATGGTGCAAGTTATGTACTTATGAACCAGGATGTAAATGTTATACATTAGTTCTTGAGGAAAGAGTTTTCCTATGTTTGAATCTCTTTGTAAATGGTTTTTATTTTTAGTGATTTTCAGTAAATCCGCTGTGAATGATACGATTCCGCTTAATTAATCATGTTTATGTGAGTTGGATGCCACAATTTAGTGGTACCAGAGCTCTAGGTTCGCTGAGTCTATAGAGATATAGGATTAAGGTAGTAGAGTCTGTTCTAGTGTCTTCCAGTGTATCTGATAGTGTCTTCTGCTCATATAGGAGAAGAAGAGCTTGAAGATGGCTGGGTCACATGAGGAATTTGCTGCAGAAAGCAGCAATGTTGCACCAAGAAGAGGTACATGGGATCAGGCAAGAGAGGAACAATTGTCTGAGAACCCTCAAGTTGATCCAACTATGATAAGAAATACTTCTTTAGGTATCACTGTTGGGCAACTTAGGGCAACCATGATGTATATAGTGGATGAAGAATTAGCAATACAACCTAGATTACCAGCCCCCAATGATGATGTTTTGGACATCAACAGGATACATAATCAACACCAGTAGGTTGAAGCAATAGAAAATGATGAAAGGAATAGGATACAACCTGAAATCAAGGTCTGTCACAAGTGTAGGAAACCTGGACATATCATAAGGTATTGCCCAGAAAAGGGATATAAAGGAAGAATTGAGAAAAGGCCTATCCAAACTTAGGAACATAGGCCTAGTAGTTCCAAAAAGAAGAAGTTTTTGGTACCACCAGTACAACTAGAGCCTAGTGCACCAAGGCAATGGCTACTTGGGAAGGGTAAAGAACCTTCTAGACCACATCTAAAGCCTAGAATTTGCTACCAATGTAGACAGGTAGGACATCTGGCAAGAGATTACTGAGCCAGAAATGCTATGGTGACCCAACCAATGAGGTAGGGACATCAAGGTCATCAGGGAAAGTAGTGGTCTAGTAATAGCACTCGAGGATGTGGACAGACGTCCCATGCAGAATCATCCACATCAAACAATAGAGCCTGGCATATGAATCAGGCTATGACCAGATTCTATGAAAAGAATTAGCCTGAGGCAATGAACAATCCACGAATCATGGCAGGTTAGATGAAATAATGTCATTCTAATATGTCATTTTATGATCTCCTGAGTTAATTTGAGAAAGTAATTGTTTGAGCTTTCCTCAAATGGTCCTATAAGGACTTACTTTTGCATAGTAAACATTATAGATGTTTTATATTGTTCTTACCTCTATGAAAAAGGATGAGGTATAGAAGAAGTGCCTGGAAAAAAAATCCAGGAATGTTAAATCTTATATTTGTGATAATATGAAAAGGAAGGAATATGATAGTATACAAAGTGCATACTACTTAATCTCAGTATTTATATACCCTGGCCAAGTATACAACTATTGATCATAAAGTGAGTATGGAAACTCTTAGATTGTTATCTTTTTTATTGCTCTGATCAAGTAGTCATTCTGAGACAATCTAATGAGTATCATGAAATTAGAAATATGGTATGGATAAATGTGTCATATCCTAACTATAAGAAAGAGAAATCTGAGATAATCTCAGATCAATATGTGTGTATGAGGAAATAAAAAGTATGATCCTCATAAGATGATAATGAGAACAAGGGAGGTGATCCATGTTCAATAAAGATCTTTTCCAATAATGAGGAAATGGGAAATGTGATGAGATCATAAGATGCTCATGAACAAGTTAGATAATAACAAAGAAAGGAATAATGTCATGTGATCATCCTTAAAAATTCATGTGCAGAGGGCAAGGAACCTAGGATGAGACAAAGAGTAAATGATTCATGAATAGTTGAAACTCATGAAATAATAAAAAGAATATGATCCCTTGCTTTCTTTCCTTTCGGGGACATGGAAATCAAGTGGGCCTTAGGACACTTGATGTGCATAAGATAAAAATGTTCATGTGATGGATACTTAGAAAAGTATCAGTTTATCTTGGACTTTGGTTCCAAGGTGAAGATATATGTAACAAGTAATGTCCCAAGATGAAAGGAAGATAAATATGTGATGTGTTTTCAACACATGTGATAGATACCAAGGTAAGAGATTTTGGTATCTAAAAAATATCAAATGGTTTGTGTTGGTTACCTGGAATGGTCAACCATGAAATCAGTTTAATTATACATAAAATAATATGAACATCATATGTTAGGGGTTAATGCTTTGCATAAACATAACAATTAAAGATATCTTTAAAATAAATTCTTAATTGATAAGTAACTTCTCTTTATGATGAGAAAATGTACAACTAATGAGATATTTGGTACAAGTAACAAGGAATCCTAGTATTATGTCAGCAGATTAGAAGGCACAATCGAGATATGAAAAGACTTATAGTCCCAAGAGAGTGACAAAACATAATTGTGATCATGAAAGTGAAATGCTGAATTAAATAAGGAGCATGGGAGACTCCTCAGAAACAAGAATCTATCACATGAAACTGTAAATTATGAAAAAGTGTTACCTGACACAGAATTAATTCCACAGTTAATAATAAAAAGGATTGTGGAGTATGTGTCATGTGTGAACCATTCTATGATAAGCTTGTGTGGAATAACCTTGTGTTGATCAAAGCTTTATGATGTCTCCATAACGATGAAATGTTATTTGGAGACTAGATAGTATGATGAATGAATAATATCTATCTTCCTTTATCTGGGATTTCGGGGACGAAATCCTTGTTAGGGGTTTATAATTTGTAACATCCCTGACCTGGGTTATGCCTTAACCCTGGAAGTTTTTCTTAAGCAAGTTAATTAAATCCTTAATTTTATTTGGTGAAAAGTAATTAAGGCTCAAGAGGAACTTATGTTTCAATTTGGTCATGTTTGAATAATGTTGAAGCAATGTTTGCTTAATTTGGACTAAAGTGCAAATTACTCAAGTTGAGGGGTTAACTTGCAAATGTAACATGATTAAATGTTCCTCATGTGTTGAAGCATCGTGAGAATGAAGATGATGCATAGGTATGGCTTGGGAAAAGCCTGAGTACCAAGAAAGAGCTGATAAAGTAATGTTTGTGCATTAAAACCTATTTTGGTGTAATGTGCAATTTACCCAAAACCCAGGGTTCAATATACAATTTACCACTTCAATAAGGTCCCTAATATTTCTTGGCATCATATAGAAAAAATAAAATGAGAGGGGCATCTCATTTGTATCACTTTGAAGGAGATAGAATCTTGATATTAAAATAATCAAGATTTAAGCATAATTGGAACCCTAATTCAATTTAATGCAAAAAATAATTATATTAATTGGATTTCCCTTCAACTAAAATTGTTTTGGTTGAAAATCAACAAGTGTGGACGTCCTTGTGCCTTGAAAAGGCAAAGGAAATATCTATGTGAGTGGAGAACCCACTCACATTAAGAAAAGAAAAAGAAATATCCACTGACTTATGGATATTAGTATTATATGATTTAAGGTGCTTAATTTCTTTTCCCTTAATTCATGGATAATGGAAGGGAATTCGGAGTTGAGGAAGATATATTTGCATGGAAGGAACCAAGGGGGAGAGGTGGCACCAATTTTGGAATTAAAAGATTTTTATAAGGCATTTTCTCTCTCATTGATTTTCTTATAAAAACACCTTTTACAACTCAAACCAAAGGCTTTTTCGAATCCACTTCTTCTCTTTGCTTGAAAAAACGACCAAGGGAGCTAAGATCAGCATTAGGACGGCCCCCAACCTGTTGGCAAGCTTCTTGACCTTCGTTCACCTTGATTTCATGGTGGAAATCACAAATCAATGCATGATTTCTTCTTATCTCGATCCCATCTTCAATTCTAACCAATTCTTTTCACTCAAAAGCTTAAGGAAAGAACCTTGTGGTTTGAGAAAGATTCTTCCACCATTTTTGATGTGAAGCTCCAAGCTTTGATCTCAATTGGAGGTGGGTTATATAACTTGAACCCCTATTCATTGTTATTGAATTCAATTTCTCCATCAATTATGTTCAATTGCTCTTCTTACAATTCCTTTGATTAGTTGATGCAACTACCATGATAATGGCAGTAGTTTTCGATGGACTAAGGCTTGATGATGATGACATCATCTTAGGCACACATTCCAACAAGTTTCTATTCCAAACAGTTTTAAGACCTTGGTCCAAACGGTTTCACCAAACCGTTTGGAGGTTTGGATCCCAAACCATTTGGAAGGGTTGACTATTTGGATGGGTTGACCATTTGAGGTCAGTACCCTAGTACATGTTGTATGATGATCTAACGGATCCAATTGATTGATTCAATATATGGACAATCCTCCAATTAGAAACCCTAATCAAGTTAAGTGCTGAAATTTTAATTGGTTGATTTAAAACTTTGGGTTGACTAACCCAAACAGTCTCAAGACCATTTGGAGGTCACCCAAATGGTCTCAAGACTATTTGGAAGTCAACCAAGACCGTTTGGAGGTCTAGGGTTGAGTATGGTTAAGTAATTGAAGATTTAGAGATATCAAATCGAAATGCAACCAATAGCTAATTTGATGATCAATCCAATGATCTAAACCCTAATTGGATTTCATAAATTTTAATGATGGATGGGGCAAACGGTCTCAAGACCATTTAGAGGTAATCCAAACGACCTCAAGACCATTTGGAGGTCATCCAAATGACCTCAAGACCGTTTGAGGTTAGGTCATATCATAATTTGATGATGATTCATTGATTTCAATTGAATTGGTTCCACAATGTTAACCATTGATGGTTCTTCGAATTCAAAACCCTAATTGAAGGTTTCTTGATTATAAATCCTAGTTCAAGTGGGTTCAAAACCCTAATTTATGGTCCAATTGAAGGATGATTCAATAGTTCAATTGATGAATGAATCAAGGATTCAATTGATAGGTGGTTCATTAATGGAAACCTTAAATTGATTAAGTGTTGAAAGACCCTTTTGGTCCATTCGGTTTTGAGAGGGTTTGGACCAAACGGTCTCAAGATCATTTGGGTCCAAATGGTCTCAAGACCTTTTTGGTCCAAACGATCTCAAACCGTTTGGAGACCCAAGTCCATTCGGTTTCAATACACTTCTTGCTTAAACGGATTCAAAGGCAATTTGCCCAAACAGTTTCAAACCATTTGAGTTCTGAGAGACCAAGACCGTTTGGGGTCTAAGTAATCAAAATCATTTGTGGTACAACTTGGTCAATCCAATTATATACCTCATGTAATTGAAGGTTCAATTGATCAAACCATTTGGACACCTAATGTACCTAAATGATTGGTACCCTTAATGGGATTAATCATTGATGTATAATGATGCAATAATTCAATACATCATGCTAACCCTAAATGCATGTATTTGAATAAAGAGTAGACTCAATCTAATCAAGAATTGAGTAGTGTACATCCTGAATAGGATGAAAGAGAGGAATTCATACATGTATAATAATCATGTAAAGGTCAAGCCTTATCACCTTCAATTTGAATAATTATGTAATTAGGGTATGATCCTTAATAAAGAGATTAAGAAACCCTAATCAAGAAGGTTGTTGAGCCCTAACCCTAATTTAGGGCAATATCAGATGTAACCCTAATCTAGGGTAATGGTGTAACTCTAAACTAGGATGATAATATGGAAAATCCCAATTCAGGGTAACATCATGAAAAACCCTAATTTGAGAAGATACTTCATGAAACCCTAATTTTGGGTAAAGTCACATGAGAAACCCTAATTGAGTGTGATTCTATGAGAAACCCTAATTGAGGGTGATTCCATGAGAAACCCTAATTGAGGGTGATGCCATGAGAAACCCTAGTTGGGATGAATAATAAACCCTAATTATGGGCAATGTGATGAGAAAGCCTAATGAAGGGTGATGCTATATGCAATCCTAACCCTAATGAAGTATGATAGTGTGTGAAACCCTAAACCCTAATAAAGGGTGATGGTATGGAAGACCTAATCCTAATAATGGAATAGTGATTATTACACTGATAAGGGAAGTACCTAAAGTGATTGATTATAGGTAACCTTATGGCAAGCAATGCCTTAACTGGAGATAAGTTTGTATCATTAAAGATAGTTGTACAAATTCAAATGGGTGACCTATGCACTACATGATAAAGGTGATAGGTTAATGGTTAAAGTATTAAGAGGGAAATACCTTAATACAAGGTCAGTTGATTAACTTAAGTAAGATGGAAATGAGGAGAAAAGTGATACATCAAGACATGATAGATATCACATTTAGCATTTCAAGGTGGATATACCTTGATGCACCTGAAATCCAATATACTTGGATAAGAAACACAACAAGTGCGTGTTATGTGAATTGTTACAATGAAGATGTAATGAACACAATGCACTTTGATAAGTGTTGACTAACATACTATGAGAAAGGGGTTAAGCCAAGATAATGAGTATGATATAAACATACCATGGTAAGGTTAAGAGATGAACTCATACCTTGAATTGATAATTATTAATGATATATGATGAAAGTAATGATCATGAGTAAATACTTATGATATTATTGAATGCTCCTAGAGGAATGGAACAATAAACTAGGGTTGGACAGATAATATAAACATGAAACCCTAATTAATGTGAAATGGGAAATCCTAACCCTAAATTGGGTAATGGAATGGAAAATCCTATTTGATAGTAAACCCTAATCCTAATAAAGGAATGGTGGTGTTACTATTGTATCACAAGATGTGATAAGTGATTTTTATGGCTGTTATCATGTGTATCAACCATACAGGTATCCTGATATGATAAGCATAGCCAAATATCAACTAAGATGATTATTTGATATAGATGTTGATTGGCCTTGTGAGCCATATGAACAAGTTGTTGCCTAGTGAAAGGTGACAAGACACTTTTATGTCCTGTGAGCCATGAGAGATGCTTGTATAACAAGTATCATGTATACCTCGGTCTGAGGGCCTAGAGGTAATAGTTACCTAATAGTTGGTAACAATGATTAGTGATGAAATGAGGGTATGAATAACCAAATTTGATAAGTATGATAATGATGTTGTTGAGAGATGTGAACTTTCAAGTAATGAAATGAGGGACTAAGATCCCAATGTCTTATAAAGACTAATAAGTAATTGATGATAATAGTACAAGTTTCTTTGTAGCAATTGTCATAATAATTCCTATTTGAGAACATGACTCATGCTAAAAGAATATACTAATGTACTTAATTAATCAAGTGAAATCATATCATGTAGAGCCTTGACCATAGATCCATCAGTGTAAGTATTTACTGATGGTGAAACGGGTTGCTCCGCAGCAAAATCTGGAATGCATATTTTTGAATATGTGGGGGTTGATGGGTGAACATATCCTTATGTCCTAATGAGGGAATTTATAGAAAGTAAACATTAAACCTCTCAATCCTTCATTATTTGTACCGGGATGGATGTATCACAAATCTCCTGATGATTGGGATAGATGCAGTACACATCTCCCAATAATATTAATGCTCGATCGATGGAGGTAAACATGAAATTTCTTAATTGTGAAGAGAGTACAACCACCACTGTAACTCTATAGCGAAGTTTCCAGTATACCATGGAAAGCTATCTAGCAGAGACACAAGATGTCCTGCATGAGGTCTCGCACTGACCGAGATATGGGAGGTCTTGGAAGCCGGCTCTTCCATTGACCTTGTATGGTACCGATTTCGATTTCGCAATGGTCGGTTGGAGTATGAGCGGTATACCTCATCTCCTCAAGGCATAAGTGTGATTGTAAAAATGTAATTAGTTATATAGCATGTTTGCTTAAGGATTGAATATGAAAATTTACTGGCTGATGTTACATTTCTTTTATGCATCTCTAGTTAATAGATGTTAGTTATATCTCTTTACATTTATTGGAAGTAGGTGGATGAATTATGATTCTACCATGAGTAGATGCAATGTTCTCCTTAGGAAAGGAGATTACTTCAATCTGTTCATACAGTGATTTATCTGCTGTTAAATATATATATAATCCTTTTGCTTAGTTTTATTCTAATAAACTGCAATAATAATGTTTTGGCAGAGAGTTATATCTCTCGCTGGGGCAATTTACAAATTGTCTCACCCTCGTGGGATCCAACTTCTTAGGTGGACGCGGACAAGGAAATAGAATTGCCACAGCAGAGAAAGGACAACATCAGTAGGGATAGCAGTGAGATCTCAGGTGGAGAGTTTGGCTGTCATGTCTTATATATGTGTACATAGAGTCCTATGTGTCGTCTCTGTACTCTCAGGTCCTTGGAGTTTATAGTTAGTGTTTTTAATGAATCGGTCTGAGATTTTGGCTTGATGCCTCGAGGTTCTTATGATGTTTGTATATAATGTTAATAGGGAAGTCGATGTTTGTAATCCTCGAGAAGAGATGGTACAAGTTATGTACTTATGAACCAGGATGTAAATGTTATATATTAGTTCTTGATGAAAGAGTTTTCCTATGTTTGGATCTCTTTGTAAATGGTTTTAATTTTTAGTGATTTTTAGTAAATCCACTGTGAATGATACGCTTCCACTTAATTAATCATGTTTATGTGAGTTGGATGCCACACTTTTCCTATCCCAGTCCTTCACGTCCTTCTTTCAGAGCACAACATTTTCTTTCCCAGCATCACCATCATTTCTTTCTTGATCAACCTTATCACAAAACAATACAGTAAGTATAAGTACAGTACAACTAGTACATTAATCTCATCTAACACATTCATACATTAAGTAATAGTACACTAAGGTCAATCACATACCTTTTCCTTTCCCAGTCCTTCACTTCCTTCTTTCAGCACAACATTTTCTTTCCAAGCACCACCATCATTTCTTTCATGGCCAACCTTATCACAAAACAATATATATGGTATAAGTACAGTACAACTAGTACATTAATCTCATTTAACACATTCATACATTAAGTAACAATACACTAATGTCAATCACATACCTTTTTTTGTCCCAGTCCTTTAGTTCCTTCTTTCCCAACATTTTATTTCCCAACATTTGGGTCTATAGCTTCATGTATTGTCATTCTCTTCCCCTTATCTTTAACAACCAACTTCAGCTTATTTTTTCTCTTTTTATCTCCTTTCTTTAGCATCTTATCTAATTTCTGCTTTGAACAAAACAAATAATATTCTAAACCAGTGTTTTGAAAAGCGGTAATCGGTGTACGGGCGGTCGGGGTACCAAATAGAGTATATACGGTATGCAGAAGTATAAACGGGAGTATAATCAGTTTCGTTTTTTTAATAAATTTATGATATATTCACATAAATTTATATATTTACCGAACATAATTATACATAAATACAATTACAAATAAGGACAGTAAACAATTGCAAACCAAATGAAACACATACAAGACTACAAGTACAACAATATAGGCTAATGTATGAAAGAACAAATCAAAACACATTGTTGCATTTGAATAAATTAAGTAAACATCAAACATTTAGTATTATTACTACTAACCAAGTAACAACTAACTAGTACCAACAAAGAAATTGAACTACCAATATTTGAAATAGAGATGGAAGGGGAGATAAAGTAGGGAATTGCACTGATCGAATAAAAATTTAGGAGCAAATGGGAGAAATGGAAAATAGGGTGTTGGGATAAGGGAGAAGAATAAATGGTTTTCAATAAACAATCTTAGAGGAAGAGTAATTGGAGAGGAGGGGGAATTGGAGGTGAAACAGGGAGACGATAGGAGGTGGAGAATCAAAGAGTGTGAGGGGGCGGAATATAAGAAAAGGGATAATAAGAGTGACGAGATTGAAGGGGGTAGCGGGTTATTGTTGTAGGTATTAGAAAAAATAGAGAAAAGACTTTATTGGATAAGTAGGAGGAAAGGAAGACAAATAGGGAGAAGATAAGAGGGGGAGAATAATTTAAGAGGAAGGGGTTGAATAGAAGAAAATGGATGAACAAGAGTAACAAACTAAAGGGAAGGAAGAAGACTTCGTTGGAGGAATAGGAGAAAAGGACAGACAAATAGGGGTAGGGGAAAAGAATCAAGAGAAAATAGAGGAACTGGAGGGGGCGAAACAGTATGTTACCTGTTGCTGCCGGAGAATGTCCGCCTGCTCCTACTTGAAGTCGTCGCTGCAGGTGGTGCTTCAAGCCGCACGTGTAGCTGCTGCTTCAAGCCGTCGTGCAGCTTCTACTTCAAGCTGCACATGCAGCTGCTGCTTCAAGCCGTCATGCAGCTTCTGCTTCAAGCTGCCATGCAGCTGCTGCTTAACGTCGATGTCGCAACTGCTACAAGAGTCCACCGTCGGCCACGCAAGTGGTGGTTGAGGTCTTCGTCGCTGCTACGAGGTCCCTCCACTACTGGTGCGAGGAACTTGAACAATGGGACCCTAGGAGGAGAACAATGAGAGTCGAGCGAAGGGGTGTCGGGGTCTGCAGCGCGGAGAGGGGAGAGTCGGGGCCTCGGGGGGTTTACTAGTTTTTTATCCCTTTTTTCCCCTCTTCTGTTCATTTAGTTGGGCTTGCAGATTGTGGGCTTTTTAAAAATTGGGGAATAAGCGGCTGATTAATCGCTTGGGCGGCTGAGTAATCGGTCTTGACCCGATTATATGTCTGATTGGCTCTAAGAGGTGCGGTCCACTGCCCAAAATGCTTAATCGGTCGATTAATCGGCCACTCGGACTGATTTTCTGAACACTGTTCCAAACTAAATCAACTATCATAAAAAAATAATTGTATCTAGCAGTGAATAAGATTTTATCTTACCACGACTCCTTTTTTATTGTTACCTTCCGGCAAGTTATCTCTCAACTATGAAAATACAAAACCAACACTTATATTACACATTAGTTTTTTTATCTTTTATACTTACAACAATAATATTAATTTATGATACCACAAAGATATTTGATGTCATAGTAGCACAAAACTTACACTTGGGATGACATCTCTCACAGTCTTAGATATATAATCTTCACATTTCTTGGTTTCAGCTGTCATCAACCATGGAGGATTTACAAAATCATCAGAAGATGACACCCCATCGTCATCACATGCATCAATTGCTTGTTGCAATGAACATGGATTATTAAGTATTGTACATGTAAATCGACAAATATTACTTGAATAGGGACACACCTTGGTCTTGATGATTTCATCAGCCATTATCATTGTTGGATCAGGAATGCCATTCAGATGTAGCTGTTCTCGAAGAATATTAATTGCACTCTTCTATTTTTCATTCTCCAACCTCAGCTCCTCCACTTCCTGAGCCATCATTAACAATGATTTCATTTGTTTTTTTGTACTTTTCTGAGATCCTTCTTCAATCTTTTCTTATCAGCCATCAATGTTTCAATCTCTATCTTCATGGCTTTTAACTTACTCTCATTAGATTCTACCCTACATTTCCTCTTGCCTTTACAAATTTTCTTTTCGATTCACTCAGCTTTGATGTACTCTAGCTTGAATTCTCGCACAATAATCTCCTTTTTGTGCAAAAATATGCTTATCTTGGTATCATAATTCCATCTATTAACAAATGGATATGCATCACTATCATCAGGAGGGAGTAGAGTCTGACACTCCCTAAACCAAACCTAAAATTTCATTTCGCAAACCACAAATCAAATCATAAAATACATAGACACACAGTACAACAAATATAATTATCATGTATTATACGTTAGGGTACGAAATGAAAAAATTAGATAATTTTTTAACATCATTACTATTAAAACAGTGTTGCACCCTTTCAGATATCCTTTGTTTTTAGCTTTAACTTCAACAATTCCATTATGCAGATAATTCGTGATAGCACTTAGCCAGTTAAACTTACTCAAACAATCCAAATCATCCACCAAATCAAAGAACATTTTACAAATTTCCAAACTACCATAAGGAAACAAAAAATCAGCCAACAATACAATTACCCATATCTTGACAAAGTCCTCAATGTTTTTTGCATCCTTTTATTTCCTTAAAATTTGCAATTTTCCCATTGCATCATTAATCTTGGGATCCGCAGAAAAATATTCCCCCCATATTGTTGAGTTCTTCCCCACACCTCTATCATATTCCAATAATAATTCATCCCCTGCCCAATTAATGTTTTAATGTTTTAATATTTTCTCTACTAAATATTTATATATCAAGTACAGTATAACTTCATAAACGAACGTACCTTCAACAAGTAATCCAAATATACTGGACACATGCTCAGATTTTAGCTTCACCACCACATTATTAAATACAAATACTCTCTCCTTTTCATCATAGCAGCGAACAAGATCGTCTAACAAAGCAACATCCAAAGCTGTTGGACACTTTAGTTTCAAAAATCTCCTAGAAATAGTTTTTTTGAATCTCTTTTTGTGTTCACTCGCTATCATTTCCATTACTTTCTTGAATTTTCTAAAGCTGCACCTTGACTGAAATCCACGTTCACCCTCCATCCTACAATGAAATATGTAAAACATAGTAGAAATAGACATATACAAGTAGAATACTTACACATATAGTACGCGACAATTAAGCAGAATTGACATTTTGTTTATTAAACAGGTCCATCATAGAAATATATGAATGAAATCACATATAATAGAGAAATGTACAATATATATGCACACAGTATGTAAACAAAAAAAATATTCACAAAAAAACTCACTACGACAGTAAAGACACAGTATATATGCACACAGTATGTATGTCTAAAACAAAAATTGAAATATATGTACAACACACATATAGTACTTCACAATTACTTAAACTTTGATCTTATGTACATACATGTCCAACACCTACACATACAGTACAACACAATTTAACACAAATCACATTTTCTCCCACACACATACATAATTTCACTTATAGTACAATAACTCACAGTACATATACTCAGTGTATATGCGCACAGTATACAATTCTAACAAATGGGATCAGACTTTTTCCTCACATATGTAAGTTAAACAAAGGTGTATCTACTTTGCAATTACTCACATATTACACATTAAGAAATACAATAGCATTATCATTAGAAATCAAACTGCGGGCAGCACCGCATTACCAATATGTAACTATGAAAAAAAACATGCAGTACACTAACATACACTGAGTATAAGAATAAAAAATATATTCACACTACATTACTACATCATATGACATGTAGTTTATATACACACAGTATATAATACTAACAAAAGTAATGAGAATTGTGCCACACATACTTTACTTTACAATTACTCAAATATTACACCTTTATAAATACAACATTATAAATCAAACTGTGGGCAACATCGCATGACCAATATGGAACTATGAAAATTGGTGAAACTTGTGGGCAACACCGGATGAGAATTGTTCCACATGCATGATCATCATGGAACTACATGATTATTACATACAATATAATAACGTACAGTACATATAAACAAAAACAATTATTCACACTACATTATGATATCATATGACATACAGTACATACGCGCACAGTATGTAAGTCTAAAATAAAGGTCTAGTTTTTCACACAACAAACATATGGTGCTTCACAATTAAACTAATATTTTTCTTCTATGAACACACATACAATACCTACACATATAGTACATCACATTTTAATAGAAATGTAATTCTTTGCCACACGCATAATCAGTAAACAACTATATTAATGAAATCACAACATATTACTATTACATAAGAGATACAGTGCATATGTGCACCGTTCGTACATGAGGAAATCACAACAAAAAGCGTATATCCCATTTCTCATTCGGTTTTGCACTATATTCGATTTTTTCCATGTACGAATGGTGCGCATATGCGTTGTATCTCTTATGTAATAATAATATGTTGTGATTTCGTTAATATAGTTGTTTATAGGTTATGCGTGTGGTAAAGAATGACATTTCTGTTAAAATATGATGTAATGTATGTGTAGGTATTGTATGTGTGTTCATAGAAGAAACATACTAGTTTAACTGTGAAGCACCATATGTTTGTTGTGTGAAAAACTAGACATTTATTTTAGACTTACATATTGTGCGTGTATGTACTATATTTTATATGATATCATAATGTAGTGTGAATAATTGTTTTTGTTTATATGTATTGTATGTTATTGTATTGTATGTAATAATCATGTAGTTCCATGATGATCATGCATGTGGTACAATTCTCATCTGGTGTTGCCCACAAGTTTCACCAATTTTCATAGTTCCATATTGGTCATGCGGTGTTGCCCACAATTTGATTTATAATGTTGTATTTATAAAGGTGTAATATTTGAGTAATTGTAAAGTAAAAGTATGTGTGGCACAATTCTCATTACTTTTGTTAGTATTATATACTGTGCGTATATAAACTACATGTCATATGATGTAGTAATGTGGTGTGAATATTTTTTTTGTTCTTATACTGAGTGTATGTTAGTGTAATGTACGTTAGTGTACTATCTGTCTTTGGATGTCATGAGGAATCTTTCTTTTGGATGGTAAAAGTCTGACTAAATGAGGTTCCAGAAGCTCATGGTTATGATCCGCTATAAACTTGCAAATTAAATATTTACCAATATAGTTTTGATGAAGTCTCAAACGTGCTGGAAAGTTTGTCTTTGAAGTCGGCTTATATCTGTACAAGGAATCCTTCTGTTCTTTCGGTGGTGGACCTGACTTGGCACAAGAAAATTCTACTCTTTTTACAACATCATCATCAGGATCTTTGGCGGAGTGAGATGTTATAACACCAAAATAGGTTTTATCGACATATTTTGTGTAAAATTCTTTTTCTTCATGTATAGAGTCAAATGACAGGCCGATTTCAGGTTTTAACGAGACCTCTAGTTCATTAGGAGGATAAGGAGAATTATCTTTATTAGGGCTCGAATCAGACTGTAAAGATAGGAAGAATGTTAAATAATGAAGTCAAGAAATGTAAGAGTATGTGCTTATATACGGTGAATAAGATCAAGAAATGAAAGTTAATACAACCTATGTACCATCAGAAACGATGACATCTAAGGGGGAGGTAACGTCATTTGGTATAGATGGGGATTTGTTGCAGTTCATTGTATCCATCTATAGAAATCAATAAAACTGAACTTCATATCGTTGTGAGCAGAAACTACAATGTGAACTAGATAAATACATGTTTTGTTACAACCCCAATTTTACATGTGTTTTCATAATTGAAATATAATGATTTTGTGAATTTAGACTTAATTGAAAAGGTTGAATGCTTCGCTTCAAAGAAGGGATTTCTTTGCAAATCTCCGTTACATTAGGAGTTTCATGTATTATTATATTAATCCAATAATGGATATAAAGGAGAAGAAAAGAAGAAAAGTTCAAATAATGGAAAAAAATAAAAGATAGTGGATATTAAGCAAAGTATTTTTGAGAAATACTTAGAAATATCTAGAAGGTGGCATTAATGATCACCATTGAGTAAAATTTGTTTACATATGATTTCTAATAAGAGAAATATGAAAAGAGGAAAAAGAAATCAATTGAATAAATAGAAAATGGATAAAAGATAAGTAAAAGGCTAATGTATATTTGTGAGATGGGATTTCGAACCATTAAGGTTCCTTGAGGTTCAAGGAACTCAGAATAATAATTTAATAGCAGGGGAAAGAGAAAATATGTGAGATATATATATATAATTAAGTGATTTTTGCACTTAAATAAAAGGCACGTTTTCTTTTAGATAATGAGCCCAAACTTGGCATGATGATAGATTAAGTCATTAATAAGATTCCCTCAAAATTTGGGATTAAATGGAGCCGTGATTGGAGAGTTATGATTTTCCAAATCTATCTTAAAATAAAAAGGTTTTTCTTTAAAATAGAAATATGGTTTTCCTTTGTTTTGACGCAAGCAGTGTGGATCATTGGATCCTGATCCAATGCAAACCGTGTATCACCTAGTCCTAGCCAAACCAGGAGCAGGCCGCCAATTGAGGGATCTTTCCTTCGATTTTTCTCATGTTTTAATCAATGAGCAAGCAAGGAAAGAGGTTGGTTGGAATCGGGAGTTTGTTCCACACCCAACCAGCCTTGGTTTTGGGGGGATTCATGGTTTCTAGAAAGAACGCCCAATCGGGCTGAGAGTAAGGGTGGTGAAAACCCTAGAAGAGCCCCTAAGTACTATATATATAGCCCCCTCTCGATTCCTCAGGGTTACACAAAATCGACCGGCTTTTTCCCTGCATCGATCGTGCCCTAGGCCATCAGATTGGCCTTGCTCTGGTGAGCCCTAAGTTGTGGTGCCACTGCGAGGCTACTGCTGGATTGGGCGAGGAAGAAGGAGCAGTCATCGTTCGATCAGAGACCATGATGGGCCACGTGAGTTGATCAACGGACTGGCTACTTTGTGACTTCAATAAGTCTTTAAGTGGGTGCAAGTTTTGCGATTCATGCGATCGTGTGCGGTCAATGAAGACCAGTGATCCGACGGTTATCAATTTTCTAGAAAAACTCAGGTAACTCGCCTCTCTAGGCAATATTCAAGAAAAGTATTGAATCTTGTATAAATTGCTAAAAATAGATCCTTTAGCTGAAAAATACAAATAAGTAGTGTTTTTTGATCAAAAAAATTTAAGGAATACAATGAAAATGTAATTGAAGCCTAATTCTTCTTACAATTCAAAAAGTATGTAAACATGCTATCTTTAAAGGTTTAATTAATGAAAAACCCATATCTTTGATGGTTAATGAACTGGAAAGGTTAAATGGATGTTTAAAGTTGATATTAAGATGTTGATTATAAAAAGGTACATTAAGAACAAAAAGGATGAACTTTGCATGTAATTAGTTTAATTTAAGATTATGTGTACATGAATATGCTCTAATGGGCCTTGAAACCCTAATGTTAGTAATTGTGACTCTTAATGGCTCAAATTCATGAATAAAGCTGAGATATGATGATTCTAAGCTATTTTGAGTATAAAGGTTCCTAATTGTGGATAAATACCCTTGATATGGTGATTAGGGTTTTCTAATGGATAAAGGTGGAATTAATGATTAAATAGAGTTCATATGTGAATTAGACCATAATGAACTAAGAATTGTTAATTTGAAAGGAACCAAAGATGATAATTAGGCCTAATGATCTTGTCATGAATTAAAAAGATAAAAATGGTAGTTTTAATGTAAAAGAGGCATAATAGACTTAATGGACGTTTAATTGTGCCTTTAATTAGAAATTAGGGTTATATGTTGTTAAAAGGTAACCTTGATATCTTTCTTGAAGAGTAGATGAGATAATTAGGGTTTGCGAGTAATTGTATAAAATTAGGATTTAAAATAGTAAAAATGAAGTGAAACCCTAATTGCAATGGAAACCCTAAAAGTGGACTAGAAACCCTAGGAAGCGAGCTAGGTTTAATAGATCTTGATGGCATGATCAATGATAGGAAATTGTATGCATATTTTAGGATCTCTTTGTGTGCTTTCTTGCCTATTGGATTTCTTGCATTGAATGGATTAATTCTGTCTCAAATCATCCTGACAGGTATGTGGTTAATTATGGTTAATCACATTAGTTCCTTGAAGAGTTTCCCAGACGATTCATCATAATCAATGCAACCTATCAGTTTGGATGTTCATACTTGCAAATCATAAAGTCACTATGATTATCACAATAATAGTATATGTGTGTATTCTCGCACCTACATGCCACCCTGATGGATGATGCCAAAAGGTAAAGCCCAGGAGGGAAGACCAATGGGCACCATGAGTGGTGACCCCAGACACCAAGCTCGGGATTGAGAAGGTGGTCTTTATTGAATGACTAATGGGCACCATGAGAGGTGACCCCAGGCACCAAGCTCAGGAATGAGAAGGTGGCCTTAAGTCATTGGCAAAAGAGAAACCCTAAGGAGGGTATGCTAGGGTTAGGGCAAAAGTGGTGGAGAATGTCACACTGAAATCGTAAATTGGCTTGTTAATTAACTTGATTGTGATAATTAGATTGTTAGCCATATTTGTGAAATTTTAGTTGTCCCCACATACTGGCATATTCCGATATGTTGACCGACGTTTTGTTTGTTGGCATTTTAGGTACAAGATTGAAAGGGACAAACAGTAAAGTGGCATATGTGAAATTAAATAAGAATTAAAGTATAAAGGAGGATTAGTTAGAATAGACTCTAGATGTAGATAGAGGTAGATATCCAAGTTTTTGAAAAAGGTATGCTAACTTTTATTTTATTACAGCCTTTTAGTATAGTTTTGGTAGAATTTGATAATTGTTATTGATTATTTGTCGAACCTTTGATCCGGAAATTGGGATAACAACTCTAACCTCTTGGTCTCCCGTAATTGGGGGTTACCGAGAGGTGGGGTCGTTACATTTGGTATCATAGCATTGGTTCCTCATTTAATCCTTAATAATTATTAAATTTTACAAACTATGTAGAACCCAAGGGAGTTATTAGAGGATTTTTTGAAAGACAAAGGTGTCTAGAAAATGATCACATCTGGGGGCTGGCAAGATTTTCCTCCGCACCACTAGATAGAATACGAGGACTCCCAGATTTGTGTGACTGCCTGGCCATTATCTCAGGATTTGACTTGAAATAAGATACCTTTAGGACTCTCTCATCTATTTTCATCCCTTCTCAACCCTAATGTTGTTAAGGATTATAAGGATTAGGGTTTTCTCTCTTTCCTCACCCTATCGAGGTAGGGGTAAAGTTGATAAGGTTTAAGGAATCCTCCACCAAAATTAATGAAAAGCATGTAAATAAAATGTCATGGACATAAGCTTAATAGTTTAAACATAAACTAAAGAATAGATACATGCTTAGGTTGTATGACATATGTTGTCATGCCCTCAGGAGAGACCTGAGGTTAGACCTTCTTGTCAGGAGGATGAGTAGAGAAAGTTAGTCTTGGAGGTAGAGACCTCCATTATAAGTAGAGACCTGGCGCATCCTCTAAGGATGATGCTAACCCTAACCCTAAGTGGTGGAGATGACACGATGAGTTAGATTTCATAATAGACCAGGTGTGTGGGTGGACATGCTTTTGGATGCCCATGACGATATGAGCCATGTGAGGTTGGATGACCTAGTACCTTTGGCGACCCAACACTGGGAAGGGTCGTGCATGTTAGAGTGAAGTATAGCTCCTTCAATGATGAGGTTAGAGAAGAACCTATAGAAACCCGATGGGCTTATATGGGCATGGCATAGTATGCACCCAGAGTACATTAGTAGTGCAGGTAGTAGGTTGAAACCGTGGCCAGGAGAGTATGTTGGATAACTTATGAGATAAGCATAAAGGGTCTATGGATAATCTTGAGCGAATATAAGATTGAACATAGGCTTCACCCATGTAGGGGTATGCTTGTGAGATTGATCCACCTTCATGAAGAGAGGACCTCTGGTAGTAAGACTATTTATAGGGTTACCTCTAGAGAGAGAGAGAGAGAGAGTGGGGCCCAAGCAAGAAGGTTGGAAGCTTAGACTCCGAGGTATGAGGAACAGTGGGGAGTTGAGGATGATGCGACCTAAGTGGATGATAGTGGTTGCCTCATTCTTGATCCTTGGAGGCTGATGGTATCTTGGTTGTCTTTAGAGGAACCAAACCCTAGAGAGAGGATGAGGCTTCTGGTACCTATATGCCTATGATATAGGTGTTTACCTTCTGAGATGGGAAGAAGAGTTCCTTAGACCCATAGGAGGTTTAAGTAACCAGTAGTGAGGCCTTATACCTAGTTGGTTGTCCTTGAGGAGAACTCAACTCTGAGGTGTTGCTCAAATCATGGGAAGTGCATGATATACCTTGGACATGCTTGGATCATGGTTAAAAAGTTGAGCAGACAGTTGGAAATCATAAAAGTGAACCTAGGGTTCCTAGGCCTAAGAGGGGAAGTGGTGTACCTAATGCCTATGATGAGATTTGAGTTTTTATAGATTCGAGCATGGTACTCCTCATGTTTAGAGGAAAGGGAAACCCCTTAAGTTTAAGGTATGTTTGATGAACCCTTCACAGCTGAGTTGGTGACATGGGAAGGTTTGTTCTTAGTCCAATGCTGAGGATGAGAACAAGTGTGACCTAGCATGGTTTAATAGGTGGTCTGCTTGTGCCTTAGTAGCTTGCTAGGGCTAAGCATGCTCATGTGGATGCAAACCCTAGACATAAGCACGTTTGTGACCTTTTTTATCAAGGTGTAGTTTCCTCCCATCCTGGGAGAGGGACCCTTTTGTAGGGTGTATACCCATTTTGTTGGTTTAAGGTAACCTAAAGGGGTCTTATAGGATCTTGAGAAACTAAGTGAAGGGTACGTGGTAAGAGAATGAACCTGTAGACCCATAGATAACCATATCTAAGTGCATGTGGGTGTGTTACCATGGAGGTAACCAGTATGGGGCCTGACCAAGGTAGGCAGGTCTCCATGACCCCTATGAAAGGAGGAAAGACAACCAGGATGCAGAGAGAGATGATGGAAATTTGGGTAAGGTTCTAAGTTGGACATGTACTATGTTAGAATCCTAAGTCTATCCTAGGGTCAGGTATGGATAAGACTGATGGAAGTAGGAGTTATCTAATTCCCTAGTTGCACATGACCATAGGGTCAGGAGGTAACAGATATCATTGTCTAAGGGCCATGGGTTAGGAGATTGATCACCTTCATGAACTCATGGGAACCAAAGGGCAGATGAAGAGGGCACTCTCTGATGCATAAGGGAAGAGGGGTGACCCCAAAAGTGTCGGCACCCTACAGACATAGAGGAGATGACCAAGGATTGTGTGGTGACCCAAGTGGGTTCGAGACAAATTTTCCATGGAAGTAACCTTGATATTGAGATTTTCATGAGGTAGAGACATATGTTGCACGTTTCAACTTAGATTTGAAGGTGTACTGGCAATGTGGGATGTACCATCTCTACTCTTGGAACATGAAGAACTTTGTGTTTGGACGGCCACCAAATGCTTATTTCCTCTTGTTATGGGAGTGAGAGATAGGACAGTACGCATGCCACACACCAAGGATAAAGATGATGTGAGTTGGAACGTTTCTTTGAGGTATGAGGACAAAGATGATAACATACCCTTATGGAGTGAACAATACATGGATGGTTTACCAACACTAAGAGAAATAAGGTAGTCATCGTATGAGGATGTTTTTATCATGAGCTATAATTTATACAAGGTTGAGTTCGAAAACTAAGAGAATGAGCTCAGAGTTTTCTTGATAAAGATAGACTTAGAGTTTGAAATAAGATAAGAAGTGGAATACATGGAAGTGTATGTCTTCAACATTACCTAACACCTAAGGACGCGAAGTGGTAATGGATGCTCTGGTTGAGATGAAGCTACCTAGTTTAGCTAGAGACTAAAAGAGGTTGTTAAGTTGGCCCTAAGTTTGAAAAAGGAGATATGTTTAGGCTAACACTCAGATGTAGAGAGATCATTGATCAAGTTAGTGGTTGCTTAGTTAGCCAGCCTAGGCCTTGATGAAATAAAAGGATGGTTGTAGAACCTCAGATGCACTTCTTTGGAAAAGAAGGCAATGAAACCCTGATTAGAGTGGTTTAGGGTTTCTGAGGAATCAATCTTGAGGAATCATGACATACAGGAGATCATGATTTTAAGTTCATCATACACCATGGTACTACAAAGATAGTAAGTTGCAGTAGTACATTGGATGCTTAAGATGAAGTTGCACGTGGCTTGTCGCCATGCAAGCCAAGAGGTGAAGGACAAACACCAGTAACCCAATGAGTTGATATAGAGGATAAAGAGTCCCTGAGAGGAAATGAGAGTTTATCACTATGGATGTTGTGGTAAGTCTCCCCTAGACCAAGGAAGGTCGAGATGCAATATGGGTTATGGTAGATCGCCTTACCTAGATAACATGAGAAAGAAAGAATACTATCAGGAGACAGATCCGGTTGAACTATAGGTAAGAGAGAGGGTTCAACTACACCATAATGTGAGTTCAAAGATCCTTGAGTGCGATCTAAAGGTTTGCTTCCATGCAGTGGAAGTAGGTTCATAAAGGACTCAATATTAGTACAGTTTATCACCCCTAACTAATGATTAGTATGATCCAGACTAGAGGGTCTGAGGAGAGCATGTGTGCTTATTCAGGGTGATACTTGGAGACAATTCTTGTTCTCTGTAAGATGTGATGATTACCACCATAGCTAGTATCGAGAGGTAAAGAAGCTATGTAAGGGAGGTTGTGTCGGTCACCAAGATGATGTTGGTGAAGAAAACTTATGAAGGTCAGTGAGACCACAGTGGGTGTAGATGAAGTCGCTTTGATCATGTGATGGCTGAGGAAGCCCAGGGGCAACATGAGTCGTGAGCTGATGCAAAGTAGACTAACATGCAGTTCACTATGGGAGAACATGTGATGTGAAAATCTGACCCCTCTAAGTTACAGCTGAGAAAGTTGAGTCTCCAATACATGGGTCCATTTGAGATAGATTGGTGGAGATGGTTGTGTTTAGTCTACCCCTTAGGATAACGTGATGTGTTCCGTGAGTCCGATCTAGAGCACTATGTGAGGTACCCAAGCCATGTGCTGAGCCATGAACCTATTCAGCTTTATGAGAGGCTGAAATGTCCTGAGTCACCTATGAGGGTACGATATACTAAGGTGAGAGAGAACTCAGATGGAAGAATGAAAGATGATGAAGGTTCTTGGGAAGAACCATGGAGAGGGTGAAGCCACATAAGAGCCATGTTTGTGTGTTTGATAGAATTTTGCATGTGTTTTCATAATTGAAATATAATGATTTTGTGAATTTGGACTTAATTGAAAAGGTTGAATGCTTTACTTCAAAGAAGGGATTTCTTTGCAAATCTCCCTTATATTAGGAATTTCGTGGTTCCTATTATTATATTAATCCAATAATGGATATAAAGGAGAAGAAAAGTCCAAATAATGGGAAAAAATAAAAGATAGTGGATATTAAGCAAAGTATTTTTGAGAAATATTTAGAAATATCTAGAAGTTGGCATTAATGGTCACCATTGAGTAAAATTCGTTTACATATGATTTCTAATAAGAGAAATATGAAAAGAGGAAAAAGAAATCAATTGAATAAATAGAAAATGGATAAGAGATAATTAAAAGGCTAATGTATATTCCCGAGATGGGATTTCAAGCCATTAAGGTTCCTTGAGGTTCAAGGAACTCAGAATAATAATTTAATAGCAGGGGAAAGAGAAAATATGTGAGATATATATATAATTAAGTGATATTTTGCACTTAAATAAAAGGCACGTTTTCTTTTAGATAATGAGCCCAAACTTGGCATGATGATAGACTAAGTCATTAATAAGATTCTCTCAAAATTTGGGATTAAACGGAGCCATGATTGGAGAGTTATGATTTTCTAAAGCTATCTTAAAATAAAAAGGGCTTTCTTTAAAATAAAAATATGGTTTTCCTTTGTTTTTACACGAGCAGTGTGGATCGTTGGATCCTGATACAACGCAGGCCGTGTATCTCCTAGTCCTAGCTGAACCAGGAGCAGGTCGCCAACTGAGGGATCTTTCCTTCGATTTTTCTCGTGTTTTAATCAATGTGCAAGCAAGGAAAGAGGTTGGTTGGAATCGGGAGTTTGTTCCGCACCCAACCAGGCTAGGTTTTGGGTGGATTCATGCTTTCTAGAAAGAACGCCCAATCGGGATGAGAGCAAGGGTGGCGGTAACCCTAGAAGAGCCCCAGTCCTATATATAGCCCCCTCTTGATTCCTCAGGGATACATGAAATCGACCGGTCTGTTCCCTGCCTCTATCATGCCCTAGGCCATTGGATTGGCCGTGCTCCGGCGAGCCCTAAGCCGTAGTGCCGCCGTGAGGCTACTGCTAGATCGGGCGAGGAAGGAGCAGTCGCCGTTCGATCAGAGACCATGATGGGCCGTGAGAGTTGATCAACGGTCTGGCTACTTCGCGACTTCAATAAGTCTTTAAGTGGGCGCAAGTTTTGCGAGCTGTGTGATCATGTGCGGTCAATGAAGACTAATGATCTGACGATTGTCAATTTTCCGAAAAAACTCAGGTAACTCGCCTCTCTAGGCAATATTCAAGAAAGTATTGAATCTTGTATAAATCACTAAAAATAGATCCTTTCGCTGAAAAATACAAATAAGTAGTGCTTTTTTATTAGAAAAATGCAAGGAATACAATGAAAATGTAATTGAAACCTAATTCTTCTTGCAATTCTAAAAGTATGTAAAGATGATATCTTTAAAGGTTTAATTAATGAAAAACCCAAATCTTTGATGGTTAATGAATTGGGAAAGGTTAAATGGATGTTTAAACTTGATATTAACATGTTGATTGTAAAAAGGTACATTAAGAACAAAAAGGATGAACTTTGCATGTAATTAGTTTAATTTAAGATTCCATGTACATGAATATGCTCTAATGGGCCTTGAAACCCTAATGTTAGTAATTGTGACTCTTAATGGCTCAAATTCATGAATAAAGCTGAGATATGATGATTCTAAGCTATTTTAAGTATAAAGGTTCCTAATTGTGGATAAATACCCTTCATATGGTGATTAGGGTTTTCTAATGGATAAAGGTGGAATTAATGATTAAATAGAGTTCATATGTGAATTAGACCATAATGAACTAAGAATTGTTAATTTGAAAGGAACCAAAGATGATAATTAGGCCTAATGATCTTGTCATGAATAAAAAAGATAAACATGGTAGTTTTAATGTAAAAGAGGCATAATAGACTTAACAGATGTTTAATTGTGCCTTTAATCAGAAATTAGGGTTATATGTCGTTAAAAGGTAACCTTGATATCTTTCTTGAAGAGTAGATGAGATAATTAGGGTTTGTGAGTAATTGTATAAAATTAGGGTTTAAAATAGTAAAAATGAAGTGAAACCCTAATTGCAATGGAAACCCTAAAAGTGGACTAGAAACCCTAGGAAGCGAGCTAGGTTTAATAGATCTTGATGGCATGATCAATGATAGGAAATTGTATGTATATTTTAGGATCTCTTTGTGTGCTTGCTTGCCTATTGGATTTCTTACATTGAATGGATTAATTCTGTCTCAAATCAGCCTGACATGTATGTGGTTAATTATGGTTAATCGCATTTGTTTCTCGAAGAGTTTCCCAGATGATTCATCACATTGAATACAATCTATCAGTTTGGATGTTCATACTTGCAAATCATAAAGTCACTATGATTATCACAATAATAGTATAAGTGTGTATTCTCGCACATACATGCCACCTTGATGGATGATGTCAAAAGGTCAAGCCCATGAGGGAAGACCCATGGGCACCATGAGTGGTGACCCCAGACACCAAGCTCGAGATTGAGAAGGTGGTCTTTATTGAATGACTAATGGGCACCATGAGAGGTGACCCCAGGCACCAAGCTCGGGAATGAGAAGGTGGCCTTAATTCATTAGCAAAAGAGAAACCCTAAGGAGGGTATGCCAGGGTTAGGGCAAAAGTGGTGGAGAATGTCACACTGAAAGCGTAAATTGGCTTGTTAATTAACTTGATTGTGATAATTAGATTGTTAGCCATATTTGTGAAATTTTGGTTGTCCCCACATACCGGCATATTCCGATATGTTGACCGACGTTTTTTTTAGGTACAAGATTGAAAGGGACAAATAGTAAAGTGGCGTATGTGAAATTAAATAAGAATTAAAGTACAAAGGAGAATTCGTTAGAATAGACTCCAGATGTGGATGGAGGTAGATATCCAAGTTTTTGAAAAAGATATGCAAAGTTTTATTTAATTACAGCCTTTCAGTATAGTTTTGGTAGAATTTGATTATTGTTATTGATTATTTGTTGAACCTTTGATCCGGAAATTGGGATAACAACTCTGACCTCTTGGTCTCCCTTAATTGGGGGTTACCGGGAGGCGGGGTTGTTACATGTTTAATGATAAATGTTTAATGAACTGTCAGTAGGAATTCGTTTGCAAAATGATGTGATTAATCCAGGAAGAACAATTCACGTAAAGTACGCGCGCATCTGCTGCTGGTTGAGAAGTGGGAGGAAAGGACGGAAATGCTACAATACAACATGTCTTTAATATTTGATTGTTTGAAAAAAAAAATAGACGGAATAAAATAAACGAAATTTAAAATTGTATGGGTGATTGCAACCATCTTGTTACATGTTATTGCATGGTATTACATGTGTAATATCTGCAGCAGCCGGCTAATGGATACGAATTAAGATAGTGGAAGGGGATTCGCAGGTTTCCAATGTAGGGGTGGGTCAGCCGGTGGGAAGACCCAGCGGGTGGGAAGGTACTTATGTGTAGAATTTTTCTTTGTTGGGTGCCTCGTGATTTCCTCAATTTCCGCCGCATCATAGATGTAAGGCCGTAGTTTATGACAAACGAATCATGATTGTTTGTTGGGTGCCATTGAGTAGACATCGGCATTCGCATGGTTAATGTTTGTGTTAAGGAAGTTATACTGAGGTGATTTTTCTGATCATAAGGTCGGTGAACTGCCTCGTGCAGAATCTGCGTGCGTTGAATGCATGTGGGAAAAAACTTGTCTTCAACCTTATGACTCTGCGGAAGTCAAAGGTGTTGTAGAACAATCAAAAGAAGTAGTAAAACGCATTGTTCGCACGAATCGCAATAATTATGCAGTCATATAAGGGAATGGAATTAAGGAAAACGATTCGTATCACCAGCCGTGTCCCTAGAAATCTATCCAATTTTGAATGTTGTGCAACATGGTTTGCAGCAGGCTTGCTACCTACTGAGAATATAGTGCTGCTGCTGTGTGGAGAAGAAAGAGTACTAAAGAAAGAAAATACAGCTGTTCGTACATGTATTATTATTCATATTTTGTATATTGTTATTAGATATATTGGTATTATTGCTTCAACAAATGTGGATTTTTGGTGTGATTTATACTTGGTATAATGTACTTTGTGGTTCTAAATGTGTATTGTCTCTTTCATCGGCTTTAATATTGACATTGATAAAAAAAAAAACATATGTGGAACAATCACGATACACATTTACTAATAAGACACATTAAATACATATAAATAGTACTTAGAAGAATAATAGTATGTGTTTTTTCTCAATAATTGATACACTTTATGATGAAAAATGGTACACACTTTATCGCATGACAATGCGCAAAATAATATACTTTTTAACACATAGCAGTACACATATTGGATAAATAATAGTCATCAAGCTGTATATTTCTCTCCCTTTGTACTCTCTGTCCTAGTTTCTCTCTTCCGGCCTGTTTGGTGCGCAGTGAATGGATGGGAGGGGAAGGGCACGAAAAGCGCTTAAGTTGTTTGGTTGCACATGGTGAAGGAGAAGGGAAGGGAATGGAGGAGAAAACCAAGTGTATTTCCAGCCACTTTTCTTCCCACCAAATCGGAGTGGAGGCAAGGGAAGTCATTGGCGGAAAATTTATTATAAAGCTTGGAGGAAAATATGTAATGTGGAGGGAATATAAATAATATGAGGGAAATACTTGTATAGGTCACAACAAATGAGAAAAAAGAGCATGTAGTCTCTCACCCCACTTGGAGGAAATAGAAAAAATGGGGGGAAGTTGGAGGGAAAATTAGAGGGAATAAATATAAATAAAAGGAAACTACAATAAATGTAGCGCATAATTTTGAAAAAAAATCTTAGCATGTCTAGAAAAAATTTTGGTAGAGAATATGGAAAGTTTAAGATAAATAAACTATTTTAACATAAAAACATAAGAAAAATAGAAAAAGAGATGGAATTGTGGAGGAAAGTGGAGGGAACTCTCAAGTTATGGATGAAACTCAAATAAATAGAGGTAAAGTTATAAATATTGAGGGATATACATGTATAATCATAATGGCTATAAAAAGAGAAGTTGTAGTCCTTGTTTGCATCAACAACGTTTTACATCATGTTATTAATAAGAAATGTATCTTTTTCATTAACAAAACAATTATATAAATACTTTTATTTTGATCACCAGACATGTGATTTTATTTTAGGTGTGTGTCTATGTAACCTTTTGGAATAATATCCCTTGTTAAAAAATGACATTTAAAAAAATCTATGTTCTCTCTCCTTCCCCTCCCCATGCTAACTAAATAGACTAAAACAAGTGTCATCTTCCCTCCCTTCCCCTCTCCTTCATTCACCATGTACCAAACATAACGTTCGTCTCTCTCATTTACGTCAATAAAACATGTTATACTCACTACTTATTTCACAAATTTCTTAGGCACAAGTGTAAAGTAGGATATGCGATAGGAGATGTGTATGACTAAGGCAAACTATTGGTATCACCCATTCACAACTCAAATTGGACGCAACTTTTTTATGGAAGATAGTGTTTGACGTATGAAAATCAGATTGGAGAGAGACAAATAGGGGAGTAAGAGGAAAGGAGGAGAAAAATGATAGTAATGCATATGTGATATATTTTCTCAACTTTTTCTGAGTAAATAAGAAACATACTAATATGGTGAGTTAGAAAATGACGAGAGAGAAAGGAAGAGATAAAAATGATACAATGCTTAAAATGTGTATGATAATACGCATTACAAGAAGATAGTATATATAAACTTATGATACTGTTCATAATAGAACACCAATACACTTAATTTTGCATAAGAAAAATAGTAATGTATAAATAACTTCACAAGAAGTACACATAAATATATAACAAAGTTTGCATTATATATAACAATAATAATAATAATAATAATAATAACTTTATTAAAACAACTCATATTTTAATAATACAATACATAAAATAAGTACGTCGATAAACAAAATCAAATAACCTATCATAATAATTGGTACATAAAAAGTTGTTTATCAATAATAATAATAATAATAATAATAGCGCTTTATTAAAATTACTCATTAATAAACTATAAAATACACTAATTATGTATAAGAGTGCATACAAAAAATAACACTCGTAGAAAATGTTACACACATATTTGCATTATAATGATATACATACTTTACAAAAAGCTACTCATGAATCAATAATACAATAAACACAATACACAAGACAGTGTCTAATAATGGATAATTCTCACATAAAAAATAAATACACACAAATTTGCATAATAAAATAATATACATACATTACAAAGTACTCATAAATAAATGATACAATACATAAATATCTATGATACTACTTATCAATAAATACTACTCATACAATATAGTTATCTTGAATTCTCATAACAATAATATCAAAATAAAAACTTTACAAATAGTACTCATTAATAAATAATACAATACACAAAATATGTATATACATTATAGTACTCATAATATATAATACTTATAATCAAATACTACATATATATTTAGATAGTAATAATAATAATAAAAATAATAAAAAATATGCATATCTTTAAAATATTGCTCATACCAGACTAATACATTTTAAAACACAAAATATGTATGATGGTACTCATAAATATATAACACTAATAAAAAAGTACACATAAATTCATTCAACAACAAAATAAACAATAATCACAACAAAAGAAACAAAAATACTAAACAATTATAAAATAATAATAATAGTAATAAATACTCATGATTTAGATAACAAGTTATAAAAAATATGCATGATATGACTTATAGAAAACTGATACACATAACCAAACAAATACTTTTAAGTTTATTAGCACAAATAATATGCAAAAAAAATATCATAATAAAGATGTAATCATAATTAGATTATAGATAATACTCATTAGTTAACCACACCATAAAATAAATATCATAAAAGTAATAAAAATGAAATCATACTAAAAAATAGAAAACAATCTTACTTTTTAAATGATTGCATGAATAATACATGCTAATAAATAATTTAATGCAAGTACTACTTAAAATTGTTGTCACCTCTTATGCAGAATTCACATTACAAATATATAACCAAAATGTCACTTATAAATAATAATATAGTTCCATACAATTTCCATGTTCCATCTTTTTTGTCATCTCTTTTTGCCATAAGATCGCTAACTATTATCTATTTCTCTCTCCTAATAGAAGATAAATCTAATCAATTATTATTTCTTTATTTATGTAGATAATTCAACTTTCTCCACGTTCTCACTTGGAAGTCTAAAACATGTAAAAGTCCTAAGAAGTGCCTTCTTCTTTTCCAAGACGCAATCTATCTCTCATACGAGTGTGAAGTTTTCCCCAAAATTGTTAAGACAGGGAGCATATCCCTCATCCCTAAGAAATTGTGGATAGAGTAGGGTGTATATTGTTTGACACATATCACTATTCATTACATAATAGCAAAGTGCATATTGATATATATATATATATATATATATATATATATATATATATGTATGTATATATATATATTTATATATATATATTTAGAAGATATTAGGTATGCATACCCATGTGTTCTTGCCACAATCCCTTATATAATGTTCTATAACCAAACATAATTATGCCACACGCATTAGCCCCCCAAACTCTATTAGTATAAATCATGGAGAAACCTAAGGATGTAAGTAGGGATGAGCATCCAATTGGATAGGACCAAGTCGACCCATGTCCTCACCAACATAACCTGACCCAAACTTGGTCCATATTATATATGGATCGGCCAAGCCAAAAATTTTGACCCAAATTGTTATAAAAGTCATGGGGCAAGGGTAGCATAGCCGTGGTGGTCACCAAAGCCATGGTGGCTTGGATTGCTCAGCCCGTTCTCTGCTCCACAACCATTCTGCTATGAAGGCAACACAATGTGCAATGTGGCACAACCATTCTGTAGTCAACCCACCACAGTAATTCTGAGTGGCACGGACGTGGTGATTTCTGCTTTGCTTAGAGGTGGCTTTGTTGATCTGCAAGTATGCTAGCATGACCCATCTGTGGTACCACGACTATGCTAGTCTCTGGATCAGCACTTGAACTTGTTCTTTGGATTTTCTTGGACATCTTTGCTTCAATGGAGTTTTTGCCACTAGGGGTAGGTTGAGGGAGCATCGGACTTCACTTTAGGCCTCTCCAAGGGTAGAGAAACCCTAGGATCACTCCTCTCTCTCTCTCCTCCATCAAGCATGGTCCAAATGCCTAAAAAACATGCAAATAATGTCCATAAGTGCATTTTTACAAATATGCATATTGAGGGAAATAATATGTAATCTAATAGGTATAGATGTGATTGAAATGCAAAATCACACAAGATGAAGCCCTAAAATAGGGATGAATCACCACCCCAAACTTAAAACATACTTGTCCTCAAGTATGATCCAACTTAATCTCTCTATAATTTTTCCACAATCAAGAAATGACACATGTAATGCAAAAGATGATTACCGATGAATGGGATCAATGTTGACTAAGTGCATGCATTCCACCTCTCTCCTTTCCTACTTTCACAAACCAATTATGAAAAGAGCACAACGCATATGAACTTCAAATATAGCACATCGAACACACAAGCTATATATATTTCTTTCATGTAGTTCTGAGTAGACTGTTTCATGATGGTGTTAATCAAGGATGACTAGGAGTTTTGTTTCACCTTCATGCATTCAATCTTATGCTTCAAACCATACCAAGTGACCCACATGGCTCTAGAAAAAGGGTGAAGTGAGCTAGGTTCATGCTTCCTAGCTCAATGGGTATGAAAATGGAAGAACGGATTTTGGTAAGATTTTGGAGTGCTTTTACACACTCATCTTTTCTTTATTTAGATGCTCTTAAACAAGAGCATATTTTATTTTCTTTTGGCATTTTCTTTTTCTTTTCTCTTGGTGTAGATGGGGCATATGGTGATGAGAGTAAATCAAGGAGATGTAGATGTGGCCACCCCAAATTTTGGAGGTGGAAACGGCTGATATGTTCACTTTGGCATCCTTTTCCTGAGGCGGAGGGGTAATAAGATGGTGAATGAAAATTCGAGTCAAAGAGGGGTCACTGGTGTGATTCTCAACATAAGATCTCCTGCATGAAAATTTATCCAACACTTCATCCAACAATTTCACACCACATGAATGCAACATGAAATTGATACTTCAGTCAAGTGATTTCATAGGCACTAAGCGCTCATAGCTTGCTCAAGTCACAATTCAACCAAAACATTCACAAGCACAAGAGAGGTGATGCACATGTAAAAAGTCAATAATTGATACCATTTAGCAATAAACAATGATAATTCACTTGCATTTATCAAAGGTAATCATTTTTAATCCAAAGAGTCCAGATTGGGTCAAAACACACTTTAGGCAAGAAATCTCAAATTTGGATAAAATTGGCCAAAATGATGCCAAGTTGCCTTCAATTACATCTAAGCCTGCATTATTGAACAAAAAGCAGTAAACAAGCAAATCCTAGCTAAAACATGCATAAATTACCAAAAATCTACATGATATGCATGACAAAAAGAGTAATTTTTTCAAAAATTACACAAAAATTACAAGAAAGTAACTATATGACATGCTTGTATGCAAAGAAAAAGTAAAAGCAACAAAAAAAAGTAAATGGTAGGTGAAATTCAAAATGAGAGTGAAAATGAGATAAGGGCATACCACCCTACCACCCCAAACTTTTGAATCATGTTGCCCTCAGCATGACACTAAAGTCTAGGAATGATAGGGTAGAAGATCATTGTGGTGGCGGTGCTCCTCCCTGTGGTGGAGGATGTTGGTAGTAGGAGCCCTAGTAGTCTGAATATGGAGGTGGGTAGTTGTCTTGAAATGCTGACAGTGAACTCCACCAATCTCCCCCCCGGGGGTTCCTCTAGGACTGGGCGTGCTGGAACTGATACAAGTGGTTAACCAGATAATGTGTCTATTGATGGTCTTACCATATAGTATCCTAGGTGTGTTGGAAACCCTCTTGTGCCCTCCAAATCCTCTCATGGGTGCTCAATATGCAGTTTTGTGTTCTCTGGATGCCCTACAGCTATGCATGTATGGTAGACATGTCATATGCGTTCACTGAAGGTTGTTGTGGTTGCTGAGCTGTCTCCGCCTCACGTCGCCTCACCCTATATATCTCTCGCTCCTGAACATTCCTCCTCTTCGCAGCTTCCTGTGACGTGCCTAACCCCTCTAGGATGATCTCTGGCTACTCAAATGTGTCCCTAGGGTTCTCCTCCTCCCATCTTATCACTTTTTCCAAGAAATTTGGAGTAGGGCCCCACTCTATCAATAGTGGTGCAGCATGGTATGGGAGGTCTAGTGATATGCATGGGTAAGGTGGGTTGACCTGATATAAGATTTTCCAATCAACAACTGAAATCATAGCATAGCATACAAGATAGTGCAGATCCACCAACTTCCCCCTTCAACCCTGGTATATCCAGAAAAATCATGAGCAAGGGCAACAACTATGGATGTCACAATCCCTCCAAGAATAAATGGATTCTTTCTCTTAGATGGATTGTCCTCAAATGGTCAATCATCAAAGCTCCCAAGTTTACATGTTTTCCATTTATCAACCAGCCCAAAACATACGTCTTTGTTTGTGCAACTCCCTTGATTGTCATATCTTCCAAAAATGGTATTTTCTAGGACTTTCTGAACATAGCATAGGAAGGGGTTATGGAGAAAACTCGTCTTTGACTTCCCCGCTAAAAAGTCGTTGTGGGCAGTGAATGCCTTCCACATGGTAGTAAAACTAGCACTGGCGCTCTTGTCTATCTTGCCAGTCTCAAAGTGAGCTGCCATTTCTTCATTTGGAGCAAAGAAGTTGTTCAGCATGGTTGAAGAGATGACATGATGTTGGTCTCCAAGTTTGACTTTAATGGCATCCTCACCATCATGGGAGACCTTTTCTAATGTGGCAAAGAACTATTATGTGAGCTCAATATAGGTCCCCTGCTCTATCTTCAGAATGTCATACAAACCAACCTCCCTCATCATGCCCTCATAGTACTTGAGGAAACCTAGGGCGTTTAGTGTCTCCCGGCATGCGTAGCGGGTGGCTATCACCCTATGAGTTAGGCACTCTGGGTGCTTGGGCTTCTTTTCCCATCCACTAGAAGTCTCAGGCTCTACATATGGCTGATGCTTTGGTGCCTCGGGATGTGGTTAATCCTACATCACCTCATCATCATTGTCTAATTGTAATTGTCGTCGTGCTCTCGGCTATGGTGTTGTAGATGTTGACGGGCAAGTCGAAGTCGACGCTCGAGCCATCAAAACTAAAGGCCAGGCTGCTGAAACCGACGGGTCGGCTTACAAAACTAACATTCTTATTGTTTCCCCACCTCCTCTAGGTAGCCTATAGGACTCATCCATCATAGTATCCATCCTCACCACCGCATGGGGTGATTCTCCTTGTGAACCGGAGGCTTCCGATGGTGGTGGAAGGGCTAGGAGAGCCGATAGAGCCAAAGATGACACATTCTTGGGTCGATGCCCATAGGAAATGACCTCCTTGGTCTTAGACACAACCTTCTTATCCATTTTCTTCATTTTGGATCGAAATTGGTAGAGAAAATTAGATTTTAGGTTTTCTCCAAAGAACTGGGCTGTTGGGGCGGATTGGAGAGAAATGGGGGATTTGTGGATGAAGATGGATGGAATCTAGAGATTAATGTAGTGGAAATGATGGGGGATTTATTGGAGATGGATTGAGGGTGATTTGGTGGTGATTCGAAGATGGTAGGGTGGCTGGGAGGTGTTGCATGGTCGCCATTCACGGAGAACGGTTGTGGTGTTCATAGAGAAGAGAATAAAACTGATTTAGGATTTTTGCAAATTGCTTACTTGAGTGTTGGAGTCGGGTTGCAATAAGGCCATGTTGTGTAGTACGGCCGTGTGGAGAGGCTCATCACATGAACATTCTACCTTTCTTCTTCACTTGGTCATTCTTCTTCACACGGACATTCTGGGTGAGTGGCTACACGGTCGTGCTGTGTTGCACAGTCATGCTTGGTTCTTTAGTTCTCAAACTCTTTGATTTTTATCGATTCCCCTGTTGATTGTGAGAGCACCACCATGGCCGTTCCATGTCACCATGGCTATTATGAGTCTGTGGAAGTTGTTCCACACTTGAATTTCGTCAAAATGTCAAAGCTTTGATCCAAAATGATTTTTCATGGATTACTTGTCAAAATTTCACCTAATGTTCTCATTTCACCCTATTTTCACCTGCACATCTTAAAACTAAACAAAAACTATTGAAAACAAGCGTGTGTGTATGTGTTTTGTTGGAACATGTAGAACCAAAACAAAAGTATCAAAAATGGAAGGTTGGGTGAAAAATTCCCAAACCTAGGTGGGTTTCTTCCCACAAACGTTGAGTTTCATGCCTTCATCTGGACTTTTTGGATATTCTTCAATCATTCATCCATTTGGCATCCTCATGTGCCCATTCTTGCAATACATGCATCTCTCATTTTCACTCAATCTATGTTCCTCAACCCTTTGATCACAAAAATCATCATCAATCCTTCCACCCTTACCTTCTTCTCTCAAATGACCATTTGGACTCTTGAAGTAACCACGTCCAATATCCTCATCTGGGGCTCACCGGGTCGGATTCTTGTACTTGTTGATCTTGATCTTCATGTCCATGAATGAAACTATCATTGTGCCACTATAAACATGTAGCTCAGCGTCAGCTATAGATAAGAACGGTCTTCCCAAGATAATCAGAATCTTCCTATCCTATGGCTCCATATCAAGAATAATGAAATTTACCGAGAACACTATGCCCTTTTCTTTGTCTATCATCACCAAAACATCATCCACTCTTCCTCTAGGAACTTTTATGGAATGATCCTCTAATGGGAGAGTATAATGTGCCAGCTTCAACTTGCCCAGTCCCATTTCCACATAGACATTATATGGCATCAAATTCACACTAGACCCCAAATCAAGTAAGGATCTGTCTATGCGGTGTCCCCCTATGTAAATAGGTATGAGTGAGCTCTCGGGTCTTTCCTCTTCATGGGAAGTGAGTGTTGGATGATAGAGCTCACTTGTTCAGTCAACTTCACTCTCTTTGGTATTCTCCCTGTTGACCTTTTCTTCATAGTGCATAAGTCCTTAAGAGACTTGGCATGTGATGGTATTTGCTTGATAGAATACAACAATGGAATATTGACCTTCACTTGGCAAAACACCTCTAGAATGTCAGCATTGTGCTTTTGTCTCCTCCTTACTTCCGGTGGCTCATCTAATGCTTCAATGAATGGTGGCTCACTTTCTTTGGCCCTGCTTGCATCGACATGAGTTGGAACACTAGGGATGGTGGTACTTAAAAATGTGGTGTAAGGTAGATCACATGGTATCCCAAAATCAATAGGAGGTATCACAAAATCATCTTCGGAAATCATAATCACAGTATCACCACTTGGCTGCCTTTGCTTTGCTTTATCAACCTTTCTTTGACTAGCAGGATACTCAAGAGATTTTCCACTCCTTAGAACTGTCACAACACTTCCTTACTCATGGTAAAGAGGGGGAGCTATTTTTATTTGTGGAGGTGGTGGAGGTGACACTTGGTGTTGAAATTGAGGTGGATGGGAGAATTTGAGGTTGGAAGGTGAATTGTTGAGAAACTGTTGGTGATGCAAGGGGAGGAGGAGTATAAGGCTTGGGATCGCCTTGAAAGTGATATATGGGCTGCACTTGCATGGGAGGTTGACTATAGAAAACTTGTGAAGAGTTCATTGGTCCTCTTGCTTCATTGAAACTAGAGATGGGGTTTGAAGACAATATTTCTTAATAGCAATGATGAGGGTAGTGAGAAAAGTCAAAGTAAAACTAACTAGCTAGGTCGAGTGCTTTTCTCCCCGACAATGGTGCCAGAAAGCTTGGTGTGTTTCTACCATTGGTGTTACACACTACTCAATTGAGATTTGAATAGATGCAACCCTGCAAATAGATACACATGGTGGATTCAATTTCAAAATTTATAAAGAACACCTGCAAGCACACGGGGTCGTGTCGCAACATAGGAGGGCAACAAGTATACGGTCGATCCATAGGGAGAAACAGGACACTAGATCTAGGTTAGTTTTTGGGATATGTTGCTACTGTAGAGTCTAGGGTTGAAGGGTTCAAAGGTGATTTGATGGTTAAACTATGGATGAACAAGCGAGCAATTAAAGAAAGATAGGCAAGAACAAAACCTAAGTTAATCCTAGATAGTTAATTATACTAAGCAAGAAAAGATAAGGCAGGGAAAGAAAAGAACAATCTACAGTAAGGCAGGAAAGATGAAGTCTACACTACACAACTAGCAAACATGGCAAAAGAGCGAGTGAAGACCTAAACTAGCAAGAGAAAAGAAAGAACAAGGCAAGAAGCTAACTAAACAAGTAAAGAGCTAACTAAGCTTACACTAGCTAAGCAAGAAGACAATTAGGGTTTTAAAGCAATTAAGGGAAATGTGGGTTGTTTAGGGGATAAACTTATCAATTAATTTGGGGGTGACATATGAACATTATGATTCCATTTAGATTACCAAACCAAACGACAAGCTAGAGTCTAATGAATTGTCCTAAACTACTAATTGGCCATGGATATGCTAGGTTGTGTATAGGGGAACTAGTCCCTAACACTTCCTACTACCCTTGCGAGTCTCATTTGGGTTAGGGTTTAGGTTTAATTCAATTAGAGTCTAAAAAAATCTAGGTTTCTAGGTTAGATGATCTTAGGGTGATTCGGGGGTGAGGTTAGTATGGGAGAGGAAGTGAGGTTTTAGACCTCCCATCACCCACATGCTAGCCTTGAGAAAGCTCCATGCTAAACACACCAAATTCATCTAAACTATCTAATTAGATCTCTCAACTAGGGTTAGGAGAATTGATTAAAATGTAGGAAGATGGGTAGCTAGCTAGGGATCCAAGAATTGGACCTAGGAGCAAATCCCAAAATTAACACATATAAGCAATTGCCCTAAATTCCTAGGTGATTTCAAGAACAAACCAACAAGAAATTCATGTAGAGTGAGATATAAATAGAACAGAATCATGAGAAAATGAAATTACAATGTTGACATATCATTCCCCCCAACATGGTATCAAAATAACATTTTTACCCCAAACAGCCCACCCAAGAGGCCTATCTACTCATAGCAATGCAAAATATAAAAAGCAAGGAGAAAGAGGTAGAAGAAGCCATGGAGCTCGGTGTAGATGGATAAATCCTCCACTTCATCTACTATAGGATGCCCTCCTCTCTCCTCCAAGGTGCAATGGCATGGGATGATGGTGGAATAGGGTCAAAATGCTAGGAAACTAGGTTTTTTGTGGTGAAAATGGTGAAATGGAGTGGAATGGAGGTGGAAATGGATTCGAATGAGTGGAATGCAAAAATTGGGAGATAAGAGGTGGTATAAGGTAGCTAACCTTGTGGTAGAGCTTCCACCTAGGTATATATAGGTGTGGGGGAAGCAATAGGTCAAGTAGGGGCAATATGGGGAATGCAGTGCAAAAGTAGCTAGGTTTTTTTAGTAGAATGGTCGTGGTGGGGAGGGGTGAGAATGGTCATGGTGGAGTGGAACAACCAAGGTGAAAATGGAGAAAAGAAACATTAACATGGTTGATTTTGAACTGGAAGTGGCACAACTATGGTGGTTACCACAACCGTAGTGGGGCAAGGGTAGCACGACTGTGGTGGCTTGGATTGCTCAGCCCGTTCTCTACTCCATGGTCATTCTGCTCTGAAGGTAACACAGACGTGCAATGTGGCACGGTCGTTCTGTAGTCAACCCACCATGGCCATTCTAAGTGACACAGTTGTGGTGATTTCTGCTTTGCTTGGAGGTGGCTCTATTGATTTGCATGTATGCTAGCACGGCCGTTCTATGATACCATAGTCGTGTTGGCCTCTAGATTAGCACTTGGACTTGTTTCTCTGGATTTTCTTGGACAACTTTGCTTCAATAGAGCTTTGGCCACTAGGAGGAGGTTGAGGGAGCACCAGACTTCACTTTAGGCTTCTCCAGGGGTAGAGAAACCCTAGGATCACTCCTCTCTCTCTTCCATCAAGCATGGCCCAAAAGCCTGGAAAGTAATGTCCATAAGTGCATTTTGTACCAATATGCATATTGAGGGAAATAATATGTAATCTAACAGGTATAGATGTGATTGAAATGCAAAATGACACAAGATGAAGCCCTAAAATAGGACTGAATCACCCAAGCCACCAACACCCTTGTTGGATGTAACCTTTTTCCATGAGACTAGAGAGAGTTTCCGTCGTTCCCAATTTCCAGACCAAATGAACTTTCAAATGTGTCTATTGATGTCATCACAAAGTGAGGGGGAAAGTTGTACATATTTCATAGTATAAGCAGGAATCGCCTGAAGAGTGGATTTCACCAACATGATCCTACTAGCAAGGGACAGGTGCCATATGGACCAACTGTTCATTCGATCTCGGATGGAAGAGCTAATGCTTGCATGAGTTTCCTTGCTAATACAATGATGTAGGATGGGTACTCCTAGGTATTTCCCAAGGTCCAGAGTCCATGAGAAACCCAGTTTCCAATTGACCATGTGCATCAGGGGTCTTGGTGTATTTGTGCTAAAGAATCATTTGGATTTCTCCATCAAGATCACCTCTCCCACAACTCGAGCAAACTTGGAAAGAGTAGCATTGATTGTCGTGGATTGATCCAGTGAGGCCTCCCCCATTAGCAAGATATCATATGCAAAGAATACATGTGAAATCTTCATGCATCCCCTAGATAGAATGATCAATTTCCAATTCCCATTTGTCACATCTTTAGAGATTTCCTGACTGAGCCTCTCCATGCATAGAACAAATACATAGGGGCTGATTGGATTGCCTTGTCTGACACCTCTAGAAGCCTTGAAGGCCTGGAGGGGTGAACCTTCCCAGAGGATTGAAGTATACCCTTTTGTGATGATCTACATAATCAATTTATGAATATTTGGAGGGAGATCGGTTTTGGTAAGAGTATCTCAGATGAAATCCCAACTTATACGATCAAAGGCCTTCGACAAATCTAGTTTAATGCACATCCAATTTTTCCTTGTGGCTTTTGACTTCATTGAATGAACCACTTCTTAGACAAGTAACATGTTTTCACTGATAAGTCTATTGACGACAAAGGCTGACTGTGATGGTGATATCCAATCATTTAGGAAAGGTTTATTGCGCTTGACAAGAACTTTGGAGATAAGTTTGAAGCATCCATTGTTGACAGAGATAGGACAAAAGTCACTACAACTATGTGGGGGCTTGACCTTAGGAATGAGCACCATATGAGAGTTGGTAAGTGAATATTCAATCTATTCAGAGGAGAAGATGTTGATGAAAGTTTGTACAAGCGAGCTGCCAATTATATGACAATTATCTGCATGAATTCGTTATACACTCTGTCCAGTCCAGGTGCCTTGGATGGGTCCATCAGGTCGAGGGTGTGCTTGATCTAATATAATGTTGGCACAATGAGGAGGAAATCATACACAATAGACGAGATGCTTGGGAATATGCCAACATATTTGGAGACAGTTTGTAGAACTGGTTTTGCAACAGAAGTAAGGAGGTTGGAGAAGAAATTGAGAAACTAACTACACACCTGACGTGGAGATGACCCATTCACCAGAGCTATCTTTGATCTTGGTTATCTTCTTGAAATGGCAGCGAGCTTTGACATAGGAGTGATAGAACTTGGTGTTACTATCACCAAGGGTAAGTCAATTAATATGAGCTTTTTGCTGCCAATCAGCCTCTTCTCGAAGAAGGTACTAGTTGTATTGTTCATGTAATGTTATGGATTTATTAGAAAAGAAAGTTTCAATAGATGTTTGAGAGGCTACATGAAGATGATTGATACGCCAGAGAAGTGAGTTTTTCTCCCTATGATGAAGGTTTAGTCATTTTTATCCCATCTCTATGACACCTCCTTCAAGGCACACAAGGCCTCAGTAAAAGGGGCTTGGTTGTTTCATTTGGGTAAGACATATTTATAGAAGGAAGGAGTCAGATGCCAACTTGCTTTCATTTTAAAGACTTGAGTTATCTTCACATGAGCCCCACTATTACATAGGAGAAGAGGGTTATAGTCAAAGCTAATTCTAGGGAGGACAGTTATAGTAGCATCTGAATAAAGGTTAATCTAGACGTCGTTGATGACTGCTCGATCTAAATGCTCTTGAAGACAACCCAGACAGAAGGTATACATCTAGCCATGAGTTATAGCATTTGATAGGCTAGTGTTCAATAAGAATTCATTAAACGAAGCAGAAGCATGGTTATCAAAGTTGGTGCTCCCCTTATTTTTAGAGGAATCCAACATAGTGTTGAAGTCTCCCATGACTATCTAGGCTGAGGAAATGGTGATAGAAAGCTCTTTGAGTCTGTCCCAGAGGAATCGTCTCTTTGATGGATTAGGACTAGCATAAATGATGGTTAGGAATCATCCATCATCCATATTGTAGTGAATAAATTGATGATGGTTACAAATAACTTCTATGTTGCATCAAGAATTGTCCCAAAAAAGCCATATTCCACCGGATAAACCAATGGATTCAACTCTGTGAGAGGTGGGGAAGCCTACTTGGTGAATGATATCATCCGCTGTACTTCCACTATATCTTGGATCAAGCACGGTAAGAAATTGTAGTTTATGCATGAATTTTAAATATCTCATAAGTCAAACTATGTCACCTTTGCAAGCACCTTGGACGTTCCAACAGCTGAGCTTCATAAGGTAACTATTGGAAAATGAGTGGGTTGTAATTGATAGTGGCACACATCCCCACAGCCTGTGTGTCTTCATGTAATTCAACATTAATTGACATGTCCTTGTGGGCTAGCTCCTCTGGCTCATTGAAGTCTATGGAGTGAGTAGCATCAGAGGATGTGGAATGGTCCGGTGGATCCTTCTCCTTAGATTGAGGATGCCGCTCATAGAGGCGGCCTTTTTTCCTGACCCTATCAGGACTCTGAGTAGATTGGTTGATAATATTTTGATTCCTTAGCATCACAAATCTATTTCCTTCTTGACCTCGATGAAGCAACAGAAAGCGGTGTTTGGAGGCATCTCCTAACTTGGAGGCTTGAAACTGGTAAGAGTCAGTTGTTGCGGATGAGTTGGGTCGCCCTTTACTGACCTCATCCTCTCATAGGAGAATAGAGGTGTTGAGTTGTGTGCCTTCCTCTGAGGTACTTGTGGCTGCCTTTTCTTTTGTCTTGTTGGCATTGAGGTTTGTAGCTTGTTTCTTTGTTGTCCTCTTCTTTTTCTTGCTCATCATTGTCTCTCAATCCCCATCTTCACTTGTAGCCTCATCATTAAAGATAGGGATAGTATCGCTATCACCCTGGACTTTTTTGGACCCCTTGATAGTATCCTTTTATGAGGGTTTGTTTTGTGGCTGGGGTTTGCGTAACTTAGTTTTCTAGGCATGTATGGCCATTGTGTAAGATACACTCGGTAGCATGATAGGAATTGAGGGGGGTTCTTCTTCAGATGAAGAGATAACAAACTTGCAGTCATTGTCATTGTGGCCCAACCTACCACATTTCATACATATGGACGGAAGGTTTTCATATTGGAGGCGAAAGTGTTCATTGTTGATGAAGACTGTAGGAAGAAGAGGCTTGGAGGTTTCCACATCCACTACAATCCTCATAAACTTTCCCAATTGCCTTGGGAAGTATTAGAATCAATTTTTATTGTTTTTTCAATCAAGTTTCCAATGCTATGAAGCAGTTGGTTCTGATAGAGAAAGATTGGTAGATCTAGAACTCTGACCCACATGACAAGCTTCCTAGGGATTGGGTCTGATGGTCAGAAGGAGGGGGACCATGAATGTACCGAGTGATAGTTCTCGAATATAGTCCATAGCCCTCTTGTCATGGCGACCAGGTAATCGTCCTAGTTTGCAAACTGGACAATGTAATATCCTTGTTCAAGGTCAATCACCCTGAATGATTCTGATGGATGCCACAGTGTCTGGATCTTGTTAACCAGGGCTTGGAATCCCTGGTTGATTCTAATGGCCTTCACGATGACCACGTGTTGCCATGGCTCGTGGAGCGGCTGTATGACTTCTTGTTGTACTAGAATTGAGGGTAGGATTCTTCAGGTGTTTAATCGAGATGTCACTACCCTTGGTTAGATCCGAAGAGATTGGGTTGAGAAATGTTAGCATGCCTCCAGGCCTGCCTATCGTTGCCTCCTGGTATGATGGTTTTGGCGTACCAACCCTTCCATGGGAATCGTCCATGACGATGTCATTTCTACATGGTAACTCAATAGAAACATTGGTCTTCTTGCCGGTCTCCTGTTCCCCGTTGGTGGTGTATTATGGTGGCCAGTTCTGGTGGGTGAAATCCATGCCATCATGACCTCTTCCACGACCACCACCAACATCGCCAGAGGCTCCCATCTCAAACCCTACAGAGGACGCCGTGCTTTATCTAGTTAACTTGGTCTTGTTAGATGAGTGTATATTCTATATTTTTAGAGTATCTAAACATTATTAACTATATTTTCATGTCCTTGAATTTTTACATTTTTGAAGCCCAACACAGTATTTTAAGACTATGAATGTTATGTAGATGGTTGATACCAAATTGAGGAACTAGTTATTCAACTATGGACTATTGTCACTCAACAAGTATAACTAGATGTACAATTGATCATTATCACACATAGTTGAGTTCAAGTAAGATGAATATCTTTTATTGATCAAATTGGGTACTTATGAGGCCAATAGGTCCATTTAGTAGTCACAGTGATCTCAAGTAGTCAATTCATGGACCCTGGGGTATGTTAATATCATAGCTAATGTTTTGCGGACTGGTAGGGCCATGATTTGATGATTATTTGATTTGAGCTAAATTTTTATACGCCTATTTTTAAGGTTGTTTGAAGAATTCTTTTTCATAACCAAACAATGGATTTTGAGTCTCAAACTTTGACAAAATATGCCTTTTAGGATATTACGAGCCTATGTCTAAAATTTCAAAATATTTGGAGATTGCTACAAATAGATGTAACTATTTGAAGATGAAGATATTAATGATATGGATGTTATTGCACTTTGGTTTTTTGAAATTTAACACCTAGGTTGTGATTATTTGGTGTCACATTGGCCAATCTATTGGGATCAGCCCTCATCTAATAGGTGTGGATCATTTTGATACCTTAATGGAGATCTTGTGGTAGGGAGGTCATCCCTAACCTCCAAACATTTCAGATCAGATGGATGTTGAATGGGCCCTGGTAATCTTTAATGACCAGCTCCCCATATCGCAATTAGTATGTCATTCAAGATGAGAGATTAGCTTTGTCTTTTCATGACCTATCTCCCAACTTGTATCATACTGTTTTAGGTTCTGAGATGAGAACATACAGACCCTCTCCTCCTCTACCCTCTCCACTCAAATTTGTAGAAGACAAGATGATGTTAAGATAGGGAAAGAAGGAGTTAGAGCTGATCTCATGGTTTGCATGAGTTAGACACCACATACATAAACCTCCCCATGCAGTGACTTCCTATTGGGTTGGTTTACCTGGAGTTGGAGAGATCCTCCATGATTGTACGTAAAGGAAGAGTTGGAGAACAAGTCATAGGGATTTCCCGCAATGAACTGTGACCATGAATGAGTTCCTTTGTGGGTCCCAATCCCCCTAGAGGTGTTTGCGGAGTTAGGAGATTGTCCAGGAGCAAAGACCTCTTTCTCCTACACACATCCCTACAGCGATCAGAAGCCAAGCGGTGATTTTGAGCTCTGAGCACCATCACGCCCTAGAAGCTTATTGAGGAGGCTTAGGGGGACACCACAGAGCTTTTGAGTGTCTCTTTATGTGATGGGAGTGGAAGCTTGTGCATGTTTTGCTCATTGGAAGAGATATCCCCATGGTGTCTTTCTCCTGTGTAGTGCCTAGAGACGGAGAAAGGGAGGAGGAGGTCAGGTTATGGCCTGGATCGGATCGGGTCCTCATCCTTGGGTCAACCATAGAGTGGCCAGGGTAGGAGGTTGGGAGCACCATCTATACATTGCAAGCATCGGGACCACCTGGTGTGGAGATCTGATGGTTGTAATAATCCCAAACCAGGTAAATACCTTTTAGTTACACAGAATATATGTAGATGTTGGATAAATAATAGAAAATAGACCTCTTATCCAATAAATACCCACAAAATACATGTGAACTCCAAAAATTACCTAGTTTCTTATAAGCCCCTCAGATCATACTTTTGTTAATTGATCAATGATGGTTTCTAATTATGATGACAATGTTTCTCTTTAGGAAGTATGAGACATAATAAATGATATTTGAATATAAGAAAACTATTTTAGATCCTGAAAGATTATTGAAACTCATTTATATACTTTGAATGTAATCATATTATCTTTTTATATTAATGACTAATTAGTTGCTTAAAAATCATATTAATTCTAGAAAATAGATAAAGCGTCAAAATATTTTGAAAATAGAATGAGACCTAAATTATGATATATTGATCAGTAGAAAAATACCAGAGGCACGTTTTAGATCAATGGAATGAAGGTTTGGCCTAAACCCTAATATAGACCTAAATATCAAGAATAATGATGGTCATTTATTAATTATTATTAATTGTTATTAACTAGTTGATGACTAGATTATCTAGATGGTCATGGATATGTAAGGAATCTTTGAACTCATGTATGTGGGATAACCTAAGTATATGACTAGTTTTCTTTATGAAAAATCTAAATATTATGTATTGCTTGTTTTTCTTTGATATTAATGCTTAGATGTACTATGAATATAGTATTAAACTTTGACATGTCACTCAGAATAGATAAAGAAATGGATGATTTGTAGCTATTAAGTGTTTGATACTCTCTCTATATCTCTCTCCCTCTCTCTCTCTTTCTGAATATAAGGTCAGCACATCCCCATAGCCCAAGAGGCAAGATCCCCATAGCCTAAGGGGTGGGTAAATACAAAGATTTGACATAACTTAGTAGTACATTCGCATCAAAAGAAAATTTAACATAATGGTTTCCCTCATTTTGCATTAAATAGTGTTTTCTAATACTCTTTATTTTCTTTCTCAAATTATTCAATCTTGTGTTCTTTCAAGACAATTATGTATGTGTGTTTCTTCAATATATTTCATAATTACATGGTTTGAAACTCTACTTTTACTACATAAAGATTTGTCTAGTAGAGACTTCGACTTAAGAACACTTGCTTCTCTTTTGCACGAATCTACATTTAGTTTCTTATTTTCAAAGTTACTCTTCTTCTTTCTCCTCCCCACTTTGCTTTAGATATACTCCTCCTTAGAATAAGATTGTGATATGTATTTTCTCTCTTTTCTTCCCCTTTTTCATTTCCATTGAGATAAAGAACGTGTTTTAAGTTTGATTCTACCTAAAGGGATTCTTGCTAGTTTTCTTCATGGATAGTTGGAAAGCTATGTATTTTCTTTATTTTTATTGTTTAAGATAGATAGATAGAGAACATTGAGCTATATATATGGACATTTTTTTCTTTACTTTCTTAACATGCTATAAGCGTCCCTTTAAAAATGAACGGCTGAAACATGGCTTCTATATAGAAACTTAGATCTATTAACTATTATTTTTACCTTTCCAGGAAAAGAAATGGAATAAAAACCTTTGATACATGTTATCTTATATTATTTATGCTTAATTATAATGGAAATTGCTTGAATGTTATGGGAAATTATTGAACTTTCACTTAATTGGCAATGTTAGTAATATTTTGATAGGTTGTAATGATGATTAAGCTTGATTGGACAATATGTAGCATAATATGAAAACACTTACTTTATGTGAATGGTGATATATATGAAAAATATTGCAACCATTATGATTCAATCCCTTAAAGTGAGTAAGAAACTTAACAGTGAAAATGAGCCCTGAATCATCTAAATAGCCGCTTGAACATTGTAATCCTCCCTTGATGTTTGTGATAGGGTGGCGGATTGAGTCAATCATGTGGTAGACTATATCCATAAAAGAATATCTATAGTTTGTAAAATCACAAGGACTAATCCATGGAGGTTTAGGGGGCCCATAGAGGTGGGACTGAGGTGGTAACTCTCTTTAGGAGTCTGAGAATGAGGATAATAGTATAGAGACCCCAATCTAGGTAATAATATGGGAATATATGAAATGTAAAATGAGTCAGAATGATGTGAATGTAACATGATTAAAGTGAAATGTTGCATATCTTGTATGATTTGGTACACCCAAACTTGTATCACAGTGTAGGATTGATAAGCAATGACGATATACACTAATACATTTCCTTGTGGTGGACCTGGGTTGTAGTAGTTGTCTTTGGGTGGCTAGATAAATGCTAAGACATGGATGATGAGTTGTTCATGTGAACTCATTGTGATGAATTCCAATTGACTTGGTACAAATCAAGTAATTCCAAGGAAAAGTATTAAAGTGGAAAAGCACATTGCATTGTATACAGTTAATTAATATTTCTTGAGTTCACATGCCATATTCAAATTGTTGCCTAGTAAAATACTAGTATCACATCTCTTGTAATATTTATGAATAACTTGATTTATATCTACCCTAACTTCAAATAAGAGTATGAAATTGTACTTATTTACTATTTTGATTATCTACTTAGTTATACTCGTATGATTGTATAATCAATGAGACATTGTGTAACACCCCTCCCTAGGGTTTCATACGTAACCAGCGGAAGCACAGCCTAATCCCCAACATTATCCATAATGTGGGGTACTTGGCATTTCAGGGAGGGATTGTCACATACATGATCTCATATCAAGAAATAAACAACACTTGGCATTATTAAAACATATATTCATACATAAGTCCTTGGAAAGAAAACTACATCATGATTCTAAAGCTACATGTAATCTAGATAACATATGAAAGATAGGATCTCCATAGATGTACGTCCCACCAGGAAACAACTTCTAAGGTCTTGGATCCTTGGAATCTCCTCAAGATGTCTCCTTCCCTTTATCTCCAACGTCTGCGGACATCTCGTCCCCAGCCATGCAAAGGAAAAACAAACATGGTAAGCAAGCGGCATTGGCATGTTATAAAACATAAAAATAACATATAAAGGTGACTTGACATAAACATGAACATGCATTAACATTAATCATTTCTTGGCATCTTTTACATAAAGAATTTGACAAGAAGTATATTCTCCTCGCTTAATGCCCCATAAGGAGCCCATAATGCTCGGAAAGCCCATAATTGCTCGGAAAGCCCATAACAAGGTGCATATAAATCTAAATCAAATTCCCTTAACCATGATCTTTCTTAGACTTAATTATCTTCTTAATGACTTAGACTTGATCTTAATGGGATTCCTCCCTCTTGAACATAGTTGGGATTTCTCCCCATGAAACATAATGGGATTTCTCCCTCTTAAGCATTGATGGGAATCTCTTCCCTCTAAATCTTGGTTTCATTCATCTTAATCATAATTCATAATCTTAATGTGATTTCTATTCTTAGACTTAGATTATAACAATCAACATCCAATAATCATATACATTGAAGAAAACATGCATTAATCATGACTTTAACATAAAGTGCTTAATATAAATCATAAACATTCAATAAACCAAGTATTATCTATGCCAAGGGAATGGCCCGCTTACCTTGAGCTAAATCACCTAAGTCAAACCTGGTTTGACTAATTGGGTCCTCTTAATCACCTGAAAATAACATGTTTATCATTCATTATAAAACCTGAAACCCTAATTTGTGTCATATAAATATTGAGATGTAAAAACAGAAAAATCAGTCGATAAAAACTAGAAAATCGGATTCCTTATTGAAAATCCTTTCCAAAAAATATTTTTGAGGATTTTTCTGATAATCAGGCGATTTAATACGAATTTTCAAAGAATCGACCAATCAAGGAGTCATAGAACTATACTGTGACATAAAAATAAACCAGCGATTAATCAAATGTAAATAAAACGTAGATGTACTAAAGTAACCTTAGGCGTGTGTTACATATGATCAAACATGTGGGGGCAAACTTGTCATTTGACGTGCAAAACAATTCGCGGCTGATGAAACAAATGTGTGCGTGAAATCTCAAAAAACCCATGATCATACGATTAGAACGAGATGGGCAAAATGGTCATTTACTGACCAGCCATCTTCTGCTCATATCCATGGTGAGAGCAGAACTTGGAGAGGGGTTCTCCAACTGTAGATGGGGATTCGAAGACAACCAGACAAAAGGGAAGACTTGAAATGCTTTCCGGTGCTCTGACGAACTCAAAGAGCCCAAGGTCAAGCCTTGTGGTGGCTAGGAGCTCCAGGAATGCTCCACCGTAGGAGAAGAATAGGGGAAGGGGGTCTGAAACTGAAAATGGGAATACCATTGGTGAGGCGAGGAACCAGGTCCAAAAAAATCATCCCATGGCATCCCACGAAGCCGGGAAGAAAGAAACCTAGGCCACAGAGGCCCTAAACACCAATGGAGACAAGTGCCGATGAGGGGAGGTGGTCGGTCCTACAGGGTACATCGATCAAGGCTACAATGAGCCAAAACAAAGGTACAAACAGGAAGGACGAAGGTTGAGGATGCTCACTGCGCTCGTGATTGAGCCGAGGTGACTGGAGGAGACCGGGCAAACTCAAGGTCGTCGAAAACTGAAACTGAGTAGGTCAGGGAGAGTCGGGGCTCTCGGGGCCAAATTTTCAGTGGAGGAGGAGATCTCGGGGGCCGACGGTGCTTTTGGGAACAAAACGGTAGAGATGGATGCTCTGTGGTGGCGGCTGGGTGCCCGTGCAACAAGGGGGTCCAAGCCCTATATTGGGCGTTTCTTCTATAGTGATAGGAGGAACGCAATCTAGGGCTCGTTGAGTTTGGGATGACGAAACGGATTCAATGGCGAAGAAACCAAGTGAAACCGTCGAGAAATGACTGAGGTCAGAGGCGAGCATTCAAAGCAGCTAAAACGGTTGCTGATCGCGAAAAGAACGGAGGAAGGAGATGATACGGACGCCGTTGGATCTCGATCCAATAGTGGCTATGGCGCGCATGAGAAATCAAATCAAAGCAGTAACGCATGACACACATAATTGTGAAACTATAGTTCAAATAAATCACATAATCAAATTTTCATTTAATTGGAAGGTTACACTATATTAAAATCTCCTTTAATTGCTTAGAGGGTCCAAACATGGGTCAAATGAGCCCAGATTTTGACCATAGGTGTATTAGAGGGTCTAGAACGTTCCCATAAGGTTAGATTTTATGCGTGTACACATTTTAGGCCTAAAATAGTAAAACCCTTATGTTCACTTAAATGACCATGATTAGTGTATATAAAGCTATTAATTTCTCAAATAAGAATTACAAGGTATGAAAATGTGCACCAAATATTATTTCTCTTCAATTAACAAGATGGAGGCCATTAAGCAAGAAATTAAACATGTAAACCACTAATTACCATATGAGAGAGAAAATTTGACATAAAAACATTTATTCTCATTTTCTTAAACAAAAGAGCATAGATATATATGAAAAGATTTCCTTTAAATAAAATAAGGGTAAGAGAGCAATTGGACATAATAAAAATGAATTTGTAAAACTAACATGGGCAATTGCATATAGGTCCTCAACAATTATACTATTATAAAAAGAGCATGTAAGGGATAAAATAGTTTGAAATTTTGCATAATAAGATTGGGGTGTTACAATACTACCCACCTTAAATAAATTTCGTCCTCGAAATTTCCTAGACTTTCTACCCACCTTAAAGGTTTCACATAAACTTGAAAATTTTCCATACAAATTTTCATTATAGAAGGAGGCATATAAAAAAAACAAAGCATCATTATTCAACATAAATTACTTAAATACCCTTACCTTGATTATCTTCCTCTTCTCCATCCGACATTTGCATGGTGAAGAGCCTTGGTTTAACCTTGGGTGGAGGATTAGGGTTCTTAGCTTGGTTATGGTTGGGATCCTTCTTTGCAAGCTTTGGGCAATTAGGCTTGATATGCCCTTCCTCACCACAATAGTAGCAAACAGAAGTCCCAAACCAACAAGGACCACCATGATTTCTCTTACATGTAGGGCATGGGGTTCTCCCATTCTCAGAAGAAGGCTCAGGGGCCTTTCTCTTGTGGTTGGAGGGTGGAGGGGGTTGATGATGACGATTGTTTTGGGGTACCTCCTTCTTATGATTCCTCCCAGGGTGATCCTCCAATTATAGGGTTGCATCCAAGGCAGATTGCATGGTCCTATGTCCTCTACTGGACAAGGCATAACTTAGGTCAGGTTTAAGCCCTCTAAGGAACTTCTTAGCTCTCTTTTGCTCGGTGTACTCAAGACCATATTTTTGGAGCTTACAAAACTTCATGGCATACTCAGTGATAGTCATGTCACCCACCTACTTAAGGTTAACAAACTCATCCTCCTTCCTCTCTAACATGGCTTCAGATACATAATGGTCGTTAAAGACTTCTACAAACTCACTCCAACTGAAAGGAGGGTCATCATCTTCCCTAGAGGCTAAGAGGTTTCCCCACCAAGTACAGGCTGCACCCTTGAGCATATGGGTGGAAAATCTAACCCTACTATGTGGGGGACACTCTAAGTCTCCCACATGTAATCTAGATAACATATGAAAGATAGGATCTCCATAGATGTACGTCCCACCAGGAAACAACTTCTAAGGTCTTGGATCCTTGGAATCTCCTCAAGATGTCTCCTTCCCTTTATCTCCAACGTCTGCGGACATCTCGTCCCCAGCCATGCAAAGGAAAAACAAACATGGTAAGCAAGCGGCATTGGCATGTTATAAAACATAAAAATAACATATAAAGGTGACTTGACATAAACATGAACATGCATTAACATTAATCATTTCTTGGCATCTTTTACATAAAGAATTTGACAAGAAGTATATGCTCCTCGCTTAATGCCCCATAAGGAGCCCATAATGCTCGGAAAGCCCATAATTGCTCGGAAAGCCCATAACAAGGTGCATATAAATCTAAATCAAATTCCCTTAACCATGATCTTTCTTAGACTTAATTATCTTCTTAATGACTTAGACTTGATCTTAATGGGATTCCTCCCTCTTGAACATAGTTGGGATTTCTCCCCATGAAACATAATGGGATTTCTCCCTCTTAAGCATTGATGGGAATCTCTTCCCTCTAAATCTTGGTTTCATGCATCTTAATCATAATTCATAATCTTAATGTGATTTCTATCCTTAGACTTAGATTATAACAATCAACATCCAATAATCATATACATTGAAGAAAACATGCATTAATCATGACTTTAACATAAAGTGCTTAATATAAATCATAAACATTCGATAAACCAAGTATTATCTATGCCAAGGGAATGGCCCGCTTACCTTGAGCTAAATCACCTAAGTCAAACCTGGTTTGACTAATTGGGTCCTCTTAATCACCTGAAAATAACATGTTTATCATTCATTATAAAACCTGAAACCCTAATTTGTGTCATATAATTATTGAGATGTAAAAACAGAAAAATCAGTCGATAAAAATTAGAAAATCGGATTCCTTATTGAAAATCCTTTCCAAACAATATTTTTGAGGATTTTTCTGATAATCAGGCGATTTAATACGAATTTTCAAAGAATCGACCAATCAAGGAGTCATAGAACTATACTGTGACATAAAAATAAACCAGCGATTAATCAAATGTAAATAAAACGTAGATGTACTAAAGTAACCTTAGGCGTGTGTTACATATGATCAAACATGTGGGGGCAAACTTGTCATTTGACGTGCAAAACAATTCGCGGCTGATGAAACAAATGTGTGCGTGAAATCTCAAAAAACCCATGATCATACGATTAGAACGAGATGGGCAAAATGGTCATTTACTGACCAGCCATCTTCTGCTCATATCCATGGTGAGAGCAGAACTTGGAGAGGGGTTCTCCAACTGTAGATGGGGATTCGAAGACAACCAGACAAAAGGGAAGACTTGAAATGCTTTCCGGTGCTCTGACGAACTCAAAGAGCCCAAGGTCAAGCCTTGTGGTGGCTAGGAGCTCCAGGAACGCTCCACCGTAGGAGAAGAATAGGGGAAGGGGGTCTGAAACTGAAAATGGGAATACCATTGGTGAGGCGAGGAACCAGGTCCAAAAAAATCATCCCATGGCATCCCACGAAGCCGGGAAGAAAGAAACCTAGGCCACAGAGGCCCTAAACACCAATGGAGACAAGTGCCGATGAGGGGAGGTGGTCGGTCCTACAGGGTACATAGATCAAGGCTACAATGAGCCAAAACAAAGGTACAAACAGGAAGGACGAAGGTTGAGGATGCTCACTGCGCTCGTGATTGAGCCGAGGTGACTGGAGGAGACCGGGCAAACTCAAGGTCGTCGGAAACTGAAACCGAGTAGGTCAGGGAGAGTCGGGGCTCTCGGGGCCAAATTTTCAGCGGAGGAGGAGATCTCGGGAGCCGACGGTGCTTTTGGGAACAAAACGGTAGAGATGGATGCTCTGTGGTGGCGGTTGGGTGCCCGTGCAACAAGGGGGTCCAAGCCCTATATTGGGCGTTTCTTCTATAGTGATAGGAGGAACGCAATCTGGGGCTCGTTGAGTTTGGGATGACGAAACAGATTCAATGGCGAAGAAACCAAGTGAAACCGTCGAGAAATGACTGAGGTCAGAGGCGAGCATTCAAAGCAGCTAAAACGGTTGCTGATCGCGAAAAGAACGGAGGAAGGAGATGATACGGACGCCGTTGGATCTCGATCCAATAGTGGCTATGGAGCGCATGAGAAATTAAATCAAAGCAGTAACGCATGACACACATAATTGTGAAACTATAGTTCAAATAAATCACACAATCAAATTTTCATTTAATTGGAAGGTTACACTATATTAAAATCTCCTTTAATTGCTTAGAGGGTCCAAACATGGGTCAAATGAGCCCAGATTTTGACCATAGGTGTATTAGAGGGTCTAGAACGTTCCCATAAGGTTAGATTTTATGCGTGTACACATTTTAGGCCTAAAATAGTAAAACCCTTATGTTCACTTAAATGACCATGATTAGTGTATATAAAGCTATTAATTTCTCAAATAAGAATTACAAGGTATGAAAACGTGCACCAAATATTATTTCTCTTCAATTAACAAGATGGAGGCCATTAAGCAAGAAATTAAACATGTAAACCACTAATTACCATATGAGAGAGAAAATTTGACATAAAAACATTTATTCTCATTTTCTTAAACAAAAGAGCATAGATATATATGAAAAGATTTCCTTTAAATAAAATAAGGGTAAGAGAGCAATTGGACATAATAAAAATGAATTTGTAAAACTAACATGGGCAATTGCATATAGGTCCTCAACAATTATACTATTATAAAAAGAGCATGTAAGGGATAAAATAGTTTGAAATTTTGCATAATAAGATTGGGGTGTTACAATACTACCCACCTTAAATAAATTTCGTCCTCAAAATTTCCTAGACTTTCTACCCACCTTAAAGGTTTCACATAAACTTGAAAATTTTCCATACAAATTTTCATTATAGAAGGAGGCATATAAAAAAAACAAAGCATCATTATTCAACATAAATTACTTAAATACCCTTACCTTGATTATCTTCCTCTTCTCCATCCGACATTTGCATGGTGAAGAGCCTTGGTTTAACCTTGGGTGGAGGATTAGGGTTCTTAGCTTGGTTATGGTTGGGATCCTTCTTTGCAAGCTTTGGGCAATTAGGCTTGATATGCCCTTCCTCACCACAATAGTAGCAAACAGAAGTCCCAAACCAACAAGGACCACCATGATTTCTCTTACATGTAGGGCATGGGGTTCTCCCATTCTCAGAAGAAGGCTCAGGGGCCTTTCTCTTGTGGTTGGAGGGTGGAGGGGGTTGATGATGACGATTGTTTTGGGGTACCTCCTTCTTATGATTCCTCCCAGGGTGATCCTCCAATTATAGGGTTGCATCCAAGGCAGATTGCATGGTCCTATGTCCTCTACTGGACAAGGCATAACTTAGGTCAGGTTTAAGCCCTCTAAGGAACTTCTTAGCTCTCTTTTGCTCGGTGTACTCAAGACCATATTTTTGGAGCTTACAAAACTTCATGGCATACTCAGTGATAGTCATGTCACCCACCTACTTAAGGTTAACAAACTCATCCTCCTTCCTCTCTAACATGGCTTCAGATACATAATGGTCGTTAAAGACTTCTACAAACTCACTCCAACTGAAAGGAGGGTCATCATCTTCCCTAGAGGCTAAGAGGTTTCCCCACCAAGTACAGGCTGCACCCTTGAGCATATGGGTGGAAAATCTAACCCTACTATGTGGGGGACACTCTAAGTCTCTAAAGCAATGTTCCATGTTTCTAAGCCACTCCTCAACCTTGGTTACTACATCAACCTCATCTTCACCATGGAAAGCATTGGGCCTAATCTTCAAGAAATCTATGAGGGAGATCTCATGTACTCTAGGTGGAGCTCTAGGTTGGAGGACATTGGTCAAGGCTGCTACTAAGGCATCTAGGGTGATTGGTGGAGGGATGTGGTTCATGTCTTCAGTCTTATCACCACTAGAGGATCCTTGTGAGGGCCTTGACTCACCAACCTTCTCCTTCTTCTTAGGGCCATCTGAAAGGGTAACCATAACATGATATTAGAACATAATATGAATCTATAGTGTTGCCTTAGTGGCCATCTATTCCTTGCTTTTATACCATTAATGTAACACCCCTCCCTAGGGTTTCATACGTAACCAGCAGAAGTACAGCCTAATCCCCAACATTATCCATAATGTGGGGTACTTGGCATTTCATGGAGGGATTGTCACATACATGATCTCATATTAAGAAATAAACAACACTTGGCATTATTTAAACATAGATTTAAACATAAGTCCTTGGAAAGAAAACTACATCATGATTCTAAAGCTACATGCAATCTAGATAACATATGAAAGATAGGATCTCCATAGATGGACGTCCCACCAGGAAACAACTTCTAAGGTCTTGGATCCTTGGAATCTCCTCAAGATGTCTCCTTCCCTTTAGCTCCAACATTTGTGGACATCTCGTCCCCAGCCATGCAAAGGAAAAACAAACATGGTAAGTAAGTGGCATTGGCCTGTTATAAAACATAAAAATAACATATAAAGGTGACTTGATATAAACATGAACATGCATTAACATTAATCATTTCTTGGCATCTTTTACATAAAGAATTTGACAAGAAGTGTATGCTCCTCTCTTAATGCCCCATAAGGAGCCCATAATGCTCGGAAAGCCCATAACAAGGTGCATATAAATCTAAATCAAATTCCCTTAACATGATCTTTCTTTGACTTAATTATCTTCTTAATGACTTGGACTTGATCTTAATGGGATTCCTCCCTCTTGAACATAGTTGGGATTTCTCCCCATGAAACATAATGGAATTTCTCCCTCTTAAGCATTGATGGGAATCTCTTCCCTCTAAATCTTAGTTTCATGCATCTTAATCATAATTCATAATCTTAATGTGATTTCTATTCTTAGACTTAGATTATAACAATCAACATCCAATAATCATATACATTGAAGAAAACATGCATTAATCATGACTTTAACATAAAGTGCTTAATATAAATCATAAACATTCGATAAACCAAGTATTATCTATGCCAAGGGCATGGCCCGCTTACCTTGAGCTAAATCACCTAAGTCAAACCTGGTTTGACTGATTGGGTCCTCTTAATCACCTAAAAATAACATGTTTATCATTCATTATACAACCTGAAACCCTAATTTGTGTCATATAATTATTGAGATGTAAAAATAGCAAAATCAGTCGATAAAAACTAGAAAATCAGATTCCTTATTGAAAATCCTTTCCAAAACATATTTTTGAGGATTTTTCTGATAATCAGGAGATTTAATACGAATTTCCAAAGAATTGACCAATCATGGAGTTAGATAACTATATTGTGACATCAAAATAAACCAGCGATTAATCAAATGTAAATAAAACACATATGTAATAAAGTAACCTTAGGCGTGCGTTACATATGATCAAACATGTGGGGACAAACTTGTCATTTGGACGTGCAAAACAATTCGTGGCTGATGAAACAAATGTGTGCATGAAATCTTGAAAATCCCATGATCATACAATTATAACGGGGTGGAAAAAATTGTCATTTACTGACCATCCATCTTCTGCTCGTATCCATGGTGAGAGCAGAACCTGGAGAGGGATTCTCCGACTGTAGATGGAGATTCGAAGGCAACCAGACAAAAGGGAAGACTCGAAATGCTTCTTGGTGCTCTAATGAACTCAAAGAGCCCAAGGTCAAGCCTTGCGATGGCTAGGAGCTCCAGGAATGCTCCACCGTAGGAGAAGAATAGGGGAAGGGGGTCCAAAACTGAAAACAGGAATACCACTGGTGAGGCGAGGAACCAAGTCCAAAAAATCATCCCATGGCGTCCCACGAAGCCGGGTAGAAAGAAACCTAGGCCGCAGAGGCCCTAAACACTAATGGCGACAAGTGTCGATGAGGGGAGGTGGTCGGTCCTACAGGGTACATCGATCAAGGCTACAGCGAGCCAAAACAAAGGTACAAATAGGAAGGACGAAGGTTGAGGATGCTCACTGCACTCGTGATTGAGCCGAGGTGACTGGAGGAGGTCGGACAAACTCAAGATTGCCGGAAACTGAAATCGAGTAGGTCAGGGAGAGTCGGGGCTCTCGGGGCCAAATTGTCAGTGGAGGAGGAGATCTCGGGGGCCGGTGGTTCTTTTGGGCACAGAACGGCAGAGATGGATGCTATGTGGTGGCGGCTGGGTGCCCGTACAGCAAGGGGGTCCAAGCCCTATATTGGGCATTTCTTCTATAGTGAGAGGGGGAACGTGATCTAGGGCTCGTTGAATTTGGGACGACAAAATGGATTTGATGGCAAAGAAACCAAGTGAAACCGTCGAGAAATGACCGAGGTCAGAGGTGAGCATTCAAAGCAGCTAAAACGGTTGTTGATCGCGGAAAGAATGGAGGAAGGAGATGGTACAGATGTCGTTGGATCTCGATCCAATAGTGGTTGTGGCGTGCGTGAGAAATTAAATCAAAGCAGTAACGCGTGACACACATAATTGCGAAACTATAGTTCAAATCAATCGCATAATCGAAATTTCATTTAATTGGAAGGTTACACTATATTAAAATCTCCTTTTGCTTAGAGGGTCCAAACATGAGTCAAATGAGCCCAAATTTTGACCATAGGTGTATTAGAGGGTCTACAACGTTCCCATAAGGTTAGGTTTTATGCTTGTACACGTTTTAGGCCTAAAATAGCAAAACCCTTATGTGCACTTAAATGACCATGATTAGTGTATATAAAGCTATTAATTTCTCAAATAAGAATTACAAGGTATGAAAAGGTGCACCAAATATTATTTCTTTTCAATTAACAAGATGAAGGCCATTAAGCAAGAAATTAAACATGTAAACCACTAATTACCATATGAGAGAGAAAATTTGACATAAAAGCATTTATTCTCATTTTCTTAAACAAAAGAGCATAGATATATATATATATATATATATATATATATGAAAATATTTCCTTTAAATAAAATAAGGGTAAGATAGAAATTGGACATAATAAAAATGAATTTGTAAAACTAACATGGGCAATTGCATCTAGGTCCTCAAGAATTATACTATTAGAAAAAGAGCATGTAAGGGATAAAATAGTTTGAAAATTTACATAATAAGATTGGGGTGTTACACATTGTCTAACCAACCAATGAACCCAGTTTTAGGTGTCGAAGCCCAGTTGTAAGCCCCTTAGTCAGAGCCCAATTGTAACAACCCCCTCCACCTATTATATCCAATTAAAGTGGACCGAAAGGGCAGGAGCTATTATAATAATTCCAGGATCAAGGTTTGGCAAATAACCAATAATAATTTAAAATTTTAATTTAATGGAAAAGAGTTTGATAACAATATGAATATAATTTCTCCTCTAGGAAGTTACATGGAAAGGAAAAAACTTAAGTTTGCAACATAAAATAAATCTAACTATCTAAATCCTCCAGTAGACTTTAATCATCTTTTCGTTTACTGTCATCTTCTCTAGAAGTCCATTTCTTCAGATAATTTGCAGACTAACCTAAAATGACGTGAAACAAAAATGTGTTTAGTATATCAATATATATTGAGTACGTGGTAAACAAAATTTTCTCATCTAGATGCAACAACATAATCAACCATAACATCAATTATCATTACATAATTGAACTTGAATTTTTTGTTATAACTTCTCAACCCACATTTGTTCAATCATTGTGTATACCCACTCACTGGGGATAATCATAATATCGTGCTCACTCCTTGGGAGTAATTTAATGATGTAGCCACTTTTTGGGGGTGATATCTAATCATACTCAATCACTGGGGATATTTCATAATATCATGCTCGCTCACTAGGAGTATTTCATAATATCATACTCACTCGCTTGGAGTATTTCAATAGAATACCCACTCGCTGGGAGTTGTTTATAATTTCCATGCATGCATCTATTCATAGATAACATCCTGGTCTTGAGAAAGTTATGTTTATATATAGTGAAACTCATATAGGTCTTATATTTGCAAAAAGTAAATAAATAACCAAGCAGTTTAATTTCAATCCATTTGAGAAACTTCAAAAACCTCGGTAGTCGATAAGGTGAATATTCTTATGCGCAACCATGTACCTTTCCTCAAGCATGGCTTAAATTCCAAGTAAACAAGAGGAGATGCAACCAATCTAGAAATCACCCTATAATTAATGTATAACACCAAAGTATTACTAATGTCTTGACAAATATTCATTAAGACTGACTTAGGCTCCAAGTTTGGGTTATAGGGTCATATTGGGTTTCACAAGGGTTAGGCTTCCCAAGCCCTAATTATCATATTTTAAGATTTTTCATCTTAGGAAGCCCTAGTTTGGCAAGATGTGAATTATTTAACCTAAATTAGAATCAATGTCCTCATTTTATCCAAAAAATATTAGACATTACTTATCAAAATTGATTAATCAAGAATATACTCATCAAATTCATCAATCTTATGAGATTAGGGTTTATAAGTGTTAAATTACATCAAAGTAAGCATATGTATGCACTTTTGGAGTTTGAGACAAAATTAGATCATGAAACCAATTTTATTGGATTTCTTATATTTTTCTAATCAAATATATATATATATATATATATATATATATTTGTCATATTTGGATCTACCAAATATTTTCTAAAATTTTTGCAAGATAAATCATTTTGGACCAATCCAAGCTTGCCACCTAGGCAACTGACTAGGCCAAGGCACTCGTCGTAGGGCCACAATCGATCCAATCGGCCAGGATGTAATGATTTACTTTGGTTCTGAATGAAAGAGTTTTCCTGTGAATGGATCTCTTGATAAATGGTTTTAATTTTTAGTGATTTTCAGTAATCCGATGTTAGTAATCGCTTCTGCATTAATCTTAATCGATGTTTGGCAACAGACGTCACAGCAAGCCACTTGCTTAGAGGGATTCACAGCAAGGTGTCACCACCAGTACCATCGTGGCAGCCTCTGATGGGAGATCCATCCATGCCCATGGATTTTAGCATGCTCCAAAGTACCTTGCGTCTAGTTGGAGGTCATAGACAAAGAGACGCCAGGCCTTGCACCTGATGGGAGCTTCACAACTCCAGGGCATCTTCTTACTTGGAGCCAGGATGATGAGGTGCAACAAGAATTGGGCTTAAATTCAGAGCCATAGCCCTCCAATCTGGCACCTTGAGAGGATAAGAAATAGGTTTGCAATTACTTGGTGTGGAGTATCTCCAACCCTATTAGCCCCTTAGTGGATCGATCATGTAATGAATCTATTGCTAAAGCAAGCTCTTCATCCTGTATATATCTCACCTTGATGGTGGTCTTCGGAGGCAGTATGGATGCCTACTGATTGGTCCCTAGGGTTGGCATCTCTGGCTGATGATGGTGAGCTCAGCCTGTAGCAACCTCCATGACCCACATGCAACAAACGACAAAGGTGGAGCTTGTCGACCAGGATGGGTGGATGAGTTCTAGGGTCATAGAATGATCCTTATGGCTTTGGAGTACAAAAGGGGACTGCAATGCAGATGAAGGAGAAACTAATATTTTCCACATTGTAAGATCTTCCCTCAATGATGAAGCTTTAGGTGATTATAGAAATGCTTCCAACTGGCTGACATATCTTCTTCTCCATTGACCGTGATGTTGGTATGTATGCCCATAGAGCAAGTCATATGATGATTGTAATGGGATACTTTGTAAAAGATTTGAATAATAATAAAGGCAATTTCCGATCTATATGTTTGAACTGTTTCTGAGATGATAGTGTAACATGATAGATGTCTAAAGAATGATTTTACTCAATGACGAATGCTTTTAGGTTAAGGACCTAAACGATGAGATCATACGGATGTTAAGAGTATACATTCTTGTTTAGTCCCTAGTCAGTTGTTATTGTGGAAATAACCATAGACATCAATAACACTGAAGACTAGATTGTGTGTTGGTTGATGACAGAATCTCATTAGTCATGATATAGTGATATCAAACCAAGCACATAGGTACTTGTTAGAGAACAAGATACCAGACAGACCCACCGTGAGAGTGACACATGGAACCATGACTTGGTAGTCACAGTCAGCTCTCACAGTGATGGTGGTGAGTGTGATTCTTAGACCTGAAATCACTACACTCAACACATGTCATTGGGTACACTTTGACATCATCAAACGCAGTCCTGAAACATGAGTTGTTATAAAGGTGATGATTGGGTGGCTTTGACACATGGGGCTTTTGAGGGGTGAGTGATAGATATGGGATTTGTCCTTCCTAAGGGAGTTTGATATCCTTGGCCACTTGATGAGTAGGATTGAGAAAGGCATGCACATGCATGTGTGAATCAATATGTGATATTGATGTCACACACATCTCACCCAGTCTGCTCTGAGATCAAGGAAATGAATGAACGTTGACAGGATGACTGTTCCATGCCTCGAGTTCATTTAGGATATCAGTGACAAAGGAATTATACATTCACTATAACACCATTCACGGATTGTAGGATTGAAAGTTGTTCTCCAACTTTCTATTTCACTTGGGTAGCACTGATGTGTGACTAGGCACCGCTCTTTGCTTGTGAAGTCATAAATGTTATGGACTTTCACTGCCAATGTGAAATGGACCTGTAGGGTCACACACATAGGATTTAACCTAGAATAGGAGTTTGTCCACAAACATGTTTAGATTGATTACTAAAGGAGTTTAGTAGTTCAATTAAACACTCAATCAATTGATAGCTCAGTATCATAGTGTTCAAGGTGTTGGAATGATTGATTAGAGTATCAGATTGATTGAAACTATGATTGACTGATTCTGCACAATCTGCACTCCCAACCGATCGACTCATGTGATGAACCGATCGGCTGAGCTTGGTGAACCGATCGGCTCAACTGGTGAGTCGATCGACTCATGGACAGGGTGAAGCGATTCGTTCAAGTGTTGAAACGATCGATTCAAGTCCAACCGGGCAAGTTGGAAAAGTAAGATTGGTGAGAAATTTCCTTTCGTTTCACTTGCCCAATTTGATTGGAACAAGGATTGGTATTTGATACCAATTAGAAACAAAAGAAGAAAAGTCAATCGGGAACTGATCAGGACCACGAACCGACCGGTTCAGAAATGAACCGAGCGTTTCATGAGTCCCAACCGATCGGTTGAGGTGTCAACCGACCGGCTCAGATCCCCAACCGATCATTTTAGTTGTGAAACGATCGGTTCAGGTTACGCAGTTGGTTGTTTTTTGTAGAAAATCTCGAACCCTTCTACTCCAGATTTAGTCCCGCATTGACCGGGATAGAGAACCTTGTCCCATGACCCTCCTATATATAGGGGTATTGGGGGCTTCTCAAAGTACAACTCAGTGCAACCAGTTGCTCTATGAAGTTGTCGTTCTCTCTGGTTTTGGTAACCGAGAGAGCCCGAGCAAGTGCTACCCGATAAGGGAGGCACAACAAGGGAAAGACAACTGCAGAAAGTGACTGGTGGTAGGAGAGTGTATTGGCGACTAGTACGCCAACAGGAGGGTGTGACTCCTTCCGATTCCTTGTGGGACAAGGAGATCGAAGTTCCGGGCAGTCTGTGTGGATGACTGTAGAGGCGGGAGACCTGTACCGCTCGGAGGACAACTGTCAATCCTGACAGTCCCGGTGAGACCAGGAGTCTTCAGTCCTGGTGTGACCAGGATCTGCACAGACACCGTCCAAGACCGGAGGTGAAGACCGCTCAAGGCACGAGGTACTGTCACCGAGAAAGCCTCAGGACAAGGTATGCATTCACAAACCATCTTTCCTATTGTATAGATGTTGACGCGATTCCTTTTTGTTCTGGGTTTTGGGAGAAATTTTTTTGTTTCCGCTGCTTCTCTGCCTCCCTTAAAACCCAACAGTGGTATCAGAGCCACATCAACTGCTCTATATTTTAGGATTATCGATATGATCGATTTTGGTTTGTCGCCTTTATTTATTGCATACGATGCGAATAAAATTGTCTTTATGCATGTCCAATCCACAAATCCCAAATATACATATATGATATGTAATATTAATGCACTCGATACGCGTCGCCCTTAAACGAGTTTTGTGGTGGATGTGTAGCATGATTATGGTTGTATGTGGTTGCTTGCATCTCGGTCTGCGCATCGATTCCCTTTCTCCTATTGCGGATGTAACTCGAAATAATTCGAGATTTCTTTTCCTACCTTTGCTCCCCCCGAATGTAACTCGGGGTTTCACAATTAAATTGTAAATATGATAGATTTTATTTCATGTTACGTCAAAGAACGACGAACGACCTGTGGACGACCTGAGATGATGGGTTTAAGGCGTGAACCGATCAGTTAGTGTTCTAGACGATCGGTTCGAGGAGCGAGATGAGCGGGTAGCGATCTGAGGAGATGCACGATGACCGGTGAACCGATCGGCTGGAGGCGCCAGTCGATCGGCTGGTGGCACCCGAACAACCAACTTGATGGTGAGTCGGTCAATCATGGAGATGAGCTGATCAAACCCAGAAAGGCAGGCACATATTTCATCTTGTACAGGTTGCATGTGATGTAGACCTAGATGACCGTGATTCCTCTTGGCTCGAGGAATCACAACAGGATGGCCATAATCATTGCTTTTATCATTTTGCATGTTTTCTGTGGGATATAGCATGTATATGATACGTACTATATATTGTGGTGATGGGATATGTATATGTATATAAAAAAACAAATCCCTCATTAAATATTAAAGTTTTAGATGCCTTCCATATGCGACACACTATAAAAGCTTGATTGACCAAGTGTAGGCACGCCCTAGCGTGGTGCACTGTCTATCTCATGGAAGCGTGAAGGATGAATGTGTGGGTCTGCCCTAGCAGGGTGCATATTCATCGTGTTGGCTTTGGGTCGGACTTAACAAGGTGATCTAGATAGGATCTAGTACCTTGAGGCATGGATATGATCATGGCAAAGAGTTGCATATGACATCTTTCAAGAGTTGCATATGATGCAATTGGCAAGAGTTGCCTACCTGGGAGATCTGAGTTGTGGGTGACAGCCCTAGCTGATCCATGGCTCAGAGGATTTCAGGATCTTGACCCACTAGAAGATTGTACGCTGCAATCTTCCGAATTGATGGTGAGGGCTGTCAATTTGAATGAAAATAGTGGGAGCGGTAATTAATTAAAGGCCTAATTAACTATCATCAAATTTTATTCAAATCAAATCAAAAGGTTTTGACAAAATGCAATTTTCTCTTGTAGAATGGCAAAAGAATCATCTTTTAAAATGGGAAAATTAATTGAGAACAAATTCCATAACTGGTTGAGGACTGTGAGAAGTGTTCTGCACAATCCAGATTTACCATGAGTCTTTGAATCCACTCTATGTATGCTTAAAGTGTTGGTGAAGAAGAAAGAAAGTTCATTGATAGAGATCAATGGAACGATAGGTGAGGGAGAGAAGGGTTCTCTCGCCAAACCAATTTCTTCTACATGGAGAGGATGGAAGGAACGATGGAAGAATAAGTAAGAGATAGAGATCTATACTTCTGGTGTATACGTGATAGAGATTAACTTTACTACTTCTTCGTCATGGGTACTTGATACCAGATGTGGATCTCACATTTGTTCAAATGTGAAGGATCTTAAGAGAAGTAGGCCTTTGGGGAAAGGCGAGGTTGAAATACGTGTTGCCAATGGGGCAAGAGTTGCCGCCAGTGCCGTAGGAACCTATGAGTTAACTCTACCAAGTGGGCTAATAATAGAGTTGAAGAACTACTATTATGTACCTGCCATAAATAGGAATATCATTTCCGTCTCTTGTTTGGACAAAGATGGATTTGAATTTATTATTAAGAATGGAAAATGTTCCATTTCTAAAGATGGGATCTTTTATGGCAGTGCCCCAATGTCTTATGGTCTATACTTGATAGATTTGGAGACAAGTGTATACAATGTAAACACCAAGAGGCAAAAACTCAACAACTCAAACAAAACATATCTTTGGCATTGTCGTCTAGGGCACATAAATGAGAAATGCATATCTAGACTCCATAAGGATGGTTATCTAGACTCTTTTGATTGTGAATCAATAGAGACATGTGAATCTTGTTTATTGGGCAAGATGACCAAGACTCCCTTTTTAGGTAAAGGTGAGAGAGCTAGTGATCTATTAGGACTCATACATACTGATGTATGTGGGCCTTTTAGAACTAATGCCAGAAATGGGTATCAGTACTTCATTACCTTCGTTGATGATTTCAGTAGGTATGGCTATGTGTACGTGATGAAGCATAAGTCAGAAACCCTTGAAAGGTTCAAGGATTTCATGAATGAAGTACAGAACCAACTTGGTAAAAGTATTAAGGCACTTCGATCCGATCGAGGTGGAGAATACTTAAGCCAGGAGTTTGAGGACCTTCTGCGAGCTCGTGGTATTGTATCACAATGGACTCCGCCTGGAACACCACAGCATAATGGTGTGTCTGAAAGAAGGAATCGCACATTGTTGGATATGGTGCGATCAATGATGAGTTTTGCTAATCTTCTGATTTCCTTCTGGGGTCATGCTCTTGAAACAGCCGCGTTTACACTTAACCGAGTGCCATCTAAATCGGTTCAAAAGACACCGTATGAGATATGGTATGGGAAGCGTCCCATTTTGTCTTTTATGAAGATTTGGGGTTGTGAGGCTTACGTCAGGAAAATGTTTCCTGATAAGCTTGGACCCAAATTTGATAAATGCTATTTTATTGGATACCCCAAGGAAACGAGGGGATATTATCTATACCACCCTACTGACAACAAAGTGTTTGTTTCCAGGGATGCTGTGTTCCTAGAGAAGGAATTTATTTCCAAAGGAAGCAGTGGGAGGAAAGTAGAGCTTGAAGAGGTTCAAGCCCAACAAGAAAACATTGAACCGACAAATGTACGAGAGGAATATGGAGATTCACAAGGTGTTGTGGAATCTTATTCTCCTCAGGTAACACAAGGACCTCGTAGATCTAGTAGGACCCGCCTTGAACCTGAGAGGTTTGGATACCTTGTAACTCAGGAAGGTGGTGAGTTGATCATAGATGATGATCCAACTACCTACGTAGAGGCTATGGAGGGACTAGATTCTGAGAAATGGCTTGAAGCCATGAGATCCGAGATGGAATCCATGTACTCCAACAAAGTATGGACTTTGGTGGAACCACCCGAAGGGGTAAAACCCATAGGGTGCAAGTGGGTCTTTAAGAAGAAGACCGACATGGATGGCAATGTGCAAACTTATAAAGGCAGATTGGTTGTTAACTGATTTCGACAAGTTCAAGGTGTTGACTATGACGAAACATTTTCTCCAGTTGCCATGATTAAGTCCATCAGGATCATGCTTGCTATTGCAACTTATTATGACTATGAGATTTGGCAGATGGATGTTAAAACTGCATTCCTTAATGGGAATATAAATGAGGATGTGTACATGACACAGTCTAAAGGTTTTGTAGATCCAAAGAATGCCAATAAAGTTTGTAAGCTGCAAAGGTCAATCTATGGATTGAAGCAAGCATATCGGAGTTGGAATCTTCGATTTGATGAGGAAGTCAAAGTGTTTGGCTTTATTCAAAATGAAGATGAACCTTGTGTGTACAAGAAGGTTAGTGGGAGCTCGACCACATTCCTCATATTGTATGTGGATGACATACTTTTGATGGGGAATGATGTCTTAGCCTTAGAGAAGGTAAAGACTTGGCTTGGGAATACTTTCTCAATGAAGGACTTAGGAGAAGAATCCTACATTCTAGGAATTAAGATCTATAGAGATAGATCTAGAAGGCTTCTCAGACTAAGTCAGAGCACGTACATTGACAAAGTGCTGAAGTGGTTTAGCATAGAGAACTCAAAGAGAGGCAACATCCCCATGCTACATGGAGTCACCGTCTCTAGAGCTCAATGTCCCCAATCTTGTGAAGAGAGGGAGCATATGAATCGGATCCCATATGCATTAGCCATCAGATCCATCATGTACACTATGTTGTGCATACGCCCAGATGTCTCGTATGCTCTCAGCATGACAAGCAGGTACCAGTCAGATCCCGGGGATGCTCACTGGACAGCCGTAAAGAACATCCTCAAGTACTTGTGAAGGACTAAGGATCAGTTTCTTATTTACGGCGGCGAGGAATAGCTGGTAGTAAAGGGTTACACCGATGCAAGCTTCCAAACCGATAAAGATGATTACGGATCGCAGTCAGGATTTGTATTTTTCCTTAATAATGGAGCTGTGAGCTGGAAGAGTTCCAAGAAAGAAACAGTTTCCGATTCTACTACAGAGGCTGAGTATATTGCTGCTTCACATGCAGCAAAGGAGGGTGTGTGGATCAGGAAGTTCATTTCTGAACTTGGTGTAGTTCCCAGTAGCTGTGATGCAATTGAGCTTTATTGTGACAATAATTGAGCTATTGCACAAGCTAAGGAACCCAGATCACATCAGCGGTCCAAGCACATACTGTGGCGCTTCCATCTCATGCGAGAGATCGTACAGTGAGGAGATGTAAAGATTTGCAAAGTACCAGCTGAAGACAGCATAGCTGATCCACTGACTAAGGCCCTTTCTCAACAGAAGCATGATGGTCATGCTAGGTCACAAGGACTGAGGTTCCTTGGTGACTGGCTCTAAGTGCAAGTGGGAGTCTGTTGGTATGTATGCCCATAAAGCAAGTCATATGATGATTGTAATGGGATACTTTGTAAAAGATTTGAATAATAATAAAGGCGCAATTTCCGATCTATATGTTTGAACTGTTTCTGAGATGATAGTGTAACATGATAGATGTCTAAAGAATGATTTTACTCAATGACGTATGCTTTTAGGTTAAGAACCTAAACGATGAGATCATACAGATGTTAAGAGTATACATTCTTGTTTAATCCCTAGTCGGTTGTTATTGTGGAAATAACCATAGACATCAATAACACTGAAGACTAGATTGTGTGTTGGTTGATGACAGAATCTCATTAGTCATGATATAGTGATATCAAACCAAGCACATAGGTACTTGTTATAGAACAAGGTACCGGACAGACCCACCGTGAGAGTGACACATGGAACCATGACTTGGTAGTCACAGTCAGCTCTCACAGTGATGGTGGTGAGTGTGGTTCTTAGACCTGAAATCACTACACTCAACACATGTCATTGTGTACACGTTGACATCATCAAACGCAGTCCTGAAACATGGGTTGTTATAAAGGTGATGATTGGGTGGCTTTGATACATGGGGCTTTTGAGGGGTGAGTGATAGATATGGGATTTGTCCCTCCTAAGGGAGTTTGATGTCCTTGGCCACTTGATGAGTAGGATTGAGAAAGGCATGCACATGCACGTGTGAATCAATATGTGTTATTGATGTCACACACATCTCACCCAGTCTGCTCTGAGATCAAGGAAATGAATGAACGTTGACAGGATGATTGTTCCATGCCTCGAGTTCATTCAGGATATCAGTGACAAAGGAATTATACATTCACTGTAACACCATTCACGGATTGTAGGATTGAAAGTTGTTCTCCAACTTTCTATTTCACTTGGGTAGCACTGATGTGTGACTAGGCACCGCTCTTTGCTTGTGAAGTCATAAATGTTATGGACTTTCACTGCCAACGTGAAATGGACCTTTAGGGTCACACACATAGGATTTAACCTGGAATAGGAGTTTGTCCACAAACATGTTTAGATTGATTACTAAAGGAGTTTAGTAGTACAATTAAACACTCAATCAATTGATAGCTCAGTATCATAGTGTTCAAGGTGTTGGAATGATTGATTAGAGTATCGGATTGATTGAAACTGCGATTGACTAATTCTGCACAATCTGCACTCCCAACTGATCGGCTCATGTGATGAACTGATCGACTGAGCTTGGTGAACCGATCGGCTCAACTGGTGAGTCGATCGGCTCATGGACAGGGTGAAGTGATTCGTTCAAGTGTTGAAACGATCGATTCAAGTCCAACTGGGTAAGTTGGGAAAGTAAGATTGGTGAGAAATTTCCTTTTGTTTCACTTTCCCAATTTGATTGGAACAAGGATTGGTATTTGATACCAATTAGAAACAAAAGAAGAAAAGTCAACTGGGAACTGATCAGGACCATGAACCGACCGGTTCAGAAATGAACCGACCGTTTCATGAGTCCCAACCGATCGGTTGAGGTGTCAACCGACCGGCTCAGATACCCAACCGACCGTTTCAATTTTGAAACGATCGGTTCAGGTTACGCAGTTGGTTGTTTTTTGTGGAAAATCTCGAACCCTTCTACTCCTGCTTTAGTCCCGCATTGTCCGGGATAGAGAACCTTGTCCCATGACCCTCCTATATATAGGGGTATTAGGGGCTTCTCAAAGTACAACTCAGTGCAACCAGTTGCTCTGTGAAGTTGTCGTTCTCTCTGGTTTTGGTAACCGATAGAGCCCGAGCAAGTGCTACCCGATAAGGGAGGTACAGCAATGGAAAGACAATTGCAGAAAGTGAGTGGTGGTAGGAGAGTGTGTTGACGACTAGTACGCCGACAGGAGGGTGCGACTCCTTTCGATTCCTTGTGGGACAAGGAGATCAGAGTTCCAGGCAGTCCGTGTGGATGACTGCAGAGGCGGGAGACCTCTGCCGCTCGAAGGACAACTATCAATCCCGACAGTCTCGGTGAGACCAGGAGTCTTCAGTCTCGGTGTGACCAGGAGCTGCACAGACACCGTCCAAGACTGGAGGTGAAGACCACACAAGGCGCGAGGTACTGTTGCCGAGCAAGTCTCGGGACAAGGTATGCATTCACAAACCATATTTCCTATTGTATAGACGTTGACGCGATTCCTTTTTGTTCTGGGTTTTGGGAGATTTGTTTCCGCTGCTTCTCTACCTCCCTTAAAACCCAACACGTGAGTGGTGGAACCAGATGTAGGATGGATAGATAAGAACTCGGTCATCCCTCTCTCCCACCTCATAAGGTTGGGTTCGTTGAGTAGCCCTGACTGATATGCAAATATCTGGATGGTGAAGGTAGCACTCAGTATCGTGGGGTGGAACTGACCAGTACGAAGGTTTTGCGGGATGAGTTGTTGGTCGCTTTGAAGAAGACGGAGGTTGGCGACCAAGTCTTCACCACCCTATCTAGACCCTAGGACTATCAGGAATCCACCACAATCAAAAGACCACGTGACAAAGTTAATTTATAAACCAGCCACTTAAGTCATATCATCACCCAAAATTTCAATGTATACGATCCCACTCAAATCATAACATCCAATATGTAGACCTCAATGTATCTCAAGTGGTGTATCAATATGCCATGAAATTTTAAACTTTAACTCCTCAACATGTAATCCAATATTCAACCAAATTTGATACCAAAAACTTCAATACATAATCATCTAACTTAACTTGTCAAGAAACTTCATAACTGATTATAAACCTTGAATGCAAGTAAATTGTCCATCAAATGTTCACCAAAAAGTTCCAATATATCCCAAAGGTCACTATACAACCATTAAGATTCATAGATAATACTTATGAGTGTTTAAGATATACATGAATGGTTAGATTCTATATTGGGAATAAAACCTAACATTTGGGTTATTACATGTGGTCATGTAGCCTATGGAAGATGTGTGGTTGATTCTGTCAGAACATCTAGTTGTGAGTTTGAGATCACATCCTATAAGATAGGGTTTGTCATGGAAGGTACTCATGATGTGCATCATTTTTGCCATGTATTCAGTTTTGTTTGAACCAGGTTCTCTATTGATACCCGGAAAGATCCAATTGAAGTTGTCAGTTATGTTTGTGATGTGGAGAGTGATGGAGAAGGTACGTGATTCAGTGTGGGTGATTTCGAATAGGTTGTTGTTTAATCCTATAAGAAGTCCACCCCTAAAACCATGAGGTGCAATTTGATTCCAAGACTTTATATGTTTCCCTCCTATGGTTTTGAGAGCAAATGACGACAAGGATGTTTTTGTTTCCTGGATAGTAATGATATTAATGTTGTTTTTATATATGTGTCTGTGTATTTATTTTCTTTTATTTAAGCTTGCAGCCCCACAAATGTTCCAGGAAGAGATCCTCATGGTAATGATTTATATCTAAATTTTTGTCAAGAAGGAATTGTGTAAGACAGGCTATCAGATGTGCAAACTTCCTAGCTGTGAGTATGTGTCATGGATATTTCTGTGGTTTTTCCAATTCGTAAATTGTTCAATGATATCAAGTGCCTGATGTGCTGATGTTTCATTGTCAAGCGTGATACCTAGTTTATCAACAAATGTTGTGAAGGATTGTATATCAGGACAAGAAGCTATGTCTTCTATATTGTTGATATTGTTATCTTCTAATGCAGATGATGTAACATCCCAGGATTTGAGGCCTCAGATAACATGATATTAAAAGGAATGATTGGACTACCCATATCACTAAGGTGCACCTCCTTTTTAGGGAGCCCATCTCTAAAGAACTCCATAGTTAAGCATGCTCAGCTTGGAGTAGTACTAGGATGGGTGACTAGTCGAGAAGTTGATCCTGGCTTGCACATGAGTGTGGACAAAGCACGCAGTTAAGGCTAGTGGTGGTCTGTGGGGCCAGTCATCATTCCTGAAACTCTACTAGAGCCTTGGGCAGTGGGACCAGGCATTACAAATGGTATCAGAGCCATAACCCCTCTAGTAGGTGGGGCCTGCATGGGCATGTGGCATGCCATTCTTGAGCCGTGCAGTCCACGCATGTAGAAAAGGGTTGTCCATGGTTGACGTAGCCACCCTTGTGCTGGTATTCTATGATTAGGAGCTGGGTGTCCATGGGCCATTGTGGGTCTACACTAAAATGGGGTCACATTATGAGGCCATATAGTTAAGCCTTGATGAGGACGTCAAGAGTCTAAGTGGGGGAGATTGTAACATCTCAGGATTTGAGGCCTCGGATAACATGATCTTAAAAGGAATGATTGGACTACCCATATCACCAAGGTGCACCTCCTTTTTAGGGAGCCCATCTCTAAAGAACTTCATAGTTAAGCGCGCTCAGCTTGGAGTAGTACAAGGATGGGTGACTAGTCGAGAAGTTGATCCTGGCTTACGCATGAGTGTGGACAAAGTGCGCAGTTAAGGCTAGTGGTGGTCTATGGGGCCAGTCGTCATTCCTGAAACTCTACTAGAGTCTTGGGCAGTGGGCCAAGGCGTTATAGATGATGTAGTTCCAAAAGTGAAAATTTTTCAATTGAAGTATCAGTCAAAGATGAAGTACCTAGCTCTTCTGAAGCAAAATAGTTTCTTCTTGTTAATCCTTCCAGGGTGTTGGAGATGTTGTTGATAGATTGAATGAATCCTACAACCTTTCCTTTGCTTTTATTCTTTAGACTCTGTGACAAAAGAATTTCATCAATGATAGCAGTCTTTAATTTTTGCACCATTTTAGGGTCTAGATTCAGAGTGGAGTATGTGTCATTGCTATGGAATGGAAGGGTTTGAATGAGTTCATGAGGATGTTGTTTGTGCTATCAGTCGAGGGTGAGGATGTTCTAGGTTGTTTGTTGTTTACAGATCAGTTTGTGTCTTCTGTGGATTTTGTAGTGATACTTTTGTTCTCAAACAAGGTTTCTTTCATTTGGTTTTCTGAGGTTGGTGAAAGGTTTTTTTGTATTGGCTGGATAGTACCATGAGGGGGAGTAGACACTAATGTAAAACAAAGTTGTCTTGATGGTAGAAGGGTTCTCAATTGAGAGTTGGATTCGATATATCTTTTCTCCAAGTCAGATTTTGAGAGAAGTAGGGAGAGTGATACCCTGTCTAACTAAAAACACACAAAAAGCTTTGGTATACTGGGTTGGTTGAAGAGTGTCCTTGTAAGGAGGTGGGATCGCCCCCTTACTAAAGTTTTGAAGAATAAAACATCCATTCCAAATACACTCAAAGGTATGCTAGAATAGGTGCAAAATTTTCAAACTTCAATAAATGGTATTCAAAACAACCAAAGTATAACAGCGGAATAAAAACAATGACTATATTCAATTTTCACAAAAAGATTACAAAAGTACATCATAATATCCCATAAGGGTTTACATGTATGATACAACATAAGGATCTAAGTAGAGGGAAATCTAAACCATAACAACTTTGTATCCAAGCTTTAACTCCTTAAGCTAGTCCAAAACTTCATGCCTTATCATCCAAGTCCTTCACCTAGGGTTGGAATCATACCCCAGCAAGAAGAGAAAATAGATGACATCAACAAATGTTGGTTTGTGCATACTAAATATGAAATTGAGCAATATATGGAATAAAGGACGTCAAATATAAAAGGCTTCCCTAAGAAAGGATAAGGACCACCCAAATGGGTATCAAGAGAAAAGGAATTGAAATCATATGATAACAAAAGAATACTTGCCATTAATAAAATATAAAGATTGTGCCACACAAGAACATGTAAAGAATTAGGGCACACACCCCATATCATCAAACTGCATGCATGTGAGATAAACATAGCCCTAGAACAATATAAACACAAAGGCAGCCAAGTCTCATAAACTTGAAACCTGATAGAGAAAGGAATACTGCAAATCTCCCAAAGTATATAAAACATGGGCCAAGAATCACACATCTTGCCCTGGGTATGAGGTTCCTTTCCATCCCAAAAGAGTAGGAAATATCACATCTGCTCGGCAAGAAATAACACATTTGCCATAAAACCAATGCAATTATACTACTCTAGTGTTACTAAATCACATATCATGTTAAATGTAGAAGCAAGTAGAAAGTATAGTCAGAATATATAAACTAGTCACCACATTAGTGACCAACATATACATCCATCTCATAAGTGGGAAAAAGACATCACATGTCATCTTTTAGAGTTCCATCATGAACAAAGCATAAGATAAGAGTTCAAAAGAATATCCATGATCACATGATCAATATCATATAAGGTAGTTCACATGAACCATGATTTTTAAAAGAAAAGACATTGTGTAAAGACTAATGTCCATAGAACAAAGAGAATGAATAAGCATAGGTGAGTTGCTCAACATAGAAGAATAGGGGATACATCATACCTCAACTTTAGAGTCTAAACAGTCCAAGTCAAGCCTAGGCCTCCAAAGAACCTCTAAGGAAGGTGGACAGATCCAATAAGTAAGGTTCCCAAGCTTAGAGAGGCTGGTTTCTCCAACAAAGCTCCTATCTCGAGCAAGAAGCACCTTCTCCACTTTAGAGGCAAAAAACCCTAACAAAAGAACATGGAGATGAGGTGTTTATGGGTTCTAGGTGGGGTTTCACCATGGAAGGCTGATGCAGGGTTTTTTAGTCGCATTTATAGGCTAATTTTGTACTTGTTTTATGCGTTCATTTGTCATCTTTGTGACTATAATGGCATGATTCAATTCCTTTAGCCTATAATCATTGTATGCATCAAATTTATCTTATTTCATCCTATTTTGAATGAATTACTAAATTCCATGGATTGACTTGTGTTTTTCTCTTTGTTTAAGGTACTTTATATTCTAGAACTTATCGATACCATCGACATGTCTATCGATATTATCGACGTGGTAACAGTAACCAAGGTGGAGGGAATGCATCCAGGTCGATACTATCGACGATCTCGTCGATGGTATCGAGAAGTCATCAGGTTGATCTCAGTTTTGAAGTGACAGAAGTGCACCCTAAGGTGTCGATAGCATTGACACCCTGTCGATGGTATCGACGTCGTCGGATCATGATTTCGTTCAGAATTTCCACGATCGAATGGCTGTGATCTTTTGGCGGCCGTAAGTGATACATATACCTAAGAAAAGGCGGCCCAAAGCAAAGTATCACGTCACTTTCTTCCGCACGAGTCCCGAAGGAGAGGAGAGCGAAGAACGGAGCCCAGAGCTATGCCCCAGACGATTCCAGAGCCACAGACGGACGATTCTACTGCTGGAAGGCTACAGAACGTACATCTCGCACCGAGGATCATCCGGATCTTCTCCGTTTTAGGGGTTACATCATATTCTCATTTGTTTCCCCATGTTTTCCTCTTTCTTCTCCATGTGTATCGTTGAGATGAACATGCGGGGCTAATCCCCGTTGTCCTTAGGATCGAGAGTAGCCCGAGGAATCGATGTATGACAAATTCCCATTGATTATCATAATTTGTCTCAATTCTCCCTGATATGTTATCGTGTTTCTATCGCAATTTGCTATGCTTGATCACCATAGTTGATTTCTAATATTGTTAATTGCTCTTGACGGAGGATTAGTGGTTGAAAAGGCACGATTAACACATTAACCAATAAATTCCTTAGACAAGGTAATGTACGCTTAATGGTGGATTCCCAAATAATTTATTGAAGCACTTAGATCTAGGGTATAAGTTACTACTGGCGTAGAACTGACCTAGAACTAGGTAGTGAATTGTATTGTGGAAGCAAGCAACTTTAACTACATGCCATAATCAGGGATAAGGCACAAATTATGTTAGTTGTGTAGAATTGCATGTAGCGAGACCTCGTGGTGCAACCATAACCCTAAGGATTCCCATTCCATTTGATTAAACTAAACATTTAATCATCGCTCACTTTTTTTCTCTTTGTTTTGATTTTATTGCATCATCATAGGTTAATCATTTTTGTATTGCATGATTGACTGTAATGTGCTTCCATTTCTTCCACAGTCGCCTATTCCATCCACCCGTTGCTCTAAGCGGTAGGCTACCCATGATTTTCTCCCCATTCATGTACATCAGGAGAGTTGCTTCCATTTAGATAGTAGTTAGAGAAAATGAGCAACGTAGATAGGAGATCACAAGATGCACCAAGCGTGAACCTGAGGATATTATTATATTAACTACTTTATTTGATAGTGTTCGTTGATCTTGGGGTGGACATCTTTCATGGACTATTATTGTCGCCTAAAGGGTAGTTATCGTTCCGTGGTTGGTAAGGGCCGATATGTGTTTTGCAGGTGGGAATTATACTGAGATATCATTTATGTGATTAAGTTTTTTAGTTGTCCCTCTCAATCAAATTTTATAGTTTTGTGCTCGAGGACGAGCAAGATTCAAGCTTAGGGGAGTTTGATGCAGGGTTTTTGAGTCGCATTTATAGGCTAATTTTGTACTTGTTTTATGCATTCGTTTGTCATCTTTGTGACTATAATGGCATGATTCAATTCCTTTAGCCTATAATCATTGTATGCATCAAATTTATCTTATTTTATCGTATTTTGAATGAATTACTAAATTACATGGATTGACTTGTGTTTTTCCTCTCTGTTTCAGGTACTTTATATTCTAGAACCTGTCGATGCCATCGACAGGTTTGTCGATACTATCGACATGGTAATAGTAACCAAGGTAGAGGGAATGCATCCATGTCGATACTATTGACAATCTCGTCGATGGTATCAAGAAGTCATCAGGTTGATCTCAGTTTTGAAGCGACGGAAGTGCACCCTAAGGTGTCGATAGCATCGACATGCCGTCGATGGTATCGACGCCGTCAGATCAGGATTTCGTTCAGAATTGCCATGATCAAATGGCTGTGATCTTTTGGCGGCCGTAAGTGATACCTATACCTAAGAAAAGGTGGCCCAAAGCAAAGTATCATGTCACTTTCCACCGTACGAGTCCTGAAGGAGAGGAGAGTGAAGAACGGAGCCCGGAGCTACACCCCGGATGATTCTAGAGCCGCAGACGGACGATTCTACCACTGAAAGGCTACAGAACGTACATCTCGCACCGAGGATCATCCATATCTTCTCTATTTTAGGGGTTACATCATATTCTCATTTGTTTCCCCAGGTTTTCCTCTTTCTTCTCCATGTGTATCATTGAGATGAACATGCAGGGCTAATCCCCATTGTCCTTAGGACCGGGAGTAGCCCGGGGAATCACTATATGACAATTTCCCATTGATTATCATAATTTGTCTCAACTCTCCCTGATATGTTATCGTGTTTCTATCGTAATTTGCTATGCTTGATTACCATAGTTGATTTCTAATATTGTTAATTGCTCTTGACGGAGGATTAGTGGTTGAAAAGGTACAATTAACACATTAACCAATAAATTCCTTACACAAGGTAATGTAAGGTTAATGGTGGATTCCCAAATAATTTATTAAAGCACTTAGATCTAGGGTATAAGTTACTACTGGCGTGGAACTGACCTAGAACTAGGTAGTGAATTGTATTGCAGAAGCAAGCAATTTTAACTACAGGCCATAATCAGGGATAAGGCACGAATTATGTTAGTTGTGTATAACTGCATGCAGCGAGACCTCGTGGTGAAAACGTAACCCGAAGGATTCCCATTCCATTTGATTAAACTAAACATTTAATCATCGCTCGCTTTTGTTTTCTCTTTGTTTTATTTTTATTTTGTTTCAAAACCAACAATCAATTTTTTCAATCGATCTAGCTGATCGTGACCAGTTAGTAGTAGTCTACTGAAATTTACATTTCCCTGAGTTCGACTTGGGCCTCACGAGGCCTATATTACTTCAATACGTGCACTTTTGTTTAACGCATGACTCAAGCGTGTCAAAGGCTGTGGTTCCGACCTGGAGGAAGATAGAAGGAAGACTAACAACATGAAAATAGGGAAAGGAAAGGAGAAAACTTACTATTTTTGGTCGAAATAACCAAGGAGGAGCTTTAGAAACCCTAAACAGATCAAATTTGGAACCCTAGGAGCCTTCTTCACCAAGGTAGGCACCTTGTTTTACCTTGGGACAACACCTTCATGGCCAAACAGAGTAGGAGTTATGCTCTAAGCTAAAGGAAAGAAAGAAGAGCAAGAGTTTTCAAATTTGGAGTCGGGAAGGGGTATATATGGCTTATATAAAGAGAGAGGTAAAGTATGAGGTGTCTATGAGACTTTCCATGTGTCATTTATAAGGTTGTCTATGGACATGCAACCCTTTATGTATAAGGAAGAAGTAAAGCATGAGGTGTCAAGTTACTTTCCATGTGTCCAATGCTAAGGGTGCCTATGGACATACAAACCTTTATGGATAAGGAAGAAGTCAAGCATGAGGTGTCCATGGAGCTTTCCATGTGTCCTTAGCCTAGGGATTTCATGGCCATGCAAGATGACAACTCATAGAGACTTCTTGTATATCAAAATTTGGTCCTAAAAATCCCTAGAGACTTCTAGGCCATCGCCATCGTCCTTCAAGCAAAGAAATAACCCCATTGGTTGATAGCATTTAAAGATAAGCTCATTTATAAAGAGGGTAATCCCTATAATGACCTTGGAGAGAAACACCTTCAAACCAAGGTGCAAATAGGTAACCCATGGTTCAAAAGCTCTGAAATGGTAAGGTAATATATAAGGATTATAATGCATGTGACAATTTGCAAAGAAAACCTCCCATTGGGTAAATTGCAGAAAAGTCCAAAATGTACCTAAAATTGCATAACTTGCACAAACAACATCCACAAGTTATCTTTGATGTGTTGAATATTAATTTGCCATTATTTCCATAATTTGAAGTTATATAATCACATTATTCATTACTTATGCCTTTTACTCATTTTCTCTCTCCTAAACTTATCATAATATTTCAAGGTTGTCCAAATTAGATGAAATTTGACATGTAGGCTAATTTTGATATGTAGATTTCGAATTTGAAGTGTGTTTCCACTTTTGAGACTTCTTTTATGAGATATATCATATGGCCCATTAATGACCCATTATCTAAATTATTCATCCAATTAAGTTTCTTATCTTTGTTGGATAAATGGACATCTATAAATCCCTTTGTTTTGATTATGACAAACATTTCATTCTTATTGATCTAAAGAGCTACTTGAGTGTGCAGGATTAAGGTGGATGACAAAGCAACTAGGGAAATCCATATGCTTACATGTTTATGTTTTCATGCAATGTAATCGCTTTGTAAAACCTTGTACAAATATATAATGTACAAGTACTTAGATTGCATGTAAATCAAGCGTTAGATTCTCCCTAGCCAAACACCACATTTAGATAAGTCATTCCATTCAAATAGGATCACATTTGCACACTCATACATATAGTTAGTGCCTAAATTAAAACATTGAAACAGGATCAATCTCGGTCGACAAATTCCTCGACCGAGACACTCTCGGTCGACAATCTTCTCGACCGAGAAAGATCCAAAGTAGCCGTTAGACACAACAGACAAGTTAGTTGGCAGTTGGAGAAAGACGTTGTAAGTCACTTGTTCCAGAGTGCCTGTCGGTCGACAAGAGTTCGACCGAGTAGGTGTCTTGGTCGACCATTCCTCGACCGAGATTGTCTCTGACAGCAACTGCAGAATTAATTAATTAGCCGTTGTTAAAGCAACAAATTTGTACCTAACGGCTAGTTAAGCACTTAGAAACCCCTAGAAGTTGTCTAGAACGTCCTTAAGCATCTTTAGGCCATTTCTATATATAGGACAAGCCATAGGACACTCAAACTCACTTGTTACACTTGAGAATTCTTTGAGCATACTTTGAGCAATCTGTTTGTGAGAAAATTGAGCTTTGTGAACATTGGCTACTTCCTTCCTTAGCTCATAATTCGTGTCCTATAGGCTAGTATCTCCTACCCACTGCAATCACAAGTCCATACACTTGGTTAGGAGATCTATACGCTTGATCTAGGCAAATCAAGCCTTGGGCTACAAAGGATAAGTTGTAATTTCCTTTTTCTTTCTTGTTCTCTATTACCGTTTGTACTCTCCTTGCTACTCCTAGGTTGGAGGCTGCTGATTGGAGAGGGTGGAGTTCTTCTTGGCGAAGAAGGTGACTTTGAGCTACTTCAGAAGGCTGGTGCAACGGGAGGTTACTTCTAGAGAGGAAGGCTACTTCAAGAAGGCTACCTCAAAGTTGGTGCACCTACTTCAAGTGAAGGCTGTTCAAAGGGTGTAAAGGAAAGTATTGTATTTTGTATAAATCCTTGGGAAGGTAATAAAATAAATACTTTCAAAATCCCGGTTGGGTAAGCAACCGGGTAGTGGACTGACAACTTTAGTAGTTGCTAAAGTTGGAACCACTCTAAACACCTGTCTCCTTCTTCCAATTTTCAATTGTGGTTGTTTGAGTTCAATAAATTGTTAAAATTATTTAAAAACTCTATTCACCCCCCTCTAGTGTTTTTCAATTGGTATCAGAGCAGGCTTCAAGGAACCCTAACAAGGTCTTAAAGAAATGGGTGATGGAGTGCTCAACAACCTAAACCTCGAAGGGACACTTGTTGCTAGGCCTCCAGCGTTCGATGGAACAAACTACCAATATTGGAAGAGAAGGATGCAGTTCTACTTCCAAGGCATCAATTGGGACTTATGGAGAATGGTGTCAACCCCATATGAGCTCCCTCAAATTCAATTTGCAGAATGGGATGCAAATACGGTAAAGCTAGCTCAAATGAATGCAAAAGCTATAAGCATTTTATATTGTTCTATATCGGTAGGAGAATTTAATAGAATATCTAATTGTGACACAGCCTATGATATTTGGCATAGATTATCCATAACCTATGAAGGAACAGTCCAAGTCAAAAACTCCAAAATTAGCATGTTTAAACAAAAGTTTGAACACTTTCGTATGGATCCTGATGAATCTATTAGTGAAATGTTTGCAAAATTTTCTACTATTGTTAATGGTTTAAGTGCCCTAGGAAAACCTGTCCTTGAAGAAGATCAGGTATCAAAGATCCTTCGTTCACTTCCTCCAAAATATAAGCCAAAGGTGACAGCCATTGAAGAAGCAAACGACCTCACTCGACTGAAAATGGAGCAACTTATTGGCAACTTAGAAGCTCATGAAGCAACCCTAGAAGAGGAAGAAAGAAGAGCACGAGAACTTCAGCAAGGAAAGAAGAAGGATGTGGCTCTAAAAGCTTCAAAGGTCGTCACACAAGAAAGTGAGGAGTCAAGTGAAGAAGAAGGAGAAGAAGCCTTGATAGTCAATGGTAAAAAATACAAAAGATTTAAATCTAACAAAATTTCCAGTTCTTCTTCTACCCCTCCTAGGTGCTTTGAATGTGGGAAGAAAGGGCATTTCAAAAATGAATGTCCTAAAGCAAAGAAAGGAAAGAAAAGCTCACACAAGAAGAAGGGAGAAAAAGCCTATAAAGCTGCATGGGACGAGTCAAGTGACAGTGAAAGCGGAGAAGAAACGGTGGACTGTCTAATGGCAAGAGAAGATGATGAAGACTCTCAAGAGGTAAGCCTACTTGATCTTCCTAAAGAAGAGTTAGTTACTAGTCTACAAGAAATTCATGATAAGTATGTTGATGTCAAGAAGAAACTAAAGAAGCTTATCAAATCAAATGATGAGCTAAGTGCTAAATTAGATACTCTTTCTTCTGACAAGAATAACATTGATCTTGAAAATTTGTCTTTAAAAACATCTTTAGATGATTGCACTAGAAAGTTACTCACTTTAGAAACAAATGTTGATCTTCTTTCTAAAGAAAAGACTGACTTGTTATCTAAACTAAAAGATTTTCAGACTCAACCTATTGTGTGTAACCATCTAGACTATGATAATGTTATAAAAGAAAGAGATTCATTACTATCTGATTTAGATCAAGCAAGAAAAGATTTACACAAGAAAATGAATGATATTGCTCAGCTGCAAAGAGAACTTTATGAGTTAAGAAGAAAAGATATACTTGATAACATTCTAAGCATTGGTACTGTTTTCAACGGAAGAAAAGGTTTGGGATATGCTCCAAAGAAAAATCAACCCAAAAGAACTCAAACTATGTTTGTACTCAAGAACACAATGGCTAGAAAGAGAAATGAAGTTGATTCTATTACTTGCCATTTTTGTTTACGTCTTGGACACTATTCTTTTTCATGCCCTTATAAAACTAAGGATTCCGAATTAGTTTGGGTCCCAAAACCTCAAACTTAGTAGAGTCAAATAGAATTTAGTTGGGATATGACCAAAAAGCTCCATCTTGCTATTTATATTGTCTTATCTCAACTAAACAAAAGATTTTTTGCTTATTGTTAATTTTCTGCATTGTTGTACTAAAACAGAAACTTAGTCGGTCGAAGTATTGTCGACCGAACCATTAATCGGTCGAAGTATTGTCGACCGACCGAATGTCTGTAACATATCAAAATTTACAGCAATTATTTCGGTCGAAAATTGGTCAACCGAGCTAAATTTCTGTGTTTCCTGGTTTGTAATACAGTAATCTTCTCGATCGACAATTTGTCGACCGAGATAGATGTCGGTCGAACAATTGTCGACCGACTGGACTTCTGATTCAGAACTATTATACAAATCTGTACTTAAATGATTCTAACCATATCGGACCATCACATGGGTACCAAAATCTACATTTTAATGCAGGAATGGGTGGTTGACATAATAGGAACTAAATGGGTTTTTAGGAACAAGCTAAATGAGGCAGGAGACGTAATAAGGAATAAATCTCGGTTAGTATCACAAGGATATAATCAACAAGAAGGAATAGATTTTGATGAAACATATGCACCGGTAGCTAGACTTGAAGCTATTAGAATGTTACTAGCTATTGCTGCACATAAAAACATCAAACTCTACCAAATGGATGTAAAAAGTGCATTTCTAAATGGCATCATTCAAGAAGAAGTATATGTTGCCCAACCACCTGGTTTTGAAATACCGGAAAAGGTGACTATGTTTATAAACTTAAGAAAGCACTTTATGGTTTAAAACAAGCACCTAGAAATTGGTATGAAAGGCTCAAGACATATCTTTTTGATAATGGTTTTTCTATTGGAAATTCAGATTCTACTTTATTTTTCAAAACATATACATCTGATTTCCTAGTTGTGCAAATATATGTTGATGACATTATTTTTGGAGCTTCTAATGATTCATTGTGCACACAATTTAGTGACATTATGCAAAAAGAATTTGAAATGAGCCTCATGGGTGAACTAACTTTCTTTCTTGGTTTTCAAATTAAGCAAACACCTGCCGGAATATTCATAAGCCAAGAAAAATATACTAAGGAACTCTTAAAACGTTTTGGGATGGATCAGTGCAAACATGCTACTACTCCTATGGCTACTTCTATTAAAATTGATAAGGATGAAAATGGGGAACCTATTGATGATTCTTTATATAGAGCCATGATTGGTAGTTTGCTTTACTTAACTGCTTCTAGACCGGACATTATGTTTCCCGTTGGTCTTTGTACTCGATTTCAATCACAACCTATGCACTCACATTTTCTAGCAGTTAAACGAATTCTTCGTTACCTAGCCGGCACTACTTGTTTTGGTTTATGGTATCCAAAAGGACAATCCTTGGATTTTAAAGCTTATACTGATGCGGATTATGCTGGTTGTCGCCTTGATCGCAAGAGTACTAGTGGTGGTTGTTTCTTGTTAGGGAGAGCTTTAGTATCTTGGTTTAGCAAGAAACAAAATACGGTTGCCCTATCTACAACTGAAGCTGAATATATGGCAGCTGGGTCTTGTTGTGCTCAAGTTCTTTATATGCAACAAGTATTAAATGATTATGGTTTTACTCTTTCATCTACGCCTATCTTTTGTGACAACACGAGCGCCATAAACTTAGCACACAATCCTATTTTACACAGTCGAGCTAAACATATTGAAATCCGTCATCACTTTTTAAGGGATCATATCTCCAAGAATCATGTTTCCCTTCATCATGTTGATACGGAAGATCAATTGGCTGATATTTTTACAAAACCGCTTCCACTAGATCAATTTAACAAAATTAGGAAGCAACTGCTTATCACTCCTTTGGAAGATGTTTTCTTTGATATTTGTGCTACTTAAACAAAAACTCTTATTTGCATCATGATATTTTGGCTTTTAAAATGGACATCTTTTTCATTAGATTTGATGGGACATCTAAATAAGGGGGAGTTTTTATTTCTAAACGGATATCTTTTTGAAATGACAAAGGGGGAGAAATAAATATAAAACTAAAACTAAGAAACACTCAATCAATGAGTTTCATAAATAAACTCTTGGCTTTACACTGAAAGTTGCTATATTCCCTAGTGAATTGGATTTCATGTTCCAAAATTCAAGGGGAATAATAAGCACACATTTTATAACCAAGAGGAAAAGCTACAAAAGGTAATCTAAAGGTATGAAACTCATATGGTTCATATTTCCTTTATTTATATTTTTGGAAATGTTTGTCATCTTCAAAAAGGGGGAGATTGTTGGCTAAATGGACATCTATAAATCCCTTTGTTTTGATTATGACAAACATTTCATTCTTATTGATCTAACGAGCTACTTGAGTGTGCAGGATTAAGGTGGATGACAAAGCAACTAGGGAAATCCATATGCTTACATGTTTATGTTTTCATGCAATGTAATCGCTTTGTAAAACCTTGTACAAATATATAATGTACAAGTACTTATATTGCATGTAAATCAAGCGTTAGATTCTCCCTAGCCAAACACCACATTTAGATAAGTCATTCCATTCAAATAGGATCACATTTGCACACTCATACATATAGTTAGTGCCTAAATTAAAACATTGAAACAGGATCAATCTCGGTCGACAAATTCCTCGACCGAGACACTCTCGGTCGACAATCTTCTCGACCGAGAAAGATCCAAAGTAGCCGTTAGACACAACAGACAAGTTAGTTGGCAGTTGGAGAAAGACGTTGCAAATCACTTGTTCCAGAGTGCCTGTCGGTCGACAAGAGTTCAACCGAGTAGGTGTCTCGGTCGACCATTCCTCGACCGAGATTGTCTCTGACAGCAACTACAGAATTAATTAATTAGCCGTTGTTAAAGCAACAAATTTGTACCTAACGGCTAGTTAAGCACTTAGAAACCCCTAGAAGTTGTCTAGAACGTCCTTAAGAATCCTTAGGCCATTTCTATAAATAGGACAAGCCATAGGACACTCAAACTCACTTGTTACACTTGAGAATTCTTTGAGCATACTTTGAGCAATCTGTTTGTGAGAAAATTGAGCTTTGTGAACATTGGCTACTTCCTTCCTTAGCTCATAATTCGTGTCCTATAGGCTAGTATCTCCTACCCACTGCAATCACAAGTCCATACACTTGGTTAGGAGATCTATACACTTGATCTAGGCAAATCAAGCCTTGGACTACAAAGGATAAGTTGTAATTTCCTTTTTCTTTCTTGTTCTCTATTACCGTTTGTACTCTCCTTGCTACTCCTAGGTTGGAGGCTGCTGATTGGAGAGGGTGGAGTTCTTCTTGGCGAAGAAGGTGACTTTGAGCTACTTCAGAAGGCTGGTGCAACGGGAGGTTACTTCTAGAGAGGAAGGCTACTTCAAGGGGGAGCTTGGAGTTACTTCAAGAAGGCTACCTCAAAGTTGGTGCACCTACTTCAAGTAAAGGCTGTTCAAAGGGTGTAAAGGAAAGTATTGTATTTTTTATAAATCCTTGGGAAGGTAATAAAATAAATACTTTCAAAATCCCAGTTGGGTAAGCAACCGGGTAGTGGACTGACAACTTTAGTAGTTGCTAAAGTTGGAACCACTCTAAACACCTGTCTCCTTCTTCCAATTTTCAATTGTGGTTGTTTGAGTTCAATAAATTGTTAAAATTATTTAAAAACTCTATTCACCCCCCCTCTAGTGTTTTTCAATCTTCATATTACCACCAAAATGAGTTATGTGACATATTTTATGTATCCATTATAAACCTAAGATTAGGTTACATTAAGGTGATCTATACATGAATTAGATCATTGGGGCTATACTAAACATGTGTTTAGGTCTAATCTTCAACCTTGTTTGGCTAAGTTCAAAATGTCAACTTTCAGAGTAGGGTCTAAGATCTAGTATGTTACAGTCCTGGCTGACAAATTGTAGAGCAACTCTGACAGAATGTGCTATTGCTTTAAAAACGTCGACCTCCTAGAGGTGTGGAGGAAGGTCAGTAATCACTACCCATCCAGAACCTCCTGATCTGGCCAAGGATGAGCCTTGTTCAGGCGTCCATAGTGAGATGTTGGCTTGAATAAAACTAGAACCACATGGGATATGTAGCATCCAACTCACAAAAACATGATTAACTAATGCGGAAGCGTTCACCAAGCAGCGGATTACCAAAAATCACTAAAAATTAAAAACTTTTTATCAAGAGATCCATCAAAGAAAACTTTCTCACATAGAACCAAAGCAACACATTTACATTCTATTTTTCAAAAGTACATATCCTGTATCATCTCTTTCTGAGAATTATAAACATCAACTGCTCTGGTAAGCTAAACACAGGCAGTATAAAATCTCGAGGCACTGAGCTAAAATCTCGAAAACACTAACTACTATTCCGAGGACCTGAGAGTACAAAGACGACACATAGGACTCTATATACAACTATACAAGGCATAACAGCCAGTGTCTCCACCTGAGACTTCACTGCTGTCCCTACTTCTGTTGTTGTTGAACTTCACCTACTGAAGAATTACTGCCTCCTCGTCCGCGTCCACCTAAAAATGTGATTCCCACGGGGGTGAGACAATTGTTAATTGCCCCAACGAGAGATATAACTCTCCGCCAGAAACATTATTATTCCAACTTAAGAAGATAATTATGAACAGAGGAATCATAATTGTTTGACAACAGTTAATTCAATGTCTAACAGATTAGAACATTATTTTTATCAAAAGCATTGCAGCTATAACTTGATAGAGCAACATGTCACTTATCCATTAAGGAATATGAAGAACATGTATAACATTTATTCACTATAGAATCATTACCACAACATTAACTCTCTTCAGGCTTAGATCATATATCTAATGACTGGCATTGTCATTGTGGAGCCATGGCCTATAGCCATACTCTTTTCACAAAGTATTGAGATCTTAATCCCTCAACTCATCAAGTACATTTCCACTTCTTAACAAGTTCATCATCATGATTATAGGATATGGGTATTTGAATCCTCAACTCATCACAGAACACTTGTTACCACTTATTAGGTGACTTCATACCTTCAGGTCATCTGACTAAGGATATTATGAATCTTGATACACAAAGCATTCCACATAGTTCACAAAGCTCATATCACCTTTTGTTACCTCTTAATAGGCAACAAGGCACATTATGGCTTATGAAGCCATAACCAATTTCAATAAGTAAAACACCATATGGCACACAGGGCTCATAAGTTTTCAGATTACTTCTCACTAAGCACTAAAGCATATGAAGGCTTATAAGGCCTATGAAACATTTTTAGTATACAATGCATTATAGCCCATACCTGGCTATGATCATCATCTCAACATACCTGCATGTTTAGTACTCATGATAACAATCATATATCAGTATCATGCAATACAAGGGTCTTCTCATTACATACATAACTCATCGATATGTAGTTGAACTTCACATAGGATTACTCTGTGTTAAGACTTCACATAGCATCATCCTGTACTAGAGTTTCACATAGCATTACCATGTATTAGGGTTCACATAGCATTGACTTATATTAGGGTTTCACATAGCATTACCCTGTATTAGGGTTCACATAGCATTAACTTATATTAGGGTTTCACATAGCATTACCATGTATTAGGGTTCACCTAGCATTGACTTATATTAGGGTTTCACATAGCATTACCCTGTATTAGGGTTCACATAGCATTAACTTATATTAGGGTTTCACATAGCATTACCATGTATTAGGGTTCACATAGCAAGGAATCAATATGGATAACATAAGTATTCAATCATACTTATTTATTCTCATCATTTCATCATTAAATGAATTATCAACACACAGTATGAGTCTCTCTCTCATCTTTGCCAGAATATGATTACATCATAGTTTATAGGTTTGGATTAACCTTTTCATAAGGCATGTTAGCCTACATTCATCAAAGTGCATTACATCTCAATGTAACAATTGACATGACACATTTCATATGTCACTCATCCAATTATATTGGACTTATAACACATCAACGTATATCAATATTGGGGTGTTGGATGTGATATCTATCATATCTTGATGTATCACTTCCCTCAACACCTTTATCTTACTTCAGCTCATCCACTTAGCTTGTATTAGGGTATTCCCCATCCTAATACTTTATGCACCAGTTCATCACATTTATCATGCAATGTATTGGTCATTAAACACTCACTTAGATTATACAACCATTGCCAATAATATGGACTCATCCTTGAGTTAGGAACTACTAATATAAGGATATCCATTATCAACCTCTCTAGGTGTTACATTTGTCAAAACATTAATCACTATTCCATTATTAGGAATAGTATTCTTCATATTTATAATTTGAGGATTCACATAGCATATTCCATACATTTATGGATTTCACATAGTATTGCTCTTCAATAGAGTTTTACATAATCATCCTTCTATATCAGGGTTTAACCTAGTATTATGTGAAATTAGGATTTCACAACACATCACCCAGTGATAGGTCTTCACATAGAATTATTAGCTCTACCCTATATTAGGATTTCATGCACCTTTACCCTATTTTAGGGATTAAGGTTTACCATTCACATCCAAGTAGGGTTTCTCATACCCCATACCCAAATTAGGGTTAGGATGTACAATCCCCATTAAATTAGGGTTTCTTACATTGTTACACTAAGTTAGAGTTACATCATCACTCTAGATTATGGTTTCACTGAGCTTTTTCCCTAGGTTAGGGGTTCACATAGCCTTGCCCTAAATTAGGATCAAGGTATATCAATATTTTCAATGAGGATTTCATGATCTCATTGTTATGGATCAAACCCTGATTACACATTGTTTCATGATGAGAGAATTAGGGCTTATGATATAAGCAATCATCTCTCTCATTCTTTCCCTCTCTCTCATCCTCTTTAGGATGTTAGCTACTCCAAGATTAAACTAGGTCAGCCCTTCAATTAAATATACATAGTTAGGATTAACCTTCATAATCACCATTGATCTACATCATTAATAATCAAGTAGCTATTTGACCTATGATCATATTAGGTGTCCAAATGGTTTAACCAATCTGAACCTCAAAAGGTCTTGGTCACTTAGACCTCAAACGATCTTGATCACTTAGACCTCAAATGGTCTTGACCAATTAGTTCAAACAGTTTGAAACCATTTGCTAAAGTGAACTCTTGAAACTGTTTGCTAAAGTGAACACTTGAAACTGTTTGCTAAAGTGAACACTTAAAACCGTTTGCTAAAGTAGGTGCTTGAAACTGTTTAGACAACACACCTTGAAACCGAATGGACTTGAGTCTCCAAACGGTTTGAGACCGTTTGGTCTCAAACGGTCATGAGACTGTTTGGTCCCAAGCGGTCTTGAGACCGTTTGGACTCAAACGGTCTTAAGACCTTTTGGTCCAAACCCTCTCAAAACCGAATGGACCAAAAAGGGTCTTCAACACTTAATCGATTAAAGGTTCCAATCCATGGACCAACTATCAATTGGGCCATCAATTTATTCTTCAATTGAACCACTGAGTCACCATTCAATTGGACCTTCAATTAGGGTTTTGAACCCAATTATTCTAGGGTTGACAATCAAGAAACCATCACTTAGGGTTTTGAAACTAAGGAACCATCAATGGTTGACATTGTGGAACCAATTCAATTGAAATCAATGAACCATCATCATTATATGATATAACCTAACCTCAAACGGTCTTGAATGACCCCCAAACGGTCTTCACATCATTTGGATGATCTCCAAACAGTCTTGAGACCGTTTTCTCACTTCATCATCAAAATCCATGACATCCTATTAGGGTTTGGATCATTGGATTGATTATCAAATCAATAATTGAATACATTTCAATTTGGTATCTTTGAATCTTCAAATACCCAACCATACTCAACCCTAGACATCCAAATGGTCTTGGTTGACCTCCAAACGGTCTTGAGACCTTTTGGGTGATTCCCAAATGGTTTTGAAACCGTTTGGGTCAATCAACCCAAAACATCAACTCAATCAATTGAAAATTCAGCACTTAGCTGATTAGGGTTTGCATTTGAAGGATTGTCCATATGTTGGACTAATCAATTGGAGTCATTGGATCATCATCCAACACATACTAGGGTTCATACCTCAAATGGTCAACCTATCCAAATAGTCAACTCCTCTAAACGGTTTGGAGTTTCAACTCCAAACAGTTTGGAAATCGTTTAGTCTCCAAACGGTTTGGTGAAACTGTTTGGACCAAACCTTTGAAACCGTTTGCCCTAGATATTTGGGGAGGTGTGTGCTTATGATGATTTCATCATCATAAAGCTCCAAACCCACGAATTTTGCTGTGATTTCCATGGTAGTTGCATCAATCAACCAAAATAAATTTCGGAAATGCAGAAAGGATCACCAATTGCTAAGGAATTGATTGCAATAATAAAATTAGGGGTTCAAGTTATAAAACCCACCTCCAATTGAGCTCCAAAGCTTCAAGATCACGTCAACAATGGTGGATGAAACTCCTTTCACTATTCCAAGGGTCGTCCTCAAGCTTTGAGTGAAAAGGAATGGTTAGAATTGAAGAGGGGATCGAGATATGAAGAATTCATACATTGATTTTCGATTTTCACCATGGATTCAAGGTGAAAGGAGGTCAAGAAGCTTACCAACAGGTTGGGGGTCGTCCTCCTGATCCTCCAAAGCTCCTTTGGTCGTTTTCTAAGCAAGGTAAAGAAGTGGAAACGGAAAAGCCTTTGTTTTGGCTTGTAAAGGGTACTTTTATAAGAAATTCCATGAGAGAGAAAATGCCTTATAAAAATTCATTTAATCCCAAAAATAGTGCCTCCTCTTCCCCCTCAACTCCTTGGATCCGAGGATATCTTGTTTGCTTCTTATTCCTCTCAATTATCCATGATTTAAAGAAAAGCAAATCAAGCACCTTAAATCATATTATAATAATATCCATAAGTGAGTGGATATTCTTTTTCTAATAATAAGGTGAGTGAGTTATCCACTTCCCTTGGATATTTTCGTAGCCTAGAAAAGGCACAAAGGTTTTCACACTTGAGAAAATTCAACCATCTCGTTTTTGGTTGAAGGCCCTTCAATTATTTTATTTAATTCTGCATTAAATGGAAGTAAAGTTCCAATTATGCTTAAATCTTGATTATTTTAATATCAAGATTCTCTCTCCTCCAAAATGATTCTAATGAGGCGCCCCTCTCATTTTCTTGCCTCAACATGATGACAAGAAATATTAGGGACCTTATTGAAGTGGTAATTTGCATATTGAACCCTGGGTTTTGGGTAATTGGCACATTACACCAAAACTAGGTTTTAATGCACAAACATTGCTTTATCAGCTCTTTCTTGGTACTCAAGCTACCACATACCATACATCTGCATCATCTTCATTCTCATGATGCTTCAACACATGAGGAACATATTGTCCTGCACAATTTGCAATTTAACCCCTCAACTTGGGTAATTTGCACTTTAGTCCAAATCAAGTAAAACATTATTTCAACATTATTCAAAAAGGACTAAAATTGAAATATAAGTTCCTCTTGAGCCCTAATTACTTTTAAAAATATAAGATTAAGCATCTACTCAAACTTATTAGGCAAATCATCTAGGGTTAACACATAACCCAGGTCAGGGATGTTACAAATTATAAACCCCTAACAAGGATTTCATCCCCGAAATCCCAAGAAAAGGAGGGACAGATTTATTCATTTATCATACCCTCAAGTCTCCACATTTTATCTTAATATCATGGAGATATCATGGATCTGTAGTCCACACAGAGTTCCTTTCATTAATTCAACCTTATCAATGTTTATGTTTATGCAGAGCATAAACCCCTAACATATGATGTCCATATTATTTGAAAGGAGGAAGCATAAAAGAACATACTCCTGTCATCACCCAAGAGTGTCTATCAAAAGAGAAACATATATATCTAACAGAGATAATCCACTCAGCAATCCTTTGGAAAAGTTCACTTAGCAAAACTCTATTAAATTGGGAATGCTCACTTAGCTTTTCCTTTTTAATTGGGAGTGTTCACTTAGCTCTTCCTATTTAATTGAGAATGTTCACTTAGCTTTTCTCTTTAATTGGGAATGTTCACTTAGCTCTTCCCATTTAATTAGGAATGTTCGCTTAGCTCTTCCTATTTAATTGAGAATGTTCACTTAGCTTTTATCTTTAATTGGGAATGTTCACTTAGCTCTTCCCATTTAATCAGGAATGTTCACTTAGCTCTTCCTATTTAATTGAGAATGTTCACTTAGCTTTTATCTTTAATTGGGAATGTTCACTTAGCTCTTCCCATTTAATTAGGAATGTTCACTTAGCTCTTCCTATTTAATTGAGAATGTTCACTTAGCTTTTCTCTTTAATTGGCAATGTTCACTTAGCTCTTCCCATTTAATTAGGAATGTTCACTTAGCTCTTCCTATTTAATTGTATTATACTCTCTAGATTGTTTCAGAATGACTACTTGATCAGAGTAATAAAAAAGACAACAATCTAAGAGTTTCATACTTGCCTTATCTACAATAATCATATACCTGGCCAGGGTATACAAGTATTGAGATTAGGTAGTATGCACTTTATTTACTATCATGTTCCTCACTTTTCATATCATTATACACACAGGATTTTTCATTTCTGAATTTTCTTCAAACATCGCTTCTATATCTCATCTTCTATTTCACAGATAAGAGAGATTATAAAGCATTTTAAGGAGCACTGAGTAAAATGTAAGTTCTCTTCTTCCTTTTGTCCTTATAGGACTGGTTAAAGGAAGTTCAAAAACAACTACTTTCTTATCTTTAACACGTAGAATTAGGAAATGAAATATCAATATGAATCTATTTCATCTGACCTGTCTGGGACGTCTGTCCACGTCCTCTATTGTTACTAGAAAACTACCTCCTTTGTGAGCCTTACTGACTCTGCCCCTGGGGTTGAATCATCATCGAATTCCTGTCTGGACAATCCTTTGCTAGATGTCCCGGTTGTCTACATTTGTAACAGACCCTGGGTGCAAAACAGGGTCTGTGAGATCCAGTTACCGATGTTGATGCTATGTCAGGGGTTCTACTTGGAACATTACTACGATCCCTACCCCTACTTGACGTCCATTGCGGCTGGGCATGGAATCTCGATGATGCTGCCGATGCAAAAAATCTCGGTTTCTTAAAACTTTAGGACATTTGTCCTTGAGACTGAGTGTACACCTTCTTACCACTAGTCTGTCGTTTCTCAATTTCAGACCTCTCTATCCTCCTTACCGACTCCACAAAGGTGGAAAACCTCCCCCTGTTCTCTAAAGTAGACACAAGAGTGGTCAGTTCAGCGTTCAACCCCTTCTCAAAATGCCGAATTCTTTCCTCATCATTAACTGCCGTTTGTGGACAAAACCACAACAGCTCCATGAACTTAGCCTCATACTCGCTAACGTTCATCTGTCCTTGTTGGATCCTCTCAAATTGAGAAATCTTCTCATCTAGATATGTCTTAGGGAAGTATCTACTGATGAATTCTCATCGGAATACCTCCCATCCAATTTCTTCACCTGGTCTCTTATCTTCTTCTATCATCCACCAATGACCAGCACTCCCTTTCAGGAGGTACACAACATGTCTTACCTTTTCAGCTTCAGGGATATCAAGGATCCTGAAAGCCTTTTCCAGCTCTGTCAGCCACAAGTCAGCATCTGCTGGATCAGATGTACCAGCATAATCTATGGCTCCAACCCGGCGAAGTCTCTCAAAAGTCTTGTCGGCTCCATAACCCTCATGATGGGCCGGTGCCCTAGGTGCATGTATTGGCATCCTATCTGTCATGTGAGTCATGGCAGCTATAAACTGCCCTAACATGGCTTGGAAGGTTGGGTTCCCCATGTCAGCTTGATTGAATTGGGGCTGTTCAGGTACGGGCTCCTCCCTATCATGGTCTCCTGCACCTCCTCTTGGTGCAGCAACACTGCTCTTAGTAGCGTGTTCTTCATGTGGTCCAGACATCTTCAAGTTATTCTTCTCCTATGTGAGTAGAAGATACTATCAGATAAATTGGAAGACATATAGAACAGACTCAACAATCCTTAGTCCTATGTCTCTGTAGACTCAGTGAACCTAGAGCTCTGATACCACTTAATTGTAGCATCCAACTCACAAAAACATGATTAACTAATGCGGAAGCGTTCACCAAGCAGCGGATTACCAAAAATCACTAAAAATTAAAACCTTTTTATCAAGAGATCCATCAAAGAAAACTTTCCCACATAGAACCAAAGTAACACATTTACATTCTATTTTTCAAAAGTACATATCATGTATCATCTCTTTCTGAGAATTACAAACATCAACTGCTCTGGTAAGCTAAACACAGGCAGTATAAAATCTCGAGGCACTGGGCCAAAATCTCGAAAACACTAACTACTATTCCGAGGACCTGAGAGTAAAGAGACGACACATAGGACTCTATATACAACTATACAAGGCATAACAACCAGTGTCTCCACCTGAGACTTCACTGCTGTCCCTGCTGCTGCTGTTGTTGTCCTTCACCTATTGAAGGATTCCTGCCTCCTCGTCCGCGTCCACCTAAAAATGTGATTCCCACGGGGGTGAGATAATTGTAAATTGCCCCAGCGAGAGATATAACTCTTCGCCAGAAACATTATTATTGCAGCTTAAGAAGATAATTATGAACAGAGCAATCATAATTGTTTGACAACAATTAATTCAATGTCTAACAGATTAGAACATTATTTTTATCAAAAGCATTGCAGCTATAACTTGATAGAGCAACATGTCACTTATCCATTAAGGAATATGAAGAACATGTATAACATTTATTCACTATAGAATCATTACCACAACATTAACTCTCTTCAGGCTTAGATCATATATCTAATGCCTGGCATTGCCATTGTGGAGTCATGGCCTGTAGACATACTCTTTTCACAAAGTATTGGGATCTTAATCCCTCAACTGATCAAGTACATTTCCACTTCTTAACAAGTTCATCATCATGATTATAGGATATGGGTATTTGAATCCTCAACTCATCACATAACACTTGCTACCACTTATTAGGTGACTTCATACCTTCAGGTCATCTGACCAAGGACATTATGAATCTTTCTACACAAAGTATTCCACATAGTTCACAAAGCTCATATCACCTTTTGTTACCTCTTAATAGGAAACAAGGCACATTATGGCTTATGAAGCCATAACCAATTTCAATAAGTAAAACACCATACGGCACACAGGGCTCATAAGTTTTCAGATTACTTCTCACTAAGCAATAAAGAATATGAAGGCTTATAAGGCCTATGAAACATTTGTAGTATATAGTGCATTATAGCCCATACCTGGCTATGCTCATCATCTCAACATAACTGCATGTTTAGTACTCATGATAACAATCATATATCAGTATCATGCAATACAAGGGTCTTCTCATTACATACATAACTCATCAATATGTAGTTGAACTTCACATAGGATTACTCTGTGTTAAGACTTCACATAGCATCATCCTGTACTAGGGTTTCACATAGCATTACCCTGTATTAGGGTTCACATAGCATTGACTTATATTAGGGTTTCACATAGCATTACCCTGTATTAGGGTTCACATAGCATTAACTTATATTAGGGTTTCACATAGCATTACCTTATATTAGGGTTCACATAGCATTGACTTATATTAGGGTTTCACATAGCATTACCCTGTATTAGGGTTCACATAGCATTAACTTATATTAGGGTTTCACATAGCATTACCCTGTATTAGGGTTCACATAGCAAGGAATCAATATGGATAACATAAGTATTCAATCATACTTATTTATTCTCATCATTTCATCATTAAATGAATTATCAACACACAGTATGAGTCTCTCTCTCATCTTTGCCAGAATATGATTACATCATAGTTTATAGGTTTGGATTAACCTTTTCATAAGGCATGTTAGCCTACATTCATCAAAGTGCATTACATCTCAATGTAACAATTGACATGACACATTTCATATTTCACTCATCCAATTATATTGGACTTATAACACATCAACATATATCAGTATTGGGGTGTTGGATGTGATATCTATCATATCTTGATGTATCACTTCCCTCAACACCTTTATTTACTTCAGATCATCCACTTAGCTTGTATTAGGGTATTCCCCATCCTAATACTTTATGCACCAGTTCATCACATTTATCATGTAATGTATTGGTCATTAAACACTCTCTTAGATTATACAACCATTGCCAATAATATGGACTCATCCTTGAGTTAGGAACTACAAATATAAGGATATCCATTATCAACCTCTCTAGGTGTTACATTTGTCAAAACATTAATCACTATTCCATTATTAGGAATAGTATTCTTCATATTTATAATTTGAGGATTCACATAGCATATTCCATACATTTATGGATTTCACATAGTATTTCTCTTTAATCGAGTTTTACATAATCATCCTTCTATATCAGGGTTTCACCTAGTATTATGTGAAATTATGATTTCACAACACATCACCCAGTGATAGGTCTTCACATAGAATTATTAGCTCTACCCTATATTAGGGTTTCATGCACCTTTACCCTATTTTAGGGATTAAGGTTTACCATTCACATCCAAGTAGGGTTTCTCATACCCCATACCCAAATTAGGGTTAGGATGTACAATCCCCATTAAATTAGGGTTTCTTACATTGTTACACTAAGTTAGAGTTACATCATCACTCTAGATTATGGTTTCACTGAGCTTTTGCTCTAGGTTAGGGGTTCACATAGCCTTGCCCTAAATTAGGATCAAGGTATATCAATCTTTTCAATGAGGATTTCATGATCTCATTGTTATGGATCAAACCCTGATTACACATTGTTTCATGATGAGAGAATTAGGGCTTATGATATAAGCAATCATCTCTCTCATTCTTTCCCTCTCTCTCATCCTCTTTAGGATGTTAGCTACTCCAAGATTAAACTAGGTCATCCCTTCAATTAAATACACATAGTTAGGATTAACCTTCATAATCACCATTGATCTACATCATTAATAATCAAGTAGCTATTTGACCTTTGATCATATTAGGTGTCCAAATGGTTTAACCAATCTGAACCTCAAAATGTCTTGGTCACTTAGACCTCAAACAATCTTGATCACTTAGACCTCAAACGGTCTTCACCAATAAGTTCAAATGGTTTGAAACTGTTTGCTAAAGTGAACTCTTGAAATCATTTGCTATAGTGAACACTTGAAACCGTTTGCTAAAGTGAACACTTGAAACCGTTTGCTAAAGTAGGTGCTTGAAACCATTTAGACAACACACCTTGAAACCGAATGGACTTGAGTCTCCAAACAGTTTGAGACCGTTTGGTCTCAAATGGTCTTGAGACTGTTTGGTCCCAAACGGTCTTGACACCATTTGGACTCAAATGGTCTTAAGATCATTTGGTCTAAACCCTCTCAAAACCGAATGGACCAAAAAGGGTCTTCAACACTTAATCGATTCAAGGTTCAAATCCATGGACCAACTATCAATTGGGTCATCAATTTATTCTTCAATTGAACCACTGAGTCATCATTCAATTAGACCTTCAATTAGGGTTTTGAACCCAATTGTTCTAGGTTTGACAATCAAGAAACCATCACTTAGGGTTTTGAAACTAAGGAACCATCAATGGTTGACATTGTGGAACCAATTCAATTGAAATCAATGAACCATCATCATTATATGATATAACCTGACCTCAAACAGTCTTGAATGACCCCCAAACGGTCTTGAGGTCATTTGGATGATCTCCAAACACACTTGAGACCGTTTTCTCACTTCATCATCAAAATCCATGACATCCAATTAGGGTTTGGATCATTGGATTGGTTATCAAATCATCAATTGATTACATTTTAATTTGGTATCTTTGGATCTTCAAATACCCAACCATACTCAACCCTAGACATACAAATGATCTTGGTTGACCTCCAAATGATCTTGAGACCATTTGGGTGATTCCCAAACCATTTTGAAACCGTTTGGGTCAATCAACCCAAAACATCAACTCAATCAATTGAAAATTCAACACTTAGCCGATTAGGGTTTGCATTTGAAGGATTGTCCATATGTTGGACTAATCAATTGGAGACATTGGATCATCATCCAACACATACTAGGGTTCAGACCTCAAATGGTCAACCCATCCAAATGGTCAACTCCTCTAAACGGTTTGGAGTTTCAATTCCAAACGGTTTGGAAACCGTTTAGTCTCCAAACGGTTTGGTGAAACCGTTTGGACCAAACCTTTGAAACCGTTTGCCCTAGATATTTGGGGAGGTGTGTGCTTATGATGATGTCATCATTATCAATCTCCAAACTCAAGAAGTTTGCAATGATTTCCATGGTAGTTTCATCAATCAACCAAAATAAATTTCGGAAATGCAGAAAGGATCAACAATTGCTAAGGAATTGATTGCAATAATAAAATTAGGGGTTCAAGTTTAAAACCCACCTCCAATTGAGCTCCAAAGCTTCAAGATCATGTCAAAAATGGTGGATGCATCTCCTTTCACTATTACAAGGGTCGTCCTCAAGCTTTGAGTGAAAAGGAATGGTTAGAATTGAAGAGGGGATCGAGATATGAAGAATTCATACATTGATTTTCGATTTTCACCATGGATTCAAGGTGAAAGGAGGTCAAGAAGCTTACCAACAGGTCGGGGGTCGTCATCCTGATCCTACAAATCTCCTTTGGTCGTTTTTCAAGCAATGCAAAGAAGAGGAAACGAAAAAGCCTTTGTTTTGGCTTGTAAAGGGTACTTTTATAAGAAATTCAATGAGAGAGAAAATGCCTTATAAAAATTCATTTAATCCCAAAAATAGTGCCGCCTCTTCCCCCTCAACTCCTTGGATCTGAGGCTATCTTGTTTTCTTCTTATTCCTCTCAATTATCCGTGATTTAAAGAAAAGCAAATCAAGCACCTTAAATCATATTATAAAAATATCCATAAGTGAGTGGATATTCTTTTTCTTATAATACGGTGAGTGAGTTATCCACTTCCCTTGGACATTTTCGTGGCCTAGAAAAGGCACAAAGGTATTCACACTTGAGAAAATTAAACCATATCGTTTTTGGTTGAAGGCCCTTCAATTATTTTATTTATTTTTGCATTAAATGGAAGTAAAGTTCCAATTATGCTTAAATCTTGATTATTTTAATATCAAGATTCTCTCTCCTCCAAAATGATTCTAATGAGGCGCCCCTCTCATTTTATTGCCTCAAAATGATGCCAAGAAATATTAGGGATCTTATTGAAGTGGTAATTTGCATATTGAACCCTGGGTTTTGGATAATTTGCACATTACACCAAAATTAGGTTTTAATGCACAAACATTGCTTTAACAGCTCTTTCTTGGTACTCAAGCTACCACATGCCATACCTCTGCATCATCTTCATTCTCATGATGCTTAAACACATGAGGAACATATTGTCCTACACAATTTGCAATTTAACCCCTCAACTTGGGTAATTTGCACTTTAGTCCAAATCAAGTAAAACATTATTTCAACATTATTCAAAAAGGACTAAAATTGAAATATAAGTTCCTCTTGAGCCCTAATTACTTTTCACAATACAATATTAAGCATCTACTCAACCTTATTAGGCAAATCATCTAGGGTTAACACATAACCCAGGTCAGGGATGTTACAGGATAGTCATCACCTGTCCAAAGAGATGGTCAAGTTTTGTGCCTTCCGACACAGAATATAGGAGTTGAGACATGGAAAGGATTTTTAGTTTCAATACTGTGTGGTTGGGGAGGAGTAGGGAAATGGCCCGGGTGACATCTAGGATATTGACTGTCTTGTTGTCAATATTGTTTATAATGGAAACAAGAATGCTTCAACTGATAAAGACTTTCAGAAGTCTCATTGAGTTTGCAGGTAGGTCAAATGAGAATTCTTTTCTAAAATGCAGAGATGGAGCCATTTGGAAAAATGAAGGGCTGAGCATTGTTGTAGCAGTTGGGGGCTCCGGAGGAACACAAGGGTGAGAAAAGTTCTTTGGTGCAACTTGTGGTTGTTGAAGATGGTTTGTAGGTTTTATAGAAGGTTTTGAATGGCGGTGAACGTCTGCATGTAAAGAGAGTGAAGGTGTGATAAAGAGCTTAGTGGGGAAGAGACAAGCGAAAGAGTTGAAAGCACTAATCGCTTTTCCATTGGGTTTTGGTATGTGATTTGATTTATCAAATCTATAGAACCGCTATGATTAGTTGGGAAGTGTAGAATTTGCATGGGGTGATACCTTCTTCCTAGAAAAGTATCTTATGTAATGTGGGGAAGAGGTGTTGTGATAGAAGCAATTATGAGCTAAATGACTAGGTTTGTGACAAAAGTGACAATGTCTGACCGCCTTGCATTGGGACCGCGAGTGTTTACTGTTGAAGCATTTAGTGCAACACAACGAGAAAAAGTGGCATTTTGGTGGGGCTTGTTGCCATGTAGGGGTTTTTGTGGAGTTTTTGAATGTCTGAAAAGTGAGGTCTGTGGTTGTATGTTGTCTGAGCGGTGGGAAGTTTATATCATACTTACTTTGGGGGGATGATGTCATGTGTAGATAAGAAAATTTTGATGTATTCAGACCATTTGATGGTGTGGGGAAATGCTCGGGTGTGGAAAGATGAAGATACTTGTCAGCAATGGTGGTTGTCTTTTACATAGACGAAGCTATATCTTCTTCCTCGGAGCTTGAACGTGAGGTTTGGCCTGATGTGATCTCAATTGGATTGATTTTGGTACCTTCGATGAGCTGATGCTTCTTTGGAACAAAGAGATGACCTGCTGAGTCTGAGCTGGTGGTAGAGATATGAATCTCCTCTAAAAAGAAGAGCGAGTAAAGCTCAGTGGGTGTCTCATTGTTGAAGTCTGTGACCTAGGCCATCAAAGTTCTATTTGTGACTAGCCTAATAAAGATAGTCCATTCTGGTTTAAGTTTGAGCTCTGCAATCATGTCCTCCCAACCGTGGACAATGAAGATGTTAGACCTTCTATCATAATCGATAGTAACTTCAAAGCTTTTATTTCCAATATGGATCGTGTTTATGCCTGGTGGGAGGTCATATTCGTGGTACTTCCACGCTCTAGGAAGCTGAATGATGGAGTGGTTGTCTGGGTCATCTAGCTGGTAGCTCATGAAAGGGAAACATAAAGCCATCTTTGGTTAAGGAAGAGGAGGATTTTGCAAGGCAGAAGAAGATGATTTCTTCCTGTTCTTATAGGCCTTACAGAGAAGAAGTGGAGTACCAATCCTTCTCTTAAAACGTTTGTCTTGACTCTGAGCTACCGAGAAGTGTCCTCCTGTTCTCATGTTGGGAGGTAATCGATCTGTTGTTTTCCGGTTGATATGTTTTAACCCTTGCATCGCCGACCTAAGGGGAGTATTTGATCGGCCGTCGTTTGTTTTGTCACTGTTCTTGGTTGGGAATCGAGTATAGTCTGTTGCTTTCAATGCAGGTGTGTGCTCCAGCCGTTTTGTTGTCCCATATATTTTGATGGCGTATTGTCCCCCCTATGTGAATGCCACGATGTGGAAGACCTGGATGTTTGAGCTCAGTCTGTGTAGTTTTTCAGCGGTGGGATGCTGCAAGGATTTGTTGGACGATATCTAGCTGTGGAGAGTTATTACGGCCTGCAATACCGCCGTCCTCAGAAGGTTTGAAGGAGATCCGACGCTCGGGTTGTAGCTAGACAAGGAAGATTGTGGTGGTTTTTAGAGAGAGGTTGAAGCTTTCTCTTACTAGTTTTAATTGTTGATTTTTTTAGCATGTTCTTTAGGGTGGCCAATCTTCTTCATAAGTGAAGAGACAACCTCCCGACACCTCCCCCTCCCCCATTTCATTTTTCATGTGTAACCTACATCTTGGCAACTTAACGGTCAAACAAACCGGACAGTTAAAATGGAAAATCCAGCTTATATATATATATATATATAGAAAATACACGCCACATGCATGGGAGCTTTACGTTTCTAAAAATAAATCTTTTACAAATTTTTGTACGCGCCACATGGGAGCTTTATGCTTCTAAAAATGAAAACTTTTATATATTTTTTAAAGGAGAGACTTCATCGTCTCCTCTCCCGGGAAGTCGTAAGCCTCTCGACCTCTCCCCTCCAGTTGAGTTTCTACCTAACCGGGTTCTGCATAGGTCCTGTCGTCGGGGGACGGCCGTGATGGGTTCCTACTGGGCGCGGTGGCAGGTGCCAGTCTGCTTCCTCATTTTCGTTGGTCCGGCAGTGGCTGCGGTGTCGGTGATCCGCAGGTTCGAAGGGCGACAAGACCGAGGCTTCCGTTTACGGGATAGCCAGCTTTGGGTACCCTGCTGGACATGGATGCATCCAACAGGGTTGCTGCTTTACAGGGCCGCCGTGTTTACCTTCATGTCCTGGTTGCTCTACTTGATCGCTGTGGATATGGGTGCCTTCTCCATGTTCTTCTACACACAGTGAGTTGTACTATTAGTGCTGGCCATGCTAGTTCGTGTATCACATTTTCTGCATCTTCTTCCAGTTTCTGCATCTGTAGTGTTGTAGTATAATATTTCACTTCAGAAACCATGTAACTGGTCCCGCATATCAACAAATTTACTTAGATTCTGCGAGCTGCCAGCAGATTTTGTCAGCTGCTATACATCAAGAACTGTCATATGAATGGAACCGCATGTCTCATCAATCCGACCTAATTAGACAATCCTGTATCTAGGAATAGAGCTCCTGTTTATTCCGCGGACGCCCTTCTTGCAGGACAAGTGCAATACACATATACTCTGCCGGCTCAAATAAGCTACTGTTTTTAACGTTTAAATTGACGCTCTCTTTTTTAGGTAAGCTGGCGAGAGAGTTGCATTCTTATGATCTATGGGTTAGAGTATACGGTAAAACATGCTCCATTTGACGCGGCCTACCTATTATTATAATATAATCTGGTTTTGAACGCTTGGTAGATTTTGGTGACTGGGATTGACAGTGAGCAGAAGCAACCGGATTTGTGAATCACCCAAGCATGCACGAGAGGTTCGTATAACATTCGAGAAGCACGAGATTGTCTTTACCACGAGAACAACCTAAATGCATGATATGCTACTATATCATAACTTGAGATGTCACACCCATAGGCAATGTAGAGGGAAGTGCAAATGTTGAAGAAAGGTACTCAGGCTGTAACACCCCATTATCAAACATACACATTCATGAGAGGAAACATCAATTTCATTCATTCATAAGGAGGCACCACAAGCATGATGATCATTACACAAAATAAATTTGTATTGAAACCATCACAGTATAAAAAAAAATAACATTTCTCTTGAACATACATGTATAATAGAGCATTAAGTGATTGAAAAACCAATACGATATATTCTGCATGAAACTGCTTTAATGATATGATGAAGTTCCTTAACCTTTCCTGATCTAACATCTATTGTCCTGTAACCATACAACCAAACACATCAATACCTTGTATTAAATCCTCGACTGAGGTGTCCCCTTGCATACACATATATTGCACTTTGCACAGACACATAAATATACACATATGTGTTGCATACATATGTATACATATAATACACACATACGTATACATATATGTATATACATTTATATAAATACATGTATATACACTTGAACAAAGTTAGAGTCTCAAACAATATAAAATGGGAAAAAACGAGAAAACTACGTAAAATGTGAATAATTCGCGAATAATACGGGAACAAAATGGAACAGTCGTGAATTGGGAGTTATTTGGTTGTCACATATGGTTGGGGAAAAATCCACGTTTAAAGCATGACTTTTTCAAAAAGTCGGCGATTATTGTGACTATGCTTGTCGGTGCATACCAGCTACATCTTGTATTTGCTGCTGAAGAGAAGAAGAAACTGAATTTGAGAAGAAGATACTGCTTTTATTTGGAGATAGACATTGGATAACATTATCACTGATTCTTCTGCCAGGAACAAAGCTTGATTGGGACAGACTGATCCATTTGGCCATATGACTTTTCAGTCTGTTGAATACTATTTTAGAGATCAGTTTACAAGCAGTATTATTCAAAGAAATGGGACAAAGCTGATTGCATTTTTGCGGGTGCGGTACTTTAGGAATAAGAACTAGAATTACATTGCAGAAAACCATTAGGCAACAAATATCCATTAAGCATTTGTACAATGTAACAGAAGAAACACTTTTAAGATATCCCAATGGCTGATCCTAAACTCTGTGTCAATGCCATATGGGCCTGCCGCCTTATTCCTAGGCATGGATTTCAGAGTCATGAGAAGTTCTAGCAGACGGGTTTGCAGCAAGGGAGAAGGAATCAGAATCTGAGAGGCAGTAATTTAGATCTGGTACTTCTTGAATATGCACCATGGTCTTCACATAAGCGTGAAAGAAAGCTATGTTGGAGTTGCCATTTTCAAGCCAATTAATATGGCTACGCTCAGATTACGTACTTCATCAGTAACAAAAGTCTCATATTGTCGTTGCAATGAATTATAGTGAGAATCCAATTCCGTAGAATAATTTGAAATGAGCTCATTGTTAACAGCGTTGATCATCTGAAGATGATGTTTAGCAGATTGATCTTGTCTCATTTGAAGTCTATCCCAAACAATGATATGCTGTTTCAACTGAGCAAACCCCATAACCATAGTCACAATAATCGCTGACTTTTTGAAAAACTCATGTTTTAAACACGAAGTTTTCCCCAGCCGTATGTAACGGCAGAATAACTCCCAATTCCTGACTTTTCCATTTTATTCCTGTATTATTCGTGAATAATTCACGTTGTTTTATACATTTTTTCCCCGTTTTATATTGTTTGAGACTCTGACTTTGTTCAAGTGCATATACATGTATTTATATAAATGTATATATATATGTATATGTATGTGTGTATTATATGTATATATGTATGCAATACATGTGTATATTTATGTGTGTCTGTGCAAAGGGCAATATATGTGTATGCATATATATATATATATATGTATGTATGCATATCTTCCGACATTTCCCGACTGTTTCCCATATCGTCGACTGTACTTTCCCCGTACATTGACCGCATTTTATCCAAATTTTTCACATAATTCCCGAATTCTGAATTTTTCAACCCGACTGAACGTATCCCGAATACCGAATTTGTGACTATGCCCATAATGAAGTCTGTGTCTATGTTCCAATTTTCTGTGATTAATTGTTTGAAGGATGCCTTGTTGTTCCAACTAGCTTTTGTTTTAAACATTGGTTGGACATGAGAATATTACTGCGACTGTGATAAAAGTGGATTATAATCAGATCTTATGCGCATTAAGTGACGAATTACATAGTTGAAGTTGGATAATATCCAGTATGAGTTGCCCCCAAAATCCTATCAAGGCGTTCATGCAAAGCGCCAACCTTATAGGTATAAGGATATCCAGAGAATCCTGAGTCCGTCAGATCAGACTGAACGTGACATGTTTGAAAAGCAGAAGCTTCTGAAAATTTGAAATAGGTACTGCCACATTTTTCAGTTGGTGATAGCATCGTATTGAAATCACCTAAATTCAGCCAAGGTTTGTTGATTGTAACTGCTAGACGTGGAGGATACTTCCAGAAAAGTTGTTTCACAGTTGCGTGGGGATGAACATATACAACTCTGACATGAGTGCTGTCATTAACCAAGCAATGTATGAACTGTCGGTGGCTAGGAAGTATTTTAACACTGGTACTGTGATCATTCCATAATATAAGATACCCCCAGAAAACCCTCTCGCTTCAACATGATGTTAGAGAATCCCAATTTTTGGATTACTTAATCAGCAGTTGTGGCAAAGATTCGGGGCTCTAAAATGTATCAACTGTGGTCTATAAAGACGAATCATCTCCATCAGGTAATCTGTGTAAACGAGTTCCCAAGTCCCCTAACATTCTAGCAGAGGATATTAATCATAATTTAAGGAGAAGGTTGAGGATCCTGCTGATCCTCAGTGGATATCTGCTCTGGTTACTTGTTGGTCTGAGCTCTTGTTTGATACAGAGCCGTTTTCATTTTACCGCTGCTTCCCCGAGTCTCTCTTCCTACTTTTCCTGAGAAGCTGTGTGGAGGAGTTGTAGGAAGGTCCTCAATCGGATCTGGGGCCTGACATGGAGTATCCTGAGTAAGCATATCATATGGACTGTGGTATCATCTGAGTGGATAATTACTTCATCAATATCAGGTTCTTCCACTAAGTAATTTGAGACTACAGTTTGAGGTGTATCATTCACAATCAATGTATCTGTTGGTGAAGTAACAACATTATTGTGAAACAGAAAGCAGCTTGGGAAGCGTAGGGTTGCACAATGTGTGCACCCTCATATATATAACATTGAAACAATTACAGAGAGGTCCACATATAATATGGAAATAACACAACAATTAACAGAATATATAAAACAGGAATATATTGTAACACTCCCCCTCAAGTTGGAGCATAGATATCAATCATGCCCAACTTGTCCATCAGAATGCAGAATTGCTTCTTCGCCAGCAGCTTGGTGAAGATGTCAGCAACTTGGTCTTCAGAACGAGTGAAGGGAGTGCAGATCTTGCCAGTCAGAATAGATTCCCGAATAAAATGACAATCTACTTCAATATGTTTAGTGCGCTCATGATAGACTGGATTATTTGCAATGAAGATAGCAGCTTTATTATCACAATGCATAGGTATAGCAGAAGAAGAAGAGTCAACCCCGAACTCTTTTAACAGAGAGCGCACCCACAACAATTCACAGGCAGTATGGGCCATGGCCCTATATTCGGCTTCAGCACTGGACCTGGCCACAACATTTTGTTTTTTACTTCGCCAGGTAACAAGATTTCCTCCAACATATGTACAATATCCAGAAGTAGATTTTCTGTCAACTCTGCTACCTGCATAATCAGAATCAGAGTACCCCGTAAGAGAACAGTGTCCATGCTTCCTGTAGTGAAGTCCCTTGCCAGGAGACTTCTTCAAATATCGTAGAATCTGACAAAGAGCATCCCAGTGACACTGTCTGGGCTTATCAAGGTATCTGCTAAGAAGACCCACTGCAGTAGAAATGTCAGCTCTGGTGACAGTCAAATAAATGAGTTTACCAATCAACCTCCTGTACTTTTTATGATCAGCAAACAGAGGAGAAGAATCATCATCCCAATTTACATTAGGATCTAGAGGAATATCAGCAGGTCTCGCCCCCAGCATACCAGTCTCCTGCAGAATGTCTAGGACATATTTTCTCTGAGACAACACAAGAGCATTAGAATTTCTAGAAACTTCTATGCCCAGAAAATATCTAAGTTTGCCCAAATCTTTAGTAGCAAAATGTTTGCCCAGATGAGATTTAGTAGCCTGAATACCAAGAGAATCACTGCCAGATATGATAATATCATCAACATAGACAATCAGAATAATAATACCAGCTGAAGTCTTCTTGGTAAAAACAAAATGATCCACCTGAGACCGCAGAAACCCAAAATCAATCATAATTTTGCTCAATTTATCAAACCAAGCCCGGGGACTCTGCTTAAGCCCATAAATAGACTTCTTTAATCTGCAAACTTTGTGAGACTCCCCCTGAGCAACAAACCCAGGAGGTTGCTCCATATAGACCTCTTCTTGTAAATCACCATACAAGAAGGCATTTTTGACATCAAGTTGCAACAAAGGCCAGTCAAGATTAACAACAACAGACAGAAGAATTCTAACAGAATTAAGGCGAGCAACAGGAGAGAATGTCTCAAAATAGTCAATACCATACGTCTGGGTGTAGCCTTTAGCAACTAAGCGTGCCTTGAGCCTTTCAACAGTGCCATCAGGTTGATATTTCACAGCATACACCCATCTGCAACCGACAGGTTTGCACTGAGGAGGAGGATCCACCAACTCCCAAGTATCTCGTTCAGCAAGAGCTAACATCTCCTCCTTCATAGCAGACACCCAACCAGTACTCTGTAGAGCATCCTGGATATTCTTTGGAACAACAACAACAGATAAGGCATATACAAAATTGCTAGAATGGACATTCAGATGGTCAGTAGAAACAAACTGAGCAATACTGTGTGATGTGCAGGAACGAGTACCCTTTCTAAGAGCAATGGGTAAGTGAAGATCAGAAGGTACCTCAGGTGTAGTAGAACCTTCTGGAGGTGAAGATTGGTTTTCATGGGGGGTTTCTTGAGTAGAAGGCACTCTGTTCCTGCGTTGATAAACTATAAGAGGAGGCTTATCAGCCTCAGTAGTGACTTTGTCAGTAGTGTCAGGCACACATTCAGAAATAACAGGGAGAGGTGAAGCAATAAGATCAGACTGTAAACTGTCACCACGAGCCGAATAGTAAGGAGTATCTTCAAAGAAAACCACATCACTGCTAGTAAACCATTTTCTTGCAGTAGGACTGTAGCACCGATATCCCTTCTGGGTACGGGAGTACCCCAAAAAAATGCACTTCTCAGCACGAGGAGACAATTTATCAGAAGTAGGTCCAACTAACCGTACAAAACAGGTACATCCAAAAATCCTAGGAGGCACAGTAATTAGCGGTTAATCGGGTTGGAGCACCTGAATAGGTATTTGGTTTCCAATCACAGATGATGGCATTCGATTTATCAGAAAACAAGCAGTCAATATAGCTTCAGGCCAAAACGAGCGAGGAACATGTGCATGCATCATAATAGTTCTAGCAACCTCTAACACATGTCTATTTTTACGCTCAGCCACACCATTTTGCTGGGGTGTATAAGCACAGGAGGTCTGATGTATTGTACCCACAGATTTACAAAAAACATCCACATCTTTTTTAACAAATTCCAGTGCATTATCAGTACGAAAAATTTTAACAGGCATGCCATATTGAGTTTTTATTTCAGCAAAGAAGAACTTGATGACAGACAAGACTTCGGACCTACTTTTCATCATAAATAACCAAGTAGTCCGTGAGAAGTCATCAATAAACAGAATAAAATACTTATGACCAGATAAACTAGGCACATGACAAGGTCCCCATACATCAGAATGCACTATATCAAATATATTTTTACTGCTAATTTGACTGCGTCTAGGATAAACAGCACGAGTTTGTTTTCCAAGTTGACATGACTCGCACTGAAAACGACAAACACCAAGATCAGACACCAAATATCGAAGCTTCTCAGATGAGGGATGGCCCAGCCGGTAGTGCCACTGTAATGCAGAAACAGATGTAGATAATGCAGACGTCACAGATGCTTTAGCAGCTTTAGGCAACTGATCCAGATAGAAGAGTCCATCAGCACCTTCATACCCCCCACCAATCTTCATCCTCGTGCGAAGGTCCTGAAAAACACAAGAACCAGGAATAAAAGTCAGACTACACTGTAAGCCCCGCAATATCTTGCTAACAAACAACATATTCAAAGGAAATCACGGCACATATAAGGCAGATTTCAGCAGAAAGTCAGAAGAAATATCCCCTACTCCAACCACAGCAGACTTGGAACCATCAGCCAACATGACAGAAGAGGGTCTAGCAGGTTTAAATAATTTGTGAAACAATGATCTATTTCCAGAGATATGCGAAGAGGCACCGGAGTCTATGACCCATTTAGTATTACCAGGCGTAGAGAAGGAACTCAGGAAGGCAGTGTCATAACCAGAATAGGTGGCGGCATGAGCTCCACTAGTCGAAGCTTGAGACGACGCACCAGCGCGCTCAAGAAGAAGACGCTCCACCTCAGCACGGATGTAATCAGCAGTCGCACCCGAGGAGACAGAGTCAGTAGACTGAGTCGTCCCCTCTGAAGCAGTAGGAGTGGAGTCCGCAACTGCATTAGCCCACGCCGGTTTACCATATTTCTCCTAGCATTTTTCTTCAATATGGTTGGACCGGCCACAGAAGGTACAAAGGCGCTGTCCTGACTGGGGACGCGCACCAGCAGTAGGGGCAGTAGAAGAGGCTCCACGACCCGGAGCAGTCCGTCCTCGTCCTCCACCCAGGGGAGGACGGCTCTGAGTAAAGCGACCACGGCCACGACCGCGACCACGACCAGAAGCTGCGGCAAGGGCCGAAGAGTCTCCAACATCAGGAGTCAGAGAAGAAGACGACGAAGGCAAACGCTGAAGGCGTTTGTAGGCACTCTGTAGTGACGGCAGAGGGTCACTAGCTAGGATCTGGTCCACAACCCCAGCATATGACTCGGGCAATCCACAGAGAAACTGAACCAACTGAAGCTCCTGGCGCTGACGCTGCATAGTAGCCAGGTCCGTGGAGAGAGGATGATAGGATTCCAGCTCACCCCATAATCCAGTGAAGTCAGAGAAGTAGTCAGAAATATCTGTCCCCGTGAACTGTAGACGTCCCAGCTGCTTTGTGATGTCAAACACCTTCTTGGGGTTCTGACTATGCGAGTAAGTACCGGCGAGCTGATCCCACATCTGCTTCTCCGTAGGCAGGTGAAGAAGTGTGACACTGATCTTCTCAATGCTGCTGTTGAGAATCCAGGTCATCACAGTGGAGTCATCACGAACCCAGTCGTCATACGCCTTCACATCTTTAGCATCAGCGTCCTCGGCGGGTGCGGCTGGACCCGCACGGATAAGGTGTGAGTACTTGCCCTGGGATCTAGCATAGATCGTCATGGAGCAGACCCAGTGTGGGTAGTTGCGCCCATCAAGCTTCACAGTAGTAACTTGACGGCGGAAGTCATCATGCGAAGACGCCATGGTAGCAGGAGGCACAGCAGGAACAGGCACGATCAGGCAGGAGACGGTCTACGCCGTCAGACAGACACAACAGGCACAACAAACACAGAGAAGACCTCTCACATACGATCTACGTCTAAGCGCAGATCAAAGCCCGGTGACACAAAGGTCTACTCGGGCAGGCAGGCACGGAACCGGAAAAAAACGTCTACGTCAGTTCAAGCCACCGGACCTTCACGTAGCCAACTGCCCGGTGGCAACGGGCCGCGGAGGCGTATTAGGCCCCGACGGCGGAGAAGGGGACCGGCCCTTGGGGGCTGGCCCGCGCCTGCTGCCCGCCCGGCGGCGGCGGCCCTGCTGCTGGCCGGCGGCGGCCCGGCTGCTGCTGGCCGGCGGCCCGGCTGCTGCTGGCCGGCGGCTGCGGTGCCGCGCGCGCGCGGGGGGGGGGGGCGGCGCCCGGAGAGAGAGAGAGAGGGAAGGGAAGGGAGGGTGACGGCCGCCTGGATCTACTGCTCTGGTACCATGAGAAACAGAAAGCAGTTTGGGAAGCGTAGGGTTGCACAATGTGTGCACCCTCATATATATAACATTGAAACAATTACAGAGAGGTCCACATATAATATGGAAATAACACAACAATTAACAGAATATATAAAACAGGAATATATTGTAACAATTATCATGCGCTGAGTTTTCTTCAGGATCAGGTTGAATATCAGCAACATCATCTTGTTGGTTGCTTGAGGAAGACGCCTGCTTGTGTTTGTGGGTCTAGATATTTTCCCCTCTAGGATCAGCATTAGAAGGTTGCCTCTCGGTTTCTGTTATCACCTGCATTGTAAAATCCAATTCCTCCACTTCATTGGAAGTAGCAAAGCAGTTCGATGTATTAGTCTATTGATTATACTGATGCCGAGTCTGAGTATTGGGTTGGCGATTAGGGCTGCATTGGGGACGTCTAGAATGGATGTTTCTGCTGTAGAATACTTGCCATCTATCTTCGTTTGCCAACCATGTCATGCCCGGATCTTCTTTGTTATGTGCAACTGGAGGATCAGGTTCAGGGACAGTCAGCGGCTTGGTTGGACAGTCATGTTGAGGATGACCAAGTATCCAGCATGAATGACAAATCACTGGTAGCGACTCATACTCAACTTGATAGACTTTGCCATCTATTGGGATTGCTGGCAAGAGCGGCTTAGTGGTAGCAATTTCGATAGCCAACCTTGCAAAGCGACTTCTGGTGCGTTTAGTGGTGTATTCATCAACTCTGGATAGATGATTAAGGACATCACCAATTCTTTCAAATATCAATTGATGATATAAATGAATCAGAAGATTCATAATTCGAGCCCATACCACAATTGTTGAAGGAATTTCTGTTGAAGGAACAAATTCAGGAGTCCGTTGCCATACCATCAAACAACACCCAAAGATGGACCACAGCCCCTCTGTAACTCTGTTAGTGCCATGATATAATCAGATTTATAGAAAAACTGTATTGCAAAGGTGTTCGAGCCTAGTTCTTAGATCTCCCATCTGCCTAGCGTCTTCCAGAGTAGTTTCAGGTTCTCACGAAGAGTAAGATGATAACCCACCGTTCTCCCAATTAATTTACCACAACTGAGAAGGAGCGTGGTTTACTGAGATGAGTTCACGCAACAAGAGTTAAACAAATCTCCGACGATCCATTGCCATGGATGATAAATCGGTGATGGTATTTTCAGAAGTCTCTTCCAAGAAAGCAACGGATGTTTGGGATGTATTAGCAGTTACATCCCAAAACGACCTCTGCTAGTCGGTTACTGGAGGAGGCGACACTTCAGAGGAAGAAGCCGACTGATTGAATAACCGTCTAGAAAAAGCATCAGTTGTTTCTTGGGAATCTGTTGAAGAAGAGTTTGGTACAGATTTCGCTGATGGAGATGGGGATTCCGTCGTTCAATGCATACCGTCATAGACGAGGTTAATGCCTATGTCATGGAGATTCCTTGGTGGAACGGTTTTCTGGTGAGCATCATCACCGGGTGGTAAAAGGTTCTTCATCGGCTGCCATCCGAATAGCAGTTAAGTATTTTCGACATCAGAAGTAGGTGTTCCAGTATGTATCATTCCTCCATCTTCCATGGTAAAATCTTCGTCAAGATAGCCCCGTCCAGGACCTGATCCTTGCTGGCCTCATCCACCGAGGCTTCCCCGTCGTGAAGACATGTTGCATAAAGCGCACTAGCTGTCGCTCTTGTTCGCCATCAGCCGACCCCCCCCCCCCCCCCCCCCCCCCCCCAAAAAAAAAAAAAAAAAAACTTTAATTAGCTGCAAAATATATATAAGCCCTGTAAAAAGGTAAAACTAACATGAAATATAATATAGGCTGCCTATGCTATGCTATCTTTTACTCTTTATTATGTAAAATATAAAATATTATAATACCTATATTCGAGCCTCTTTTGCATATTATGGGTAAATCAATACCCATTTTAATATTTATTTTTATTTATACACATGTATTATGTTTACACATGATTTAGGACTTATTTTAGGGATTAATTACAAGATATGAGATCTAATATCTATATATGCAGCTTATAAATATACAATTTATGAAGGAATTTATTTATATAAAAATAAAACTGTATCTATATAATGGAGGAAACACAGTGTAAAATAGTATGTACATAAAAGGGAATTCTTCATAGATAAGTCGCCAAGGCGGCAAGACGGCCAGTCTTCACGCTTTGTTCTCTTATTAACATTTAAGCCTGATCGCATTGTCGAATTTGAATTTTGAATCCAATGCACACACCATGAAAAAGAAAAGAGGCTAGTCATTTCTTTTCAATATCATTTAGGATTGTGCTGTACTCTATAGCACATGCCAAAATCTTCTTATCGATGCAACACATAATCTGCTTGGACTCCAACCCACACAAACAAAGAAACTTACACACCAAGCACTTGTAGAGCAACTGTTGAGTCAATTAAACACCTCTATCAAGACCTATACCACATAGATGCTTATTTAGGAAATTAATTGAGCAATTGAGCTTAGTTGCTTGCCTCAAGTTCTTAGTTCAAGTAGACATGTTTCTTTTTTTACCATTCTTTTGTGAAATTAGAATGTCTCGATTTCATATATAACACAAACTTTTTTTATGGGACTGCTGAAATATGAGTTGCTCCAGTTAAACTATTGATGAGTGCAGAATACCATAATAGGAAGTTAAAGCAGAAAGATGAAAATAAGATGCATCAACTGGTTGGTGGTGTTTTATGTATCTGAGATGTTCTTAGGTCAGTGCTGTACATCATTTTGTTTGATAGAAATCTTCTTAAACATGTTCAGTTGGCTTATATTACTAGTCAGCCTATTTCACCTACATCTGGGTGGCCAAATACTGCTTAACCCCTAGGCAAACCTCGGGCGCTTAGGTGGCTGTGATATTATTGACCGGTTTGTTCGGATATGTAATGATCTTCCCATTATCGTGATGACTCCTACAAAACTAGAGTTTAAGAACCAAAATGATTTGTGCTTGAAACATGAAAAAAAACCGTTGGCTTATAATATTATCTATATAGCCTTCAAAAACATTCAACAAAAGATAGAACAAATTCACTATTTGTTTTACGTCTAGCAATATGTGGAACAATCCTTGACGTCGCAATAAGAGCACTTTGGCAACATTGATTACGATCACCTTCTAATTCCAACACAACGAAAGGGAACTACTTAAGAATATGACTAGTTACTAATTAGAGTCCAATTATGTTCTACCCAATACCAACTTATTTGAGACAAAACAAATTGAGGAAGCGTAGGGTTACACAATGTGTGTACCCTGATATATATACTAGTGGAACAATTACAAGTAGGTCCAAATAGAAAAGAAAAATAGCAGGACAGTAAGTAAAGACATATATTAACACCCCCCCTCAAGTTGGAGCATAGATATCAATCATGCCCAACTTGTCCACAAGCGAGTTGAAATGTTTCTTGGCCAGCAACTTTGTAAACATATCAGCAACTTGATCTTCTGAGCGAGTGAATGGAGTGCAGATCTTGCCAGATAAGATAGTCTCTCGAATGAAATGACAATCGACTTCAATATGCTTTGTGCGCTCATGATATACATGATTATTAGCAATGAAGATAGCAGCTTTATTGTCACAATGCATAGGGATAGCAGCAGAAAACTCAACCCCGAAGTCTTTCAAAAGAGATTGTACCCTTAGGAGCTCACAAGCAGTGTGGGCCATCGCCCTGTATTCAGCATCAACACTAGATCTGGCAACAACATTTTGCTTTTTACTTCTCCAAGTGACCAGATTACCTCCAACATAAGTACAGTAGCCTGAAGTAGATTTTCTGTCAATCTTACTTCCAGCATAATCAGAATCAGAGTAGCCTTCCAGAGAACAGTGTCCATGCTTTCTATAGTAGAGGACTTTGCCAGGTGATTTCTTAAGATATCTCAGAATATTACAGAGAGCATCCCAGTGACACTGTCTAGGCTTATCCAGGTACCTGCTAAGAAGACCAACAACAGTAGAAATATCGACTCTAGTAACAGTCAGATAAATCATCTTACCAATCAGTTTCCTATATTTTTTACTGTCTGGAAACATAGGAGAAGAATCATCATCCCAATTAATATTGGGATCCAGAGGAGTATCAGCAGGACGTGCACCAAGCATCCCAGTCTCCTGTAACAGATCAAGAACATACTTCCTCTGAGTTGAAACAAGAGCATTAGAAGTCCTAGATACCTCAATGCCCAGAAAGTATCTTAGCCTTCCCAGATCTTTAATAGCAAAATGTTTGCACAAGTGTGTTTTAGTAGCCTGAATCTCAGAATAATCACTGCCAGATAGAACAATATCATCAACATAAACAATCAGAATGACAATACCAGAAGAAGTCTTTTTTGTAAAGACTGAATGATCAACCTGTGACCTCAGAAAACCAAAAGCAGTCAGGATTTTACTCAGCTTATCAAACCATGCCCGAGGACTCTGTTTGAGTCTATATATAGATTTTTTTAACCTGCAAACTTTATGTGACTCCCCCTGAGCAACAAATCCAGGAGGTTGCTCCATATAAACCTCTTCTTGAAGATCCCCATACAGGAAGACATTTTTAACATCCAGTTGAATAAGAGGCCAATCTAAGTTAATAGCAACCAGAAAGAAGAACTCTGACAGAGTTAAGTCTGGCAACAGGTGAAAACGTCTCAAAATAGTCAATTCCATAAGTTTGAGTATACCCTTTTGCAACCAGCCATGCCTTCAGACGTTCCACTGTTCCATCAGGTTGATACTTTACAGCATAGACCCATCTGCAGCCAACAGGTTTCCACTCAGGAGGTGGATCCACCAGCTCCCAAGTTCCTCTATCAGTAAGAACAATCATCTCTTCTTTCATGGCAGTCATCCAGGCTGAGCTTTGTAAGGCATCATGGACAGTCTTGGGAACAACAATAGTAGATAGAGCAGCCACAAAGTTACTAGCATGAATACTCAGGTGTGCAGTAGAAACGTGATTAGCAATATTATGAGAAGTACAAGAACGAGTGCCTTTTCTGAGAGCAATAGGCAGATCTAAGTCAGAATGTACCTCAATAGGAGTAGGACCTTCATGAGGAGAAGATTGGTGCTGTATGGGGGGGGGTCTTGAGCAGGTTGGGATCTATTCCTGCGTTTATACACAATAAGTGGAGGAGTAGTAGTTTCAGCAGATGAAGTATCAGAAGTGCAATCAGTTGTGATAGGCAATGGTACTGTGATTATATCAGAATCCAGGGTATCTCCTTTAGCAGAATAAAAAAGTGTATCCTCAAAGAAAACTACATCACTACTCGTAAACCATTTTTTCACAGTAGGACTATAGCACCGATACCCTTTTTGAGTACGAGAATAACCCAAGAAAATACATTTTTCTGCTCTAGGAGATAATTTATCATAGTTTGGTCCAAGTAACCGCACAACAAGGGGGCACTGATGAAAGCAGAATCACAACCAGAATATGTAGCAGCATGAGCTCTAGAAGCAGCTCCAGAGGATGACCCAGTACGCTCGAGCAGTAGACGCTCCACCTCAGAACGGATGAAGTCAGCAGTAGTAGAACTGGATGCATCAGTAGCAGTAGGCTGTGACACTACCTCAGTGGTAGCATGGGTATCAGAAGCTGCATTAGCCCATGCAGGCTTTCCATATTTCTCCCAGCATTTTTCTTCAATATGATTAAACCGGCCACAGAAGCTGCAGAACCGTTGACCAATCTGAGGGCGAGCAGCATTGGGAGGAAAAGTGCTCCATGTCCAGAAGAACTCTTCCCCCTCTCAGCACCAAGAGGAGGACGAGTTTCGTGTGAACGACCACGTCCACGACCACGACCACGACCGGACATAGCAGCAAGAGCAGTAGTATCGCCAGTATCAGAAGGCGACACAGATGAGGATGACGGAAGTCGCTGTAGACGTTGAAAGGCACTCTGTAGAGTAGGTAGTGGATCACTGGCAAGGATCTGAACCACAACTGACAACCCCAACCTATGATTCAGGTAACCCACACAGGAACTGAACTACCTGCAACTCTTGGCGTTGACGTTGCGTGGTAGCCAAGTCAGTAGACAAGGGATGGTAGGCCTCCAATTCTCCCCAAAGTCCCTTGAAACCAGAAAAATAGTCAATAAGATCAGATCTCGAGAAGTGTAGACGGCTCAGTTGCTTGTTGATATCAAAGACTTTCTTCGGATTTTGGCTGTGAGAGTAGGTACTAGCAAGCTGATCCCACATCTGCTTTGCTGTAGGCAGATATAGTAAGGTGACACTGATTTTTGTCTCACTGCTATTGAGAATCCAGGTCATCACAGTAGAATCATCTTTGACCCAGTCATCATACGCTTTGACATCCTTGGAGTCGGCATTGGCAGCAGGCACAGGAGGCGGATCACACGCCAAATGCGACAGTTTCCCTTGAGATTTAACATAGATCTGCATAGAACAGACCCAGTGCTGGTAGTTTCGCCCATCCAGCTTAACAGTAGTAACATGACGACGCAGATCCTCATGTGAAGATGCCATGACAGGCAGAGCACCAATCACCGACGGTGAGAAGAACAAGCAGGCACAGGCAGAAAACGACCGCCTAGTTCCTCAGCTAGGCGGCAGTAGGCACAATGGAGAGACTGGACGGACCAGTTACATACGGGCTACGCCGAGACGCAACAAAAAACTCGGTGGCTCAAGGGCCTACACAGAAAGGCAGGAAGCAGATCCGAAGACGAACCTTCAGACTAGTGTTCGGGAACCGGCGGATCGGAGGGTGGCTATGAGCAGATCACGCCACGGGAGCGGGCTGCAGTGAGCAGCACCGGCAACGCCTGGCACGGCTGCTGCTGCCGCTGGGGCCGGCCGACGCGGGGCGGGGGGGGGGGAGAGAAAGGGAGGGAGGGAGGGAGAGGCGACTCTCCGGATCTGAGCCTGCTCTGGTACCATGAGACAAAACAAATTGAGGAAGCGTAGGGTTACACAATGTGTGTACCCAAATATATATACTAGTGGAACAATTACAAGTAGGTCCAAATAGAAAAGGAAAATAACAGGATAGTAAGTAAAGACATATATTAACATTATTCAAGTAAACTAGATTCTACCTTGGCATGAGGTTGACACTCTAATGCACAACAACTGGATGGGTAGGTGGATGAAGGATAGTCTACATGTATATATATTTTACTGTAATGACTCTTTATTCAGTGAATTAAGTTTTTATCTGAAGACATTTTGATGCTTTACTGAATATAATATACTGTCTTGATTCCTACTTCTAATATTCATTGCATAATTCATTTTTTTTCTATAATTTTTTAAATTCTTACATTTGATTACATACATCTAGTTTTTATGATCACTGGGGTAAGTAATATTTTAATAAAAAATCTTGCAGGTGGACGTTTCTCCTAACTGTCATCTATTTTGCAGTAAGTTCTTTCACTGAACTAATCTTTAAGGACTGCTTTGTACTTTAGGATTCATTAAATTAGTATTTTGTTTTGTCAAGTTGAGCAGAAGCGGCTCCATCCTGACAACAGTTTAGGCTTCTCAATAATTTATTAGAGAACCTTAAGAACCTACCTTGTTATGAAATTGATCCAACAATCTTCAAATTCTTGATTATTCCATCCTTTTCCTTTTTATAAACTTCTTCCAGAAGTATCTTTGATGCATTGTGATCCTATTATGATATTCCTTGCTTTCCCTGAACTCCTTACAGCTTGCCACTCTCATATCTGCTTATGGCGTTTGGCGTAGTTCAAGACAACCTCATAGAGGAATGGAGGAAGAAAGTAGATTTTTTGATGAGTCAGAGCAGAATAGACATGCAAAACATTCCACAGAAGATAATAACATTGGAAATTCTAGAAATGTTTCAAGGGTCTCTGAGTCTGATAAGCTAGACGGACATGCAGGGCGCTTGGGATACCTCGTGCAAATAATCTTTCAGGTTAACACTTTCGACTACTTTTTTCATGAACCACTAATTTCTAGGAGGGCACGCCAATCTCCTATTTCATGAGACAAGGGTGATGTAGCGCAAAAATATGCTATTTGTTACATACACATTGTTTTTTTATTTTATGTTTTTGAGCTTTTGTTAGGCTTTGTGTTTTAATTTCACATTGGCTACACTTAATTGGGGAATAATAATGATGCCTATATATAGGCCTTGTACCCTCTTTAAAAGGTAGACTTGCTGATCAAAATCTATATGACATATTGTTTTCTCCCTTGGTCATTTAGTTCCTCATTTTAAGGGTTTATATATAATTAACATGCACTAGAAAACAAATTAAACACTTAAGAAATACAATATTATGAAATGAATATTCTAAAGTCCCAATTAAATTGGATAATAAGTATCAATAAATGCCCAAGCAGTCTACTTTTTGCTAAAATTTTTGGTGAAGATGTCAACATCTTGATCTCTAAGTGTGAATGAAGTAGAAGTCTATTTTTCAAACACAATGCACATCCAAAAGGCAACTAGATCTGGCAAACGATCAATCCTTCAATGAAACACATAATCAATAATTGGGGATATACACATTTCTTATTAAAAATTATGGTTTAGTAGAAAAACTCTATAGAGATATGCTTATATTTCACCCAGAGTCATGTGCCTCACTTACATATTGCTTGTGTTGTTTTGTCCCATATTGCTCATCTTTGTTTTGTGTCTCCTCTCTTATCCTATATAAGAGAATGCATTGTACTCCTTTTAAACTCAACAAATACTATTCTTCTCTTATTTTAGATGGTATCAGAGCCTCTGGATCCTCCTTAATCCCTTCCCATCCAAACCCTAAAATCTATGCCCCCATAACCCTAGCGAATGTTTTAAAAAGCGTGAAGCAGGAGGTGTGCGGACGGGACCTTGTAGCCGATTAAGCGGCAGGCGGGCGATTAAGTGGGCGATTTTTGAAAAAGCGGATGCTTAAAATCTTATATATTTATATACAAAATTACATGTATGTGTATATAAAGAATATATTTCTAAGGAAATCAGTAATAATAACCAGTAGTATCAATTAGTAATGAACGAAATCTGCAAGAAAATCAGTAAAATCAGTATAACCATTAGAAGTATAATAGAGTAATACGATATTTACTTGGATATATTACAGCAGTACCCTATTATATACAACTTACATACAAAGTTTGCATTCTAAAGTAGGACTAGGTATATCATAGAACATTTAATGTATACAAGCTTCATATATTATACTCAATACTACTTGAATTATATAATTAATTAACATTACATGCTTACAACAACATTTTTTCAAAAAGCGGGAAAAAAGCAGGAAAAAAGCGGGGAAAAAGCAGGCATTTTTTGAAAACCCGCTCAAGCGGGCGCTTAAGGGCGATATTAGGCGGATGGGCTTTGCTTCCCGCTTAAGCGGCCACTCAAGCGGCCAAGCGGCCGTTTTTTAATTCACTGACCCTAGCCGCCCCTCCCTTTCTCCCTCCCTTTTCTCCCTGCCGCCGCCACCCCAACCCCCTTCCCTTTCTGTCACCGCTGCTGCTAGACAGCTACCCCTGGCGCTACCTCTCCAGTCCCTCTTCTTCACCGCTATCCCCTCCCTCCTCTTCTAATGCCGTCGCTACCCTCCAATCTCCTCCGCCACACCTCTCCACCAGCCCGCCTCCACCACCAAACCCTCCAGACCACCCGCCGCCACCACCACCTCCAACAGCCTGCCGCCGCCCCTTCTCCATCCTCCAAATAACCCTCCACCGCCTTCTTTCCTCCATCTCCTCTTCTGGACCACCACCCTATCCATCCACTACCACCTCTTAATCCGGCTAAGCCACCCCGATCCCCTTTCTCTTCCCTATTACTCTCTGAATATCTCCGATAGTTTTCCAGTTCTGACACGTTGACAGGTTAATCGAATTTCTCTTTCTACTTGCCTACGCCTCATGTTGGAATAATTCTACCTCCATGTTGGTGTAGGCTTTTCTATCTCTTTTGCTGCCCTTAAGAGGGGTTCTGTGATCTGATGCGTCAGATCCACTTCTGCTGCATACTGCTCCGTTGCGGGTTCTTCTGGATGTAATACATAATCGTGGATTATCTCTGATCTGATTCATCAAATCCACTCATGCCCACTGCTGCCCCGTTACAGGGTTTGTTTCTGACTGCGGCTTCAACATCTGTGTTCTGATCTACTGCTTCTCCTGCACTATTTACCATGACATCCACTGAGCCTCCCCGTTCTCTGTGTGTCACCACAGTGAAACTTGATGGCTCGAACTATCACCTCTGGTCAGTGTCCTTCATCTTGTATGCAAAAGCGCAAGGAGGCTACTCTCATCTCACAACTAAACCTCCAACACCCCCTGATGCTGCGATAGATGAAAAATCCAAACAAACTTATCCTCAATGGAGCAAAGATGACTCCTGGGTCTGTCCTGGATAGTTAATAACACCGAACCACGGATCAGCCAGTCTGTACTCTACCTTCATGATGCTAAGGCAATGTGGGATCAATTATCTCATGTCTACTCTCATCAACAAAATCCCATGAGGGTCTTTGAAATATTCAAGACTCTGGCCAAGAAGGAATTTTCCTCTAACACCTCTGTTGAAGATTTCTTTAATCAATACTTTGCCCTCTGGAATGAATATGAAATTTATCACCCTTTGGATGCTGACATCAAAGAAGCCTAGAAGCAACACAATGAACTGCAACTCGTCCAATTTTTGGCTGCTCTTCCCATCTTCCTTTTTTGGGGTGGTTGACCAGATTTTATCTAGTGACCCACTGCCCACTCTTTGAGACGTCCTCAAACGTGTTCAACGTCTACCATCTGTGATCTCCACCCCTGCAGTCGAACATCCTGCTCTTGGTGTTCGTACTGCTGCTTCTGTCCGTAGACGAGGTCGCGGTCGTGGTTGTGGAGGTCGTCTCCCTACTAACATCGGTCGCACATCTTTTATTACTGCTGGTCGAGGATAACTTGTTGGTCCTCACTTCTGCAACTTCTGTGGACAAGAATTACAATGAAGACTGATGCTGGATCAAACACGGTAAGCCCGCTTGGGCAAACCTGACCTATGCTGATACCTCCACCGATACTACCGCATATGAGCAGCCACCCGCTACGCTCTCGCCTTCTTGGCTTCACTCCGAGTTTGAGAATTTTTTTCAGGAACGCATGTCTCAACTTCCATCTACATCAACTGCTGGATCTTCTGCTTTGCTTGCCACTCCATCTGCTGGTAACAATAAACGGTGGATTGACTCTGGTTCATCGGTTCATATGGTTGGTGATATCAACTTGTTTTCAGCTCTTACTAAAACTACTCAGATTCCACTGATTACTGTTGCTGATGGTTCTAAAACTTCTGTTCATGGCATTGGATCTGTTCCCTTGTCTTGTGATTTGAATCTGAAATCTGTCTTATATATTCCAAAGTTTCCTGTTAACCTTCTTTCTGTCAGTAAGACTGTGAAAAACCTTCAATGCTCCATTAAATTTGATCCTTCTGGTTGTGTTTTGAAGGATCTCCGCATGAAGACGAGGATTGATTCAGGCCATTAGGGACCAGATAGACTCTACTACCTGGACGGACCACCATAGACATCTGCTCTTCTGTCAACGTCCGTGACGGGACTACAATGGCACTACTGCCTTGGCCACTCCTCTGCTGCAAAACTGAAGCACTTATTTCCTACTTTATCTGAAAAAAAACATTTACTCGTGGATCTTGTCAGTTGGGTAAACAAACTTGTGCTGTGTTTTTTGCTAAGAAAGATATTGGATCAAAGAGCATTTTTGACATTGTTCATGCTGATAATTGGGGTCCGTGTTCTATTCCTAGACATTCTGGAGTTAAAAATTTTATGACCTTCATATATGATTATTCTCGTGCTACTTGGTTGTTTTTACTGAAAGATCGCAACACTGTTTTAGATAACATTAGCATTTTTTTCTCTAAAATAGAGACACAATTCAACAAACCCATTGAAATTTTCCGCACCGATAATGCCCTTGAATTTATGCAAAAATTGGTGATATCGTTCTGCTCTGTCCGCGGAACTCTACACCAAACGACCTGCCCCTACACTCCACAACAAAATGGAGTTACTGAAACGAAAACCGCCATCTCTTACAGGTTGCTCGCACTATACTTCTTCATTATGAAGTTCCTCAACGTTTCTGGCTTGAGGCTGTCTCTACGACTTGCTATCTTACCAACCACATGCCATCTTTTGTGTTGAACAATCAAATCCCTTACAACATCCTTTTTCCTGATGCCCAACTCTTTTATGTCCCACCCCGTATTTCTGGATGTACCTGTTTTATCAAAAACCTTCGCCCAGGGTTAACAAAACTTGATCCTCGCTCCACCCAGTGTATCTTTTTGGGATATTCCAGAACCCACAAAGGATATTGCTGCCTTGATCCGATTATGAGACAATGGTATGTAAGTGATGATGAGTGTTTTTTGAGCATATGCCATATTATTATGATGACGGGCATCACTATCAAGTGACATTTTGGCACCCACGCCATTGCCTGATTTGTTGAGATTGCGCCACCTTCTGAGCTGACACCTGAAGATCGTCCTTTGCAAGTTTACAAGCAAAGACCCAAGACAACTAATCCCTCCATGGCCCCTCCACAACCAATTCCTCCGTCTGCGAATGATCATCAGACACCTTACGTAACCTCTAACTTACACCTACCTATCAGTCAGTGCAAAGGTGTTTGTTCCTGCACAAAACATCCTATTAGTCATTTCTTTTCATCTTCTAACTTGGATACCAGTTTTGCATGCTTCACTACTACTATCTCTGCTGTATCTATTCCCAAAACTGCTGCAGAAGCTCTTCTTATTCCTGCATGGAGACAAGCTATAGAGGCTGAAATGCAGGCACTCTCTGATCGCAAGACATGGGAACTTGTTGATCGTCTGGCTACCTGCTCTACTGTTGGCTACTGTTGGATCTTCACTATTAAATATCAACCAAATGGCACGATTGAGCGACTGAAAGCTCATCTTGTGGCAAAGGGTTACACATAAACCTATCGTGTGGACTACTTTGAAACTTTTTCCCCTGTAGCAAGATTAAATTCTGTTCGAATTCTGATTTCTGTTGCTGTCAACAAAGATTGACCTCTATTTCAGTTAGACGTCAAGAATGCCTTCCTGTATGGAGACTTGCAGGAAGAAGTTTACATGGAGCAACCACTTGGCTTTGTTGCTCAGGGGGAGTCATTCTTATGAGTTTGTAAACTCCGAAAAGCCATCTACGGTCTAAAACAAAGTGCTCGTGCCTGGTTTGACAAGCTTAATCAGATTTTAATCAATTTTGGCTTTCGTCGTTCCCACTTAGATCACTATGTGTTTATCAGGAAAACTGCAGCCGGGCTAGTCATTCTTATTGTCTATGTTGATGATGTTACCTTATCTGGCAGTGATACCTTTGGAATTCAGGCTACTAAAACTTAGAAAAGCATTTTGTCATCAAAGATCTTGGAAAGCTGAGATTTTTTAGGCATTGAGGTATCCAGATCATCTGCAGGACTGTGTCTTTCCCAACGAAAATATGTTCTTGATATCCTACAAGAGTCTGGTATGCTTGGCTGCAAACCAGCCATCACCCCTCTAGATCCAAACACTGACTGGGACGATGGGAACTCCCCATCTTATGCTAATCACCACCAATTCAGAAGATTGGTTGGTAAACTTATTTATCTCATTGTTACACGAGCTGATCTTATTGCTGCTGTTGGATTCGTAAGCTTGTATCTTGACAAACCTCGGTAGTGTCACTGCGATGCTATCTGTTGTATTCTGAGGTATCTCAAAAGTTCTCCAGGAAAGGGATTATTGTATAAGAAGCATGGCCATTGCAACCTCTGGGTTTTTTTAGATTCTGACTATGCAGGAAGTCGACATGATCATAAATCTACATCTGGCTATTGCACTTTGTGGGTGGCAACCTAGTTACCTGGCGTAGCAAAAAACAGACTGTAGTAGCCAGATCCAGTGCAGAGGCAGAATATAGAGCCATGACTCACATTGCATGTGAACTTTTGTGGGTCCAAAGCCTTCTCAAAGAATTTGACATATCCAACTCCAGTCCTATACCAATGTTTTGTGACAACAAGGCTTCTATTTTTATTGCGAGAAACTCGACAATTCATGAAAGGACAGAACATATAGAGGTCAACTGGCACTATGTTTGAGAGACTCTTCTTTCTGGCCGCATTTGTACTCCATATCTCAGAATTGAGCAACAAGTAGCAAACATCTTCACCAAAATTCTTCCAAAGGCTTGCTTCCAGACTCTAGTAGACAAGTTGGGCATGTTCGACATCTACGCTCCAACTTGAGGGGGGAGTATAGAGATATGCTTATATTTCACCTAGTGTCATGTGCCTTGCATGTGCCTCACTTACATATTGCTTGTGTTGTTTTGTCCCATATTGCTCATCTTTGTTTTGTGTCTCCTCTCTTATCCTATATAAGAGAATGCATTGTACTCCTTTTAAACTCAACAAATACTATTCTTCTCTTATTTTAGATCAATGGAAGGATCTTCAAAAGAGTTTTTACCATATGTCAATATTTCTAGTTTGGACATAGCCTACATTCAGTCATTTTGCACTAGAATAAGCAATGGAAACTTGCTTTTACTTCCAACTCACTAGATTTCCACCCATGAAAGTATAATAATTGGATTTCGACCATTAAGGTGATGACCTATTCAACTGACAAAGTCAGCATTAGAAAATGTAGAAACATCAATATCGTAACACTTTATATGTGCAACCCATGGTAGAATTTCAAGCATCTAAGAGTATCATGAATAGCATCCCAGTTTGGCTCAAAGGTTTTTCTTTCTATATTTTAGCCAATCAACCAATCTAACAAAAAAGATGGCATCATATTGGGTGATAATCAAATAATCAAGGTCTCTAACCATATTTTTGCTATTAATGGATGTCTTGCATCAATTTTGCGCTTATGAGTCCGAGGAGTATTACTTATTAGTACGAGGAACTCATCTTCTGTGAACTAATTTAGAGTGTAATCTGGAACAAGAAAACCACCCTTCCACTTTCTAGTTACATTATTGTCTATATAGTATCTTTACCAAACTATTACTATAATTTTGTGCATAATATTCCATTATATCATAACTTGTGATAGTTATTTAGTGGTTTGCACATGGGCGTAAGTGTTTCGACCCATTAGGGTTGTGTCTAAGTCTGTAATTGCATAAACTCTCTTACATATAGGAGTAGGGTTTCCTTAAAGCAAAATATCTATTAGCCGTCTACTTTCTCTTCTACATGGTATTAGAGTAGCCATTCTTGCGACACTCTTGTATGAGAGAGAAAAAAGAAGCAACGTCCCCTTGTGAGCGACCACCGCTGTTGGCGGTGCTTGGCTGCCTACAGGGATTTCCTATGGCTATCGCCGCCTATGTCCCTTGCCTCCATTGGTTGCTGCAAGGAGTCACCTCACCATCTCCATCCACCTATACTTGCCTCTCTACGCCGTAATACCCATGCCTTCCTCTCCAAGCTATCCGACACCCCTCTTCCTGGCCCTCCAGCCAGCCACCGCCGTCCTCTCTAAGCAAACCATCTGCCTTCCTCTCCAAGCCAGCCGCTCGACTTTCTCCCCAGGCCAACCACCCTTTCTTATTTTATTCGCCCTCCATGTATCTTCCTGCTTCCATCTTTTAGCTCCGCCTCTCCCCTCTTGCCAATGCCCATTTTTCCCGGCCGTTGCCAAACTTGACTCCCCTGCCGCTGTAAAACCTAATCCCTTAAAACCATTGCCGCAAAAACCTAAGTCCCATAATAACCTACTCCCTTTCATGTTCCCATATTTCCACCCCAACCCAGCAATTTGCTGTCCGCCACAAACTCTTGTCCCATTCCTACTTTAGCCCTCTAAACCTGTCACTAGTTCTCCTCCTGTAAGCCTCTATCGTACTCATAGTCGTAAGCCTTTGTCGTAATTCCTGTCTTAACCTTTCCTGTATCAAACACTGTCGTCCTCTACCCACCCCACTACGCCATCCACTAACACGCATTACCACTGCATACCCCTACTCTTGCCGCAATCAACCTGATGCTACCCTTGCCCCCCAACCAAACCTGCTACACCCCCTCCATAATGCAACATTGCTATTGCCCTGCTACTTATCTGCTACTACCGGCCACACTCCCACCCTAATTGTGGTTTCTCAGAGGATTCAAGCCCGCCTCCTCTCCAATATAGTTTGATCACCGTTTTGGAAGAGGGGAGTGGCGGCCATATTGCTTTAAGTTTGTGCGTTGATTTCCCCAATCCACCTAATTGCCTTTTTCTGCACTGTGCTAATTATTTGGTTAGGATTCGTTGTAATTGTCCCCCATATGCATGGGATAATTTTCTTATACATGAACATTCACCTGAGCATCTAATATGGTTTACAAGATCTGCTTTTCTCTACAAAGGTCTTGGTCACCTATTCTCGGGCCGACTGTTTGAACTGTAGACTAGTTGCTATGCGAGCTTCCTAAAGAAAGCGCCGATTCTCTATTACTCCGTGAAGGGACATGGAGGAATTTTTGTTACTCATAGCATTCATTTCCTGGAGATTTGTGCTTGTTCTCCTCCAAAAAATATCGTTGAGCTTTTTTTCTTCCAGGGGCTATGCCCCTAATCCACCGTAAGGGGTGGCCTCCCCCTGACTCCCGCTCGCTGAGGGCAGTGGGGTTCCCTAATTGGAGCCCCCCCCCCCCCCCCTCCCTCTGTGATCTAGCCCTATCTGGATTGTGACCCAACATCCTCTGGACTGTAATGTCAGTGACTGAGATGGAGACTACTGTCCACATCTGTTGCTATCTATTGCTCCAAATGCTACTTTGTTTATTGGAGAGGCGATCTGCTATCTACTTTGGTTTTACTACGAGGAGCTTCGGAGGGAGTTAACTTATCGGCTACCTCATTCACAATATCTACTACCAGGGCGAGAAGACTTGCTTTCTATTTATCTTGTGTTATCTTCTCATGGGGGAGTTTTTCAATATTGTAATTATGAAATTCAGGGAGAGCATATTTTGTATGGGTGTTTGCCATCTTGTATGTTTTCTCTTAAGTTTGTCTTGGCAAACTAGACATTGTGCTTCAGCCATGCTCGTGCTTGAGGGGGAGTGTTGAGAGTTTTTTAGTTAATGTTCTACTATTTTGTTAGTACATGGACCTAATCGTTTTGACCCACTAGGGCTATATCTAAGTCTATAATTGTGTCCCCTTTCCTATATATAGAAGCAAGGGATGAGATTTCGTCGGTATCGGCGGTATACCGGTCGAAATACCGATACCGACCGGTACCGGTACAGATACGTGCAATTCTGCCGTTAGGATCGCATTTTTCGGCATACCGGTGGGTATACCGCCAATACCGCCAAATTTCGAGGGTACCGGTGCAAAATGCACCACTAACACCTCGGTACAGGGCGGCACGGGCGGCATACCGCCCCGACATACCGATATTTGCGAGCCGTCTTCTGCTGCTGCTGTTTGAAGAGGAAAAACTTGGAGAATTTGGGCGATTTTCAAGATTGGAGCTCAAATCAGCCCCAATTAAGGTATGTTTACTTAATTTCTTGCATTTCCCATCATTTCCAACCTCTCCCCTCTCTTTTCTCTTCTTATAATTCTATTCTCACCTAAAAAAATCACCAAATACCCATAAAATCCTAGATCTACTCCAAAATACTTATGATTGATGCTATTTATCACTAGATCTATGATTATATTATATAGATCTATTGATTTATCACTAATTACCTCACTAATAATTAACATTAACATGTTATTTCATTAATTAATAGTAATAATACAATTAGTACCATTAATAATATGTATTTAATTTAGGTTTAGTAGAAGAAGTTCTATCAAAGACTAACATGAACATATATAAACAAAAATATACCCAAAATATCTAAATAATTCGTATTTTTTTATTTATAAAAATGCTGAAAATAAAAAAAACGTTTTTTTTATTTTTTTTCTTTAGAATTGTGTGTGTTAATGTTGTATAAGATAAAACTAGCATGTGGAAAGCATATCACTTGTCTTTATAATTAGTAAATATCATGTTTTATAATTTTAAAAATAATTTCAGACTTTATTTATATTTAAAAAATAATTATCTTCAAAAGAAAAATCTTTAAAAATCTTGTGTTTGATTCTATAATTACAAGCAAGTATCATACATTATAAAATATCGATTTTGATTCTACATTACATAAAAGAAACCGATTTTGTTCACTTAATGGCTTATTTTTATTTGATATTAGTATTGTGAATAGAGAATAGACTTAATAGTTAATGCGACAATGTACATTTCTTACTTGTACTTTTTTATTAAATGCTAAGTTACTAATATCATTTGCTTTGCTTGTTTGTCTTTGTCTTTTTCAGTGTTGACTTTTGAGTTTTGAGAAGATGTCTTCTTCGTCTTCAAGTGACGCTGAGGGTGCGGCTGGTCATGCATCAAAGGATGTGGATTTTGCATGGAGTCACTGCAAGCCTGTACTTGGGTCTGGGAATAGGGCAAAGATTGTCTGCAACTACTGTAAAAAAACACTTGGTGGTGGAGGAATTACTAGATTCAAGCGTCACATTACTGGTGGTGACAAGAATGTGGCAATTTGCACGAAGTGCCCTCCAAGTGTTAGGGATGACTTCAAGAAACTGATGGGTGCAAAGAGGCAAAAACAACAAAAGTTGAAGCAGGTTGAAAAGACTTACACAGATACACTCTTTGATGTTAGGGCCACAGGTTCTTCTGCTGAATCAGATGATGATATTGCATATCCTCCAGGATGTGATACTGCTTATACACGTCATATGTATAGGCGTGCTCTCAGAGACGCCCGCAAAAGTGAGTGGGATAGGGAGGAGGCAGCTCGGCTTACGAGGAGATATGGACCATCTGGTGCAGGTGGAGGCAGTGGGGCTGCACGTGTCCCGGTTGTTGACTTAGATGATGATGATGATGAAAATCAGCATGCTCAATATAAAAGAAAGAAAGGCATTGATACACTCTTCCGTTCTGCTAGTGCAAGATTGAAGCATTTTGATGAGCCAGGGGTTAGGAAGTCTGATGCTAGACAAAAAACCCTAAAAGCAATGTTTACTGGTGCGAAAGAGAAGGTAGGCAAGGCAGTGGGTAAGTTCTTCTTTGCTCATGGTATACCCGCACATGTTGCAACCGAACCATATCTACAACACATGGTGGATGTCATAGGGGAGTCGGGTAGGGGTATCAAAGCCCCCACTGCATATGAGTTGATGAACAAGTATCTTCCCAAAGAGAAGAAAGATCTACAGGTATGGATTGAAAGCCAGAAACAATTGTGGTCTGAGTATGGCGTCACACTCATGTGTGATGGGTGGACATCTGGAAATAGAAAGCAAATTATTAACTTTCTTGTACATTGCCGTGGATCTACTGTTTTTCTAGACTCTGTTGATGCTTCTGGTGCAGTCAGGAATTACAGTTACATCAAAAATTTAATGAAGAAATACATCAAGCAGGTAGGGGTTGGGAATGTAGTGCAAATAGTGACTGACAATGGCTCTAACTTCAAGAAGGCCGGTGAAAGTACAATGAAGAAATATCCGGTCTACTGGACACCATGTGCTGCCCATTGCATAGATCTGATCCTCAAGGACATGGGCTCAATTGATTACATCAAAAGTGTGACAATTGATGGTAGGTTGATCACAGGTTTCATCTACAACCATTCCTTCTTGTTAAATGCTATGAGGCGATCTGAGTACTGTGGAGGTGATCTAGTTAGACCAGGGGTGACTAGATTTGCAACGAATTACTTGGCCTTGAACTCATTAAAGTCCAAAAAAGATGGACTTAGGAGGCTTTTCAATGGTGTGGAGTGGACCTCCATGAAGGAGCACAACACCCCGGTTGGCAGAAGGATTGAAGAACTAATTGCCAGTCGGGCTTTCTGGGATAAGGTTACAAAGGTGCTGCGGATAATGGAACCTGTTGTCAAAGTGTTGAGGCTAGTAGATGGTGACAAAGCCGCAACAATGCCTTACTTGTATGATGCAATGCAAGTAATGGTGGAAGGTATTAAACAAGCAGCTCCTAGGTCCCATTCACAATACTTGTCAATTATAGACAAGCGTTGGACAGATATGCTTTTGCATCCACTGCATGAAGCAGGTATATAATTTATTTCTTCTAAATTCAGATTTATGTTCTAAGTTTCTAACTCTATAACTTGCTATAAGTTAAATAAATCTAAATCTTATTTCCTTATTTGAAATTGGTGACAGCTTACTATCTGAACCCGAGGTTCCAATACTCGCGAAAACTGGGCTTAGATGCGACTCTAATGTCTGCTGTGAGAGATATAACTAACAAATTCTTTACCTCTACTAAAGAGCGCACCATAGTGATGGATGAGGTATATAACTAAATATATTACATACATAACAAATTCTTTACCTCTAGGTCCTCTACTGAAGTTTGTTCTTAAATATTTTTGCAGTTGCGACAGTTTCGTGAAGGCCTCGGTTGTTTTGGTCATCCAAATGCAGTTGCCGACCGTGATCAGGGTGATCCTTGTGAGTGGTGGGTATGGAATGGAACGGGTGCCCCCCATCTAAGAAAAGTGGCTGTTCGTATTCTTTCTCAAACAACATCTGCAGGAGGTTGTGAAAGAAATTGGAGCACTTTCAATTTAATTCACTCAAAGAGAAGGAACAGGTTGGGGGCAGACAGGCTAAGAGATCTGGTATATGTTCACTACAACATGCGGTTGAGGGCTAGAGCAATACGAGATGCCAACTACAAAGAAGTGGATTTTACTGTCGTCCACGATCCCATTGACACCGCATACACATTCAACCCATCCAGGCGTAGAGGCATAGAAGAAGTTGATGATTCAGAAGATCCTTTAGAGGAATGGATGAATGAGATAGGTCGTCCCATTCTTGATAATCTAGATGCTCGTCCAGATCCATACATAGAAGAGCAGTTTGAAGGAGATTCTGATACTAATGTTGACCAAACTCCACCTGAAAGACTTGAGCCTGAGCCTGAGCATGAAAATGTTGATATGGAGATCAATAGAGCAGTAGAAGAAGCATTGGGTAGCACAGAGTCTCCTTCTTCAAAAAATACATCTGGGTCAAAATCAAAATCTGATAATGATGGTGGCAATGATGGCGGCGACAGTGAGCGCTCTCTTGAATATCCTCCTGCTGTTGATCCTCAGTATGATGATCGTCCTTATGTTACGACAGCTGCACCTCCTCCTCCTCCAGCAGAAAAAGAATATCCCATGCGTGAAAAAACTTTTCAAAGGAGGAAAACTCGAACCGGCAAAGACTACAGTGGTGTTGCACCACCTCAGGCTACAGGCTCCTACGGCTACAACAATGATCGTTATTCTGATATTGCTGATTCACTTAGCAACATGAGTATTTCAGGTTCTGATTCTCAATCTCAACATGATTCAACATTGGGATTTGCCGATATGCTATTTGGGCAACCATACCCATCTCACTCTCAATATGGGTATTCTGGATATCAAAATCAGCCACCACCACCACCGCCACAACCAGAAGTAGAACATCATGTTGGATATACCTATACAGCAAATGTCTCAGGCCCACATGGAAGTTATCAGTACAACTCCCTTGCATTTTCTGAGGATGGTGGGCAAACATGGAGTGGTGGTCATTCAGTTCTTCCTGTTTCTCCAGTCCCAATACTTCCTATGGCTGTGCCTGTAGCTATTCAACATATTCCTCAAGGAAGTGAACGTCCACTCACTCGAGCTCCTCGACCTACATCTCCAAGAAAGGCACAATATCTCAGAGATTTAGAACAACATTTTCCAAAGATTGGGATGATGCAATTTGTCAACGATACTGTCTATGAGGAGCATGTGACTACATATAACCAACTTTATAGGATGCACATGTCATGGGCGGAATATCTCAATAGTATCAACTCATTACAGTATGGACAACCTGCGCGCCACTCAACATACAACTGATGTGAGTTGGTAAGTAAATATGTTATTGATATGTTGTAAATTGTATACTGTTGCATAATTGTGTATATTTAAGTTTGTGGATTGTGCTAGTAAAATTTCATATCTGAATTCCTACGTTTTGTCATCGAAATCCCAACGAAACAGGACAGGTTCCTTACCTCCCACATGATGGACCCCCCCCTACCCCACATCCAATATAGAATTTTATTGTATAAAACGATGCATTTAGGTGTGGAGATTACACCTGTAAAATTTCATATCTGAATTCCTATGTTTTGTCATCGAAATCCTTCATCGAAATCCCAACGAAACAGGACAGATTCCTTACCTCCCACATGATGGACCCCCCCCTACCCCACATCCAATATAGAATTTTATTGCATAAAACGATGCATTTAGGTGTGGAGATTACACCTGTAAAATTTCATGAATTAATTCGTTCATTTTGGCGTCGATACGGCCAAGATTGCATCTGTCGGTATTTCCGTCGGTATACCGGTAAATACCTATTTCCAAGCCGTCGAAACGGCGTCGGTATCGGTCACCTCGTTCCTTGTATAGAAGTAGGGTCTCTAATGCAAAATATCTATCAGCCATCTATTTTCTCTTCCACAATAACATTGTTCCGATGACTCTCTCAAATGGCATCATTTGGTATAGACAAACAAAAATTTGTGTATATTCATAAAAAGGAGTGTTCGTTTATTATCAGGAAAGGGGTAACCATGCCAAACGTATTTACACAATGTCTGTTTATTTGAGATGTCTCTAAGACTTTTTGATGTGTAAGCCTCAATCCAAGATTGAGGCTTAACCTTGAGGCACATAAACCGTTGCCTCTCCTGGAGGCGTAAGCCTCTACGAATGATTGCTAAGACCATGCACCTAAATATATTTTGCATAATGGAAATGAATTAAAAGCATCTTGAGGTTCATATGAGGAAATAATGCACTAAACAACCATTATAAGCATCAATATCTACCCCCAATTCCAGAATATTAAGGGTTCATGACAGGAGAAATAACAGATTTCATGCACCAAATACTGTTGTATATATTTAATGAAGAAGGAAGGAAGAGAAACAAGTCTCTTCTTTACAATCCACACAGTGGAGAAGACTGATGGGAAGCTTGATGATGAAATCCACACCTTGACACTACATTCTCCAAGTTCTGTCTCTAGCGGCTCCAAATTTGTTTTCCCTTCCATACCTACGACCTTTCCACTTCTGGTGACACCTATTACCATATATACTAGCAGGTACAGAGTAGAGGCAGCGGCGGCTTTTGGGGGGGGGGCTTAGAGAGGGTACTTGGGAAGCATTAGGGTTAAGGAGGATCGAACACGTCTGATACCATATAGAATAAGAAAAGTCTTTATTTGATGTGTCTAAAACAATTACTAGACATTGCCTTTAATAAATAAGAGAGTGAGTGAGAAATAGAAGCAGGCAATATGGGATGAAAGAAAAGCTAAAGACAAAGACAAGTCTAAAGAATAAATAAAACATAAAGCATAAAACATATATACTAATAACACCATTACGTTCAAACCCCTGGCTTGCCACCTCCGGTACCGCCTTGCTGAAACCAACACAGTCTGCACACTCACAAGTTGCCGAAAAGCCTCTATGATTGGTGGGTTTCATCGCAATCTGCATAAGCCCTTTAAACATGGGCTCTAAGGAAAGTCAGAGCACTTTGCCTCTTGCGCGCCCTCCTCTGGCATTTTACCTTGTGCTTTTCCACTGGGCTGTTTTTGAAATTTTTACTTGTCTGTGGGTCAAGCTGATTATATCCAAAGTATCGACAAGTGAACCCATTCTTATCAATATCTTTTATTGCTTAGCCTTCGACCCTTTTATTATCTGCGGGAATAACTTATTTCTATTTTCTATATAAGTTTGCCTAGCCCTGCAGTAGACTCAAAAACACTTCTGGCAACCTCCTTTGTCTTATCCTATTTATCCTGTGTTGTTGCAAACCTGTTCTTACTGTTTGCAAAGGGGTTGATATCGCATATCTATTGTTAGGCAACAAGACTATTTACTTCGTTTTGCCTTCATCTGTATGATTTACATATTGTTCTGTTTATACTCCTTCACATATGATGGTCCATCAAAACTACTTTTAGTGATTGTCTGTAGTTGGTGTCAGATAGAGAGATAAAGGGAAGTGAGAGTGAGACAAAAAAAGGAGTGAGAGAAAGGTTTTCTGAATAATTTTCTTATTTAGATACCACAATAACTTTCTATGGAGCTTCTGTCTGCTCTTTGTACATCCGAGAGAGCCCTTGCTGTCTGCTTACCGTGTTTATATTTAGCACACTTGCCTATAATATAAGGCGCCATCTGGCCACATTCGCTCATATAGATTGTCTGCTGGTTATAATCAACACTCACTGGATTCTCCTGCCTGTGAACTGCACTCTCTGAACTGCAATGACGCTAATGATTGAGATGATGCCTGCTGACTGTTGCTGCTCTAGATGCATGCTTCAACTTGTATTCAGAAAGCCATCTTGCTTTTGAGTTACTGTTTGAAGGTGAGTGTTGAGTTTGAGAGAAATAGGGGGTGTGGCAATTTGAATAGGCTATCTGTTGTGTTTTTCCTGTTTAAATCCATGTCTAATATGCCCAAGTTGACATGGGATTCTCCCATGCTTCATATTAGGAGTTTGTGTTGGAGATTTAGTTAAGTTGATTAACTTTTTATGCCCTGACTCTGTGGCCATTAGTTATTTGAATCCCAATTTGTATTGTTCCCTCTCCCAATATGTATGCTAGTAACATATGCTGAAAGAGATAATTGCATCCTTTCCCTAATTACATTTTCCCAAACAGCTATGTGGGGGATCCATCTTGGGATAAATACAATTAGAGCTAGAGTATCCCAAAATTTCCCGTAAATTTATAAATATAAATCATAATGTTCTCATTGATTTGCTCAACACTAGCGGAAACCATGACTCAATGCTAGAATAAATATTAGAACAAACTTTTCACCCCTTTTTAGCTTTGTCATCCTTAATTCTTTATTTTCTTCAGATTTAGCTAAAACAATACATGACAGATGGCATAATCTTTCTTGGGAGTTGGGAGTCATATCTTGACTTGAATATCTCTATCTCACCAGACAAATATTTTGGATGGAGTTACATGCAGATGAGGGTGAATATCAGTAGATGCTATAGTAAATGGCACTGTAGCAATTTTAACTACATCGTCATGAAGTAACTTGTTGAAATTGGGATCCTGCAACCACACACTGACAAAAGGCTTTGTCATGCATAGTCACATAGGCAATGCTCAAGGGCTAAAAGATAGTGAGGAAGCCAATTCATTTTCTGGCTCTGAAAATGGTGAGTGACTGGGCTAAAGGAGGAGAGTCAGGAGTACATGACCTTTTGACTGTTGGTGCTCAGCCAAAGCAAAGGTGGAAGGTATGGTGCACAAGAGGACTGAGGAAGTTAATCTCTAGATGCACCAGAAGATCCAATGTGGAAAAGGATCTTGGAACTATATAATCCGACTAGGTTGTCTGCGGGCTGCCATCATTTCCTAGTAATGAGTGTAACATGTTTCGTGCCGAGGATTTCTTATCAAACAACTGACATTGTTGCAGGAGAAGGAACTTAATAGTCAACCTTAGTTTCATGCCCAGGATCTCTAATCACACAGCAGACAGTGCTGCAGGAGAAAGAACTTGACATTCACCCTGGTGATGTACAACTAATCCATGATCTTGATCACTTCAGTACATGCAGGAAAAGGGTTAGATCTCATATTCTTCATATACTGGTGACCCGTATATTTTTTATATCATAGGACAAGCTTTCATAAAAGAGCTGATTGGAAAAGAAGGATCCATGTAGTCAACTTTTTTTTTAGAATATGACTCATAACAGAGTGATTGAAAAAGAAGGATCCATGATGTGAACCCCAACACTGTTGGGATTGAGGCTTAGACAATGATGATGGATAACAAGCTTTTATAGAAAGTAAAAATACGGAAAAACTTTGAAAACCTAGAATACATTAGCGTTCAGGTATTTTTATTTAGTTATGGGTGGGCCCGATTGGTATGATCTTCCTCAAAGCACTACTTGTTTATCAGTGGATTTACTTATTTTCCTGATCACTGTCTTTATAAAATGTGAAAAGCATCTTCGTTCATTTACTGAACTTCTATGTATCCATATGCAGACTACTGCAGGTGCTGTCGTGCTAACAGACATTGTTTTTTGGGGTCTTATAGTTCCGTTCTTGACAGATGAACATTTCAAACTAAACTTGGTGAGCAGTGTTTACAATATTTCTCTTCATAATTCCTTTTCTTTTATCTGGAGATATCTTTGAGATTGCTGGCCATATAGCCATGAGTTCATTTTTGGAATTTCAGTAGGTAAATGATTGTTATTTTTCAGCAACTTTTTTGCAACATTAAATCAAACCATTACAATTTGCACCAAATAAGGGCCAGCCCAATAACCATCTGGTGGGGGTTGGAAGTTGGAGGTTCGAACCCCATTAAAGCTCCATGTACTCCAGAGTCCGGATACCCTGTACGTTGGCTTATTTTGGCTTTATGGTAAGGTGGTGTCTGCTCTGCCCTGCCTACCTGCCGGTTATTGCCGCCCAGGCACCCATTAATGGTTAAAGTCCATGTTCCTGGTTTTTTTCCGGACAGGTCCATGGCTGAATTGGTATGTGGGTGGGTCGATCCGATTCAGCAAGTCCTAGGGCATGCTAAAGCTTGGAAGGCTGTGTCCCTCAGCTAAATTTCTTGCACCGTCTGATCAATGGTCTTTGTTATTCTTTAACAAACATAAGTAGTATGCTAGAATTCTTGGTGATTAGGGATTATATATTGAGATTTGAACTTATTTTCCGTTCTTTCAAAATTAATAGAAGGTGGGGAGTGTTACGGATATTTCTCCTGCAGAGTTGCTGCATTGTCATGTAAGATATAATTTTTAAATAACAATCCAGATATACGACTTTACAAATATTTATATGACATTCTCTCCTACTACATGTTATCCACTGAGGTAATACATTCAGTACAAACCTTAATGGCCTTGACATTTACATCAGTTGTTTCTCGTTATTTCTTTTATTTATTATGTTTCATCATGGATAAATGAGAGTTTGACTGGAATCAGGCGCAATGAGATCACAAGTAAAAATCTCACAAGAATATACAAGTTCTCCACACAAGCATATATATTGCATCCAGATACATGTATGCATATGTTTTGCACATATATACATATATATATATATATATATATATTGCATATATATATATATATATATATATATATAGAGAGAGAGAGAGAGAGAGAGAGAGAGAGAGAGAGAGTTAAGCTGGAATACATTCGAGTATATCGGAGACTCTATACACCTCAATCGTTTTCCCCCTCATGAAGCAATTATTTTGGAAATCTAAACCATTGATCTTCTTAAATATCTTAATAACATATTATATAATAAATTTGAGCTCATGTGGACAGTTATAACTCATGTATCTAATAGATGCAAAAATTATGTATTTCAAATTAGTTATGTGCGTCGATTTTGTTGTCCTTGGATGAGTGACTTACACTCATCCAAATGAGCTGAAATTTTTTATGTGGTCTATTATTATTGTAACAATGAAGATCAATGGATTAGATTTTGCAAATATATGGTCTAGATAGGCAAACACCGTTGGGGTATACGGTGTGATCTGTACACTCGAGTGTATTCTAGCCTGACTCTCTCTCTCTCTCTCTCTATACACACACACACACATCTATATATCACACATGCATATTTGTACACTCAAACTAAGTTAGAGCCTTAATCTGTATAATAGGGGTAAGAACGTATAAAATGGGAAAAAAGTAATCGTGAATAGTTCGTGAATAATACAGGAATAAAACGTAATATTTGAGAATTCAGATTTATTCCGCCGTTTCATACATCTAGGGAAAAATCACGTTTAAAACATGATTTTTTCAAAAAGTTGGGAGAATATTGCGACTATGGTTACCTGCTTGCGGGGTTGAGCATAGATAGCTTCTTCCCCATTTTTTTTCAGGTGCCGCTTGGCTAGACCATATGCAAGAGTGTTGGAGGTTCTATTGATGTGTGTCACCTGGACTTTCGATTCCTTATCTAGTTGGACATTGGATTCTCTCCTTCCAGTGTGCATATGCAATAACATACCAGGTTCACGACTTGTCACATCGACTGCCTTACTGCTATCAGATTCTATCATTACTTGCTTCCAGCCCATTGGCCATGTAGGAGTCATGGCCATATATACGACACCGATCTCGGATTCTCTAACTGAAACTGAACTTTGATCTCCAGCCTTGTCTCATTTCCCATCTTCCATCCTTGTCCCTGACCACAACAGCTAGAGCTGCATGTTTTGGAATTGTCATATCGATGCTGCATTTCAGCCATCCAGCTGGTGGAGGGCTCCTTTGCCCCTCTATTCTTCCTCCTCCTGTGCACTCTCTTGGATCTGCATTTTAAGCTTCCTTCACATTCTTTACCATAGCCTCAATAATCCTTGTTTGATGTTCCACTGTGTGAAGATCATTCTCAAAGACAGGCCTTTTTGCTCGTCCAAGTGGTCCAACAACAAATCATCAAATGCAGCCACTGCTCTTTAGTTGCTTTCAGATTCAGACTAAGCCACTATTTAACTGTGTTGAAGAAGCGAGATGGTAAATTACCTCCATTTAAGGTCTGCAATACCTCCCCGACCCTCCTGCAGTCCCTGAGAGCATGTAGAACACTCCCTTCTCTTTCCTTGTGTTGATGAGAGAGAAGGAAGACGAACAACATTGGCAGCTGCAAGATGTAGCTCTTGTGTGTGAGGGCAATAGCCGTCTCACTCCTTTTTATATATTAGGGTAAGATACAAGGTGGTACAAAGGAGTAAAACCTAGAAAAACAATAAAACAACAGATATAATAAAAATAGTGACATGACGCAGATCGTCGGTTTCCGCCTTTGACGTTCTGTCGATACCATCGACATGGATGTCGATGGTATCGACGGACTGTTGTCCGGTAGCTGTGATAATCTCGATACCATCGACATGGATGTCGATGGTATCGACAGAATGATGTCTGTCACTGTGACTATCTCGATAGCATCGACCTCCTGTCGATGGTATCGACCGGGAAGCAGGTTGTTTCACACTCCCCCTCAAGCTGGAGAGTACACATCGTGTATGCCCAGCTTGCCACATAATTTCTGAAAAGCTGCCGGATCCAAAGGCTTTGTCAAGATATCCGCCAGTTGATCTTCAGACTTGACATATGGCGTCACAATAGTGCCATCCTTGATTTGATCACTAATAAAGTGGCAATCAACTTCTATATGCTTTGTACGCTCATGAAAGATAGGATTCCTGGCAATATGTATAGCAGACTGGTTGTCACACTTGAGCTCCATAGAAGGCAGAATAGTGATTTTTAACTCAGAGAGAACGGATTTGACCCATTGTAGTTCACAACCAAGGAATTAAATGCCGATACCGACGCCTTATCGACGACGTGGAAATAGATATTTACAGGTATACCGACGGAAATATCGATAGATGCAATCCTGGACTTATCGACGCCTAAATGAACGAATTAAATCATGAAATTTTACAGGCGTGGTCTCAACACCTAGATGCAACGTTTTATGCAATAAAATTCTATATTGGGTATGTTGGGGGGGTCCATCATGTGGGAGGTAGGGAACCTATCCTGTTTTCTACAGATTTCGATGACAAAATACTGGAATTAAGATTTGAAATTTTACTAGCACAATCCATAAACATAAATACACACACTTATGCAATAATATCCAATTTACAACACATAAATAGCATAGTAACTTACTAACTCATATCAGTTGTATGTCGAGTTGCACACTGATTCTCCATACAATATTGAGTTGATATGGTTGACATATTGCTCCCACGACATGTACATTATGTAAGGTTGGTGGTATCAAGTTACGTGTTGCTCATACACGTCATGTACAATACTATATAAGTGTATAATACTCGTTCGTATTATGTAATTAAACACGATATGTTTTAGAATTTTACAGTACTATGTCTCCATATGCATCATATCAGATTCTAAAAGAAAATATACACCAAGGCTTTCTATTGCTCTTCTTCAATGTGTGACTTTGACAATTAACTTCATGACTGTCAAGGAAGTTAGGCACCATCACTGTTGTGACACCTTTTCTCTGTTGTTGTTTGTAGCACATGATCTTGATATGCAGTAGTGAGTTTCTCCATGGATTATGCACAATAGCGGGATAAGTATAAAAGCCATTATTACCATGCCCACCATATGCATGTCGTGGGGATGCGATAATTTAAAAGTCTAGTTACCATCTCAACCATGTCCATCTTGTGGGATATATGTAGCAAGTGCCATGTATAATCAAATATAAGATTAGAAAGTTACAAAATCTATGTTTTTTTTACAATATTTGTTTGTTGTGTTGCGAACTAACACATTTTCTTTCTTTGTATGATAAAAATACTAGTTAGAAGAACATATGTATACTTATTAGCTTAACATATGTATACTTATTAGCTTACTACTAAAAATGATAGCAAATTATACTTATATTTCGTGGATTATTTAGGTATATTACTATAATTATTATGTAGATTATGAGAAAGTGTTGTAGATCTACAAACACATACAATTAGGAAGACATAAAAAAGCAGATGGCGAGATCTTTGCCAATTTAAGGCATTTTGGGACGAATTTACATTTTAATTGAGATAGATGACGTGTAAATGAGAGAAATGGTAGAAAACATAAAGGAACACCTTAGATTAGACTTATCTGATCCCTAGTTGTCGAGATCCCTTTGCTCCACCATTTCCTCCTCTCAAACAACAGAAACAGACTTATGTACGCAAAAATCGGTATATCTGTCGGTATACCAGTAAATTTCGTCGATATTTGGCAATATTTGGCGATATTTGGCGATATTTAGCGATATTTGACGATATTTGGCGGTATATCATCGGTTTACCGATATTTGCAATCCCAACGAGAGGTTTGTGTGAACCGATGACCGATGTCGTCGATATCGGTATACCGGTCAGTATACCGACGGTATCGTCGATATCTCTTTCCATGTTTACAACATGCATGGGCCATAACACGGTATTCAGCCTCAATACTGGATCTGGCTACCACATTCTGCTTTTTGCTTTTCCAAGTAATCAAATGGTCACCTAGGAAAGTACAATAGCCTGATGTAGATCTTCTATCAATATGATCACCTGCCCAATCTGCATCTGAGTACCCAGTGAGAGTCAAAGTAGATGGAGGCACCTTGGGTTTGGAATATGTGATCCCTTTACCTGGAGCACTCTTCAGATATCTCAGAATCCGGCAAACTGCTGTCCAGTGTGACTGTCGTGGTGAGTGCATATATTGACTCACAACTCCTACAACAAAGGAAATGTCAGGTCGTGTAACAGTCATATATATTAGCTTGCCAACTATTCTCCTGTAATATCCTGGATCTGAGTACTCAACATCATCAACCGTCTTCTTGGTGTGATACATAGAATTAAATGTCCGATTTTGATGCCGTGTCCGATGGCCTAGAAACAGAAATTTTTCGAAATTTCGCACAAAATTTCGATATTTACGGCCCTAACAATTTCGACGACCAAATATGCGAATTAAATCATGAAAATTTACCAGGATGATCTAAACGCCAAGATCTACTCAAATATGCAATAATATTTCATATTGGATATGGGGGGGGGGTCTCCCACATTTGTAAGTGAAGGAAGCTGAACAATTTCGACAGAATTCCGATGGCAATTTCGATGGCAAAATGAAGGAATTAAGCTTTGAAATTCTGCAAACACAAAGTCTAGACATAAACACACTAGATTATATAATAAATCTATATGTTTAGAGGTTAGGGTGGGATCCATGTCTTGATGAGTGAGTGCACAAATGAACAGAATTGTCAAGTCCGTTAGACTGTAAACAGCTTACAAACCCACAATTTACCACTTAGACCTTAAAACTTACAGTTGCAAGTTACAAACTTACATGTTACAACTTATATAAGTCTAGTGTTAAAATTTAGTTAGGTTACATGAGTCATGTATACATAGATCAAAGAAAATGCATTATTTTTAAGTCATTTTATGTATAAATATGTGTAATAATAACAAATGTATTGTAGAATTGCAGACTTAATACTATTATTTCATAGATCCTCAAGTTTGTTTGTAGTTCATGTGATTTTCGAAAGAGAATCGCCAAAATACCTAACATGTAGCAACAACACTTAGAACTTTGTTATTTTTCATAATATCTCTTCACATCTTTTAGAAGAGTGTAAACATAGAAAGAGGTATACATGGGCTAGGGATAGGGGAAACGTACCTTAGAATCAAAGAAAATAGCCTCTATAAGCAAAAGATACAAAGAGAATCACCAAAATACCTAACATGTAGTGGCAGCAGTCTTAGGAACAAATATCTCGAAATTTCTATCGAAATTTTGTGTCATTTTGCGAAATTATGGCCCAAACTGGGTGAAATTTGCACTGTAAATTTCTACGAAATGACGTCCCATTCTCTGTGTACATGCGTTTCGATGTCCGATTGAAAAAAAATCGGAAATTTCGGTCGAAATTTCGCAATTTCGATCGAAATTTTATACGATGGTGTGATAATCCATAGGAGTAGATCCCGGTTTAAATCCAGTCATGCCTGTCTCCTGTAGTAAGTCCAATACATATTTCCTCTGAGATAGATTGACACCTGCATGAGATCTAAGCACCTCAATGCCTAGAAAATATCTTAGTTTACCCAGATCCTTCGTTTGGAAGTGTCGCTGCAGCCCTTCCTTCACACGAGATATGCCTGTAGAATCACTCCCAGTAATGACTATGTCATCAACATATACTGCCATAATGATAGAACCACTTGAAGAGTGAGAGTAGAATAAGGAGTGATCAGTCATAGAGTGAGAAAAGCCCATCTGGAGTACAACCTCACTGAACTTGGCAAACCACGCTCGAGGAGTCTGTTTCAAGCCATATATGGCTTTCTTCAATTTACAGACCTTCTGACACTCCCCCTAAGCAACAAACCCAGGAGGTTGCTCCATATATACCTCTTCCTGGAGGTCACCATGTAGAAAGGCATTCTTAACATCAAGCTGAAATAGGGGCCAATCAAAAGTAGTAGCCAAAGAAATAATAATTCGCATAGAATTTAGACGAGCTACTGGAGAAAAAGTCTCAAAGAAATCAACTCCATAGGTTTGTGTGTAGCCTTTTGCCACCAATCTGGCCTTCAACCTCTCAACAAATCCATCCGGATTATGTTTGATGGTGAAGACCCATCGGCAACCCACAACTTTCTTCCCTGTAGGTAGTGCAACAAGATCCCATGTGTCATTATGCAAAAGAGCTGACATTTCAATTTGCATTGCCTGTTTCCAGCCACTGTCCTTCATAGCATCATAGTGATTCCTTGGTATATCAACACGAGTGTCAATCAGTTTTGCAACAGAAATGTCAATCAACACGAGGTCCGTACATTTTACAGTGTCAATCAGTTTTGCAACAGAAAGAAGATTAAAAGGAAATTCAGGCACAAAGTGTACAGATTTGAGATCAATCTTGGGTGTTAGAGGGACAGATCCACTAGCTAACACTCTCCTCACTGAACCATCTGCCAGTGTAACAGATTTGTGAGGGATATACGAGTCAATAGAGTGGAGCAATCTCCTCATACCAGTCATGTGCTGTGACGCGCCAGAATCAACCACCCAAGATGATGTAGAGCCAGAAGCAATGAGGGATGTAGCCTGATTACCCGCAGTAGATGCCAGGTTTGCTGACGATGATGATGATGATCCCATACTCATGTGTTGTGTAGCCTGAATAAACCGATCATACTCCTCCTGAGTAAGAGTGATACCGGTTCCAGAAGTAGGTCCCACAACAGAAGAAGACGAGGAATCTGTAGTAGTGGCATAATGAGCTGTCCCCACAGGTGGTGCAGCAGGTCTCCCATGTTTCTTCCAACACTTTATCCACTGTATGTCCCAATTTGTCACAGAAGGTGCACTTAGGACTTGTCCCACGTCCTCGGCCTATACCAGTGCGTCCCCCTCGCACTGCAACAATTACGGATGCATGAGACTCCCCAGAAGATATGACAGGATCAGGGGTAGCAGACTTGGACTCAAAGATGGATTGTTGTATTCTTGAATAGGCTTCCACAAACCCGGGTAATTTATCAGAAGCCAAAATGACACTCCAGGCGGATCCGCATGAAGGGTTAAGCCCGGATAAAATTTTTGTCGTAACTAGATCGTCCCTGTCCTTGATCTGTTCAGCAACAGTTACTGGATGATAATAGCTCAGTTCTTGAGAAAGTGCCTGAATAGCTCCAAAGTACTCCTCAAGAGATTTGTCACCCTGCCTCTCAGCAAACAAACGATCATAGATCATAAATTGGCGAAGCACATTTTTTTCTTGAAAATAATGCTGCTTCACTGCGTCCCATATCTCCTTAGCTGTTGAATAGAACATGAATCTTGCCGCAATAGTAGGTTCCATGCTGTTCCACAACCAAGTCTTTACCAGACTATCATGACGCTTCCATTCAGCATATCCTTTGTCAGTAGAGGCCAGAGGACCTGAGTCAACATGACCCGCCTTATCACGAGACTCTAGGACAGTGTGGGCGACATTCATCCATAGAAGAAAATTCTTCCCGTCGAGCTTGATGGAGGTGATAGGTGACACCTCGTTGTAGATCATAGGTGTCTTGATATCCCCCATTATAGAACGGGACTGTGTGACGGATTGATACACGCCACAAGGAAGACTGAGGTGACGGAGAGATACACGTCACCCAAGAAACAAAGAGAAATGCATTACTGACGCATTCACAGCCTCCAAATGATTTTCCTAATCACACATGGAGGATGTGTGACTAGGAGAATAACTGTAGAGAGACTAGTCTTCTGGTTTAGATTTTAGATCGCCGTTGGATTACCCGAAGATCCTCAAGGCGGCGGATTACGGCTGCACGCCGTGCGGCGGCTTAGCCGCAGCTACTGCTGTCGGTGCCGCGGTGAGAAGATCCAGAGGAAGAAAGGGGAAGATCTGGCGGACAAGAAGGAATAAGGAGGAAGAGACGGTGGGCGGTGGAGAGAGACGGTGGCCTAGAGCAAACCTTGCTCTGATACCATGTTAACGAGAGAGAAGGAAGACGAACAACATTGGCAGCTGCAATGTGCAGCTCTTGTGTGTGAGGGCAATAGCCGTCTCACTCCTTTTTATATATTAGGGTAAGATACAAGGTGGTACAAAGGAGTAAAACCTAGAAAAACAATAAAACAACAGGTATAATAAAAATAGTGACATGACGCAGATCGTCGGTTTCCGCCTCTGACGTTCTGTCGATACCATCGACATGGATGTCGATGGTATCGACGGACTGTTGTCCGGTAGCTGTGATAATCTCGATACCATCGACATGGATGTCGATGATATCGACAGAATGATGTCTGTCACTGTGACTATCTCGATAGCATCGACCTCCTATCGATGGTATCGACCGGGAAGCAGGTTGTTTCACACCTTGCATCAGGGCTGATGCTACTATCTATCATCCTTCACGCCACCCACCTTTTGTTGGATTTTATTGCCTCGTGCCCAGCCAGTCTCATGAACATCTTTTGTTTTCCATGCATCTTCATCTCACATCTATGCTTCTAGGCAGCATTTTGAGTCCTGCCTTTGCCTTTCCACAGAAGCTTATAGGCTGAACTGGTTGTGAATTTGCCGTCCGTCAATTTCCACGCCCATCTGTCCGGTTTGTCGTTGATTAGAGGTGCCCATAATTTGCAGATGTTCTCCATTACCTCTAGAGGGAGGCATTCTATAAGGAACTCGCGGTTCCAATTCCCGTTTAGATCAGCTAAACTCGACAATGTTAGGTCTTTGAGATTTTTGAGGATCTGTTTAATAGCTAGGTCCTTAAGGGTACGACTGCTTGGAGGTCATGGTTCAGTCCAAGCTTCAGTGTTTGCATCATTGACTAACTTTACAAGAGTAACTTGTTATTAATTCTTCGAGAGATGTTACAACTGTCCATAAAAATGTAGCTCTGGCTCCATTTTGAAGGTTGAATTTTGGTACTTCCACCTTGTACCTACACTCCATAGCACATCACACTGTTCTTTTAAATCCCATGAATTCCTGAGGATTAGATATTGATTCCATCCACACATTGCTTTGATGCCAGGACCCCCCTCTCTCATGTCTGCAGTTAGTCCCAAGCCACTAGGGATTTGGGTCGTTCTTGTGTCCTCCTCCTAATAGTGTCACCGATACGACCACACAAGCTGAACGGTCGAGGGGTTGTCTGCATCATCTACAAGGGAATGGCGTTGAGCACCAATTTTACTAGGCATATGCGCCCCGCCAAGAATAGATTGTGGGACGTCCATGCGAGGGTTTTGCCGTCAATCTTGTTTAGTGTCTCTACGTAGGTATCCTTGGATATTTTTGGTGCTAGATCAGTACCCCCAACGTACTTTCCTAAGTCCTCAGTCATCTTTATACCCGCCTCATTGCAAATCTGCTCCTTTGTTTGCGCAACAACTCGTTTTGTAAAGAAGACCTTGTTATTCTCTATGAACTTGTCCATAGACTAGCTAAAAACTTTTGAAACACTTCATTATCACTTTCACATGCTTCACTCTTACTCTGGCATAAACTGTAGTGTCATTTGCAAAACAAGCATAGGAGGTTGTCGGTCCTTTGTTGGACATCTGCATAGGTTTCCATGCCTTATCTTATGCATGTTTGTTGATTATATGGTTGAGCTGTTCATGCACATGACAGAGTTAAGGAGACAAGGGGTCCCCTAGTCTCAATCCCCTATTAACTCTAAAGTTAGGAAGGCGTTCTTTCTTCCAGATTATGTTGGTCGTGCCTCCCTCAATAAAATTCATAACATAGTGATGTAGTGTTTGGAAAAGTGGTTGTATTTATTGCCGATTGTCCATCGCCAATCAGCCATCACAACAATTTCTCACAATGAGAAATGAACAATTGGTAGAGATTGCTGATATCTGTAAAAAGAAAAATAATGTAAAATAAGAGCGGTTGTCAGTCACGCAATTGGTAAAGAGATTGGTAGCCATTGAACCGCTGCCCGTGATTGCCCATAGCTGCCCGGGCAATTGCTGCCGCTTTGCCAAACAAAACATTAACCTTATTTTTAGGTCTACCCACTTTGCAGATGGCATCTTTTATGAAGGACCAATCCATCCAATCATAGGTTTTAGAAAGGTTAATCTTCATTGACATATAGGGAGCCGCCTTAGTGCTTTGCATATTGTGTATCAGCTCCTGCACAAGGATGATGCTGTTAGACATTCGTCTTCCAAACATGAAGCTGGATTGAGACTTTGAGATCCAGTTAGGCATGTGAGGCTTCAATCCCTCCTCCAGCTCCTTGGGTGCCAGTTTTAGACAGACATTACTCGGAGATACTGGTCACAAATGACCATAATTCTCATAATGAGTCACTTGGGTTTGAGAAATATCATCGAGTCTCCAAGCTGCTAGAGAAGGGAGTTGCCTATGAGAGCTCTCCTTGCCGTGTCTTGTATTTTTGACAGCTTTCCATTGTGTAAGCATGAACCCAACATCTAGTCCATCAGACCCACATCTTTGTGTGTGTGTGTTGGGGGGGGGGGGGTTCTTTTCCTGCAAGGTCTTGTGGATCTCTGTGTCCATCGACAGTTCCCCGAGTTTTTATAATTCAGCATCTATGAGGGCTTTATATTGATTCTGCATATTGTTAATCGCAGTCACGCTTGGGTGGCCGCTACCAATAAACAGCTTGGTGAAGTGTATTTGGATGATGTTTTTTACTTTTGAATCTTCATTTACCCATTTCCCAACATCGCTGGGGATAGCAGTGAGAATATTTCCTCTTCTTCTTCAACAGTTCTTGTAAGCATAGTAATATTTAGTGTTGTTATCACCATCACGGAGCCAATTCAATTGGCTTATCTGACACCAATTTCCCTCTGTCTTTAAGGATCTGCTCATATTTATGTTCCAGGTCTATACACCTTCCATCAAGGTCTACATTGTATTTATTAGCCGATTTTTTTTGGCATTGGTCAATCTTTATGATCATCTTTGCTTTCTTTTTGTTCTTGTCCAGTTTTATCTTTTTGTCCCTTTTAATCAGGTACTTAATTGAGGTTGGTGGTGCCTCACAGAACTGGTTCTTGATCATGTCTTTGAAGTCAACATTTCTTTTGCTAGAGGCTTCCGTCTTGAATGTGTGGACCCTCTTTGCCTTACCTGTGTACTTAAGGAGAACAGGGTTCTGGGACATGAGCATATTCTAGGTAGATGGGACTCCATGGAATTCCGTGAGTTGCGGACAGTCAGGTTTGCCAGAGCTCTGTCTAGCCATTCATGGAGAAGGCCCTTTCTGAAGGTAAATTTTTATCTGTGGCATCTGAGGTCGGGTATTCCAGCTTTGATGGGAACTTCATTGAGGATCCTGGCTCCATTGTAGTTGACAGACGTGCTGCCTATCTTCTCAGCTGGTATGAGGAGAGTGTTCAGATCTTCCATGACCACCAATCGTCGTTGGTGCTCTTTCCCAGTCTGATAAGGCGCTTCCATAGGAGGATCCTCATTGATATGTTGAGGGTCACATACACTATAGTGGTGAACCTCTTTCCATTCACTCGGCAGTGAACAAATGTCTATGGCTTTGAAGCACTTCAATGTCCCACTCGGCCGGAGTGTATCTTTGAAAATATTTCAGATGACAATTGCTTATTGCCTTTCTTATGCAAGGGATCCACTATCTTTACCTCCTTATGGAAGTGACCTTTTCAAAGAGTTCATTTGGGATATGCTGGAAACAACTTAAGACTGCCTTGTGGGCTCTTCTGATTTGCTCTACAACATAATATCGAGATAAAACAACATGAGTCACTGTGGAACTAGACAAGAACGTTTACCAAGTTTCAAACTAGTGAGAGATATTACATTTTTATCTAAGTATATGGGCCTAAGTATGCTTGACACATTAGGGTTTGAATTCAAGTTGTATTAGCCCCCCCTCCTAAATGTAGGAGTAGGATTTAGCGTAATAGTGATATAGCTTTGCCTCTTAATAACGTTCTAACATGGTATAAGGGCAGTATGCTCCTGGGAAAGCCTAAACAAAGAAAAGAAGGCCTGCTTGTGGGCGGCTTCCTATTCTACTCCTGTGATTAAAGTAGGGCATAGGAGAAAATAAAAATGAGAGAATAACACGTATCTCATCTTTCAATCTTTGAAGTACACAAATGGTGTATAGATATGTCGAGCGAAACTGCTATCTATATGCTTATGCATATTGCTATTGGGTTCCTGACTTTTCTGTAATTTTTCATTTTCTTAATGAAATTTAGCTAGTAATTAAGTTGCTGATGGCAACACTGATGTTGGGCTAAGCATTGAAGTTTCTCTGGGCCGGAGGAGATGCACTCATGTTTGTCCAGTTTGCTGTTGTTGTTGTGGCTTAGGTTCCTGAAATAGACTGGGGTGGTACCTTTTTGGGCCCACCAATGTAGACTAAAATGAGGAAGGTAATAAGCATATGCTGAACAGGCAACCTGGGTATGCCTCCTTCCTATGGATTGGATGATGCACGCTAGGGTAATGCAACCTTTATCTTATTTTGGGTGGTGTGATGGGATAAGCTTGAAGAGTTGATGGACAGTGACATGGGTAGCTGTGGCAGAAGAGGGATCCTCATTGGTCCTATTCCCATGTGTCGGCTAGAAAAAGGAGAGAGGAAGTAATGACAAAAGATACCTTCCTTGGTCCCACTGCGTCACAGGTCAAGGTGGGTGATTAATGCAAAGGGCCCACTCAGTGGGGAGGATATCTAGAGCCATCACCTCTTGCAGGCGCGTGGAGTGGCTGGAGCTGGACTAGCTTCTAGCGGAGGCCCAGTGATATGGCCCATATGCGAATGTTCTTTCCTTGGCCGAGGACCTGTTGAGAAGATCGTAGAATTAAGTGGAGATGACGATTAAGGAAAATGGAAGAGGCTCTTCAATGAGTGGTGAGAGGTGAACAAAGATGTGGCTGAGGTTCATGGAAGCAAGGGCGGGAACTGGGTATCTACCTAATGCTAACTAGCTATAATGACTGAAGTTTGTCTTATCGAAAAATAGAAATTACTGAAGTCAAATAGACTTGAATCATCAATGCTCAGCTCTGCCCTGACTGAGCAAAAATAATGGGTTCATATACGAGAAGCACAAATAAAATTCTAACTAGGATATAAATGAGGTCCATGATGGGATTGTACGTGCCAAAAAAAGGGAAACGAAAATAAAGAAAATTAGGTTGGCTGTACTGCAAAGGAAACACCTCTACTTCTTCTATATACAGTTGGAATAGGGTAATTTTCTTCCAAGTACCTAAGGCTTCCTATACAGGTGTAGAATGCAAAACCAACCATACCAATACAGCCCTAAAGATTGCTTACCAAAGAACTACGGCTTACATACATGGATGATCCACATACCACTAGTGTCATCCTGCACAACGCCATACACTACAATACAGTGTTTCCTACCCGGGGGGGCGATCTCCCAAATAAATATGAATTCCCTTGCGTGCCCCTTATCTACCAGTTCATTATTAGCTTATTACTCCAACCAAAGGGGCTGTCTTCAGAAGATGATAGCCCCCATTGATAGAACCCATGTACTAAAGATATAATAAGTGGTCTGACGACTCATTAAGCTGAGGGGGAAAATGATTTGTGGTGTAGATATGTAGCAAATTATGCGACCTAATCAGCAGTGGAACCAGTTCTAGCTCTGCTACCACTTCCGTATCCCTTCTCATGCTATGCGCATGACCACCCTGCAGCAGATCGAGGCAAATCCATGAGCACACGAAAGCGTAAGCCTTATTACAAATATCCACAAGAGAGCTTGCTGTATGAGAGTAGAGACAGTAAAAAAACATGAAAGAGACAAGACTAGTAATCCTGGATTTAAAATGAGCAGGATGGTAATAATTCGATTGCTTTGGTCTACTACAGTAAGGGAATTGAATTTCTGTAGTAAAGGTAGCTGTGAAAAGCTGACTAACAAAAAGAATAAACCATATCCCTGGGGATTGATTATCCAAACAGATGATTTTTAACATATGATTTTCAACATATCACCTTGTCAGCAGCATTTTGCCACTTACAACTCATTAATGAATCAGTATCTTCTTTGTTTTAAAGCAGACTTCACAACTTATGCACTGCCGTTGTGCGCTTAGATTACTATCTTCATCTTACACTTGGACTTATGCTTCATTAATGTCCTTACTGCTTGAACTGTGATTAATATGTGATTAAAGCTTTTGATACTAGATGGTTATGGTCTCCAGTTCATTCTCTACGCTATATGATATACGATACATGATATATGATATATGAATTAGATTTTGGTTAGCCTTTAAAAAAAAGTTAGATTTTGGTTGGGAGTTTATTACTGCTAAGATAAAAGATTCATCTAATGGATTATTGGTCTCTTTGGCAGTTAATGGGTTGCATGCACTCCCTCAATCTTATTTTTCTTCTCCTTGATACTGCTTTTAGCAGCCTGGTGAGTCTAATTTATAAATTTGAAGATTACTTAAAACAGATAACGATGTTTATTTTGGTCATACTATGTGATTCTTGAGACTTCTTTTTTTCTAGCCTTTTCCGTTACTTCGGATGTCATACTTTGTCCTGTGGAGCTGTCTTTATGTATCTTTCCAGTGGATCATACATGCTTGTGGGTTTTCATGGTGAGTCACAAACTCATGAGGTTATAAAAATCATTTGCTGGCTACCTTGTTCTCTCTATGATGCACAAATTCACGTAAGGGTTGCAATGTAAGATTATATATATATCAATTTTCATGGAAGTACTAAATCTTGACAATGACAGGCCAATATCCATGGAGTATCACTTTACATAATATTGTATATATTAAGTTTTTTGAATGATGAAACTGCGGATTAGTTTTTCAGAAGTCCTGGCATACACTTCAAAAGACCATTCCTCTGAAGTCTGAACTCTCTAATATGGCGACTTTGTTTTATTTTGTAGGTGGCCGTATGTTTTTCTTGATCTCAGATCTCCTTGGGCGCCAATGTGGTAGGTGGTGCTGTTATTTCACGTGTTTCTTTTAACATAGATTAGAACTTTGATATATCTCCTTTGCTAGATATACTTTACTATATCTTTGCCCAAACTGTAGTAGTTATATCAATAAAGAAACCTAGACAGATGATTGTCTCAGAAATCAGTTATTAATTACTCAGTAGTTACTAAGTTTTAGATGCAAAGGTAGTTAACATATCTGATATCTTATGAAAGCGGCTCCAATTCCCCATTCACACTGACTATACAATCTGATCCTTACTTGGGAGCAGGTATTTCTTCTTGGCGCTGGTACACATCCCTTGCTACGGCCTGTATTACCTGGTTGTCAAAGCCAAGGAAACACTCCTTCGAAAGCTGTTCCCTCGGGCGTACATCAAGTTAGACCGGTGATTTTTTATTCTTCTTCAATATTTAAACAGAAGGGGATGAGCGGCAGTAAAACATATATTTGAAGGTGTGTAATATAATACTGATCCTGATGAGCCGTACTCCCCAATCGATCCAATTTGTATACTACAAATTAGGATTATATTGTGATACAAGTGTAATTCAGCCATACAAGTCATGCATGTATGCTTATTTCATATACAAGTACAATTATTGTAAAAGCCAATCATTAGTTTAACATTTAGTTAAGTACCAATTGACATCCTTTTTTTATCCATCTCTTTCTCTCTCACACACAATGTACTTTGAAATTAAACCAATATTCAACTGTTATGAGCTAACAACTCCATTACGACACAACAACGATTTCAAGTGCACACGCATGTGATTGAAACTTTGTATATGTTTAAAAGCCATACACACACACCTGCGCACGTAGACGCGCGCGCACACACACACACACACACACACACACACGAGTGTACAGATTGTGCGGTACACTTGAGTGATGTTTGCATATCAAGACTATTTTTTATAAATACAAACCATTGATCTTCATCTTTAAACTATAATTAGATTATAATTAGGCTACATACAAATTTTGAGACCATTTAGATGAGTGCAATACAATCATCCGAGAGTAACAAAATCGACGCACAAAACTAATTGAAGTGTATTGTTTTTGTGGCCTTTATAACATGACCTACAAATGTCTAAATGAGCTCAAATTTTATATGAACTATTCCCAAGATGCTTAAAAGAACAACATATTAGATTTTTAAAGAAATATTATACCATGTGAAACTACTTGAGTGTATTTTGCTCTGATACACTCGAGTACGTCCTAGCCCATCTCTCTCTCTCTCTCTCTCTATATATATATATATATATATATATATT